>CM020024.1:133368650-133968650 GCA_009769605.1 Bucorvus abyssinicus | reverse complement strand
GACAGTGGTATGAAACATTCATTTATTAACCCTGATAAAAGTGTAATTCACTACTGGCCACAGAAGCATGGGTAAGATAAGACATCAAAGTCAAATACATTTAACATATTTTCTGATTTTTCAATTCAAAATATTCCTGAAAACTGCATATCTCCATCTATTCATGAAAGAAAACAGATATCTGTGCCGTAAATATTACATGGAGAATTATTCTTCAATCTAGACTTATTTATGTGAAAGACAGCAGGCTGCGTGCAATAGAGACTTCTGTATTTAGCAATAAAGAGAATAAAGACTTCATGCCAACCCCAATGACTTGGAATCAGTTCTTGAACATTAACAGCTGATGTTCATTTGTGAACATTCTGTTGCTGAAGTTCCTGATGGCAATGTGCCCCTTGCAAGGTAATATGCCAGTTTTCCAGGACGCAGCTGCCAGTCAACCGTGGTTTGAGGTGGGGAGAGTACATTGCACTGCCAAGACCATCCCATCTGCATGAAGAACATTGTTTTTGAGAGAGTGGCATACCAGTGCCAAACACCCAAGCCAAAATGAGATACATGAACAACAGAAGAGAGGATGACGTGGTGGTTTCAGGCACTTGACTCTGCCACAGAGAGGCTGAACTGCTGTGGGTACGCCGGGCAGCCCGTGAAGAACACAGTTGTCCAGCATATGCAGCAAAAGATAGACTCTTCAAGTGCTCATACGCATACGTTTGTGGAAGAAAACCGCCTCAAGCACTGACAAGCTAGAGTGACAGAGCCCAGGATTTACATACTACATTGGCCTTGAGAAAACTGAGTTAGTCCGAACGCATGCTGTGACCGGTTATGGGATACCAGGCATCCAAAAAGCAACTTCAATAGGTACATTAATCACACCTTAGTCATGTTTCCAGTTCCTGTTGGTCATAACTTTTTCTGCCAACAAAAGTTATATATCCTTTTACGTACTTACGTAACTTTTTATATAACTCTTTAAAGTTGTGTTTTAAAAACCTTTCCAGCAGTATAAATTCTTAAGTTGTACCGACACGAACGGTATTCCCACGATACTTAACACTCATGCTAATGTTATGCTTTTAATGTAAGTGCTACAGAGACCTCTGCGCTAATTGCAGAATGTTAAACACAAACACACCAAAAGGCAGAAGTAAAAAGATGAATAAAATCTAAGCACTTCCATTGCGATCCTCAAGTGGGGTAGTGCAATAGTACTGCATAAACCCGTGACTTGAACTTGATTCATTTCATGACTTCCCTGCAGCTCTTGATCCAACATTGGTACATTTGATTTGTACCTGTTCTGCTGATTGGAAGTAACTGAGCTCCTAGTCAATAAGCTATCTAAATTTTGTTGAGTCAACAAGTCTTTTTCTTAAAAAAACCCCAAACAACCAAACCACCAGATTAATTAATTAATTAATGTTTGAGTTACCTGGAATGTGGGGGAGCAACAAGGAGAATGTGAGATACAGACCATGATAAAAACATAAAAATATATTACTCAACAAGTTTCATGACTTGAGCCCCATAGGCACTCCACATCTTAACCCTAGTCAGTGCATATGATGAAATACCATTGCACGGTGTATTGGTTATGAGATTCAGGATGTGTTTTGCTAATGCTGATCAATTCCTATTTCTGTTGATGTCTTCATTATTCAACAGTATTTGCACAACAGAATTTAAGAAATTTTATTTACCATTGACCTATTTACAGACTGTGTATTTTAATTGGATAATTGTGTGCCTGACTAGTTAGCCATGTATTTAGATCCTTTACTGAAAACCAAACTTCTTCAGCTGCTGACCATCTAACAGCAGGTTCTTCACATGAATACTGTGATTAATTCTTTACAATTTAAAAAACTGAGGATTTCAAAGCATTTTCAAAAATACTCATTCCAATAAAGTAAAATTCATCTACTTTTACTTAAAGATATTTAACAATCTATTTCTTATTATTCAATCAACTCTACTAATACATCAGAAAATGGAACTGCATTAGAATTGTGTATTTGTTGCCTTTAAACCAACTGATATCTACAGAAAATAATTATCTTGGTCTCCTTTCAGAAATAATTTCTAATAATGACTAACTAATCATCATCATGGCTTGGCTTCGCGGACGAAGATTTGGGAAGGGCTTTGCCCACGCTTATTGCAAGCGCGCTGATGGCTGAAAAGGCCACTGCAGGATAGGCAAGACCGGTTGCAAAGAGCACACCGGAGGGTCTCCTTGGGTGGTATTGCCGTTTCGTCCCTTGCCTGTCGCTACAGGGCTTTGCAAACGTGAGTACACCCTTCAAGCCTGCGCGGTGGATTTTTTAGGTGAGGCGCAGCGTGCGCGAGACTGGCCCCACCCTTTACACCTGAGGTTCATCTGCCAGGGCCGAGCGAGCTTGGACGGTGACAGCAAAGTCCTCAGGTCGTAGATTTGGTTAGAGTATCCTTCTCTTAGATGGATGGCCTTACAGGGCTAAACGAGCTCCATCTGCCCGGGTTTGGAGTTAGAGTTGTCCTTCTCCTAGGATGGTTGCCCGAAGGCTAGTGAGCCCATCCTGCCCGTGGACACACTTTGTCTGACCCTTCAGTTGAGACCTGTCAGGCTTGGGAGACCCTACCGGAGGCATACGCCACCACCAGCATAGCTCTCAAATTCACAAGGGCACGCAAGCTCTTTCCCCACGGCAAGGGGGTGCCCATGAAAGAGAATGACTAACTAATACATATGAATAAAATGCCAGTAGGAATTGTATTTAAGTTATTCAATTAGGAAGGAGCAACTAAATATAAGAATCCATTATAAAATCCTAGAAACTCTAACTTAATAGTTGTGAACCACTATATTGCATATTAATACTGACAGGCTGGATTTTTTTTCCCACCTAAAGTCGTGCACGTAACCAAAGAATCTCAAGGAAGAAAATATTACTTCTAGGAGTTATTTTCTCTGCTACAGATTGTAAAGAAAGACACCAACATCCTGAGGTCAATACGTGTGACTGGAAACAGGAACTGCTTTCTGGATATGCTTATCTCTTCTCACTGCTTATTGAAGAAGCCTATCGAAGTACACTCCAAACCTACATACCTTGGTTACACTTAACTCAGGATCCTCCGAAATTCTGTTGAAGAAAATAACACTCTTTTGCTTAAAGAACCAGAGTAGCTGAACTAACCCAAGGGGCTCCATGTTCAGGGAAATGTGATTCTGAGTAAATTTCTATGAAAACACATAAGTAAAGGTCAGTTTTCATATACAATTCTTAACTTCTTAGTTGAGTAAGACTTCTGAGACCTTTTTTTCTCTGATGAGAGATATACACTAAAACTAATGTAATGAGTATAAAACTTGTATAAGAGAAACATGAATGCATTTTTTTTTTCCTGTCATGGAAACAAGTAAGAAATCTTTCAATCTGTGTAATTAATCTCTAGTTGAGAAAGCAAGTTTGGACATAATGTAAAGTTTTAGTCTCCTGAGTACCTGGTTGAAACTCTATTACTGGACATACATATTATCCGACTGATAATATTTTTTTTAAGTACTCTTAAGTCCCCCACGTCTTGAAGTAGAGTGACTGTTAAGGGTGCAAAGAAGAGATTACATGACCAAACAGCTCTTTCCCCCTTGCAGCATGGCTAGGCTAGTATAGGCTCTTACTGCCGACTCCAGCCTCCCTTCAAGTCTCGTGAAAAGGTGGGTGAAATGATGCAGTCTACCATCTCCACAGCTTCCTGAGGCAGAAGATATTTCTCTCACAGTAAATCAGTTTATACCTTTCTGGCTACACCAGAATACAATTTATGGAACAACCGGAAGTCAGTTCTCTCATTAGCTAAACCACATGCTTTGAGATGACACCGATTAAAGTGTTCAAGCACATCCCAAAAATGGCTGTTCATATTTACTGAGGCAGTAACTCCTTTATCCTGTGTAAGGCTCTGTAACAAAAAGGAAACCCCAGAAACAAAAAACCAAAAAACCAAAAAAACCCCAAACCAATGACAACAAAAAATTAAAGAACTCAACCCAAACCAATCTGTAATGAGTATTATGGTGCCAGGGTAAAGAAGAACAACACCCCTTCTCCAAATTAATAATACTCAAAGGCAAATATACTTCCTTTACAAATAGCTCAGGTTTACTCTCCTGAAACGACACCTGTTTTCAGATCCTACCATTGTAATATTGACGGGAGCAGTTCTTGGGTAGTTTATGGCTGATACCTGCCAACGGCTCTTTCTGACCCACTTCATTCACAGTAAGGGGACAGGGAAGGGGTATTTCCACTTCCCCACCCCCACCTTATTGCTTTCCGACCACCATTTCATTTGAGGCACCTGCTCCAAAATTCTTATGAAAAAAAAATCAGGAAACATCTTTGACAGCAATCAGAACAAAATTAGTTGCATTGGGATATAGATTCCTATCTTGGGGAAAAAAGTAAGTCAATAATAGTAATGCTGACAAAAATTTAAACAGGCAGACTGAAACTTCTATAATCAGGCGTTTCTTTTCTCAGAAGGTACTAACCAACAGCCGTAAGTTTCTTATCTCTTCCATTTGTAGTTATGCTGTAATGTCACTAACTTAAAGGTTCTTTCCCCTAATGATTGCTAAGAAAATCAAATTGCAGTTCCGTTACAAGTATGCACAGCACCTGAACTCTACAAACGATAGACTTCCTCTCCTTTTTTGTCGTGTCCCCTGTTCCTTAATTAACAGGGTCTCCTCATTCTAATAATGAATAATCTACATACACCTGGAGTAACAGATTAAAGAGGACATTTTCCATTTCAGTTCAACAGCAGTCACAGTTTTTATAGCCTGACTACGGGAAAGTGAATTACGAAGCAGTACATTTTACATATAAGGGAAATCAAGGTTGATTCTGTCTTATTTTAATCTTTATCCATCATCTGCAAAATTAGCTTCTGATCACTGAGAGTGTATAGTTGGATGAATACAGGTTATACAAGAAGAAGGGATTTTTTTGTTTTTTAGTAAAAAATAGCTACTATAGATCTACGTGGGAGGCAAAAAGTAACCTGGGCTCTTAAGGAGTTCATCATCACTATTCTATGAAATCCTAACCATAATAAATAAATATAAACTTAGAGTTATTTAAAAATGTGTACTAGAAGTTCATTAAAAAACCCAACTTTACAAGCAAAATACACAGGTGTGTTTCTTCACTTGAGCAAAAAGGAAAGAAAAGAATGTAAGACTTTTATTACACGTGTTGGCGAGAACATCTTAGGTAATTGCCGTCTTTGGTGTTGAAGAAGATTCATTAAACTTGTGGGACGCCCATGTCATCAGACAGTTCTACCTTGGGCTAGTTGCAGTCCGATCCATGCATTGAACTGGTTCTCTCTGTCCCCTCTCCTTCACTGGAGAGAGGTTGTCAGCTCCAGAACTTGATTCAACCTGCGCAAGATGTGAATTCCCCCTAGAGGTGCCTATTTTTCTCCAGGGATTGTAGAAACAGCATCAAGTCACTCTATTTTTAACTTAGTGACCTCAGATAAATGCTTGTCCTAGGCAACGTAAACTTGTTATTAAATATCACTCTTGATGTTAGCTTCCAAGAACACCTTTCTTCTACTTTTTCCACATCAAGCGTGCTGCTTTTTAGCAACTTCTCAACTCATTTAATATTCTCTGCACTACCAGCCCCTAACTTTTCTTGTTAATAAACACATTTCCGAGCATTTAAATCTGCCAAAACATCCATTCTTCTTCTCATGTCTATCCATTTGTCACTTCCATGTTAAACATAACATTATATTTGAGTATCTTAGAGCATTTAGGAAATGGTTTACTTCTGAAGCATTTTGGATCATGCTGCAAATACATGTAGGTAAAAGCATAAATAGCGAGAGATGGCTCCATTAGAATGCATTTATTTATTCTCATTGTTTTCAAAGGAGGTAAACTTGTCAGCAGAGCAGACTGGAGTTCTTACTGACTGATAAGAATGAGCAAGTAAATGTGACTGTCAGCATCGCTTCAGCTTTGACCCCAAAAGACAAAACTAACGCTACAACAGTTAAATCCACGTGGAACAGAAAACCTAAAGTAATTTTCTGTACTTTTTGACTGAAAGCTTTCCTCTGTATTAAGATTGCCTTCAAAGATACTGGACCAAAGAGTGCTTTCTGTGACCTATGTACAAACATATCAACATTTCACATAGTGCAATAAATATCCATCAGACGGTAACAATATGTAGTCATTACGAGCTCAAATAGCAAAATTTGTGCGCTATTACCTGCAGTTAGATTGTGTGCCTATATGCATATAAACACTCTAGTCTGCACTTTCTGTTTGTATGCTGAAATATAGATGAGCACAAACACAACTATTAATTCGTGCTGAGGAAGATAGTCCAATTTACCTCTCATATAACACAATGAGTTCTCCCTCTACTTCAGTTGCCAACGTGGCACTCTGAATCTGTATGTGTGTGTTTGAGGACACACATGCATACATGAGTGTGAAGACAGGACAAGAGAAAAAAGTGTTGAAATAGATCACTTCATTACACAGTAATCTCACTCTCTTATGGAAATCTAGTCTTTCCTTGATAGCTACTTCTCCTACTAAGGAGCAATACATGGTCACCAGGAAAAGAATTTTGATATTGAAAAAAAAGAAAATAATTCAATATATTTAGTTAACATATTTCTTTCTTCCACCAAGTGACAGTCTGTTCTATGTCATATCTTAGCCAGCAGTAAGAATACCCTAGTGCTTTACACACCCCATTGCATAGGTCCTACCTCACTACATCAGCACTATTAATGCAATATATCTGTCAAGGCTTATTAAAATTCTTTTTGATGTGTATCTTGGCTCATAAACCTCCACGCTGCATTGATATTGCCTAAGGGAACGTCCTTGTAGCACTGAATCTCTGCGGATAGGATGATAAAAGAGAAATGTTCAAAACTTCAAAAACTTCAGTCTCTAGCAGAGCTTTCTCTTGCAACACCTCTTTTGAATAGTGTTTTGTGTTGTCACTCTACAGCTATTGTTCAAAAAACGGCTTACAGAACACTTTAACTGATAGTGAAAAAACTTTCTAACAAATAAATAATTGATGGATAAAAAGCCGATGATGGATCTCCATCCATTTTCATGTGCTTTGTATACATACTGTGCCTGTAGCAATCCTTAGGTAGCAAACAAACCCCGGCACCCAGTTCGCTCTTCAGAGTGAGCAAGAATTTACCGAGTCAGTTGGAGAAGGGAATTTTGTTCATGTTCTCCTTCATGTATGCCATCTCTTTTGATTTTCTATTCGTAATTAATTGCCCTCAGGGCCTGCGAACACTGTGCTCCCCGTTTTGGAACTTGTCTCTGGTGGCAGGTGATGCTGTACACTTCAGAAATGTGTCAAACTTTTACAGTGTGTTTAAATCACACGTGTGAAATTTCACTGATGATGATTTCATGTGAATTTAACTAGATATACTGATAGTCTATAAACATGTTACCTACGTTAACTCACAGTGCTGATCTTATGCTTTTAAATGGTCATTTCTTGACTGAAAATCTGTAATTCCACCCAAATTTCCTCAGCAATAAGCTTCCATCAGTAAGTTCTGCAGTTCCCTTGTAAAGGCTTTTGCCTTAATAAACTTTGTTTTCTACCTGATTTTATACAGATCTGAACAATCAGACCCTAATCAAGTTCAGATTGAAGTCAATGGCTAAGGTGCTTTTTACTGATGTGGGAGGGAAAGTGGGAGGAGAGAGAGGGAGGCACAGACTGAATCTTAAATAGAGAATCAACCTTTACCTATAAAAATATGCACTATACTGACATATGTACGTTCACAGCGCTTCAGTACAAAGCCAAGTCTCGAAGACATTTCTCTCAGAAGGATTTTTGGGGAATCAGACTATAAAGTACGGCCATAGGATGCTTTCTTTGGGGTCAGGGTAAAAATAAGACAGTCAAGCCATTTCAGGTTTAACATTTACCTCTCCTGCTCCCTGCCCCTCTCTCCTTTTTATTTTTAATAAACTTTAATAAATTGTATAAATTATTTTTTCACATTTTTGACACTTTAAAAATATTTCTCTAACTATATATATATAAGTTCGTAAAATAAAGTGAAAGAAAAAGTAAACTTATAGTAGTAGAGATTGTCAGTCAGCTTCCTCTGTTAGCTTTGGAGACTCTAGAGCATAAATTAATCTGCAAATATTCTTCAATCAAAATTTTAACTCTGATTTAAGTGAAAACCTGAATTTCAATCATTTCCAGTTGGTACACTCTGTCTTTTAAATGTTGAATCCTACATACAATGAATTATGTAACAATAAAAAATTCATATTGAATTAAGGGAATTCTTTAACCTAATACTTATGGCCAGGAAACATCCTGTGGGCTCTTGAAAGACCTTCAGTTCTGAGGATCAGTGTGGAGTTTCTGACAGCAGTTTGCCCTGTGGTTTGGTTACTAATGGTTTTCTTGACAAGCAGATATGCATTGTTCTTTACAAACAGATACACAGATGCCTATCTTTTCTACAAATCTACGTCTTTCACGTGATGGATAGGTTACCAAAATGGATAGGTTGCCAGGAGCTTTGTGAACATCTTGCGGTTCTGTCTTCCTACACTTTCTGTGGTAGCAGGTTACCCTCTTGAAGATTACCTTAAGATCTGCAAGACTAAAGGTCACCGTGTGTCTCGAGCTGTCTCTGTGCTGGGTTTCAAACTAACTGTTAAAATAGCCCCCCTTATCCCAAGAAAATGTCAGTGTAAATTAAAAACTAACACTCAGATTGGATAAAAATTGATTCTATTTCATTCAGGCTATCCTTTGCAGAGTAGCATATAAAATTAAATTGTTGTTTCAAATAAACAATGATTGACTGGCACTGTAATATTAATAAAATCAGGTAAATCCACCACCACCTAAATTATAGATTCAGCCTGAAGAAATTCGACACGTAAATGTCTCTAAGAGTTCCCTCTTTCACTGGGAAACAGGCAAGTATAAAAGGAGTTATGGCCAGATCTGAAAAGAGCGTAGAAATCTGATAGGGAAAATTGGAAACATGGCAAGAGGCTACCAGTTCTGGGTGTGGAATTCACAAGGAGAAGTTTGTCATCTAATATGGGTTTGATTTCCAGCTTAGTGAAAGGGGAGAGTTAGGCGCTGATGGCCACGTCAATACGGGTGAGAATTAAGCCAGACCTGCTCCAACCTAATTCCCTGTTTTATCAACACTGAAGACCACAATGCTAAACAAAGATGGTGCTTGAGCTGAGAAGCTTGTCCTTATATGCTTCCATGGCTCGTAGGCCCAAGATGGTTTGAGTTCATACAGCTGAGATGCCACAGACCAAAGTCATCAATTATTGCATTCTTCAGACAGAGAAGACCAAGTGCTTAGAAACCTATGCACTCACTTGGGACGTGGGTTTTGGGTCATGTCTGAAACACAGGGTTCATGACAGCTGCCACACCGTGCCATAACATCACAGCGAGAGGGAGTACTGTTAGGCCAGCAAATTACTGAAGAGAAGAATGCGGTGTGCAATTTCTCTTTTAAACGCTGAAGGCTACTTCTGTGAAGTTCAGGTCCATATGTTTGGTGGCTCACGCTTCTCTCTCCCAACTGAAACTTTTGAAAAAGGACGATTAGATCAGTGTCTTCTGTTGTGGAGAGAACTGCTGATACTTCGGCGTAACAACTCGGCGTGCGGAGCACTTACTATTAAGTGTACTAGCCCTGCTTAGCTTTGTCAGATACTGCCTTATATCCGCCTGCTTTTGGATCCGTGGATAATGCCAACACATGAATGTGAATGAAAGAATCATGGGATGAAAAGTACAGAAGGGAAATGTAGATGCAATTCCGTTGCTTGGCGATACTAAAAATAGTGTAAGTGGGGGTGAAATGGAGAGTCTCTGTGTGCTTCCTGAATAAATCCAGTAATTTCTCTAGTGGTGTGCTCATGCAAAATTGATGAACCTCCCGAAATCAAAGACCAGAAGATAGACTTGCACAGTACTGGGACAGACCCAAACATCAAAACATCTCTGGCAGTTTTAAAAGTAAAACCATTTTCAAGAATGGGGAAGTTGTTAACTGTGCTGAGGTTTTGGGGAAAGGCAAAACCTTGTATGCCCACTGCCAAAGGATCTCACACCATTATGAAGGGCAAGTAGGCATCTCTTGTATTAAAATCCTTTCTATACACTTAGTTTCTTGCTCTTGGCCATGTAATGGTGACACGTATATAGATGAGGTCAACTAAATCCTCCTAATCTTATTCAAAGCTCTACATCTCCAGTGTTTTGAATAGTATATTTAGTTTTTACACAAGAAATGAACTCTTCCTAAGGGCTTTAAAAAACCAACCAACCAACCAACCAATAAACAAATGAAAAAACAGAAAAGGAGGAAAGGAGAAGAAGAAGTAGCAATAATAGCCTTAGATGTGGATTGAATAAAAGTGACATTTTCTCTTCAGAAAATATTATGGAAAAAATTCGTCAAGCTTGTAGCACAAAAAGCTCCCATAAGAAGCAGACACTGGAGGACGGGGTTAAGCTTAAATTTTACAGATGACCAGAACTGTTATTTTCCTGACAATGAAATGCTTAATTTTGTATTCCTATGTTCACACCGCCTTTTGTTTGAGTTATATTTTGACATTCAAGACTTAAGCCGACAATGAAACCGTTGCTAACCTCTGAATAACTGAGAATTAGACTTAGATCCACATCATTGATTTCAGACTTCATTAGTTTAAAGTCTCAAAGAATTTGACTTTTTAAATGTATTGCTAATGACTTTGTTGACTATAACACTTAAACAGCTATGCTTTTAAATTCCAGTTAGCATTTATGCTGAGTTTTAGTTAAATCAGGTATTTCCTTGACTAATATTCTATGTAGAAATCTGAAGGCAGAAGGAAGTATTAGGTTTGGGCTTCTGACTCACATGAGAAATAAAATGAATTGCTTTTATCAAATTGTGATTGGAAAACGGTGCTTCCATAGGCTCCCTTCAAAACTGGATGAAGACAATCTGTAAAAGACTAATTCTAAAAAGTCAGCATGCGGCAAGATGATACAAATCTCCTTGCATTGCTTAACCTTCAGACTTTTTAATCTCTTTCCTATTTCCATTTGATTTGTCTGAATTTTCTTTTACTCTCCTGTGCTAAAACAGCAAAAATGTAAAACCTGTTGTGAGATGAATAACAGAGAACTTCTAAATCTGGCAGGGTCAGCGAGCTCCTGTGTGAGCCTTGCTTCTTCACCAATATTTTTACCATGACTTGGCTGTGTATCATGACATGCATTAGGTTACATCCTTTGTTCTAGGGATTCCTCTGAAAAGTTCTTCATTTTCTCTTTACATAGAATCTGCAGGTGACATAACATCTTTTGTGGGTGGGAAGTACAACCGGTATGAAAACTTAGAAGGATTGTGTGCAAAATGTGCTTTTCCACAATCCTGAGGAAAACCTTGATTTGAATAATTATTTTTCTAACGTGTCATGACAGTGTTTGACGACATTGTTAAACTAAAATACTTACATTTTAGTTCTTAATACAACGGTAGAAGTTTCATTTAAAGCTGCACTAAAAGGGTATTTTCTGAGCCATAGTCATTTAAAAAAAAAGGACAAACGGAGCAAAAGCACTGTAATCAGAAGATCTTTGCTTATGAATGATGCAAAGAGTCCAGGAAGACAGGACTACTGCAGATGTTGATATGTGAAGTGGTGCATAGTAGAAACAAACCAGGTTGGCAGACCTACTTACGGGCTAGTGAGCAAGACTGAAAGTCTTACTGAGCTGTATTACTCAGTTAAACGCGGGTTATTAAGGTCAATACAAGTTAAGGACCTAAGAAATGGAGAGGCCAGGCTGGGTTATATCTGACAATTCTAATGGACAGTGCATGGACCCCATCTTTTGCTTTCTTTTTTACCTTTCGTTGGAGTGGCCGTTTCATTTTAGGCTTTTCCTCCTGAGCTGCTCTCCTAGGGCATTTGATGTTCCAGAGCACCCAACAGGAAGATAGATCAACGCACCTGCAGTAAGTCTGTAATATCTGGAAGGCATTTGAAATGTCCGCAAATGAACCGGATTGGTTTATGTCCGTTTTCTTTCCAAGAGAGGAGGAAAGATTTCCTGCATAGGGATAGACCTCACAAAGCCCCCCAGTGTAGACACCATCCACTCTTGCTTTTGTGCCACATACACCTCTGAGCCCTGAAACTCGCCCTGCTGGATAATCCCTGGACTCCCTGCTTGAGGAACACCAAGGGATAGGAAGAGGAAAAAAGAACGTGTCCCATTCATGGCAATTTATGATCCAGTTCTAGGAAAGATATATTAACTAAATTAAAAGTCAAAGAACAAATGACTCAAAAACCTTAATAGACACAGAAGCAATCATAGAAGTTATGCACGCTCAGCTGGGCTGTTCCTAAATTAACAATCTGAACTGAGGATTAAAATTCAGTGAAAAACATAGTCCTTTGAAGATCTCCTTTCCCTCTGTGACTGTAACAAGCCAAATCTACACAGGACACGTATCTCTTTATCTGTCACTCCCTGCAAATCACATTTTCCAGCGTTAAAGTGCTATTCGTTTTGGCTTTTAATTACCTGACTTATCAGCATGTCATATTTCTCCCCCTGTTCCCACAATAATTACATTCTGAATCAGTGTGACATTCAATATTGACCTTTATTTATGTCTCTCACAAACTGTCGACTGTTTATTTATCAACCATGAAAAGCAGAGTTTGTAGGATTATTGATTTGGCGAGTTAGAAAAGCAGTGGCCTGGCATTCTGCGAGCAGAAGTAATCACAGGCAATTACTAGAGACTGCTTTTCACCACCAATCTTGGGTTTAGCCTTATAATTGTATTACTGAATTTGTTTCACATCGCTCATATATCACCAGGTTCCTAATAAGAAGACTGATATTATCATAATTTAATAATATTCAGGGGAAGAAAGGTTTTAATTGGTTTAAAAAGAGGCAAGCATACAGCCTATGCCACACAATGAGAAAAGTATTGTAACAGCCTGTTTTTATTTTGCAATAAATGATAGTTAATATTTAAATGCATTAATGAAATAAGTTCTTGGTGGCTGGGTCACAAATCTTTGATGTTTATGCCACTAACAAAACCACTAACGGCTCCTAACGATGCCCTTGAGCTAAGCTTCGCTTTACTCCTGGATAGAAACTACTTTTGCTGCCCGTAGCGTGAATTTCAAGTGTGAAAGGGAATGTCAAACTAAGAAGAATTATTCTTGTCCTTATCCCTTTATATAATGGGAAGAGAGTTTCAGGAAAATAAACAAAACCAAAAACCAAATCATAAACCAGTCAAACTTAGAGAAAAGCAAAACTAGCAAACAGTAACTAAAGCCTGGATCTCTGTAAATAAGAGGTACTCTGCACGCGCTGTTCCCAGTGAGCCGTATTCAGCGCAAGAGCCAATGAAGGTGTCACTGTCTGCCTGAGCTCAAATTAGGGCTCTGGGCAGCAGTGGGGTAATGACAGCTGGCTAACAACCGTGCGTTTGGATAGGACTGACCAGTCATACTTCATTATTTGTTTTTTTCTACTAAACTCATATGTTCTCAATGTGAATTTACTCACGTTAAAACGTGAAACTGGCACAAGTCAGGCTTGAGAAGCCATGCTCATGGAAAATAAAAAAAAATACGCTTCTTTTTTTCTGCTTTTTTTTTTGTAACTTAAAATGGAAATGCATATGAAAAGAAAATATTTCCAGGAAAATTTTCTTCAGGTGGAATGCTCTCCTGGTGGGGTAACACCCTGTTAGGGAAACAGTACTGCCTGTGCCAACTAGTATAGTATTTCTGGCAAATTTGCATCCAGTTAGGGATTTAAACTATCTTTTAAAATACCCTTAGTTTCAGTCTTAATACTTTCTTGGGAACTAGTTCTATTTTCTACATGCTGTGTTTGGTCCAGGACTCTTCTTTATTTAATGAAAAAAATTATCCCGTATAAGAAGTTTTATAATTTTTTTTTAATTCAATCATGAATATATTTGGGGAAAGTATTCCAGCAACCATAGGCTCATGGAAAGTCATAGAGATGCTCCCTTTTAAAAATTTTGGTTGCTTTATCCTCCCCATTAGTTTTTCTGCTTACATTTTCCACCACTCAGTGACAGTTCAAAGAGAGTATTATGATCACTGAGAATGTTTTGTTTAGAGTCAGCGAGAATAACTTAGCATTATTTTCTTGTAAAGTGTGCAGAGCTCAGACATTATAAAAGATGAACATGAAAAATATGCACACGTCTTTTTTATCACATTATTGGAAATCACAGCTGGCAGTGACTTCAGAAATATTTTCAGTAGTTTCTTCAGTTTAACATTAAATACTAAATCACAGCTTGTCAGGACAGTTTGGGGTTTTCTGGTCTTTATTCTCCAGGACAAAGTTGAGGAAAGCGAAATACCTTTTAAAATATTGACAATTTAATATGCTATATTTTTATGGGGAAAAAGGAAAGGACAGCACATTTTTTCCCAGCAAATGGTAACAAAGCAGGAAAGCCTATTCGACAGGTTTTTATGATCTGACAAATTAGTAGAAAACCAGGTGTAGAAAACTCTACCAAGCTCAGAAAGTCCATAAACATCTACTAGCTATAGCTTAAGGTATACTGGGTGTAAAGCTCTGCTTCTGTACTGACCTTTGCACTACTGAGCATTGAGGTAAAAATCAACCAGACAGTTGGTGCGCCCAAAAAAGCAGTTCCTCTGTTGTATATTGATTACTATAGAGTGAAGCTGCACCGGGGAAGTTCAGATTGGACATTATGAAAAGGTTCTTCACTGAGAGGGTGGTCAGTCCCTGGAACAGGGTCCCCAGGGAACTGGTCATGGCACCGAGCCTGGCAGAGTTCAAGAAGCATCTGGACAATGCTCCTAGTTGTATGATTTATTTTTAGGTAATCCTGGGAGGAGCAGCGAGTTGGACTCGATGATCCTTATGGGTTCCTTCTAACTTGAGATATTCTATGATTCTTCTGTATTAATGAATAATTACGTTTCATTTTTCTCACTTTAAGAAATACTGTTATTACTTTTTGTTCATATGCATATGTGTCTTTACTAAGCCTGTATAGAATTTAGTGAGATGAAGTCTACTCAAGCCAATGGAAATATACTGCATTGAGTGGAGATTTAACAAGCCCTTAGCAACACAGACTGACAATTTTTTAATGCACTATTATGAGAAATAAAAATATTTTAAAATCTCTGAAAATTAAAAAGCACAACCAAACTTTGAGATTTTGAAAATACTGTTCAACTAAAACTGCACAACTTCAGAGAGATGGAATGAAACTATGTCTACTTACAGTTGAAATATAATATTAGAAAAAATTACCAAAAAAGACACGTCCTAAAGACCCTCATTCCCCATTTATTTAAGCAGTACTTATCTGAATTATAATTTCACTGATATAAGCAAATTGCAAAATACTACTCTAAGGGAAAAATGTTTGTGGTATGTGATGCCTATTTTGAGTGTGCTTGAGTGCATATTTCGTTGGAAAAAGGGGGGGTTATAGCTCCTTTGCATCGTTTTCAGCCAGTTCCAACATTACACCCTCTCTGAAGAGAAATCTTCAGAAAGGATGTGTCCCTGACATTATACAGAGGAAAAAAAAATCCTTCTGAGTGTGTGTCCTACCAATTCCTTTACAGAATTGGGCCAGAAGAGGCTGGGAAAGTAAATGAAAGGTCCAAAGGACATGTTGCTACCAACTTTCTCATTAATAGATCTCTTTATCCTGGTGTTTAGTGTGTAGGTTCAAAGTTTTTCTACATGAGTGGCCTTTGACAGTGGCAGTTCAGTGAGATAAAGCATCCACAATTAGAAAGCAAAAAATCTTTTTAGCTTGTGACGTTGCAGCTAGGAGATACCCTCCTGTTTCCAGCCAGTGCAGACAATGGACAAAGATTTCTGTAAGAGAAGCGCAACAGTTCTTTTCATTTTCTCCTTTTTCATTTCTGTTGACTTACCCAGATGTGGCATTCTTATCACAGAATCTCTCAATATTATAATACAATGAAAATGAAACCCATGCTGAATCTGGATGACTTCCAAAATGCAACAAAAAATATTTACCTGCATCTCTTTTGATCGTGAAGTTATGTGCTAACTCTAAGGAACGGTTGCAGTCTCTTAAAATGATGTTTAAGGAAAAGTGTTTGTCATTTTCTACAGTAGATAGACCAGCATAAAAATCCACAGTTGTGACATGATCACAAAAGCTTGGATCTCAAGTAGTCACAGCCTTTCCACAGGATATTTATTAATCTTCAAGATTTGGTGTCACTTGGGGTTCCTCTCATCTGTCTTGCCAGGCTGCATATGACATAAAGTCTCTAAAGCCAGCAATCATTTACCACTTCCTATGGTATGAGTATAGCTACTGAGATTTTAATGCCAAAGTTAGTCTTTCAATCAAAGCATGTTCTACATTCAAGTAAAAATGTTTATTTCATTAATTTTTTAATAGAATCATAGGATAATGATCCTAAAGGAGTGTGGCCAGCAGGTTGAGGGAGATCATTCTGCCCCTCTACTATGCTCTCATGAGACCCCACCTGGAGCAGTGTCCTGCTCTGGAGTCCCCAGTACAGCAGAGACATGGTCCTGTTGGAACAGGTCCACAGGAGGGCTACAAAAATGATCAGGGGGCTGGAGCACCTCTGTTAATGAGGGCAGGCTGAGAGAGTTGGGGTTGTTCAGCCTGGAGAAGAGAAGGCTCTGGGGAGACCTTACTGTGGCCTCTCAGTACATAAAGGGGGCCTATAAGAAAGATGGGGACAGACTTATTAGTAGGGCCTGCAGTGATAGGTCAAAGGTTAGCAGTTTTAAGATGAAAGAGGGTAGATTTGTCTTAGATATTAGGAAAAAAATTATTTACTGTGAGTGTGGTGAGGCACTGGAACAGGTTGCCCGGAGAGGTGGTGGATGCCCCACCCCGGAAACACTCAAGGTCAGGTTGAACAGGGCTTTGTGCAACCTGTTCTAGCTGAAGATGCCCCTGCTCATTGCAGGGCAGTTGGACTGGATGACCTTTAAAGGTCCCTTCCAAATCAGACTAATCTATGATTCTATGATTCCGTAATAATTTGAGTTGGAAGGGCGCTGAAGAGATCTCCAGCCCAACCTGCTTCTCCAAGTAGGGTCAGCTCTGAACTCAGACTCCCATGACCTGGTCATCTCAAAGGGCTTTGTACAATGAGGACCTCCATGGATGGAGTCTGCACAGGCTCTCTGGGCAACTGATCCACCGCTTGGTGAAGCTTCTCCTTACATTCAGTCTGATCTGGCCCGTGTTTCTCATGCCCATTATATCTGACCATGCCCCACTCTGAAGAACTTTGCTGTATCTCCTTGATGACCTCCCTACAAGCACCAGAAGCTGCTGCTAGGTGCCCGCAAGTCGCTTCTTCTCCAGGCTGAACTAGCCCCAGTACCACAGACTCTCCTCACAGAGCAAGTAATCCAGTCCTGATCGTGTCGGTGGCCTCCACTGAACTTCCTTCCGTTTGTCAATGTCTTTCTTGTAGGGGAAGGGCCCAAAACTGAACACAGTGTCCTACACATAGTCTAATAGAGTATCAGTATTAATGTATATGTAAAGCAAAGAATCTGTACTGTATCTTGCACCAACCACCAAGCACTTTTAAAGATGTAGGTGTTGCTTTCATGTTTAAAGAAAAACAATAAAGAAGCATTATTGAGCTATTGTTATCATCTTCAAGTGACACTACAAAAAGGTTCACTTTATGATTACAGAGCTACTAGTCCTCTTTATAGGATCATAGGATCATTTAGCAATCTTGTGATAAACACTGTTCTTGAAAGGGCTTATACGCTCAAAACCCAGCAGACAAGATGAAAACATTTCCTGGGTGTGTGAGAGGGGAGACATCGGCACGTTCTGTACAGTCATGTGCAAACACAGGGAAAGCGACATCTCAGCAGACAGTTCATACCTTAATCTGTTTGAGATTCACAAACTACACATCTATTTCGTGGATTACATAACTTACTCCCTGCAGTCTGATCCAGTTGATGCGGCAAGACCTAACGCCTGCTGACAATAGCAACATCAGATCTCAGCACTTTCACTTAAATTCCGATCCTCAGAGGAAATCTGGGGCTGCAGATATGTGTGTTCTGCACGCTTGGAGGCTAGACAGCCGTATCTTTCCCCAGTCAGAAGAGGCGGGCTGGCATTTCATGCAGATGTCCCAACACTGTTCAGAAAGCACTGCAAGAATTGACAGTGCCAGAAGGAGGAAAGGCAGCCCGGTAGCCCAGGAAGGCAGTCAGGAGGAAGAGACCTTGGTTCTAGCTGAGCAACCAGGATCATGTGTTTCATTTGATGACTTTTAAGTGCGAAATGACCCTTTCCTCCCATGCAGTCTCCTATTCATACAGTATGGCTCTCACTTGATGACTACCTCTCCAGCTTCATGGCTTCTAAATTTGTAATTGCAAAATATCATACAGGATAAGAAAAGTTTAGAAGGCTCAACTTTCATGCTTAAATTGCAGTCTACTCTACAATATACCAGTTCAACCTTTACCTCACCTTCTGGCTGTGGTTTAAATGAAGCAAGTGAGCCTGTCCTCTTGAGGAAGTAGATTGGCTTAGGCTTGTAAACGCGGGGAAGTTTTTTATGTGGCAAGCGTCAAAATCATGCATGCACTTATTGTTTAGAAGCGAATATTTGGGCATTTTATAGTGGATCTCACTAGAGCATTTCAGAATTCAGAACATAGTTAAGGTCTAAATACACCAAGAGAGCTATGAAATAACCAGATCACAGAACAAGTATCTAGTTGGTACAGCAATCCAGAAAAATATACCTGAGTTTGAAACACTGCATAAGAGAAAGTCATCCAGGTACCTGTCTGGTACCCAGATGGGGGGGTTTTGTGTGCGTTTTTTTTCTTACATAGCTTTAATTATGTGAAGCCCTCAAGGATTATAATTGTCATAAATACTTGCATAGATAAATAATTAAAACTAAAATAAATGTGAGTCAAACTGTCCTTTGGGAAAGCTCAAGCTCCAGAGGTGTCACTATTCATCTATTTTCTCATCAAAAACATGAGTAGACATTTCTAAAAAAATCCATCACCCAGTTGAATGATGAATTAATGCTGTGGGGGCTGTACTGCCATAATGAACAGCAGCATAAATTTGCTCGAAACATTTAAATTCTGATCATGATCATCATCTTTTCTATACGTAGTCAGTTTTGATTACTAATGGCAATCACTACCATGCCATGACATTGAGGTATGTTGGTATTTAATTGTGTCCTAAGCACAGAGATGCCTTCCAGTCAGTATTCCCTTAACATCTCCAGAAGGAACTAAAATCAACTGTTGCTCCTATTTATAAACTTAGGGTGGGTGTACCAGTAGACACAAATCCAACCAACCAACCAACAGCCCCTCATATTAAAAAAAAAAAAAAGGACACAGTCAGATTTCAATTGTCTAGCAAGTTTGAAACAAATTCAGGCTTAAAAATCTCTGATTATAGATTACCTTGGATACTCTGTTTGCAACCTCTCTGCCTACTGTCAGCCCCTGAACAAAGGTCCGTGCAGCAATGAACGCTCTAGTCACTTGAACCTTCAGCTTCCTCGGTACATCTCCAAACGGCTTCAGCTGGTCTGTGTACTTGCTTACACACTCCAAGTAGTCCTCAGTGAAGTGGTACTGGGGATTTATGAGCTGGAACATCCGCTCCAGCAGCCGAGCCCAGAAATCGTTCAACATTTCCTCCAAGTTCACGTTGCCTCCTGTGTAATACCGCTTCAGCTCCGTGAAGAGGTCCTGGAACACCTCTGAGTTCTGCATGTACAACATGCCATATGTCCGGACAAACATGTCATTTAAGGATCTTTCTGAATTCTCCAGAAGTTCTCGGAAAAATTCTGCGGGGAAAACAAGCAGGTGTTAATCGATATATTGGTAAGGTACAAAGGGTTTTCTATCACATTCCTATGTTGCCACAAATAAAGTTTGTCTTAATATGTTGTTATCAAAACACTTTACCAGTGAAATTCATTTATTTGGATGGGAATCGCTTTACTTAGAGGTAAAGAAAATTAGAGTATAACCTGAATTTCCCAAAAAGGTAGAAAGATGCATAAAGCTGAACAAGAAAAACCAATGTAAAAGAACTTCAGTGAGGGTAGTTCCACTTCTTCATGTTCTGTTTCAATATAGCAATCACTGTCCCTTGCAACATCCCCCACACCCAGCATGCTAAATCTTCTAAGCTAAGAGTAAAGTCATTAAGATGATGATTTAATTGAAAATTTAATGATTTTAGAATAGCTAGATAGTGATAAATTCCATTTTGTTGAAGTTTTTACAATGTGGAAGAACGCAATGGAAATTAATCTGAAAACTTATTTGCAAATATTCTTGAAGAGAACTTGAAAGAAACCCGAGTGGAAATGAGCAGAATCCCTCTTAAAAGTGTTACATGAATAGGTACTACTACAAAAAAATAATGCTCCTGTACTGAAGAACAGTATTAGAATCCTCCACCAGTCATATCACAGCCAGCATACTAATTCCAGTTTGTACTAGTTGTGGGGTTTGCAACAGCAGACCTTACATTTTTTTGAAGGGATATCAGACTTTACTGCTTCTGTGTTTTTTCTCTAGTCAGACCCAAACCACAATCTATTTCTAAATTGTGGCTTGTGGCATTTATTCTTACTGGAAACCGAGCCCATGGGATACGGTGGAAATACATAACCATCTCTTCTGTTAAGATCCTTTAACTGCCATATGGTGCTTAGGTTTTACCAAGAAGTTCACTGAATCTGCACAGTAGCTCTGTAAACACATCTGACAAAAGCAGGCATAGCTTCTGATTTGTAGAAGATCCCAACTTCCTGTGGGGGTCTGCTTATAAGCTTTCTCAAACCTCCTTTGGCAAAGAGTTTGGTGGCTGCTGTAGCCTGTAAACGGGGCATTGCAGACAGCAAGGCAGAGATGACAACACCTTTGGCAACACACATATATTTGCTGTGATCAGATGATTCACACTGATGTGGGAGACATCATGCAGCCAACTCTGGGATACCAGCTTCTAAATATGTGGTCATTGCTCATAGACGTATCTGCGCGTGCTAACTGCAGGGACGTGCTGCCGTCTTACAGTCTTGGCTATCGCTATAACGTGAATATTGTTTTAACATAGGGCCCTGCTTGGCTACAGTGACCCATAAAAACGCAGAAACACTGCAATGCTAAAGACAGGACAGCAATTAACGCTATGTGAGAAAAAATCTGCTCTAAATGTGAGGATTTGCCACAGTGATCAGCTGAAAGCAGAATCCACTGAACACTGTGCACCAGACTGCAAGGACTCAGTAAGAAAAGACCCTCTTTTTTTTTTTTTTTTTTTTTTTGGTCAGAAATTGTGCAGAGCTGCAGTCTTTGATCTCTCAGATAACGGCAAAGGGGTTATCATGAAAATGTATACGCAGAACATTGAGAACATACTTGCTCCTTCAAAGCACTTATAAAAGGGAAAATAAATTCTAATAAATGTATCAATGTCTAAACTGTCATTAAAATCACAGCTCTTCATATGGAATAAATTCCATCTGGAAAAGAATATGCTTTTGCCAAACAGTTTATGTAGGGAAAAGAAAAGAAAAAAAAAAAGCCACAAACCCCACAACCAAAAAGAAACCCTTGTTATTCTTTGTTGCTAAATAGAATAACTTGAAGTCTGTAACACACAGTCTTCTCTGTTGTTTTTCCAAATTATCCACTAATTCTGACAAAGCTGCTTACGAGAAAAACAAAACAAAGCTCTTTTTCACGGCTAACCCTGACCCTGTGGTATCCTTGACGTCTGAATCATCCTATTACTATTTTATATAATCAGCATTTCTTCTTCTAAGAAATAATGCGCACTAGCTGCACTGTCGAATGCATCTAGCTCTCTGGTCACACAATCTGGAAGGCAAAAAGATGGCAGAGGTCTTGGAGCTCAGATTAAAATTTGTGCTAAGGTTGAAGCCAGGCTTTCAGACCAGTACAACTCAACAAGAGCTGGGAAGGGCAATAGTGAAAGCAAATGAATCTAGGCCCTTTGACTTCTGTCCCATAAGGCTCTGTGTGCTGGGGGGTGCCGTAAGCAATTCACATGCTGGTTCCACAGCTATACTGGGAATCCCATTACTGTCTTAAAAGATCATGCCATTGCATAAGTCAGTCACAGCAAAGCACAGTTTGCTGATGGTTCCTCTTGTCTGAGGTTATCAGCCTGCTATTTATTTGTGCGGGGGTATTATTTAGCAACCCCACAGCTTCCTGCAAGCCAACCAAATTTTTCAGAGAGTGGTAGACATTTATTCTGTGCTTTGTACAGCATCCAGCACGACGTGGTTCATGCTGGTTGAAATCTTTATTTATGCAAACATTATCAGTAACTCCCAAGCTTAAATTTCATGCTGCTCCAAATGTGACACCATACATACGTATTCTGTAGGAAAGCTAATGTCCTCTAAATAGCAGTAAATCTATTTAATTTTTACTCTTCTCATAGGTCTCCAGTCTTTGAGAGCTATTGCTTAGAGTAAGTTATTATGCCATTGAGAAGTTAGACTGTGAGTCTGCGGTATGCTTTGATACAAAAGACAGATAGTTCAAGAGAGTTATCTGCATCAGGAACCCCATGCAGGATCAGGATAATAAAGCAGCAACACCTACAAAGTTGGATACCGCTTTAGTTTCAGAGAGGAAGAGATCTCCCCTCTTGTACTAATTAGAGAAATTCTCAATCAAATCCTGTCTAGAAAAATGGATTCTTCTGTGAAGGATCACTTGTTTTTCATCCTGCAAAGCTTCCATACGTCAAGGTCATAGTCTGCTTCTCAATGCTTATTTACAGAAACCGTGCCCTGGCATAACTGGGCACTTGTCTAGCGGCATCAGGAGAAACTGTGCTTGCTCCTGAAAAGCTTGAATTTTTCCATGGTCTTCACAGTAATTTAAAGATTTTATGTTCATTGCAAAGATGATATTTCATCAACTTGCAGGTAGCTTTTGAAAAATAACGTAATATTTCAGCTCAAAGTAAAAGAACAAAGATGAGACAGACATTAGTCATGTTGCTTAATGTGCTTCTGGAAGGCACTCAAGTACTAGGGTGGGAGAAGAGAATCTATATAAGACAGAGCTGCACAGTGTTTTAAAATATATATCTTGTGAAATTTTATGCTGCCAAAATAGGCTGTCACGAACAGTGTTAATGCTGAAAATAATTTTTCCTAATTTTAAGTGGTGATTCATTCATATGACAGAATATGTCCTGGGTATGTCTTATGTGTCAAGCACATTTTTATACAGCTTTCATTATTCACCAGAGGATCTCAGGAAGCCCTTCAGTTCCATTTATGAGGTAGCTGGAAAGGATAAGGCCTAAGGCACACTGAGCTTCTGAAAAGAAGGACAAAAGATTGCTCTTTCAAACCATTACATGCTCTACATAGGCTTAAATGCTGAGTTTCCGGTCAATGGATAACACTCAAGGTAGTTTTCATTTTTAAACATTATTTGTAAATTTAGGATGCAAGATGGATAAGAAGTCTCTGAAAATGAAGTCTGAATTATTTTTAAATGTTTTGCCTATGATAAGACAAAGTGAAGGACACAATGCATTGCCTGAATCTCTTGCTGAATGGTAGGTACTGCTCTCAGATTAAAAATAAGGTCTTGTCAGCTTTCCGACTACCTTGTCAACTGAAAGCTGACTTTCTCACTCTATTTTAACACAGAAAATCTAGCGCCATAATGCAAGTCAACCTGGGAGCTAGCCTAATTCCAAAGTGATGACTAGTTGTCATCGTAAGTCAGTGGACCAGTATTGGGGATAATATTGCAACACGACATGATGTAACATCTACCTTCAACAAAATATAATCGCAACCATCTAGACGCAATTATTAGATAATGAAAGTTGTATTATGTTAGAGCTGATGTTCTATGATCATTCCCAGCCTGATAAATTCCCTTTTATTTTCTTTTCCATATGCAATTAAAGCAAAACCAGCATCTGACTGTAGGACAAGATCTGAAGCTAGAAACAGTTTGTTGTCCAATTTCCAAATCCAAAAATATATGCATGAGCTTTAAGATCAAAAAGACCAAAAGGAAATTTCATTTAATGTATTTAGTGTATTTAATGTATTTAGTGTATTTGAAGGGTCATGGAGAAAAGGGAGGTGACTAAGGACTGGAGGAAAGACAATGTCACTCCAGTCTTCAAAAAGGGTAAGAAGGAGGACCCAGGTGTATTTCCTGGTCAGTCAGCCTCACCTCCATTCCTGGAAACGTGATGGAACAACTCATTCTGGAGGTGTTCTCTAAGTATGTGGAGGAAATGAGGGTGGTCAGGAGGGGTCAGCATGGATTCACCAAGGGGAAATCATGCCTGACCAATCTGACAGCCTTCTATAATGCTGTAACTGCTGGAAGATGAGAGAAGAATGGTGGGTGTTATCTACCTTGACTTCAGCAAGGCTTTTGACACTATCTCCCATAACAACCTCATAGGGAAGCTTAGGAATTGTGGGTTAGATGAGTGGGCAGTGAGGTGGATTGAGAACTGGCTGAAAGGCAGAGATCGGAGGGTTGTGATCAGTGGCACAGAGTATAGTTGGAGAGTTGGAGGCCTGTAGCTAGCAGTGTTCCCCAAGGGTCAGTACTGGGTGCAGTCTTGTTCAACATGTTTATCGATGACATGGAGGAGGGGATAGAGTGCACCTTCAGCAGCTGGAGGGAGTGGCTGATATACCAGAAGGCTGTGCTGCCATTCAGCGAGACCTGGTCAGGCTGGAGAGTCGGGCAGAGAGGAACCCAATGACATTCAACAAGGGCAAAGGTAGGGTCCTGCACCTGGGGAGGAATAACCCCATGCTCCAGTACAGGTTAGGGGTTGAGCTCCTGGAAATCAGCTCTGTGGAGAAGAACCCAGGAGTCCTGGTAGATAACAAGTTAACCATGAGCGGGCAATGTGCCCTTGTGCCCAAGAAGGCCAATGGAATACTGATTTCATCCATCATTGACTAACACCTTCCAAAACATATAGGCGGTTCCCCATTTTATCCTTGTTCTCCGGCTTTGGGCATTAATTTTCAAAGAGCTCTGAGGGTTTATACGAATTCTAGTTGTCTAACATTTACTGTGAATATGCGCGCACATCTACACCCGGTGTGGACTTCAGGTGCCTAATTTCATTTCACATCTTTGGACTTCTCAGACCTGATAAGGCTGATGGCAAGAAGGATATTAGAATTCATATGGCCACATATCTCTTTGAACAGAAAGGTTCTTCGGGGTTTCTTACATTCATGACATCCATCCATACATCAATGGCAGTCTTTTTTGTTTGTATTATTTTTTTCACTGCCCTATTTCTGCCTTTCTTTATTTGTTCATTAAGTCATTAACAACTAAAATGCTTTTGGTAAACTCCTGATCTTTTTACAGGATTCTTGCAAAGGCTTTTTTTTTTCTTTTTCTTTTTCAAAGATATTCCACAATGGTATCAATTAGTGAAAGTTTGATTTATCTCAAGGAAATTCAAGTGAAATTAATCTCTGTGGTTTCTATGTTTTTTCATTATCCAACTGGCTTTCCAGAGAACTTCTTCTAACAGTAACTAACCTCACAAAAAAAAAAAAAAACCAAAACCAAAACCAAAACCAAAATACCAACCAAAGAAAAAAACCACCAAAACAAAACAAAAATACCCCACCAAAAAAAAAAAAAAAAAAAGAACTCTATTTAACTTCCTAATTCAGAAAAAAAATGATGTAAGGAGAGTACATAAAGGCAGATGACTTTTTTTTCTCTATTTTTGACATCACATTTGTATTTATACTCCAGAGTGAACAAATCCTATGCACAAGGCCCTCAGTGCATTGGTCTTACTTTTTAGTGAGTCTGAATAACTAATTTTAAAATTCCTTTATAGTTTTGACCTTTAGAAACACTGAACAGTCACAACTGGGAAACAAATTTCAGTTCCCATTAGGAACAACAGAAGTTGCATTGTGGTGAACTCTTGAAAATTGCTCTCCTTTTTAAACTCATTTTAGAATCACAGAATCACAGAATCATTTTGGGTTGAGAGAGAAAGAAACCTTTAAAATCGTCAAATCGAACCCCTAACCCCGCACTGCCAGGTCATCACTAAACCATGTCCCTCAGCAACACATCAACATGTCTTTTAATTACCTCCAGGGATGGGGACTCCACCACTTCCCTGGGCAGCCTGGTCCAGCGCCTCACAACCCTTTCAGGGAAGAAATTTTTCCTAATATCCAAACTAATCCTTTGCTGGATCAACTTGAGGCCATTTCCTCTTGCCCAATCACTTGTTACTTGGGAGAGCAGACTGACCCCCACCTCGCTCCAACCTCCTTTCAGGTTGTTTTAGAGTGCAATAAGGTCTCCCCTCAGCCTCCTCTTCTCCAGGCTAAACAACCCCAGTTCCCTCAGCCACTCCTCGTAAGACTTGTTCTCTAGACCCTTCACCAGCTTTGTTGCCCTTCTCTGGACAGGCTCCTGCACCCCGATGACGCTTTTGGAGTGAGGGGCACAAAACTGGACACAGTACTTAAGGTGTGTCCTCACCAGTGCCAAGTACAGGAGGACAATCACTTCCCTCCTCCTGGTGGCCACAGGATTTCTGACACAAGCCAGGATGCTGTTGGCCTCCTTGCCCACCTGGGCACACTGCTGGCTCGTATTCAGCTGGCTGTGGACCAACACCTCCAGGTCCTTTTCTGCTGGGCAATATATATAGTATATTTTAAATATATTCACATTACATTTAAAGCTAAGAAAAGCAAGTCAGATAATTAAATGTATCTTATAATTGCAAATGGCAGAATAGGTGATTTACATCCCCTACGTACGTCTTGGGTAAAATCACCTATGGGTGAAATGAATTAGCTGTTAATGGACATTGATACCCTTCCAGAATGTCCTAGACCTGTAAATATCATGACATTATGAAATATTGTGAATGCTACTAAATTTTTTAGGAGTTAGTGCAGTCTAGGTTGTGAGTAAAGATGAGGGTCTCTCTCCCCTCTTTGGTATCTCCATTTCTCAGACTACTGCAAGACTTGTTAATAGAAGATAATTCACTTCTATTTTCTTCCTTGCCTCCTGTCCAGAGTCCACGACTTCTTCCCTCTTATGGGTCAGGCTGTTGCGAGGAAGGAGTGAGACCCAGGGAAAGGGGAGACCACTGAGGCGCCATCCTTTACCTCTCCCCACTGTGGAGTGTGGAGACAATGCAAACAGCACTGTCCTGTGTTAAAATGAGGAACTTGAGAATGGGGAAGAAACACAAACACATCTGTTGTGGGCTGGGTTGGACAAGTTAGATCAGGTGCAGGCAAATGGAAAAAAAAGCTAGACCGATATTTATGTATGAAATGCCATTGTCACAGTTGGAACCTAATCTGACAAAGAATTTAAAGCATTATTTAACATTGATGTTCAAAGAAGTTATTGTACAAATAAACATTAATATGGAGTTAAAGGATCTGTCACCTACTCAAAGCTGATGGCATGCATTGGTAAAGGTCTTTAAGCCTTTATTCCTCGGCACTGAAATCAATGACATCATTACCAACAACTTCAGGTGAAACCTTTAAATGCTAATCTTACTGTTTCTTCACTTCAAAAGGTCATTTACTAACACTTGAGTATGTCTAAAGGGGAGACTTTATCCTGCTGTTGATTCTATACAGACCATCCTGCAACTAGGTGAAACACGTCACTTTCACGTGAGAACTATTAAATTTGGTATTAACACATAATTTTTTGAAATCTTTACTGCTCTCTAGAATCTCAATTCATATTCTGTTACATTTGTTACTTTATACTGATGATGTATCCTTGATTATAAATATGAAACCTGACATTCTCAAGATCCCCTTAAAGAATTCATTGAACTTATAGCAATAACCAAGAAAGAAAATGCTAGGAATAAAAAAAAAGCGACGAGATAGCTTTACGCATAATTTATATATACACCAATAACTATTCCTGAAGGTTCTGCTTTCATTATGAAGTAGAAAATGTCCAAGTGAAGTACTCGTAAAACGTAAGTAAAATGTTACATGGCATCAGAAGGTGACATTCTGGAATATTTATGAATGGGCATTTAAATGCTTACAACAGTGATACTGTCATGAATATCCATGACCAAGGAGGGACATGTAGCATTTCATGGGTATCTGTGAATTTCTGAATGATGAATTTTACATCATATGTTCATAAAAATGCATAAGGCCTCATGAAATATTCATGAGTCACCACAGTTTCTTCTGAAAATCATTTAAAGCTTTCATGAAAATTATATTAACAACATATAAACTATGGAACTCGGTGCAACAATTGTTTTAAAATATAGACACTGTTCTGTTTTTCCCTACGCACCACTACAGGCTATTAAATACCCAGTTCAACAGTTAAGGAGATTTGCCATCTAACATTTTGTATGAAAATTCTTTGCCATGCCTATAATCTACAACAATCTTTTAAATGTATTAAAATTTTGTTGACTTTTAATACAGGGAATTGTAAGGTGGACCAGAAGATGTAGGGGAAAATTAACAACAAATTGCCTTGCTACAAACCAGATAAAACTGATTTAAGCCAGAGTAAGATATATATTCTGTCTGAAGAAGAAAAAAAAAACCCAAAAGGGTAGGCAATTTTTTGACGAGCGGGTCCCAAACCAGAGGCCGTATTTGCAGTCTCTAGACTCAGTCCTGCGCGGTTCAGAGGTGCGCTTGGGAGGAATGTGGCACTGAACTCTGCAGGACTTCATGCCTGTTCTCAGAGCAGACAGCTTGAATTGACCAAGGGCAGTAGTCGCTCATCTGGAAGGAGGCTCTGGCTGGCCAAAGGAAAATATAAAAATCTTCATTGACTTTTATTTATAATGTGATTATAATGTGATTATAATGTGATTAACCACAACCTGACAGCAGCAACTCTTTGGAACTGCTCTTCAGAAGCCAGAAATCTTAACCTGGATTTAGGCATGTGTGGGATTGAGGAGGGTTGCTTCTCCTCTTTTAGCATAGTGTCTTTTTTTGTTTCCTCCCATTTTAAACAAAATAGACTACTGTGAAGAGCTGTCGTCGATGAGTTTGCAAACTGATCCTTGGGCCCTATTCAGCTTCAAGAAGGCGGTGTTCTCTGAAGCATCTACTGGATCACATCCATTCAGCGAAGTTCCCGGTAGGAAGTGCAGTTCTTGAATCCCAGTGTGGAAAGATTGGTATCAAACAGAGCAGACTAGGTGCATCACGATATACCTAAAACTGCGGCTACTTTCACATCCCGCTTGCAAGTGCAGAGAGATGAGACATATCACACTGTTGTATTTATTTAATGTAACTGCTGTAAATCCATTGCAGTTTTCTTTTCCATCTCATTTCACCTTCCTCTCTTTGAAACAAGTTCATTTTAGTATTTATAAAGAAATCAGCATATTGCATCAAAAAACCCCCCTCTAAGATGTGAGACCTGAGACAAACACTACTGCAATAACTGCAAAACTCTCAATTTGAGCTAACCGGCAGAAGCCTGCTGTAAGAGCAGTTTGACGTCTGACTTCCTATTGACATGATTGTATTAATAAAATCAATTTCGTATATAAGTTTGCAGCTTAAGAGGTAATGAAGTCATGTTGATGGTTTTTCCAGACACCCCTGAATGCAGCTAATATCTCCTGTTATAGTTTAACACCACTAACAAGAAGCGATAAAGCTACCTCCAAGACAATGTACTTACTTTTGCGTCTATCCAATTTCCCTACCTCCACACTCAAAGGAACCCCAGGCACCATTAAGGCCAAGCCGTATTAAATCCCAGCTTGTATCCCAGTTGTTTCTTGACTATTTGGACGCTGTCCAAAGTACTATTTGTTACTGTAATAATACAGAGGTATGATTGAATTTTTTGCTTGTAAATTGAGTTACACAGTCAAACTTCACTGAAGCAGCAAACTTCCTTTTTGTTTTGCAACATCAAACTAAGTTCACTTAAATGTCAGGAATTCAAATATTCTCAGTTTATTAGAGGGTTTATATTTTTTTTTCTAAGATAATAGTAGGAAAGTTAAGGAGCAGCAATGGTCCTAGAGCTCAGACTTATGCCTTAAAATAAGGCAATGCATAAAATCATAGATTAAGGATAAGTTAAGGATTAAGGTTAAGGGTAATACAGTTGGCTTCAAAGAAGCTACAAATGTAGGAAAAGATCTATTACTTTTGAAGAAAACAGTCTTTCAGATCCTGGATCTGCATTCATGTGCTGGTACAAAGACCTTGGGTCCCCTACGGGGATTTGTGTAGTCAATAAACTTTCCTACCTGCATGATTCAAAGATCAGGGATTAAAAAACAAAGTTTGTATTTGAATAGCTTTAAAGTCAACACAAATCTGCAGACATAAGTTCACTGGATGAAGATACCGCATGATTAATCTTTATCTGACCAACCCTCTCAACAGAAACCTTTTTTCCTCCTAGGAGTGTGTCGACTGGGAAAGTTTTCTAGTCAGAAGGAAGCTTCTGATGGTAGATAGAGTACAATGAATTGAAAAACTATCTTTGCAAGATTGGTATGTATCTAGGGTTACATTAGATTTCAAGCAGTAAAATCTACTTTTTCTTTGATTGAAATACACAGGAGTAGCCTTAAAACTTCTAGGACATGTTTATTTGGGGAAGTGTTCCCATTTATTAGCTGCTGTATTGCACGTTTCCATCTGAATTGATAGGTCATGTAGCGATATCAAAGTTTTGTGCTTCTATGCTAGTCTGCTGCTTAGTTGCTAAATCTATTGAACATGTCAATAAAAATATTACAATGAACCCACAAGCTGTTCACTCTCTATGCAAACAAAAAATAGCTTTGTCTTCTCCCTATGGTCCTGTGACGAAATGAAGTGGGGTGGCTCCATAGGACCTAGGAGATCTAGAACCTGTTTCTGGATTTTTGCATGGGTTTTTTGTTTGTCTGTCGGGTGGGGGGGTTTTGTTTGTTTGGGGTTTTTTTGTTTGTTTTTGTTTTTTGTGCAGAAGTCACTGGACTTCCAGACCTTCCGTCATTTACTGCTTCTTCCATCTTCTCTGCAATCTTGAAATACAATCGTTTGTCCTCCCTAACATACAATCTTCATCCCTCTCTCCCAGACAGATGTATTTCCTCACATTACATGTTTTTTTTATCTGACAGTTTATATGGGGGAGTATAGGCATAGGCCATGTTTACCTCATGGTGTCCAGTGCTTTCTCTTGAGCCTAGTGGAGATTCTGGGTCACTTTTGGCAGCAAAGTCTTTCACTTCAGTGCCTAGAATTAGTGCTAGACATTATTTCCTTCTTTAATATTCTGGTATTTCGCCAGCTTTTTTGGACATAACATTTGAGCTGCCACTCCCTCTAACTGTTCTTCTCATATCAATTTTATAAGCTGAGAGTGACAGTAACAGAATCACAGAATCATCTGTTTGGAAGAGACCTTTAAGATCACCGAGTCCAACCTTTCACCCTGCACTGCCAGGGTCCCTGAACCATGTTCCTCAGTACCACACCCACACGTCTTTTCAACACTTCCAGGGAATGGGACTCCACCACCTCCCAATGCTTAATGACCCTCTGTGTAAAGAAATTTTTCCTGATATCCAACCGAAATTTCCCGTGATGCAACTTAAGGCGACTTCCTCTCGTACTGTCATTCATAATGTGGGAAAAGAGACCAACCTCCACCTCCCTACAACCTCCTTTCAGGTAGTTGTAGAGAGAGATAAGGTCTCCCCTGAGCCTCCTCTTCTCCAGACTAAACACTCCCAGTTCCCTCAGCCGCTCCTCGGAAGAGAAGTTCTCTGAACCCTTCACTATTTTCATTGCCCTTCTCTGGACACGCTCCAGCACCTCAACGTCCTTCTTGAAGTGAGGGGCCCAAAACTGGACACAGTGTTCAAGATGTGGCCTCACCAGTGCCCAGTACAGGGGGACAATCCCTTCCCTGCTCCTGCTGCCCAGACTATTGCTGACACAAGCCAGGATGCCGTTGGCCTCCTTGCCCACCTGGGCACACTCCTGGCTCCTATTTAGCCGGCTGTCGACCAACACCCCCAGGTCCTTTTCTGCTGGGCACTTTCCAGCCACTCCTCCCCAAGCCTGTAACGCTGCAGGGGGTTGCTGTGGCCCTTGGCAGGAAGCAGTACTTGGCCTTGTTGAATTTCATACAATTGGCCTCAGCCCATCGATCCAGCCTGCCCAGACCCCTCTGTAGAGCCTCCTGACCTTCAGGCAGGTCAACACCTCCTGCCAACTTAGTGTCCACTCGAAACTGACTGAGGGTGCACTTGATCCCCTCATCCAGATCATTGATAAAGATGTTGAAGAGAACAGACCTCAATACTGAGCCCTGGGGAACACCACTGGTGACCGGCCACCAGCTGGATTGAACTCCATTCACCACCACTCTCTGGGGCCGAGAGAGATGGGGTTTGAGGAGCAAGTTGAAAAGCTGATCGGTTCTACTGAGCAGCAGGCTGTGAAGAGTCCAGGGTGACCCATGCTGACCAGAGGCCTTATGTTTGTTTTCTTGCACTACACTACTGCAGAAACATTAATATAAGGGGGAATAAGCAAGGGCAAACGAAATGGGAAAGCAAAAGCTAGAGCGGAAAAAAATAGTTGGAGAGAAGATAGAAAAAGAGGGAAATGGCAACTGAATAAAAGGGAGAATTGATAAGAAGAGAGCTGAAATTCAGTTTTCCAGACATTCCTCAGATACAGTCTATCAATACTGCTAAAACCATTTCCTGTGCACATCAGGGCAGAACAAGGGTCCCGAACACTGTTTATCCTGTCAAGTGCAGCAGGATCTGCAGTCCAGGCTACAGGCTGCTTCACTCCAGATACCCAGCCAAGGAACATCAGCACGAAGCCTTGCTCCAGCTCTGCCTTCAGGTTCTCCATGGGGAGAGAAAGAAGCCTTTAGATAGAAATCTGGCTTGGGCTCTAAATGCGGGTCCCCCTTCACTCCCTGCCGGAGCCTGTCTCTCCACATTGACCCCACGGTGACAGTGCCGGTATTTTCATTTAGTTCACATAGGAGTATATATATTATTGCTTGCTAAGGTGATTTTAGGGCTTCCACTACTGCGTTAGCTGAAGGACTAAAGTTTTTAGAACTCTGTGGGATAGGGAAGTAAAACAAATACTTTTTTGTAAGAGACTATTGGAAACTTTTTGATCCAACAACTTCTTTACTTATGTTTTCCAAATGTTGTCGTTTGCGAGAGGCATTCAGGCATGTGACACAATAACGGTCAGATAACTCAGTACAGCTAGAAAAAGGGATTTCTTTGACAAGGACACAAGAGACAATGCGCCTTCTGTTTTTTAATTCAGACAATATACTTCCCTGAATAAGGATCTAAATAAATAATTGTGAGAAGACTTTCAAATTCACATCAAACCAGTGATATCTTCTGAAAAATGGAAACATTAAGTATGTTCTATATTAGGTGACACTAATTACACTGCTCCTTTTCCATAATAATAAACTTCTTAAGTACATTATAATTTTACGTAGCCTGGACAGCCTTACGTTTTAAGTGCTTCCACATTTACAAACCATTTAGTTAGAAATGTATTTCCAACAGGTGACTTTTATACTAGGATTCAGCATTAAACTATATTGCTCATTCAATCCATTATCTAGAAAATAGTCTCCACTTTCACTGAAGAAGTGTTATTTCATTTTTCACATGTTCCTCTCTTGTAAAGACCGCATGTTGACGCAGACTTTCCCATACTATGTGTATGTATAATACATTTCAATTGAACTTAGTGTTTAATGCTGTAATAATTGCTATAGGTGCCATACAGCCTACTTAATACCTAACATGTATTTAGTCATTAAGCACTTTGCTTAGTGTTACACACCCATGTATAGTTTATAGTGCTAGTCCCTTAATACAGTAAAAACTAGTTAAGTAGCTAAAAACGTATCTGCAGAGGGTACTAAAAAATCATTTTTGTTGATTACACAAAAATAGATGCTTTTTTTAATCTGGAATCAAGAATTGTACAGAAATATTTCATAACACCATAAACACCGTGGATTTTTTGTTGTTATTACCCGGTTTCGCTTTAAAACAGGTCTCTTCTAAACTTTTTTACTTATTCTGAGGAGATATCAAAGTGTACATTCTGTTACAGGCTTCTATTTAATCTGATTTATCTGAAAGTCATGATTTCTTACACTTGGAGCATCAGTATAATCTATTACAAATTGAAATTTGTTTTGGCATTGGTTTACTTTTTTTTTTTTTAATTTTGTGATTACACTGTGGGTGCTACCTAAGAACTAAACAGGCTCCTACTTTGCATACAACCATTTCTATTGCTTTAACATACCTCTGCCTCTGGAAAATCTCAGACCTACCCTCTATTTCATTTTCCTTTGTGATGTTATGAAGTTTGACAGCAAATAAAAAATTCAGTCTCATGTTATTTTGCTGCTGGCTGATACATTGGCATCAGGTCCGAAAGGCCTCTTGTTATCCTTCAAAGCCAAATGTAAGATCGTAAATATATGGGGTGCTCTGGATGGATAGAAAAGCCAGAGGCACAAATCCAGACCCACCAGGAAGAACTAAAGGATTAGAAAAATATACATATTTTAATCCTTTGGATTACTTCTATATTCTTGAAGCAATGCTGGAGATGACATTGGCACAGAACGATGAAGAACTTAATCATATTTCTGTTTTTAAAACAAGAAGTAAGGTCACCACTGTTATTAACTTAATCATATATATAATTCAGAGCATAATATAAAATTTAGAAAGTTCAGGCAAACAAGGACATGGAGAAACGATGCCTGTTCACTAAAGCTTTTTTCAAAATGTCAGGTAAGCTTTAAAAAGACATAACACCAGAGAAATGATTTTTACCTGATGTAGGAGGGGGAGAACTGAATTAATAAAAATGGAGCATTATTTTTTAGCATCACTGAATCTGCATTCTTCGCTTCTGTCTATGCATATCAGGTAGACATTAACCTGGTCATGAGTCCTGGATTTTTTTCTTCTATTATTTTCTCAGTTATTCTTTCAGCCTTAGCCTTTTCTTGATAGATATAGCAAGGAAGTGATTAGCATTTCAGCCTAGTAGGAAGCAGACATTTGGGTCTGCTAATCTGTGACATGAAATAAAAGGACAGGAATAAGGTAATATTGCTTTGCTTGGAATACTGTTAGATCTTCACTAACGTTCTGCTCCTTTGATTTCTGCTATCCTGACCTGGAATATACGTATGTGGTCTGTATTGCGACACTGCTTTCCTGAGTGTCTGTTTACCCAATCTTTCTTTGAACTGCTGATGGTAATGAATATCCTTCCTCCAGCCCCAACTGCTGCATTCAGTTATCATCAAGCACAGGCATTAACTAGAGCTCTAATCTTGCTCTGATGGATGGAATACTAACCTTTCACAAGATTAGAGACACAAGGTGCTCTAGAGATAATAAAATTCAAATAGGTTTATTTCAAAGGGCAACTCAATCTCGATTTTGTTCAAGGGTCACTTGACAGATCATTTGCCAATGTAGTTTTTTTGTCCTTCTGTGTCTGGCTTCTGTGCAGTGCTCCAACTATTTCAAATTAAGTGAGCCCCAACAGGCAGAGTTTGGCAAGGGTCTAGCTTCAGCAAAAATAGCAAGGTACTCATCCAGTACGGAGCTGGTAACTTTGCTAAAAGTGCGTCTTAGGTGGGTGGTGCTTTGATGGCGGAAAAGTTTTTCTTAGCATTTTCAGGGAGGCATAGAAATGACAATAATAATAAGCAACTTGGATGCTTTGAATTTTAAACTTCTGTTTGATCATGGAGCAAAAATCTTGCTAGCATCATGACAGCCAGCTGTGCAATATATGCAGTAGCTGTAAGTGAATTGTAGCTCATGAGCAACCATTTTTAATGTGCTTGTCAAGCACAACTATGCAAAAGTGTTTACAAATCAAATATTTCAGTCAGCTATCTACAGGCATGAAGATAAGGCTCTTACAGGTGCTGAAAGAAGACTTCTCTAGATTACAGTTTCAGTGTTCAGTGTTACATATATCAACTAGGATCCTACGCAGATAAAATAGGCAAAATCTGCACTTATTAAAAAATACCAAAAGACCTGTGGTTTAATAAAGCAAGGTTAAATGATTTTTGAAGCTGGTGAGTATAATGTCAGTTTTTCATTTAGGAGAAGGATAAAAATAATGAAAAAGCCCATATAAACCAGACAGTTAAATCTTCAGGTATATCAATTTCATGCAAACTATAGCACTTCCAAGAGTTAGCCAGGAGGCTGGGGGCTCTGTGTGGATGCTAGTGGCTGGACTCCTCTCCGGGAGAGGGAGAAAGGGAATGAAAAGCAAAGGAAGCACTCTGGAAGTGTACATAAAAGGAGCAAGGAAACCGCAGAGAAAGTCAGAGGGATGTTGATGCTCAGATCCAGGAGAGCACAGAGAAAGAGTATGCTCTGTAAATTAAAAAAAAAAAAAAAAAAAAGCTCAAAAATATTTAAACCTGTCTTTCTTCTACAGAACTTGCCTCTTGCATATTTATAGGGGTGACAATTAGAATACTAAACCCCTTGGAGGTAAGATTGCATTATTTTAGCTTCTCAAAACGAGGATGACTACATCATACTTAAAATTCAGTGGTTGATGAGTTCGCCTCATAACTGAGAAAGACAGATTTGTTGGAATACGCACCTAAAATGTGTACTGGACTAAGCTTGAAAGCTGGAAAATGGAAAATAAAGTTAAAGATTTTTTGAAATGTTTTTAAAGCCTGAGAACTGCATGAAAAATGCATTCTCATTTTGAATGTTTTAGTTATGACAGCTCACAAACTAGTCTATTACTAGAACTGCAATCAAATCTCTGGAGTCCATGTACATTGTTTAAATTTCATAACTGAGTGAGTTCTTAATATTTCAAAAACTGTTTTTGTTTTCATGAAGTTTTTATATAGACAGGTCACTTGTCATTATTTTTACATTAAAAAGCTCTTGAAACTAATTTTAAGGTACATATTTTTAAAAATGCCAAGAAATAACTCATTACGTGTGAATCTTGAGATCAATTCAGGAACTTGTGCACTTAGGTGTTTCTCTGGTTTCAGTATTAAGCATTGGACATAATCTTCTGTAAATATATGTGCAAGTAATCTTTGGGTACACAAGGTAGGAGGATGCCTATACCTGAGGAGTTAAGTCTTGTTGTCAGAGGATGTGAATTTTTCAGATAATCGTCTCTGCCGCTTCACTGCCAACTCTATCAACCTACGTGTAATTTTCTAGTCATGATAGATGTAAAATGGGCTGTGAAATTTCCACGGGATCATACAGGCTAGATAATAGAGAATTAAGGTCTGTGTTACCTAAATTGTTCACACAGGAAGGGACTACATCAAATCAAGACCTGCTGTGGAGAAGGGTACGACAACTAACAACTCGGACCGTAGGCAGATATTGAAACTCTCCAAGATTCAATGGCTGGGATGGAGGAAGGAGAGATGGGGAAGCAGTCAGCATGACCAGCCTGTCAGACTTATCACCAGCTTATCTCCAATGTTTAACTACACAAATTTTAGTGGTATGTTTCCTCTCGATAGTGTGTTTACATAGACTTTGCTACAGGGTTCGAAATCTTCAGTCAGAATGTACAGGTGAGATAAAAAAGCTGAAGAGGCGTGAAGCAAAACAGGGAAGTGTGACCATGGAAATAATTTAAAATTATCTTCAGAGCAGAGTATGTATTAAAACTCGGAAGATTTTAGCTTCTAGAAAAGCATTCCAGGTGCCTCTTCTTCCAAATTATACAAGTAAAGAAACAGCATTTTACTGCAAATCAAAAAATGACATGTTAATGTACTAATACTAGTCTGGTGGGCTTTCATGAAATAACTTCCACATAAAAGAATTACTGAGGAGCTCATCCTCTGGTTTAAAGCCAGGACTAGGTACCTGGAAGCACGAAACCTGGCATCAGACCTAAATCTAACTGCTGAGCTGAGTGCTCAACTATTTTTTACAAAGCCTGGTCTGCAAGCACATATAAAGAAAAGTCAAAGAACTTATTTTTCTTTAAACGCAGCTGCCCTAATCACACACCGAAACAACCACGCCAGTCAGACTAAGCTCTTCCAAAGAATAGCAATTGGCTGAAAACACGTAACATTGCACTCTCCTTTGTTAACTTTGAATTTTCTTGCTTTTGTGGGATTAAGTCAGACCCTTAACATTATGTTAATGCAGCTTTTTGTGGTTTAATTACAAGGTTTCCTCTAGAGTGTAACAAAATAACAATTAATCAGCTAGTTCTTAACTTCCACAAAAGGACCGTCATCTGTTATTATCTGCACGGCTAACCCACCTCGATGTCAGCAGAACTAAACCCAAACAATTATACCACAAAAGCTATATGCAAATAGTGCCTGTATCTCAAACAAATGAAAGCAAAACTCTCAGACTCAGCCCCGAGATTCTCTGAGATCTAAAAAGGCAGAATTCAAAACTGATGCTATTTCAGGATTTACCGCCTTCTTCCACGACATCTAGATGTTGATGCTCTGGTTTATTTTTAGGTCAGGCTTATTTGCAGAGCCATGATGACTATATTTGACAGAAAAAATCATTAATGGATGAAGATAGTAATTGATGTGATAGACTAAAATAATGCCTTTTAAACACATGAATGTGAAATTCAATAAAGTCTTTAACAAAAAAAAATGAAGCCAGGATGTTGGAAATTAAAAGCAAAGGAACAAATAGAAAGTCACGGAGGGCATTTAGCATTTAAAAGTACGAACGACTCAATTCTATTAGCACTGAAACATTCCCAGGTTACAGTTCTCTCCTTGTGGTGGACTGGGTACGGAGATGAAGAATACTTCCAAGTAGCTGGACTGCAACGGGAAATAAGAAGTGAAATCCTGCTGATGATGTTACTTTTCTTCTTCCAGGGAGCAGTTTTCTCTAGGCTGCTGTTCGACTCTTAGAAGTCACCACATAAAAAATGGCAGTTTGAGTCAACAGATTTGCTCAATGACAAAATACGTTCTTCGCACTCTTTAGCCCTGTTAGCCCTGAAGCAATACAGGACAGAGGGGGGCGGAGAGGGTCCTAGCAACCTTTGTCAGGTATGAACAGTCTCTGTATCTGACTCTCTCTAAAAAAAGAGGGTTGATTTTAAGAAACAGCTGGAGAACTTGGACATAGTTGGGAATTTCCAGAAACTTCTTCCCATGCTTAGGTATAGCTACCACTATCAATGGCTGTTACAGTATATGTGAGTAGTTTTATGGAGTGTTTACTTCTTTTAAAGCAATTAGGGTATTTATCATTCATTATGTTGTGTTTTCTTAATGATGTATATCTAAGTACTATGTGGGTTTGTTTTTTTTTTTTAAATGTTTGGAACATTAGCAGGTACCTGTAACGGATGGGCCATAGCACCTGTAATAAGTTTTTTCATTTGTAGATACAGCAAGCTTCAAAATCGTAACCTAGTTAACCTACCTAGTTAACCTTTCCCTAACATTAACTCTGGTATTACAGGTATAAACTCTAGCGACAGCCTTTCTGTGATTGTGGACTGTTTATTGCCGCTTTTCAAAGGTATCCCACCCCCTCTCTGCTGCACACATCACAAAGACAGAGAAATCCCACATTCCAGCAACAGCTATCACTTCATTCAGTAGTAACAAACACCTGTAGCAGCAGGATCCACATCCCCTTAAGTGGTTTTTTTTGCACCTCTAAATTGCTTCTCATCATAAAGAAATGACAGCAGTTCAATGAGAGAAGAATAATGTGGCACAAAGACTGGGGCCCATTTTCAATGTTTAATTGCCGTAAAAAAGCTAACAAGTGATTAAAAAGATAAATCAAAAGTTCGCAGAAAGACAAAAGCGTCCAGTCAGTTTTATGGTTTCATTTGAGCTACAAAGACATTATTATACATCCATTTACAAAACAATGAGCTCTTACTGTTTATGAAAGTTTAATCTCTTGGTTTATTGCTTTAATATATCTAACATTGGTAAGGTTTACTTTAAAATGAAATCTCTGACTGTATGATGTGGATGTTACTTTTTACATTCAATCTGCAAACGGAATGAATAACATCATAATTGTACTCATCTATGAAGCAATTAAAGTAGGGGTAATTGCTTCTTCTCTCATATCTGCATATAAAGTAAAAGAATTAATATTTTATCATTTGGCAATGCTTCTTGTTAGCACAATATTCTGACAATAATTTTTTTGTTTGGCCACAGACATTTGAGCAAATGCTGGAAAACGTTCTGCAGCGCCAGAACGCACATTACCAGTAGACTTGTGCTTAAGGAACATACCACCTTAGGCTCACACATCTGACAAAACTTTGGCTGTTCAAATAACATCATCAACAAAAAACAAATACAGATCTCTTAAACTTCTTAAATCCATAATACAGGAAAATAAGCAAACAAATGAACAAACATGGATTTGATGACAAACTGCTGCCCCTCAAATCATATGTCTATCCTAGACTGAATTACAAAATGACAACAATTCATTTAGGTAACAAGCAGTTGTAGCAATTGTATTAAAGAGTATTTTAAACACAGATTTAAAAAGCTTGGAACATAAACTGTGTGAGTGCTTTCACTACCGTAAACTGTCACATCATTCTGAAAATAACCAAAAAACTTCCAGAGAACTATTTCCTTTTGTTTCCTACCTTGTCCAAGAAGGCATTGACCTTGGCAGTTGAAGTGATTTTTATTTTATTTTTTATCCACAATTTCAGGAAACTGCTAATGACAGGCTTTTAAATTCCCGAGGCAAGTCTTAATGATGCCATGTGGGAGACTGTCTCTCGTACCCCTTGAAGATTAGCTTGGGGAGGACAGGGAGGCTCTGAAGGACCAGAAAAGGGAAGAAGGAAGCTGCTGGTTCTCTGAAGTGCCAGAAATTTTTCCTACCCTTCAAAGTTATCAGATCTTTTACTCATTTGCTGTCTCATTCTGCTTCTCATTTGCACATGAAGTCCTGTGGCATGAGTTTGGTTATCTTTAACATGCATGCTCCAAGGTCAGCAATACCATCTAAAACCTCAATGGTCTCTTCCCTTTGCCAGGTGGACACAAAGCAGCCGAAGTAGACCTCTGCCCAGATTTATTCTCCATACACCTACCACAATGGAGTTTCAGTTCCCCATGCTTCTTCACCAGAAATGACAGAATGATTATATGAGTTTTTCAGAGTAAGGGCTACATCATCATCATCATCATCATGGCTTGGCTTCGCGGACGAAGATTTGGGAAGGGCTTTGCCCACGCTTATTGCAAGCGCGTTGATGGCTGAAAAGGCCAATGCGGGATAGGCAAGACCGGTTGCAAAGAGCACACCGGAGGGTCTCCTTGGGTGGTATAGTCGAGGCACGGTTCTTTCTGCGCTGTCTTTTCTCCTCGAGACTGATTCTACGCGTGCTCTCAAAGGAGACAGCAGCGTTATGTATGGTGTGTCTCCAAATCTCCCGATTGGAGGCCAGGGTGGACCACTGATGGTGGTCAATATGGCCTAGGCTGAGGTGTTGTTTCAGGGAGTCCTTCTATCTCCTCTTTGGAGCTCTTCTCTTGCTACAACCAACGTAGTAACTCACACACGCATGTAGTGCAACAACGCAGGCATGGCTGATCAGATAGGAGTTGGGGATGCAGCTTTTGATATCAAAGGCTGGCCCTCTTGTTATCTAGACTATGCATTGACGATATAGGTCAACAAAAGCGTGGGGAGAATGAACTGTCCCAAAACATGAACTTATTGTGCCTATGGTTAAAAAAGACTGTCATGTATCAAAAGAGATTTTAAAAAAGCATAAAAAATGAGAACTTGGATATATCAATCCACAACCTCAAGTTTTCTTAGCAGGTTTACTGGTTTTTCACATCTGGCCATTAATGAAATATATTTGGATAACCTTTAAAAAAGTTGGACTGTGTTAACAACACATGGCTGGCCATAGAAATAATGCATTTCTCTTCCCTGTTCTTATTTATCATAAACTTGCTCCAGCAAGCTCTAAAGGTGGTGTCTGTTTGTGAGTGTATGAACGTGAGAACAAACACATATTTTAGTAGACAACTGTTGTCAAATGTGCTTCACTGCTTGTATTGTTAGCATGATCACTTTCAAATGTGATATAAAAATCAGATTCTATTAACTTTGAATAGAGCACACAGTTTTCTTTTCAAAAAAAGTTTGCTAAAAATGTGCATAATGTAAAATGTGCATAGACAGAATGAAAAAGTAAAACAAGAAGAAAGTAAAATGCAAATGTTTATACCAAATCGTAGCAAGAAGATCATTCATACAGTCCTTTTGGAGTTGGATGTCTGGAACCTTGAGGAAAGGTTACACCCATCACTGTCCAAAACAGTGAAGATCACCATCAAATAAAAAGAATCATGCTTAGTATTTTAAACAAGCATGTGACCGACCCTTTCCATACACAAAAAGTTACCCCCAACAAAAGCCATACCACAAACAAGCAGAAAGCAGGAGCTGAGGAAGAAGCCCAAATCACAGTCATAGAAATGAAAGCAGTCGATTCTTTCTCATTTCCCTCTTGGCATGACTTCTGATGTATCACACCATGAAAGAAGCCAGTGGGATAAGATTAGTTGGCCCTAAAACTTTGGGGAAAACAGATAATAGGCTACTGATCACCCCGACATTATTATATACCTTCCATGTTATGCTATCTCTCGTATGTGGAAGTTTATGCATGTGATAGACATGTAACTTTTAAAGTCAGTATTATACATTTTTACACACACTAATGTACTTAGCCACAGCAACCTTTAGTAAGTGTGCATAAAGTATAGAACTATGCATTAGTCAGAATATTTCTAGATCTTTCTCATAAAATCTCAGAAAGTATTACATGTATGACTGTTAAAAATAGACATGATTAGTGATTCGTGGCCATCTTTGGAGACTACAGAATCACAGAATGGAATTGGTAGGAAGAGACCTTTAAAATCATTGTGTCCAACCCCTAACCCAGCACTGCCAAGTTCACCACTAAACCATGTCCCTCAGCACCACATCTAAGTGTCTTTTAAATACTGCCAGGGATGGGGACTCCACCACTTCCCTGGGCAGCCTGTTCCAGAGCTTCACAACCCTTTTGAGGAAGAAATTTTTCCTAATATCCAAACTAATCCTCCCCTGGATCAACCTGAGGCCATTTCCTCTCATCCTGTTGCTTATTACTCCAACATCCTTTCAGGTAGTTGTAGGAGCGATGAGGTCTCCCCAGAGCCTCCTCTTCTACAGGCTAAACAAGCCCAGTTCCCTCAGCTGCTCCTCATAAGACTTGTGTTGTAGACCCTTCACCAGCTTTGTTGCCCTTCTCTGGACACGCTCCAGCACCTCAATGTCCTTCTTGGAGTGAGGGGCCCAAAACTGAACACAGTCCTCAAGGTGCGCCCTCACCAGTGCTGAGTACAGGGGGACAATCACTTCCCTACTTTGGCTGGCCACACGATTTCTGATACAAGCCAGGATGCTGTTGGCCTTCTTTGTCACTTGGTCTGGCTCCTGTTCAGCCTGTTCAGCCGGCTGTTGACCAATACCCCCAGGTCCTTTTCTGCTGGGCAACTTTTCAGCCACTCTTCCCCAAGCCTGTAACGCTGCAGGGGGTTGTTGTGACCCAAGTGCAAGACCCTGCCATTGGCCTTGGTGAACCTCATACCGTTGGCCTCGGCCCATCGATCTAGCCTGTCCAGATCCCTCTATAGAGCCTTCCTACCTTCCAGCAGATCAACACTGTCACCTAACATGGCATTGTCTGCAAACTTACTAAGGCTGCACTCGATCCCCTCATCAAGACCATTGATAAAGATATGAAATAGAACTGGCCCCAGCACGGAGCCCTGAGGAACACCACTGGTGACCGGCCACCAACTGGATTGAACTCCATTCACCACCTCTCTCTGGGCCCGGCCATGCAGCCAGATTTTTACCCAGTGAAGAGTACACTCATCCAAGCCATGAGTAACCAGGTTCTGCAGGAGAATGCTGTCGGAAACAGTGTCGGATCCACACTTGTAAACTTTAAGTGCAACTCTATTCATGCCACAATAAAAATAGTGTTAAAAATCTTGACCCATGGTCAGACATATTCAGCTTGTGTAAACCGTGCTGCATGGGAGAGAAGTGTGCATGGATGTGCACCCCTTCACTGACAAGGTATAAAGGTGGGTGAAGATTGTGTTAATTCCGAACAGCTCATTAAATACAAGGTTGTTCTCTGACTGGTCTGGAAATGGATTTTTCACTCTTTTGTCACAATTCATGACACAGAAGCACAGGAAATACAGTATTTCACAAGTCTATGTTTATACTGCAAGGTTAAGAGTGAGTTTGGGAAAAGATTTCAATTGTGACTTAATTATTGAAAAGTCAGATTCATGACATCTAACTTGTGACATTATCAGTGCTGATATCTGTATCAAAATTGGCCACAGTAGGGTCCCATTTTCGTTAATGAATAGGAGTGTTTGTCTTAATTGGCTATAAAAATACCAAGAGTGACCAATGCAGATGAAGATGTCTACAATGTACGCGGTCCTGTGAATCGCATTGAGAGTGTTTGATCTCCCTGTTTGAAAAGCTAAGCTTGAGATTATCTGCCAGGTAGATTGTTAGACCTTATAATTTCTTGATCTATCCAGATTTCTCAGATGAAACTTGGGCTGATGTTAAGAGATCATGTGTTCCCAAACTTTTTCCTCCAAGAGAGTTCTGGAGCTTCCTGCCTTTTATATATGTAAGAACAGAAAAGAAATATTAGGCTACTAAAACTGTATTTTTGTCGATACATTGTCATTTCTTACTATCTATATAATTCTCATAGTACTTATAAGCTATTTAGCCTACGCATTGTATGGAAATTCTTCTTGTACTTCCTAAATAAGCATAATATTACCTTGCATGATTCTAGCCTGCAGAAAAGTAACTAGTACTTTGCATTTATTTACTGCTCTTCATGCAAACATCTTAAAGCAATTACCTCTCGCAGTTCTGCATGTTGTTTTCATGCCATTACTATCGGAGTTTGTTTCTGTTAATCACATTTCTGGTAAATATTTCTAAAGATGACAATCACATTCCTGGTAAGTATGTCTAAAGATGTCAGGACACGATACAAACCCTGGAAGATGAGAAAGGCAAGCAGGCATGTGCTAACTGGTTCGATTGACCAGCAAGTCTACATCTACGACATGAACCATTCCCTCCAAGGAACAGAAATACCACTTCTAACTTCAGTGGAACTATTAGATTGGGGATTTTTCATGGAACAGACCTTGACAACCTGTGGCTAGAAAAGCATGGTGGATGATAGCAATTTGGGAAACAAACAGTCAAGCAAGTGTTTTTCTGGGGCTGGCTTAAAACGAGGCAGAACTTAGTATTTTGGAGTAACATTTGTGTGAACTGCTCTAGTAGGTGCTAATTTGATGGCTGATAAAGAGCGAAGAGTCCTGGCGGGCAGCAGTAAGCCGGTGAATCATGGCTACCTCCTGATGTTCATTTGATTATAACCAGAGCTTATGAATGTCATAATTGTGTTTGGGGGTTATTTGCTAGTTAGGGAATCTGGTTTTGTGTTAAAATAAGGACAGGCAGGAAGGACCAATGTGCAATGAACAGATTTAATTTATTTAAGGTTGTGTTCTCAGCACTTTGAAAAGAAATATAATGACACATGAAACATATCAACAAGGGATGCATTGGTCATCTTAAGGGGAACATTAGGATAAGCAAAAGAACAGAGAACCCATCATGCCACAGGACTCTAAAAGAGTTCATAATGCTTAACCTAACACTATGAAGGTTGGGTCGGGGCCAGATATGATTATTCTCTAGTACGTATGAATGCTAAGCACCAGGGAGAAAAGAGAGCTATTTAAGATGATGGATAAAATAGGCGTAATAACAAAAGGCCACTGATACATCTTGTCTAGGAATTAGATGATTTCTATGAAATAGAATAGAGAGTTTCTGCAACAAATTTCCAATAAAAGTAACCGGGCTATAAAGCTGAGGAAGGCTTTTAAGAAGGGAAATTTGTGCTGTAGATATGGAACACCTTTGCTCTTTTGATAGATACTGAAAACAGACGAATATTATCTATATAAAATATTCCATTACAAACAACTAAAAAAAATTTTTTTCCTCACCCATTAATATAGTGATGATTTGAAAATACTGGTAACACTAAAAGAAAGACTATTTTGCAGTCTTGAGTTAGTAGAAGACAGTGATCCCTTAGCAGACATAAACATATAACAGATTTTTTTTTTACTCATTAAATTCTAATAGATAACACTAAAATATATTTTCTATTTATATAAATATTTATAACCATTAAAAAATGAATTATATGTCCATGGAAACAAGAAATAGAGATATGGAATAAAATGGAGCCAGTTTTCTAACTTGTCACTTATGATGATAATATTTATTTACACTGATAATTATTCTTATTTCACCAAACTTATTTCACATACTTTGTTCACAGATAAAATAATTTACAAGAAAAAAAAGGTATAAGTGAGGCAAAATATATTTTAGAAAATTTACCATGTCATAAAATATTCTGTGTATATACCAATTATTTTTTCAATAAGGTAGCATTACCATCTCTGTCTAATCTCCCTTGCAGGGGAATCCCCTCCTTTTCTGCCCTACAGTATTTGCTTAAGCCAATTTCTGGCCTAATAGCGAGCATATTAATAGCGTGCTGAAGTGATCTCATCCATATCTCGGAGGTGACCTAGGGATCTCACTTACTTTTCCATCCATCCAAAACTATCAGTACTTGTAAGAGTTAATACTTGTGATAAGTTCACAGATTCTACAAGGAGGAAGTTTGTGTCTGCTTGGGGACACCATTCTTTAGATTTCAGAAGTGAATCTACGTTAGACATTTTAGTTTCGACCAGGCACGCACTTTTGGAACACTTAACCATGCCCGCTTTCACAGAGCTGGATGGTCTTGGGCTGTGCGACAAGATTCCTTTGAAATGAAACCAAACCAGAAGATGTTCTCTGTGAATACAGCTAACGTGCTCCAACTGGTAGTGGGACCTCGGCAAAGAAAACAGCCTTGCACATTTTTTTTAGCTATGCAACTAAATCTGTATATTTCAAGCACATTTTTGCTGGAAGATGTGAAGTTACCACAGTATGCAAGATAGAAAGATACAAAGAAGTTGCAGTAGGAAAAATCATCATTTAGCTTCAGGAACTGTGAAAAACATGTGTAATTAGGATTTTACAACAGTATGACACCCTGTGAGAAATCAACAGCAATTGTGATACAACATCTGGTTCTTCCGAAGACATACAGCCCCAAACAAAAGCTCCTAAGAACCAAATTGCAGACAGAATAGCAATGAACAAGGAGGAAAAGAGACATGGATTAGTTCCTGAATTCTACTTTTTTTTTCTGGAAGTTTGTTTTTCTTCTATAGCACAAAGTCAAAGCTTAGCATAAGAAATGTCTAACACTATACAAATTTTCTCTCTTTTCAAATATGTTTTTTAAGCTTTGCGATGCATGTTACAGATACCTATTTATCATCACTAAGTCTCTCTGACGAACTATCATGAGAAGCCCAACAGCCCGGATCTCTGACTATGTGGTTAAAACCAGAAGCACTTAGGCAGTTCATGTAAGCAACGGTGGTTTGAAATTTAAGGAAATGGTGATGAGTAGTGATTTCATCTGAGAAGTCGGCTGTCACTACGGAAAGGCCTTTCGTGCTGGAATTCCATATGTCATTTCAATCACCATTGGGTCACTGTCTTTGCAGAAGATAGCGACTTGCTACCATACAAAACAAGAGGGAGGGAAATCACAGTAACCAGATAGCAGAAGGGTGTTTCTGTACTTCTGCACACTTTCAGAGCAGGTATTGACCATGAAAAGTCATGACTCGTCCCTTCAACGCATGTAGCTATAGGAATCCCATTATATGCAGCATTTCATATCGCTGCTCCCCAGTACTAAATGACTATTGCTACTACAGCATATGCGGTAGGGACCAAGAACCCCTGCCTGATTTTAAGAAGAGCAGAGAGAAACAATGTCTGGTATTCACATAGCCTCAGATGTAGATGCTCAAGACTGAATTCCTAGCTCTTACTCTGATTCTCTTTGCAGTTGTGTGCACGACCTCCTGCAAGGAGAGTCAAGTGGTATCCGCCTGCTTTCTGGTTTGGCAGATGCTGAAGTAAAGTACATGAACTTTTCCTGAAGAACCTACTAAGAAGGCTATTTGTAGGTCCAGCAGAGTGACATGCCTGCTTGCAAAATGTCCATACATAACTTTATCCTTTAGTGTCTCATCAGAAGAATGGGGCTTAGGAGACTTTGCGTGCCTCAGAGAGGATTTGAAAGCCTTAACAACGAACCAAACCAATCTGTGAAGTACTTACATATTATAGTGACAGAAGTCATAAAGTACGCTTCAGGGAACTAAGTGTTAAGCACTGTACAAACACTTAATTTAGCTAAGCTTTAATATTTTTAATATAGGTTGGTGAAGAAACAGCAAATAAATTGGGACCTTAGAGTAAAATGCAGCACAAGACGTATATCGCTTACGCGTTTCTTCTGATGTAATATCTAACAGAATTGGATTAAACATCATCACTTGCTGTTTAATCTTGGTTTTACAAGGTGTTGGATGCTTGACCTGATTTTAAAGGATTTAAAACTCAAACCTCTTATCCTTAATAGTGATTCTAAACTTCATAGCTTTGAAGGAGGGAGAGGAAACAAGATCTGCTGCATAGTCAATGAGATCGGCCGTCTCGGTGAGTATTCATTCCCTTCTGTCATGTTCAGAAAGACGTACGTGGCTACACGCTGGGAAGCATTACATTCTATTCGTGCAACTGAAAGCTGACAATCGAACGGATAATTAGGAACTAAAGTTGTCCTACTTGAAATTAGATGTGTACAACAAAACAACAGACAGATCTCAAGGCTCAGGTTAGGCAACTGAGAAAGAGTCAAATAGAATACTTAGCCCAATATTTTCTGAAATGCTAATTGAAATTACTGTGGGGAAATAACAACCTGGTCCTGGTTAGAGTCTTTTTTCATTTTACTCCTACTCAGAAATCAGACGCTGAAAGCAGTTATTTAGGACTTTTATTCTTAATAAAAGGGATTAACTGGTACTCAGAGGCGGGGAGAATTGTTTGCATTAGCAAAAGAAAGACGTAATGACTAGTGCTTCTTTCAAGAGTCCTGTGTGTTTATCAAAAATGCGGGAGCTTTTGCAAGCACAACTGGGCTCAAAAAGCACAGAAAGTCACTTTGCTTACAGAGCCAGGTGCCTTTATCCAGTCTCCACCTCCACCTGAAAATCTTCCTCAGTTTTTTCCTTTGGACTATGTTGAACAGGCTTCTCTACAACTGTTAGCACTATATTTCCTGAGTGAATCAGTTTTAAAATAGGTTGTTTTTCCAAGTTAATATCACCGCCCTGTAAGGGTTTTCCAATCCCTCTGCAAAACGTGGTCGTGCAAGGAGTTCCTGTTCACTATAAAATGGACATTTCTATTTCCACTTTGAAGTTTGAACTGGTATCTAATCCCAGACACATTCCCTGTTAAGTACAAGTCCAGCACCAACTCTTAGCTCTTCAATATGCAGAATATGAATCCTCCCTTCTGATTTGGGAGTACAAATGCTGGATAAGGTCCTGTCGCAGGTTTTCGGTAATAAATGCTTTCAATGTCACTGTGAAGCTGAAAGAAGTCACAAAGTTTTAAAGGGCGAGATAGGGAGTGTAACTGCGGGCGTGTCGGAAGGATCCCAAGAGCTGGGTTATTATCAATCCTTCGCAAGTGTTGTGTCACTTCCAGTGAAGGATCAGATTAGTCCCGGAAAAGATAAGTGCTTCTCCGGGACTTGCTGGCCAGAAATCGATGTGAAGAACTGAAACAGACCAGCAGCAGCAACAGCAAAGAGCAGTGTGCTCTCTCTGGACGGGGTGATGGTGACAGAAGGCAGCAGGAGCTGGCTTCTCATGGGGATATTACCTGGGGAAACTACCAGCATTCCCACTTCAGTGTCTGCCTTTGGCTGCTCATTCCAGTTCTCCAGTTACTAGTCAGAGACATCAAGCCTTTTGCATAAAGGAGTCATATGAAGGATAAGAAAAAGAAAGGAGGGTGAGAGGGAGACAGTGGGAGAGAAGAAAGGAGTGAATTGGAAGGGCAATATGCAGTGTAGGAAAAAAGACTGACAAAAAGAAGCAAGAATTACAGAAAATTTAAAACATAGATAAAAAGGCCAGCAAAATAATAGTAAAATTACTTCTTTTCAAATATTCATTAACCCCCTGACTGGCACGGGGTGCTTTGGGGCTCTCTCACTCCTTCCACACGAAGAGGAAATGGCCCGGAACAAATAGCTTTGATGGTGCATTTTACTCGAGAGCGCTCCAACGGCTCGTCTTCTCCAAGGCTGCTGCAGTGGGGCTGCTCGGCTGCTCCTCGCTTGTTGGAGCTGGGTTCTGCTTTCCTCCCTTGCGGGAGAGAAAATCCTCAAGGGAAGCCATCATTTGCTTTCAGCAATCCCCAAGCAGCAAAATTCTCTCTCTGCCCATTCGAACACGCCTAACGCTTCACTGAGAACGGAACTTCCGACCAGGCCAAGAAGTGATGCAGCGTTCGCCAAATCCTAAATCACTGACTTTCTGAAACAAGATGATTGCTCTAGTGAGAGACAGAGGAGGAGAGAAAAGGCTTTTCCTAGAGGTTAAACCTCAGAAATGTTAGCTGTGCAGTGAGATATCTTTTTATTAAAAAAATATGGGTTTAGTTACATAAAATTCTTAGCTCTTTTAAACATAGTAAAACTACAGTGTGGTACAGGAAGAGGCAACATGATTTACCACATGTTCTTAAAACGAGACTAGGGCAATATCATGTCTTCCAGTAAGGAAAAAATAGGGGTTGCTACTCTGTTGGATATTGTTTCTTTATTTCTCCAGGAATAGAGGACTGGTGCTGGGATATCCGGGTTTTTTGTACCATACCCTCTGAACCATCTTCTGTACTTCACAAAACATTATTTTACAGAGAGCTAATCAACATCCCTAAATATGGAAATGTTTTGGAAAACATCAAAAAAAGCAAACATACAAATAAAAGAGTCTGAGAGCTTTGTTATTGAGTTGGCACCACGTCCAGAACACGTGTATTAAACATTATGATATACTATAAAAAGGAAGAATGAGCCTAAACCTTCACAGAAAACAAAATGATATACACAGCAAATTTCACCAGTATTAAAATATATTCCTCCCAGTTCCTGAAAACTCAGAGGCAAGAAACTTAAACTTGGTCAAAGTTCTGAAACCTGAGGCCCATTGTTTTAACAACTAATTTCCATGTCTTTTATGGAAACATGTTTTTCCAAATGTCTTTGTTTTTTTATAATTTAATTTTTTATAATTTAACTTTTGAGCTTGTTCAGCAGTCAACAAAATACAATTTGCATTATGCTTTTTGCCTCAAATTCCTGAAAGCTAACCTTTTCTTTTGAAAAAATCAATTTATATGTAAATTGTCACGCATCTTTCTATAGCCTTAAATATTTCTCCATGCAAATCTTTTCAGCACAGATCCTCAGCGTACCCGAACCCACTCAGCATGCATTGTTTCAGGTAATTCCAGTTTTCTTCCTTTCACCAATTGCAAGACTTCTTGAGTGAGGAAAACCAAGGCAAAAAGATCTCTACATTTTTTCTACGATGTAAATACTGCTGTACGTAACATGCAAAGAAGTGAAATGATAGAACGCTGGGTTGTGGTAAATCACTAAAATTCTACCTCAGGATAAGGTATAAGGTTAGAATGATATGATTTCTTAAAAATATAACCTGCAATAAGAGTATAACATTTACAGAAATACAAAATAGTGAAGTACAATACAAGGAACACAAAAACATAGATTTTCTTTAGTTCTGCTGCACTTAAAGGAGCTCTTGACACTGACTAATTTTCCTTCCACGTGTTTTGTTATCTCATCTTTTGCAGAACTCTTGAAGCCTACATGTGCTGCTCCTGTTGAGCTGTTGTAGACGCAGCCACTCATAGACAATCTCTACTTCTATCAGGAATCATCTCTTTTTCTGTTCTTATTTATCTGCCCCTGTTTTAAGAGCACATGTCTGTAGCTGAACCACATAGTATGTCAGAGTATCTTCTCACTACTGTAATTCTGTACATGCGTTATAGGGCACAGCTACTGTGCTATAAATAGCTCTAGCTGTCCTGTCACATCTGCCAATCTTGCTACCCTAAGGCACCTCAAATAGGCATACATGGCCAAGAAGGGCAACAGAATCAAGGGCCGGGTCTCTCCTGACTAAAATGGGGTCATAGATAGAATATCCCATACGCACACCTACTGTTAAATACCTAAACGCAGACACCTACAGCACGGAGTTAAAGGCTGACACAAGAACATACTGGAACTGTCTCGAATTGCTCTAGCCCAGGGAAGATGCTTTGTAACTCATGTAAAGATTGTGCTACAGCTCAAGCAGCAGATGACGGTCAGAGCTGTGAGGTCCATTAAGAACCTGAAGTGGCCTCTTGTATTTTTTTTATTATTAATGTAATCAATCAAGCTGAATTAATCCCACACATTAAGGAAAGGGGTACGAGGCAGCATGAGGTAGCGACAGGGACAGTTTGTGGAGGGATAAGCAGCACAAGGCATGGCGAGTGGGAGACACCAGTGAAGAAATGGGAAAGGCTAGCAAAACCAGATGCCAAAAGTCTATTCAGTGTAAACTGTGCTTTGAGTATCAGCAAACCTGAAAAACCTGAAACTGTGGGTGAAGGTTGCAATGGGAAAGAGAATGCAATCCGCTAGCTCAGAGGGAAGGACTCAACAACTGACACGCTTCTGCTTTAAGAGCGAATTCTTGTTACCCTTTCTATCAGTCTCATTAAAATTTCCTTCTTTAATGAAAATATTGCCTGTTAAGCCATTTAATTTATATTTCTGAGTATTTTAATTGTTACCAAGAAAAGTTTATGGCTACAAGCTGATGTTTTGAGGAGATACTCATGAATATGCAGGTTTTCCTCACTTCCTCTCTGCAGAGAAGAGCTTGTAGATGCGAGATGTTTTGCACAGACAAGTACTGATAGGAGCTGCAAGAGCAACATCCATTTCTATTACATTAATGTTATGTGATATCACATTGTAAGTACATTAATTAAATGGGTTCAGTCTTGGATGTCACTGTGTTTGCCTGTCCTAGAGTATTCAAATAACTCAAATATTCTTTCTTGATACATGCTGGGCAAGGTTAGAAAACATTTACAATGTCAAAAGGTAGAGACATAGAACAATATTTCTTCTTTTCAGGGTTCAAACCAAGGGTTTGAACAGAGAGCGTGATAACAGAAAGTTATCATGGCAGTGGCCTTTTTCAGTCCACATCTTCATTTCAGAGTCATCTCCTTAAGAATGCATTTAAAGGGGTGGAAAGAACAGTGTAATGAAATTTGAAGAGGTAACCTACTTAAAAACAAAGTGAAGTTGTTTTACCTGGAAGCATTTCCTTGTACTCTCTCCCTTATAAGTGGTTCTTCACTGTCAACATACAAAATTTTTTTAGCACCAAAGCTAGTTTGATCTGCATCCAAAAGTAACACTGAGTGACATCTACCTCGAAAAATCTAAGCAACCAGCAGAATTTCTCCAGGTCAACAGAGATCTTCATATTCTGATCAGTGAAGTGGACAAGGGGGGAAAAATTAATTTTAGTAACACGTTTTCATGTCAATAAATATATGATATAAACCCACATCAGACTGAGATATTCAGCAATAGTATCCAAATTAAAGAAAAATTCTTGTATGTTTACCATGGCAAAGCATTTTTGAAACATAAGAAAGGGTGCTAAGTACTGCTTTTAGTTACAGTGTGTTCAGATTTCTCTCAATACCAATCAAATCTATTTCTAGTGTTTGATTTGGAAAGGATGACAGCTATTCATGCTCAAATGTAATTAGCTTTAAAATATACTTATCAAGTATGAGCAACTACTCTTCCCCCCAAAAAAAACCCCCCCCGAATCCTTAAAAAAGGGCCCAGATGAAGGCAAATTAATCACAATGGGCACTTCTGTTCTTTAGGCCAATGACATATAGTCTGAACTGAACAGATGCTTTCCAGACCCAAGGGCTGCATCCTGGGGAGGTTTGCAGAGAGATCCAAAATCCAGCTACCCGCTCCAGATCTGGCGGAAGAAGTGATACTGCAAAACGCATATCCGAGTTACCTTACTCATTATCAGGTTAATCAATGGCAAATCCAACGGGCAGGATTAATCTGTCATTTGAGCCGTCTGAGGCAAACCCAGCAGATAGAGTACAAGAATTCTGGAGACAGGTGGGATATCTGACAGCACTAAATATTACACGAGGCTCCCACAGGTAGGCAAATATTTCCCACTGTAGAAAATATCGAGGACTGAAGGAAGGCTGAAATGTCAGTCCTCTCTTTGGCTTAGGCTCCCTGTACATAGGTTCCCTCTCTGATTTCTCTACGCAGTCACACAACTTCAAGTGGAGAGACATCAATACCCTGGTATTGAAACATCAGCCTCCTCAGGACTTGAGTAATACAGAGCTGTTCCTGTGTATACCAGAGTAGATACAGAAGCTAGGTTTTTCTGGGAGAGAGCTTCAGCTACAAACACCTACAGCAAGAGCACTGCTATAGTGACTACCACCGCTTCTGCCTTCCACATCATGAAAGGAAACAGAAATTACCCCTGCATTTTGCGGCAAATCCCACAAAATCGTGGGTTGTGTTATGGATGCTCCATGAATATCCATTAGCTGCAACTTCTGGCGATTTGGAGGAGTACTTGTGTTTTCTGACTTGGTCTACGCTGTTCTGAGTAGTGTGGAAGTGTAGGAGTTTAAGGATGGAAAGTAAGGTGACAGGAGCTCAGTGTGTCCAAGTGCAGGGCAGGAAAATCATGCAAAATTTCAGAATTATGATTTTGCGTGTACCTGTTTAAATACTATCCAAATCCTACCTAGGTCTTTTATTGAATCTTGCTTTAAAAAAAAAGCAGCTTGTAAGAAAAGACTTTGCATCTAGGGGCTGTGACCATTCATATCATGTATAAGTAGGCACAGGACCACAGTTCCATGCACTTTCACCAGTGGGGTGGTGGCCTCAAGAGAAAATCGCTTTGGTTTGCTATCCTAAACCGTCAGTTTAAAAAAGGACTAGTGCAAAACAGTGTTATGAAAGTGTTCCAACAGCACAGCCATTCTTCATGAGGGTAATAATTTTTATCAAACTTATGGAGCTTCTTATGCCTTTGAGACCCTCTTAACCTGTAGTACAGTCAGTCAGTGGAAATTTCAGCCCAGAGATTGAGTACAGATTTGTATTTCAAATGTCTGTGACGAAACTCGAGCCTCTTCCCTGTGTTCTCTTTTGGAATGGCTTTAACAGACATGTCTCATCTGTCTATCTGTATTCCTGAACCATCATTTTCAGCTTGGTGTTGAGACTCCAAGGTTGGAGTTGAGACTTTCAGCTAGCAGTTGAGACAATTTTTAATGACAAATTAGAATCTAGTGACTTTTAACAATATAATCCGTAGGACTTCCTTCCTCTGTTAAGAGGGCTGTCCAGATGCTTGCACTCTCTCCCACATCACCATACCTATCCGAAGATTGAAATGAATACTTTGGTTTATGTAAAGTCTTCTACAAAAGAAGAATCATTTTTATACGATCTGTTGCTATTTACAAATCCGAAAGCACCTTTCAGTGCTTCCTAACAATGTACCACAGCAGGAAGTCGATTTGGAGAATACAAAATATTTTACCTGGACTTAGTCCAAATGGCTCAGAGGCACATCAGAGCCTGAGATGATACACAATTCAGAGGCGAACCAGGATGAAAGCAGTACTTGTTTCTGCACAATAGGTAGTTTTGAAGTGCCACCCATGAACACCGAATACAGGTAATGCTCCCACCCGCACCAGCTGTTTCACCAGCCAACAGTTAATTGCTAGCTGCAGACTAATTCCTAGCTGTGATTCAGACCCCAAAATGCAAATATTGCACACGGTTAATTCCCTGATTTCTCAAATGTAAAAATAGTTCGTTGCTTTGAAATGTTTTATGCATTTTTGTGCTTTACGCTACACACAAGTACAATATCAATACACGTACATATATATGTAGAAAGTATCACATTTACCATTTATGGCTCTGTAACTTTTCAGAGAAGGATGGAAAAGAACTATTGAAGCTGAAGTTCCATATTAGTGCAAAACCAGGTGAGTATCAACTAGGCATAATTGATCTGGAAACAAAGACGCAAAACATGCAACCAAGGAGTAAGGCTCTGTAAGTCTCCCATCAGAACTGGGAGCGGGAAGGGGATGTCTTGCCAGCAGCTGCTGAAATTGCTGTTTGCTGGAGGCTGCGTTTCAGACTCTGCGCCTCAAGTTTTGTCTGTCTTAGGATGTGACCATGAGCAGGCAAGATCAATTCTTTTTGTAAATGATTGTATAGCTGCAAGAAGTATTTTAAAGTTTCATTCAGTCAAAAATTTTACTCATACAGTGCAAAATGTTATGAAGTGTTAACGAAACCTTGCAGTTCTTTGCTATCAGCTCCAGTGCAGGCTGAGCCTGACTAAAGAAAAAAGGTAACACTAAAATAATTTCCATTGTGATCTAGTCCTCTTTTCTAGAGAAAAGAAGGGTCTTTTTTTTCCCTTACCGTGGGAATACTCACATACCATTCCTCACTAACTGATTTTGCATTCCTAATTTTTAAGTATCTGGCATTTAGAGCTCATACTTAATTTAGTTCCAAATAAAATAACATTGGCTTGTCTTTACCTCAATATTATACCTTGCTTCTGATATGTGACAGTCACTTCACGGCAGTGAAGCCCTACATTAGGTTTAACAATCTACTAGAAAGAATCGGATTATCGCACTAGTCCTAAATGTCCTCTCCCTCCAAGGCAGACTGCCAATGCTTGGGAGATGTCCTGTAAGCCTCAAGAATCACTAGTGTTTTCAGAACAGGAAAGAGTTTTCTCATGGAGATAAGACATTCAATGCTCAATTTTAGTTTTATTTTTACCTTCTCTCATCTTCTCAGAATTCCTGAAGTCTAGTTTCCTACAGTGAAAAGTGAAGACTGAAAAATACTGAAAACATGTAATTTTGTCAAAACTTACATCTGAAGTTGGTGGTACAAACAGCAGGCTGTTTTTCCAAAAGTTAAACACACAAAGGATAAGAGCTGGCTCTGAGCAGCTACATCCAAATTGGTTATTTGTAGTATGAAGATCAAACACAAAGCTTCCTATCAGCTTTAATGGGATGGGGTCCCTTCAAAATCACACTATTCACATTATTCCCTCTCTTTCCTAAAAATAGATAAATAAATAAATATATAAATAAATAAAACACAGAAAGACTGCTGGGATCTTGGGAGGAGGGTAACGGCCTTTCTTGAAAAATTAAGCATTCATACAAAATTTTACTTCCTGCCTTGATATCGGTTTATTTCCTTTGTTTCAATCTTCTCTACATCCTATCCAAAACCTTTATGTACGGAAGCCTTGTGCCAATGTCACACAGACTACGCAAGCATATCAACTGGAGGGATCCTGACTTTTCAGTGAGAAGGGTCTATTTTTAATTCCTTCCTCAGCAGTCATTCAAGGAATTTAAAAATCAAGTAATTACTGATTTGGTGGACAATTTTTATTGTAATACTGTATTTTGACCATCTTATCTACTGGGTCAAGAAGTGTAAGTTCCCTGATAATGATGTAATTTTGCAATATTTGAAGAGATTCTTTAACTGTCCCTTGCACGTCAAAGGTCACCTCCAAAAGATGTCTCTGAAAGGAGATTCTGAAAGCTTCCTCTCAATTATTTCAAAATGAAATCTTAGAAGTGGAAAACAAAAGACTCTGTGGGTAGCCTCAATGTGAAAAATTTACTGTGTATGCAGGTCAGAAAATCAATGTAGCCCACAATTTACTGCTCTGAGCTTTTAATCATTTAACTGTTTTTTGTTGAGCTTGGGCATTCATTAGGGATGTTTCACTGCATATAAAGATTCCTGAAAATGGAAAACAGTTCTGTTCTTTCAGCAACTCCTATTTTTACCAGTTGTTTCTGTAGAAACATATTCACTTCAGGTGAAATACAGTCCTATACTATAAATGTTCTCACAACACATTTAATTTCTCCTTAATTTCTTCTTCTTGGTCACACCCTCAACGGCAGAGGAATACTTATTGCTTACAGTTTCAGGACCAGACTTTAAATTTGTTCCTTGTCCGGTAAACCATAACGATGTCATAACCAAAAGTCTACAAACACATTTTTTCCCATTTGAATCCTACAAAGCCTCCTACAATTCCACCAGCATGTACGGTCTTAAAATAAAGAATAAATCAGACATTAAAACCACCAGATTTTCTGTGCACGTCTCCACTGGCCTCAGCATTAACGGATTCCTAAGCAGGCTGAGAACAACTGAAAGGCTTCCACTGACCTACCATACCAAGCCATGTGATTTTGTGAACGCACACAGTTTCTCTCCTTTCACTCCCTTCTCCCACCCGACTCTAAGGATTACCCAAGAAGCTTCTAACACGACGTATTGCCCAGGGAAAAAGCAGTGTAGTTTTTTGACTCATTCAGCAGCAGTGTTCTTACACGAGGCTCTGCTGATGCTCGCTGTTGTCTCCCCTGTTAGAAGTCCCTCTGCCAGCACTGCTCTTACCCATATCCTTGTGTCCATCAGTGTGCCATTCTTCTTCTCTCACCAAGCCCAGCGCTGTGCCATTACAACTTTCCTCTTTTTATTACGTAAAGTCAGGAACATTACTTTCTTGCACAGAATGACAATTTACAGTGTTGGGGATATTCAGTCACAGGCATACAAAATCCAAGGATTTAAGTTCTTTCTGTTAATCTTTTTAGTTTTCTGAGCCTGTGCTTCCATTAAAAATGCTGCAGATCAGCAAAGCAACTAGCGTGTCTGGCTGTGAAGGTGATCACTGCAGTTGCTGCAGAGATCACAGCTCAATAAAACAACTAACACAGACTTGGATTTATATTTTCTCCATTTACCTTAATAATAATATAGGTAGAACCCAAGGGGAGACAGTAACAACATAAAACCTTGCACAGCTTCTGAGCTTGCCTTTCCTCAGCTATATGGTGCTCTGTGAAGACTGCAGCTTAGGTTAAAAATTACTTAAATTTGTAACGTGTGACAGAGAAGGATTTTAAACCTCCTTTCTGTGAAAATGCAACCCCAACTCCAGAGTCATGCCCTAACTTCTACAATCCTGTGGTTTTGTATAGTTCAACTTATCTAAAAAAAAAAAACAAACCAAAAAGCCCCTTTCAGCAAAAAAGAAAAAAAGAACCTGAAAAAAAATTCCTTAAGCTGAAATATAAGAAAGTGGGAAGATTGAGTTTGAAGAAAATATTGAGTTATTGGAAAAAGAAAAATCCCAAATTTTTATCATATCTTTTGCTAACAACAAACTAAAGAATTCCAAAGAAGAGACAAAATGCAGTATATATATATTAAATGAAGCTAGTCTTCAGCGCCTGAGTCTTTATTGTGACTAGTGTCTGATGATGTTTCTGAGTTGCCTGATCACCTCTGTTGCTACCGTTTATTTAGAAAGCAATTAAGAATACCTTTACGTGATTAGGTGACTTGGCTGTCTATCCTGAACTCATTCGCACTGTGCTGGTTGGTATGCCGAATTGACGTGGATACCCACCCACTCTGTTACAGTCAAATACCACTTTCTCGACGGGAGATGCTTTCTGAAGTATTTCTTGGTTATAGCCAGTGTGTGATACATTCCTGTACCCTCCAATGCAGAGGTGAATCGTTTATTTTAAATGCTTTTCCACTAAAATCTTCTAGCTATTGGAAATGGCTAGGATCAGCTTCCTAAATGTTCACTTATCACTCAAAATAACCAGTTTGACACCACCAAATGGGATGGAAGCACTCTTGAGTCATTTACTGGAGAAGAGATTTATCTCACCCACCTGTAGATCTCTGTAGACACCTACAGCAGATCTAGTTTTCTAGAGCTCCTTTCTTAAGAAGTGAGAAGTAGGAACTTTCGGAGAGCAATTAAAGTGGTCTGTATCAGATCTCTACCTAAGAAATAGGGGGATCAGCACTCTAGAAGTGGCTATTCTTTTTCTATAAAGGAAGCCTGAAAGACCACTTCAGATATTGTCAACACATTATAGAAGTCTACGTAGATGAGAGGTCTCCTTCAACGGATTTTTGCTGAGAGAGAGCTTTTGAAAATTCCTCCCACTCCTTCCTGATTGAACGAGTATTTATACTGCCTTTCAGAGCAGAGGCAAGCAGGTTAATACAAACAACTGTTTTTGATGTCACTATATTCTCTTTTATTACTACATCACTTCCGCCTCTTAAATTAGACCTAAAATAAAGGGTCAACCTCACTGTAAAATAAATACGACATTGGGGAATATGATTATTCTTATAACACAGATTTTTTGAGTCATTTCAGTTTAAAGCTCTGGCTCCGCATTTATGTCTAGACTTGAACTAAGTATTCACAGACAGAATGTATTTTAAAATCACATACAAGCAGCCAGTTGATTCCACCAATATAATACTATATTGGCATCTTGTGAATCAGAAGGAGCCTAAGGTAATGTTCATTTAGCATTGTTTTTCTTTTAGAAATGTGTTCCTTGATACAACAAGGAAAAACAGACAAAATGTGATGAACCTGTAGGTTGTTTTTATTTGGCTTATTTATTTTTTTATGCAGCCTTCAAGTTGATTTATAGCATTACATTAAAATATCTTGGTGCTGGCAGTCTTTGTTGCAAAACAAATGGATCAAATTAACCATCCTGTGTACTACAGTTCTGGACAACAAAGTGCCAAACAGTACATGGGTGGGTTCAGCACTTTTAAAATGCTCTGTGTATATCTTAATGCTTACTCCAGCCAATGATTGATTAGACTTTAGTTATCATGTAAAAGGATCAGCCCCATTACAAGGAAAAAGAAGAAAAAAAGCAGCTATCAAGTACTTGGACCTCTATTAATATCGCCCAAGGACCACTCCGTATAAATGAGAGCCTGAAATGAGAGACAAAGGTGAACTTTTTCAATGCTAGTAATTAATTCTTGCTTTGCATAGGGTAATTGAGGGCAATCATAGAATATTGCATGTCATTTCATTACCAGGCCATCAGATGGACTTCTACTTGCACACCCTGGTGAATGTGCTAACCCACAAGTACCTTGTCTGCTGGACCCCTGTTGAAGATAAAAGCTTCCTTAACCTTCTCATCAGTCCCATCTTCCTTTTAAATATTGTCATCTCCCTTTCACTAACTGCATTTTCTGCCGATTAAACAAATAAACAAACAAATAAACAGAAGGCGGAATCCCATGCTTTTTTTTGCTTTAGGATGAAAGAGAGCAGGAATAACTGAAATAAAAACATTCTGGAACAGCACTAAACATGACCTAACATTATGATGAAATTCTCTCCTGGGATTTTCATGTGGTTGTGGTCATTGCTGTCATAGCTCTTAGCTTCCTTTCCCATGCCTGTGCAAATCCTTACCCAGCTGCCCAACCCTCAGAAGCAGGCTCTGAAAAAAGCCGAAGGCAGTTGCCAGTGTAACAGGTGCTAACTAGAAAAATACCAGCTCTGTGATGGAAAACAACAACCAGGCTTCTTGCTTCTTCATGAACTCCATGAACCCCCCTACAACATAAATTACAACTTCATTGACAGTTCAATCCGTTTGCTCTGCAGCAGACCTTTCCGTTAGTGATTCACTCACTAGTGGTATTGCTAACCCACCACGCATTGTTTGACTGAGCACACATGTAAATTAGTAAGACAGTTTAATCTTCTTTCTGCAGGATCATTTGTGGGGCATAGAATACGCCTGCTTCTTCAGAATTTTGGCACAATCTTATGTTCGATGTGATTTGAGATAACAATTCCTTTGGTTAATTCCTACAAATTATTTCAGTTATTGCAAGTGATATGAGTATGGGTCTTCAAAATAGATCCATGTACACGGGTAGCAGATTCGCATACCTTCCTTCTAGGAGTTTAAATGAAGAGCGTATCTTCTACAGATTTCTTGTACAATATGGAGTTTTTTGCAATCTGTTGAAATTTAAGATCTTACTCTCTGGAAGTGCATCTCTTTCTCCTCATTGTCTTTGTGGGATTTTAGGGAAAAAGTATTCTGATTCAGACATTTTGGTCAGAGGCCTAAAGTACATGGAATAAACTTAGACTTCAGTGCATCAGTGAAGAAGATAAGGATTCCTATTAGTAAAGTCCTAAAATAAACATGGCCTATGTCAAGCAATTTGAAAAGTTTCCACACTGTAATATCTCTCAGTGCTGCTTTACATTATCGCTGTGTTAAAAGAAATGGTGGCGGGATCGGAGCCTTAGAGTTGATGTCATATGTAATGAACATTATCACACAGGAATTTGTGTCACAATAGTTTGAAATAAAGTCAGTAATATTCCAGTGAGTGCTTGCTTTGTGCCACAGGGACACAAAGCCCAACCTCGATCACTTGAGATATGTACGTTTGTTAACGTCGAGGGTAAATTCTCACCTAGGAAAGAATCAAAGCTGCTCTACTTGTGGAGCGCCATAATCACAAAACTCTTTTGTAAACTTTTACCACCCTCCTGCCACTAGCTGCTGACAGGGAACCTTTCTGTTTCTGCAGCAAAATACAGCAGCTTTTTTACCGGGCAGCATTCCTTCTCACCAAAGCGGAGTGGCTGATGCCTTCAATTTGGTCAAGAGTGGGCAAAAGAAAAATTAATCAAAACCAGTCACAACATACAGCCGATGTGAGGTGGGTATTTTTGCATCTTTGCTGAAAATATGTCACTACATATCATCTCTACAGAACACATTAACCACATCGCTATTCTTGATGGGTTTGGATGGCCGCTTTGCATACTGCATTCTGATTTTATCTCGTATATACAGCTGCGTATTTACCTGCTGTTTGAGTATTATGCTATATGGAATATCACTAGTTGACACGTATTAGCAAAACAGTAGGATACAGGTACTAATGCATTCAGCTTGATATCTGATGACAAAAAAAACCCTCCAAACAACAACTCCAAATGAGTTTATTCCGATATTCTTTCTGTGTCCCACAGGGCAGCTTGTTAATAAAAAAAAAAATCCCAAAAAAACCCAACAACCCCCCCCCCCAAAAAAAAAAAAACTGGACAATGAGCTCATTGCTTTTAATATTATCAGCAGCACATTTGTTTGATCTTCAGCTAAACTTATGCCCATTTTTTTTCATGCAATGACATAATGACAGGGGGTTTTGTTTTGATATGATTTGGCTTCATGTAAATAACTTCATTATTTAAATGAAACCGAATAATTAAATAAATATATTTTAGCAAATTTCCCAAGGGAGAATTCTTTTTGCAAAATGATTAACATATCTTGCAATTTGATTATTTCAGTAGCAAGAAAGGGAAGTGAATTAGTTTCATTTTCACCGCAGATCTTTTCTATTTGCTTAACAAATCTTCGCAGTTTTGAATATGTCAGGGAAGATTAACCCATCATTAAAACAGTCATTTATCATAATTAACAGAGAACAACATTTTCTTGCTCTAACTGACTCACTATTTTTTTCTATGTACTAAAGGCTATTATCCTTAGGCCTCATTAAACCTTCCAAACTGTTTGCCTGATGTTTGCAAATAGAAGGAATTATCTGAAATGGTGTTTCATTGGGCAAAAATACTGGATTCTCCACTAGAGTTTTTGTTATCCTTCATTCCCCCCAGATGAACTTCCATGTCTTCCAACCGTACAGCCTCATACACTATCAATATACCTTCTTTCAGCTATAATAATGCCATTGACTTAAATGGAAATTGCACTTTCTGAAAAGGAAAAGTGAATTTAACACTCTGTTTTCCCAGGAAAAGAAAATAGCACTATTTCTGAAATGTGACCATAACGTGAATTTATTTTGTCAAATGGCGCTATGTACTTTCTTATTAATGCTGACCTAAAAGGGCTTTTGTTTGAATGGATAACCAAGCAAAACACGCCTTGATCTCTCAGCCCCCGAGACAGCCGGGCGTTGTAAAACCAGAAAACATGCCGTAACGAGGGACGAGGACATTACGTTGCTGAGACAGACTCTTGTTAATATGGTGCTGAAAGTTTTATTGATTTATTTATATAATAAACTTTAAATCCATCCACAATGAAAGACAGAGGAAACAAAATAAGGCTGTTCCTGAGCGGGGGTAAGACTATGGGATCCAGGTGAACGTTACACCACGCGTCTTTTTCTGATTGCCTAGAAGAAGCGTGCCAACACCTTCCAAAGCATCATCATATCTGGTATGCCTCTCTTTTGTAAATTACACAAGAAATCGATACTTTAAGCAAAGCTGTCGAAACTGCCTACTACTAACGTATGAGTGACTCTAAATTAATCACACATTATCGATCACCCTATCACTAGAACAGCGTTGGTGGGGAATAGCCAACTAGTTCGGTTTGTTGTCGGTTCTGAGAAATGAAAAACGTGGAAACACACCTACCAAATGGACCCTGAATATAAATCTTTTCTGAGGACCTACACATTATTCTCAGCCTGACAATCCCACTCGGCTGACGGATTTATACAGTGTCTGCTTGCAGCAGAGGCAAGAGACCATAATTACCTGGATTGAGTGTTGCTCTACAATGGCAGAATGGGGGAATATTATTTATGAATCACGATTAGTATAGTCCTTTCCACACAGGTGGATCACGGAGCTGTGGTTCACCAGATCCCCACACTGAAGTAATAAAATGATCCACAGGGTGTTGCAAGCCCTCTCCCCAATCTGAGAGAAATAAGAATAAATTAACACCGTTTTAGTCAAAACCCATCTCTAAACTACAACATTAATCAAACGGCGAAGTTAATCATATGCTACTGTTGCTAGTTATTTTAAAGCTGGTTTAGGAGAAAAGGGACAGTGCCTATTACAAAATTTAGTTCCCTGACATCAGTGTAGCTTGTCTGATATATGCGTGGATATGCAAATGTACATGTATATATAAGTTTATATATATGCACACGGGTATGTGTGTATAAGCACCATTTAGTAATTCAGAAATTGCAATTCTGTCATTATAAATGGAGTTAAGAATCTCTCCAAGGGTCATCTTGTAGAGCTCTTTGAGATCATCCGGGAGAAACTTATCATGCATCTTTCTAGTTCCTTGCATAGGAAGCAGTGATAAAAATAGCCCAAAGGGAAATAAAGACGTGTCCCTCAGCAATGGCCATCAGAAAGATGGTACTGGCAGCAACTCAATCCTTCGTTTGCCATGGCGTCTCTCTCAGACCATAAATAATAAGTGATATTATTGCAAAGATTGCACATACTACACCTGTGAGAGTCAAAAGAGCTATCATCTGTCCCTGACGCCACACAAACGATCCAAGCAAAAGCTTTACCTCCTCCTGTTTGTTCTTGGTAAGTAATAATTTCATGCATAGAGGCAAGGGGCATCACAGGGAAGACATAATTTTCAGGAAACTTCAGGAAAAAAACATGATTAGAAGTTGAACGACAGGGCACAGCTGAACTTTAGTAAACAGACACTCAAGCAGTCTAATGATCTAATTACGGAACTGCTGTCAGTCAACTTATGCTGAAATATCGGTGTTTGAAAAGAAAAGAAAAAAAACAAGTTCTTGCTCATGAGGCTTAGGGCTATCAGAGAGAGTTAGTTAGAGAGGTCCAAAACAGACCAAAAGGCCGACCTTAAAAATAAATGGTGTGGATGACAGGGGTTGAATACGCAAGCTGACTTCCTGGGTCTTTTTATTTAGCAACATTATCACCTTTACTCACCGGGCTACGTCTAACAGCATTTACCAGCTGCATGCAGTAGTGTAGAAGAGAAATTCTAAATAATGTTCCCCATTTACATAAAGTTGATATTTGGCAAACAATTTTAGAAAACCCAAACAGACTGTATTTTAGTCCAAATTTGATTATTTTAAATTGTTTTAAAAGAAAGGAACTCCCTTCATTCTTTTTACGAAACAGCACTGCTTTGCATTGCGTGGAGGGAAAAAAAAAATTCAATCTAATGTAATATGAACTAAGAAATTTTAATTTCACTTGAAAAATCTTTTATTTTTCACTTGATTTCTTTTTTAAGTCCAGAGAAAGAGAGGACTCATTTTTATGCAAATAGAAGAATGTGAAACTATTGGAACTTGTATGGCACTTCACACTGTTAACTCCACAGCAAGTGTTCAGTGTGGTGTTTGAAAGGGCCAAAGCTCTCTAAATTAAGAATCCTGTCTCCCAAAAGAACTGGCAATGCTGGAGGGCTTCCTCCTGCCCTTCGCTTTCTGTAGCAGCGTAGCTTAGAGAACCATAAAGGACTCACTTGGAAGGTAGCAGGACTAGCTTTAGGTCGCAGTATTAACAGTTGTTCCTCATCATCCCCATATTGAGCTGCACTGCCAAGGCATCATTTGGGTTAGCCTGAGCCATCCTGCACACTGATTTAAATTAATACAGCTGGTTTGCACTGGAACAGAGTGGGAGGATTCCCACAAGCTGTTATTGGGCCTCAGCTGCGTGGGCTGTAATGATTACCTAGAGAAGCAGCAATAAACAGCTGTGAAAAGTAAATTCAAACTGTTCTAGCTAGATCTTGTTTGCCTTTGCACTAACTTGATCAGCAGCATCCGAAGCGCAGAGGAGCTCTTGGGTTTTCATTCATCCAAAGACTGAGGAGGCTGGCCTGACCTTTCTTAGCTTCTAAAGCGCAATGATATCACAATCTATGGCTTCAGGGGAAAAATAGCAAAAGATTAGTTTTATGATGGAGATTTAATCGTTTTGACATGACTAGAGGGTATATCTCCTTTCTGACTTTCATCTTCTGGCACATTCATTTCTTTACATTTAATAGTGTGCAGCTATAAAACTCAAATTTTTGCTACTTAAAGGAAGACATAAAGACAATATCAACAAGTTGCTGGAAGTCTATGGAGAAGATTTTGGAAAGAAATGCAAATTCCTTAATTCATAACCTAGAGAAATCCCAAACCTCAAAGTTTCAAAGCCTTATTTGTTAAACGCACAGAGAAAGAATAAATCTCAGCAGGGATGAAGGAGCAAGTTGTGAAACTTTAACAAGATCTCCAAGGAAGCTTAAAAAAAAAAGGTAAAGAATTGATGTTGCTAAACTTAAAAAAAAAAAAAAGTGCTGAGGTAAAGTTTCACTTTCATGAGCTTCATCTGAATCCTGGATAACCCGGCCAAACTCTGAGTTCTCACCACAACTTCTTTTCTTATTTGAAGAACTGTCTCAAAATGTCTAAAAATTTTTAGAAGCTCTATAAATTAGAACTTAGAAAAGTAGAACAGGAGGAGATGTGTCAGATTGAAATCACTGAATTCTGTATGCCTCCGTATTTTCTTTTATCACTATGACATTAGTCGATTATTTTACAATTATCTGTTATCTATCTTACGATTATCTGTTACTTTATGAAGACTGCAAGGCTTACACACAGAAAATACATGAATCGACTACGCAGTTACCTCTACACGTGATCCATACTTACCTAGTTGAAAGAGTTAATCCGGAAGGTTTAACCATTAGATCATTCCACTATAAATATTTTTTAATTGTTTAAATTAACAAAAAAAAAGAAAAAAAAAAATGTGTCTAGGGTCTGAGAATCAAACCTCTCCTCCTTCCCTGCACCCACCCCAACCCAAACCAAACCTCTCAGTGCCTGGTAATTTGTTAGCATTAGTGCAGCTAGCAAGATCATGAAATTTGAATGAGGGAAACAAAAGACAAAAATATCTATTCCTTGTAAGAGTATTTTACAGGGACATAAGCTGTTGGAGCTACTTTCCTGGAAATATAAAGATTAATGCATTCAGAAACAAAATTTATGAAAAAGTAAGGATCACATTGCATTATTTCTGTATGATGCACTAAATATTCTGTGACTGGAGCCTGGCAAACAATATTTACTGTGCTTTGCTGGCACAGTAAATCACGGAAAAAAATGAAAAAAAAATGTGGATCAAATATTTTATTAATTTTTACTCAAGTGAACAAAAAGATAATTCATGTTGAAAGCAAGATCTCATTTGAAAAAAGAACTCCAACTTTTCAGTGAATAGCAATAAAAGAAATTTTAAATTAAAAATAATCTGGAACAGAAAATCAAAAACAATTGAAAACAATTCAAATTCCCAGAATAGGACCAGCCCCGGCTTCTATGTCAAACTTAATGGTGTATTAACTGCAAAGAAGAGAACGAAATCAATTCCTTTTCTGCCATGTATGCTTAAACTGAAATTTTTTTTTTTTTTAATGATGCTTGTCCTGAAACTCTGTGTTTAATCACCGTCCTGAAACTCTACATCTAATTACTCATACAGGAGGGTTAGTTTAGAAAACATTTAAGTAAATTTACTTAATTCCAAATTCCCAGATTCATGAGGAGGACTTCTGGATACATTCAAATTCCAGAAGAGAGGAAGGTTGTTAACTCTTTCCTGACTTGCCCTCCTGAATTTTTCCTCATGCATTTAAACCTGTATCGAAGTCCTGCTGGGCTTATGAAGACTTAAACAGAATTTTAACAGAGGATGGTCAGTATGGTGTATCCTTATCCACCCAGGCTCTGATTTCCAAACTCCCACTAAGAGTTTCAGACAGTGCAGAAGATCAGCAGTGCGAGCACACTCGAAGGGGTAGATAGCCTCATACTTGGGATACAGCGATAACGGTTAAAAATCCCCATCTTTTCTTCTTATTCATCTCTGGCTGCTTACAGAGCATGAGGAACTGTACCAGGGGCCCAAAAGAGTAATTCCCACACCTGCAAGTGGCTTTGCCCCACCTAAGACAGAAACATGGGGAGCACAAGGAACAGCACTAGAGAGACTTTTCCTCCTGCATTTGCTTTTTGTGAAGAATTGGATGCATCAATACTGCTTACGGCACTGTCCAAATGTGTATCCTTGTGCACATTAGGCATTCTCAGAACACTGGATTTCTTGATGTATATGCTATTTAGAAGTCTTGAAACGGCGACATTTAAATGCAGAGAGAAGCAACAGCAAGAAAATACATTACTCGAGCTGCCACAGGTTTTGTATATTTTTCCTTTAAAATCATCTTACAGTGAACCTCTTTTTAGGTAACCACCTTATCAATTTTAAGGCAGGAAAAGCATGTTTCTCCTTTCAGTATTAGGTATCTGCCCACTATACAGAGCAAATACTATTTTTGTCCATATGGAGATCTTAATCAATGCAACATTTTAGATTGTTATTTAGAAAACACTTTGATCGTCTACTCCATCAGGAAAGGAAAGGAATGCACGATTTTCTTTCCCTGCCTGGTCTTACATTCATGACTGTAGAGGACCTTTGTCCTTGCTCATCCCGTCTCTCCCTGTGCCAGTTTCTTGGTGACTCAGAACAATGCTAGCTGCTCTGTCTAAGCTCCATACACCCAGTCCGTATCCTGAGTGGGTGAAAGATTAATTATTCCCGCTGAGATCAACTATGTCAAGATAGCAAAGGCCAATTACAGACAAAAGCTATCACGGAGCGGTCACTTCCAACACCATGCCAATCCCAAATGCAAAGGAAAGCAGTTTCCTGCTGTACTGAAAAGGCGTTCGGTTAAGTACATCTTGTGTAGCCAGGATGCTGGTGTCACTTTTATTCATTTTCCACAGCTGAAGCACAGGCTTTTCTAAGCTCTGTGACTCATCTTGCAAACAACAGCAGGCACGTACGGTGCCCAAAGCAGCGGTAATGCTAGGTGGGAGAGCAACAGAAGGCACATCAAATATGCTTCTGCTACACGAGGGGAACAGAGGTTTCGCGTAATTGTGACTTCAAAAAGCTCTTTTGCACACTGCTTGTTGACAGCTGTTATTATGACATCTAATCTATAGTCATTACTCAGGGAAGCAGCTCAGCCAGGATCCTGCAGTCATTCTGCTAAACCCACTTAGTGGATTACCTCAAGCTGTAGTTCCCAGAAATTCAAGTTCTCTTCTGTTTGGTTGCATGAGAGCAGAGAAAATATCTTGATCAGTGAGTGGCAGCAAAAATGCCCCAAAATCTTGAGAATGGAAGGCATAAAGTTGGGGGCATAACACGCACCAGCAATCCTCAGCTGAGGAGTGATTACTGAGAGCTCGCGGGGCACTGCCTGGGGATCCTTACTAAATGGAGTTATTTTTGAACAATGTCGAACTGAGTTGAGTTTAATTTTTTGCTGTCTCAGGTCTCGTACAGTTTATCTCCACACAAGTTAACTTTTCTGCTTCAGTCCTTCTGCCATGACAGCTTTGATGACTGGAGGAGGTGTGATGCCCAGCCTTCCACACGCTCTGAATTGCAGTTTCCTGTTGGCTCTGGCTGGCTCATGTACGTTTTTGTTTCCTCAGACACAGATGCTCCATATGATGAAGTTACTGGATTTGCATCTTATTTATTATGTCTGTCCCTTTTTGAAGAAATTCTGCATTGGATAGAAATTATGAAGGGTAAATTCAGTAGGCAGGGTTGTTACTTGGGACATTGCTGACTCCCATTCACCAATTACTGCATAATCAGTCACATGAAGTGGAACAACTCCAGCAAGGAAACCTGAAAAGGCTAATCCAGAATAATGAATAACCTGCTCATCACGGCACTCTCCTCTCATGCTGGGAACCACAACCCTACACATAAAAGTTTCTCTCTCTCTCTACAGGTTTTGATCAGGAACTCACTTAAGGGAGCTGAGGCAGCTTTGCCGGCAAAAGCTTTCTTATACTGGCACAAACCAACAATGACCTTCTGTTTCAATTAAGTGCATTTTCCAACTAAAATAAAACGAACAAAACATTTCGTTGAGGTGCTGGAGCGTGTTCAGAGAAGGGCAATGAAACTAGAGAAGGGTTTAGAGAACTTCTCTTATGAGGAGCGGCTGAGGGAACTGGGAACGTTTAGTCTGGAGAAGAGGAGGCTGAGGGGGAACCTTATCACTCTCCACAACTACCTGAAAGGAGGTTGTAGAGATGTGGGGGTTGGTCTCTTCTCCCATGTTACGAATAACAGGACGAGAGGGAATGGCCTTAAGTTGCGCCAGGGGAAATTTCTTCACACTGAGGGTCATTGAGCATTGGAAGAAGTTCCCAGGGAAGTGGTGGAGTCCCCATCCTGGAAGTGTTTAACAGACGTGTAGACGTGGTGCTGAGGGACATGGTTTAGGGACTCTGGCAGTGCAGGGTGAACAGTTGGACTCGATAATCTTAGAGTTCTCTTCCAACCAGATTCTGTCATTCTGTGATTTCCAGGAAATTCTTGGCCTCTTCTAATACGCGCAAAGCAATTCCTAAACCAATTCCATCTCTAACGTTAAGAACAGTTACAAGTTAACGTATTACAGTTTACTGAAGTGATTTGGTCCTTAATTCACAAACTTCAGTAGTAGGTTTAACAGGTACATTGCTCAGTCACGCTGGAACATTACTCCAATAACCGGGTCACCACAGGTATGTATCTAGCCTGTTAATTGCCACGGTTCTTGATGGGATTGGGAATAACCTATCCTTCTATTCTGGGTCCTGAGGAGAGACAGAAAATCTAAACTTCCTTTTCAAAACTGACGGGTTCTTTCTCACAACATCAAGAGTTGGAATGAAAAAACTTCTCTGATAAGGATTCTTCAGCAGTGCAAGTCAGGCCGTTCACTGAGTATCAGTTAGCTGAAGAAAACAGTTTTGGTACAGATTAACCTTAAGATACGATTGCTAGAATGAAATTTCAAGATGCAAGCGCTGTATGTTAGTGGTTGGTCTCCGAAAAAAAAAAGAAAAAATCACACCAGGTTTTGCTCTGCTACAGGCTGTCTCTTTTGTGACTAACGTGGGGTTTGTTCAACATGAAATCTGTGACCTTACAGCCTTGACTTTCTCAAAGAGAGCCCAAGTGAGATTTCTAATATATGTCTAATAAAATGGAAGACAACTACAGTGTAAATGAACAATATTCTTTATTCTTGTTGTAATGGGTGACAATGTACAGAAAATCTGAATCACATAAGAAGATTTACAGTCAAGCTCTGGGGGAGAGCCCCTACAGCAAGGAATTCATTGATTCACCAATATTTACAAAAATCAGGGCGATGAGACCAGGTAAACAAGTAAAAAGCAAATGGAATTCTGTCTTTCATCAGCTGGAATGCTGGTAGATGTGGTTTAGGGAACAAACACCAGATTAGAACAAATTGCTAGAAATGCTGCCTCTATTTTACAGTGTTAGCATGGTGAATTTCTGTCAGCTGTGTAATGGAAACCCAAGCCTCGTGTCAATTCAGAGAATAATTAGGCAAGCTCCCCATTGATAGTCACAGCAGTGACTCAAAGACAAGTTAGAAAACAGAATTACTGTTATTCCTCTACAAGAACAAACATCAGGCTTGATGCTACGGGTACCCTCTCGCATGCCATCTTAACTCCGAGCATTGCAATTTTATTCACTGCATGTGGTGCTAGACAGTCAAAGCATATGGTAAAATTCGATTTTAAGGAGTGTAAATATTTTAAACTCATGTAAATAACAGTTTATTTTATGTGAAATAGACCAAATGTCAAGAGGCCTGTAAATAAAGTTGGTATTTCAGGGGTATGTCTTGGTAGGAACCGGCGAAAACAAATTGGCAACAAAACGACAAATATTTGGATATGTAACTCAATCCAAACAATGGCTGGATCCAGCAGGCACTTCAGCCAACACAGAATTTCTGTGTGTGGGTAGCTGAGCTGAATTCAATTAAATGGTTTGGGGCATTAGAGATTACACACATTAGATATAGTCCGAAGGACAGATGTCACCATTTGCAGTATAATACTTCTATTTTAAGGTAAATTTTTAAATCCATCATGGTTTCTAATGCTTAATACTTTTTTTAATTGGTGAAACAACATGGAATGATTCTATTGGGAGTCAGTTTCCATTAATACACATTTATTTGCCGTGGTTTATCTCAGTGACAAAGTGTGTGTAATTTTTAATGCCCCAAAACATTTAATTGCATTTTAAAGAAGGTAATACTGGGCTGGGTGCTAAAGAGAAGCAGAATAACACAGTTATGATATTTTTAACTCCCAGCTGAGAATAATTTTAGATTCAAAAATACGTGATGGTTCATAAATTACTGACACATAATGCATGAAATACACAATACTAATAAAAATGTATGACTTGAAAGATTTTTTTTTAATTTAATTTTTTTTTTTTTTTTTTAGAGAAAGGGTTTGTACAGAGACAATTCGTATATTGGACTTTTTTTACATTACTTCCATCTGGTACCATGTCATGATATTCATGATATGAAGTCAACACCAAGATACTATCCTTCAAAAAAGAAAAAAAATAGGAAGCAAAGAGTCATAATGTTAGCTATGAGTAGCGATGCCTTTATACAACCAACTATGCATTTATTCTGAAAAGTGTGGAAAGATACCGCTCTACACCAATCATGTACAATACAATTGTTTCAAAGAAATAACAGAAAGAGTAAAATGTTGAGGTTCACTTTCTATCTATTTATAACACTGAACAAGCATCCAGTATAAGTCTTTGACACCTTTGCAAAGTGCTTAAAACTGACAGTGAAAAGTAAGCTATGCATTATGGTTGTTATTATTCTGTCAAAATTGTGAGACACTTATAAGTGTAAAAATATAGCCCTTAATATGGCAGAAGACATAAGCTGAGGCTAGTATGCTAAGCTAAAGCTATGAAAAACATACGCTGAATAATTTTATTTTGCTCTATTATTACTCTGAGTGTTAATCAGTCACAGCAGGAGGTGGTTTAGAGGTCTGATGGTTTGTTCTGATCAAAACAAACTGTCACAGAAAGAGATGATCTCTTCCAAGCAAAGAGAGCAAATTAATTACACATTCCATTCAGTAGTGGACACAGAATTGACAGTTTTTCCGGTGGCTTTTCTAGAAAGTTGTACTTTTTTTCCCCAAATCTGCTTTTGCCTGTGTACTGGGGTAATAGAGCCTGTAGCGGGCCAGGGATTCAATTATTTCATTCATTTTGCAGAAACCAAAAATTTGGAATTACTGCTAAACCTTTTTCTCTATGACATGACTTCCACCTCTTTAAATTTCAACCTTGGGCATTCTCAAACTTTTTTCTTTTTTTATAGTTACAGTTTTATCTCTCAAAATCACATCAATTATTTTTTTTAAAACAGTCAAGAATCCCTATTTATCATTGTTAGCAAAAAGATTTCTTTGTTTTTGCCACGAAGAAGTCTCTGCTTATAGATATCACCTCTTTGTTCACAGATCTTACACGTCTTCAGAAAACAGAAGGAGTCAGATACAATGACAAGGCATTTCAAGTTGTTGAGATTTAAGGCAGTGATGCACAGGAAAATAGGACAGGGTGCTTCAATGGATTGAGGCTTGGATGATAGCAGCTTTGCATGCTTCCTTTACCATTATTGATTTTACCAAGGGAATTTAATTCAGCTTGCAGTTGGAAACATAATATCAAGGAGAGCAGAAAGATCAAGTATATTCCTAAGCAGTTCTCAGGCTTGCCTAGAAAGGAATTTGATCAGCTGGGGTTTGAAACAGAACAGGTCTATGGTCTGTCTGGGGAAGAGGTAAAAAGCACGTTTAATCCCAGCAGACTCTCAGTCTTAAGAGGTTCTTAAACAGGTCATGAAACATCCTATCCAGAAATAATTGACATTCTTTTCTTTTTAGAATATTAAATGTATTAACATAACGACGAGGCATGTAATATATACCTAAGACCCACTTCATAAAATGTTTACAGATAACAGAGGTAAGAATTCAAAATGCCACAATAATTTTAAAAAAATAAATTAAGCATGTTGATGCTCAATTTCCTTCTCTCTCATTGCCTACTAGTTGGAGGGGAACAGCAATTAACCTACTTCTTCTACACTACAATTACAATTCTCCATCTGATAGTGTCTTCCAGGTTTCTATTAGCTTCTCCCATCTCTGGAAATAGTAGTTTATCCTTTCTCAATATTTTAGCAAGTCCTCTTTTTGGACTTGGTTTCAAATAACCACTCCAGGCTCCAGTGAGGTATATCACATAAAGTAACTAAAGGCTTTTTCATCAATCTACCCCTGCCTCCAGTTGACGTGGGGTCTTTTCTCACCTTCTTTAAGGAGAATGCTGTGCTACTTTCAGCAGGGTAGTTATAATGGCAACAATTTTTCCTGGACTTTTTGCCTATCAGGGCAAAAAGACCTCCTGCAGGACCTGATGACGAGGTGCCTCCAAGTACAATCAGGATATTCTCGGTGTCTTCCCCCCTTTCTCTCAGCTTTACCAAACATTCTCCTGTTGGTGTACTTCTCCATCTCAAATTCAATACCTGAGGACTGCCATAATACTGGATTTGTGTCAATTTTGCATTAACCTAATTAATGCTAAACTTGAGCTTATTTTTCGTTCAGTAGTTATGGCTTGGATTTGGCTGGATTCTTTCCCAGTCTTTCAGAGAGACTACAGAGGAAATGGTCTCTAATTTAACTCTATTCCAATGAAGCTACTTGCATAAATTGATTTATGAAGTCAGTCAGCAATTACAATATGAAATTAGAACATTTCAAAGCTAAATTTTCTAAATCTATCACTTAATAAGTAGGGGACATGTGTACTATGGATCAGAAGCTATTTACTATATAAATGGACAGAAAATGTGGGACCTTGCTACTGAACAAAATAAAAAAAGGAGGAGAGAGTGTACCAGACATCAGGATCCATAGTCTGTCACTAATAGAATGAGAATTACCCACAGACTGCCACCTTTTGGAGTTTTTTCTCCTCTCCTTCCTCCTCATCTTCCTCATCTGGACCCTTAGAAATGAGCTGACCAGACCAAAACTGACAAGGCATATAGAAGATATCATCGCTTTCCCTGGCCTCAGGCAGATCTCCAGCTTTATTTGAAATGTGACGTTTATGTTCATAACATCACTGACTTTCCTGTATCCTTTTCATACTCACTTCATATTTCTTTTCTTTGAACTTTTCCAGTTGCAGAGGCATACCTGTGGCCCCGAACATGAAAAAGAGTGCAGATCTAAACTTCAGTGCAAGTAAAACAGGGAGGCAGAGAGAGACGACCAGAGCTGTATTTGTACAACTGCACCCATCAGTTGGTGTGATGAACTCTACCCCAGAGTAGTGATCTACTTCGTAGGCTTGGGGTCTAGAAACACTCAGCACTGGTTCTTGCTAATGGGTGCAATACCTCTTTTTTGGCTAACACAGCCACACAATGAGCGGTCACACTTTGTTAAGAGGTCAAAGCAGATGTGTTTAGCAAATTATGACTTCTAATCCATTTCACTGCAAGCCTGCTAGCCTTAGGTGCTCAAAACATTGTATTTTTGTTCGATTGCAATAAGCTTATCACGAGAAAGGCAGCTAATGATAACATCACGAACAGCGAGACACTGCCGAGTGTCAGACTAGCTGAGTAGATTGTGTGCAATACCTGTCTTTGTTTCAGAAGCAATGATGCACCATTCAGCCCTCACCACTGATGATGCATTTTCTGTTCTGGCTATCTATTCCTCTCGCTTCTGCACATGTTTGATTTATTTTGTCTTCAAGGAAACAAGACAGAACTGAGTAGAGAAGGTTGCAGTCCTTATCAGCTAATCTTTTCCAGAAAGGACTATTAGCATTACTCCCTAAAAACTGTGGAGCAGAGAGGTTTATTTTTTCTAGAAACTCCTGAGGTCATTAGAATTGCAAGACGTATTGAATATCGTGCATTCTCAGCCACTTGAGATTTTTTCTTTCCTTTTTTTTTTTTCATGTTTAATGAAAGGGAAAAGGTGGTTTCCATGGTGGCAGCTTATGACACAGACTCGATTCTTGCTGTTTGAATCTAAAGTGTGTGTAGCTGCTCAGTTGTGTGGGCACAGCTGTGTAAAAAAGTTTGCTGCTGAGCCCATTTCCGCTGTCAGAAAGTATATGGCATCTCTTCTACTGGGGATTTCTGCTCTGTGTGTAACAGCGAGCGTGCTGCCTCTAATGCTGTTCAGCGTCCTGCGATGTCTTAGCATGATGAGAGCTGACAGACCAAGACAGACAGATCTTTCTCTCACAGCAATTAAGAAATCGAACACTTTAGCCTAACGTACGCTACTGTGTTCTGCTATAGTGGCGTTCCTCAGATGAGAACTCCAAGGCTAGAAACGTAGGAGGTAGGTTCCAGCCTCCATCTATGTTCTGATTATAAGCAGCAATGAAAATATTTATAATTACATAAAATCCTATCATACCTCCTAGAATTAAAAGCAATCTGTGCCTAGCCTTTGTGGCTCATGCTTCTACATGTGGTTTTGAACTTCTCTATTTAGTTTCAAAATAGAAAATGCAAGATATTTTGCTTGGTGGCTTTAGGGTTTCTTAAAACCTTTCAGAAGGGAAATTAAGGTGAGCGAACTGCTAGTTGCGGGTGAGAATGCGTTGCGTGACCACTTCTTTTGGGCAGTAGCAAACAGCGTCTGAAGGTTTTAGCATGCAAGAATGTTAACAACGTATTAGCAGATGCACAGCAACTGTTCTCCAACCCTAAGGCGAAATGCAGGTAATTCAGTATCCTCTTTCTGATATCACTAAAAGTAAAAGGCATTCAACCCTGAAGAGCTAACTCATGTATTAGCAGTGAGATGTTGGGACTGATTTCTTCTTAGTCATTTTATAAGCTTTGATATGAAATAGTCCAAATAATTGTGATGCTGATTTCTCTCCCTTTGTTTGATGTTCCTCCAGACTGTGCCTGTGTGAGCTGAAGGCTAAAAATTACCAGATAAGCAGCAAGGTCTAAAGGATGGAATTTTTCTGTCTCATTTTTCTTCAAGGTTTGCCTTGCTTCTGGGGCACATACAGTGCACATTTTAATAGCTCCTTCCCGCAAACACTTATGCGCATGATTAACCTTTCATGGGAGAATAATCTTCAGTTTCTTACTGGCAATAAGTATCAGGTCCTATGGATACGATGATGTTCTAAAAAGACATGCAGGTCACTTCAACAGCTAATAGTCACAAATTTCCTCTTATGGAGGAAATGACAAGGAAAATGTGAAGAGATGTCATTACATTCTTTTGTCATTTTGCCCTGCACTTCATCAAACCATAAAAATATTCTGTAGTTGTATTGGATTAGCACAAATTTCAGATAAAAATTCAAAGACCTACCAAGATATAACTGGGAGGGTTTTTTTTTTTTTTTTCAAATATAGCTCATAAATAATATTGCAATTCATTGTTTAAATAAAATGTTTGAAAAGTTTGATTAACAAAAAATAAGGTATAATCTACCACACACTAAAATCATATCGTGCAGTTGGTCTGTGATTATTTGCAGAATTTCATATATATGAAAGGCTGCACTTTATCTTAGTCAATATATTTCTCAGATGAATATAGCCATAGGGTCAGACTTTCATCTAGCTTAGTGCATGTGGGTTGGAGAACATGAGAGTGTCATGTTCTCCCTACTTTCATGTTTTACCTTACCCATTTCTTGCTGACATTGAACCCATTTCCTAAATTCAGCGTATCAATCTGCATGCTTAAATGCACTGCTCTTTCTTTTCTGCTGAGAGTCAAGAAATATGATCAGATGACTCTTATCTCAAAGGATCTGCACTGTATTCTGTCTGTGATGCACAACATCCCACTGGAGTATTGGGTTGTTTACCTACTTGCACTCAGGCTTATCTTTTGCATCTTGTAATGTTGTACATTAAAACAAGGCTGTTGCCCTATTTTGTTTGCTCACTGCTTTACCACTGGCAGTATCCTTGTCATACGTTGTGCAATTGTTGCACTCTGCCTTCTTAAGTATACCCCTTCTATAATGATCATGATTAATTTTAACTCTTGCGGTGCTTAAAGACCTACAGAATACAGGCTCCAACTCTTCTAGACATTGTACAAATGGTGACAGTTGAGCTATTAGTAGCATCTTAGAATCATAGAGTTGTTTAGATGGGAAAAGATCTTTAAGATCATCGAGTCCAACCATGAACCTCACACTGCCAAGTCCACCACTAGACCATGTCCCTAAGTGCCATGCCCACACATCTGTCAAATACCTCCAGGGATGGTGACTCAACCACTTCCCTGGGCAGCCTGTTCCAGCGCTTCACAACATTTCAGTGAGGTTTTTCCTAATGTACAATCTAAACCTCCCCTGGTGCAACTTGAGACTAGTAGCTGAGAAAAAAATAGTTTAAGGGGTAGGTCATTGTCATAACTAGACTTCTTTCAGAAGAAACCAAGTATTTTAGCTCTAAGACTTAAATTGCATTACCTTACATACTCTAAAGAATAACATTTTAGAGGTATACTACAGATCTTTGAAGGGTATTACTATTTTTAACTTTTATATATATATATATATAAATACATATATCCTTGAGTGCCGTGTATTGTTCTGTCCCTTACTTGTTGGCACCCGGACAGATTTTTTTAACTTTCCAAGGCAGAACCGTTACTGTATGCCTATATAGTCCCTCACATACTTTGAAGGCATTATACAAATATGAAAATGTTAATGCTAAAATGTAAATTACTGGAGACTTTGAGGGCTAAATTATACTAAACACTGATACATTCTTGGTAGTGGCTAATATATGTCCCCTTATCAAAAACAGGCAAGATGTATTTCTATTGTTTAATAGCAGTCCCAGAAAACCTGTTTTCCAAAGTCCTAGTTTGTGGAAATTTTCTCCTTCAAAATTATGATCTAGGATACGAGTGTCTTCCTACAGGCTTTGCTGAACAAAGAGTAACATACGCATGAGCTCTAAGTCTTTCCAGATTAAGTACTTCTATGAAAAAATAAGCATCAAAACCACTCCTTCTCCTTTTTCATCATCACTAATACCACACAAGCTCCAGGAAGATAATTTAGACAGGTTTTTATAGAAGGTCATATTTTCATAAAATGACCTAACACTTCTTGACAATAATAGGCGTAGTGTTCTTGGCGTTTCATTAAGGTGGCTATATTGGATTAGAGCACTTCTGGAAAGTGAGTGAGTGACCCGTTCTCCAAGTTTGCACATCATATTTAAATCCCAAAGTGCAATTAGGAAAGAACAAACCTGCTAGGCAGTGCAGAACCGTGTTGGTTATCTAGGAGCTTGGTGAGATGTGTGATACTCTATGGGGTACAAGAAGGATGCAGCCCATACCAGAAAGCTGAAAGCTGCTGCAAACAGTTCACGGTTACAAGGAAAGCAAGATACCAGCAGGCATAGTTCATGTGCAAACCTGGTTTAGCTCTGCATGACAGCTTCGGAAATGTCTTTGGTGGTGGGAAGTATTTTGTTTCTGTATTGTGGCCCTTCATAGTACATGCTAACTGATAAGTTTAGAAGTGTGTTCAGCTGCTTACGTAGTACAAGGCATGCATTGCATCAGTCCGAGGTTAGGACTGGGAATACCAGCCATGGGGGAAGTGGGCAGTGGCAACACTAACATGTGAACATTGCTCTGCTCTGAGTAGAATAATAAAGCCGCTCACCAAAGCAACAGTATTTTCCTACACAGGAGCTGTGTAATCAAAACTATAGCAGGGTAGGTGAGTTCTAGAGTCATTGAGGTCCACTTATCAGGTAACTTGCAGCCCCACTAAGGGTTTCCCTTGCCCAGGGAATGCACCTTTCCTCTCAGCAGCACAGATGTCTATTCTCAATAAATTGAGAAATTGTTTCATGGAGTCAAAATTCAGCTGTGGTTATGACACACAATTACAAATATCAAAATTATTATATCTAAGTGCTAGTTCAATACCTTCCCAACACTAAACAAAACTGTAATTCATTACAACCTTACACAGGAGTCAATAGAGAAATCTTTACAAAGCTCCTTCTGTTTGAGGTACGGATATGTTTCCCTCACCAGGCACAGCATCACACGGTTCAAATGTCAGAAAGCATAGGCTTAATTGTTTGCAGCCGTCCGTGACACACATGCCATCTCCAGAAAATACATGAACATCAAGGAGTAAAACTGCTTTGCTGTCATTCAGGTGTGAATTGTAGTTCTTTTTAACTCACGTTAAAATGTCTGCAGTTTCACCTACATCATGTATGTTTTTTACACTTCCAGAACTGTGAACCTCACAGAAATTCAGCCCTGGCTCACAACTGAGCTCACAGTAGCAGTACTCTCTTCTTATCCTTACTCCTTCCCCTTCTCCTTTCAGAAGCACCGAAGCAAAGCACAATGGTGATTTTTTGAGTGAAGCGGAGAGCCACTATTTGGGCATGGCTTCTGCCTTACTGGCTCCTTTTTGCAGTGAGCCTACTCTTCTGAAACAGAGCTGGAGTTATTTCTGTAGAAGGAGGGATCAGTTGTACGTCACTTGCCCATTCTGTACCCTGTAGGCTCTGACTAGTTTATGCTTTAAGATATTATTAGGAAAAAAACATCAGATGGCAAATGACAGATTGCTGGCTTGTTAATATTCCCATTGTATAGTCTTCTGTCTGACAACAATTCCCTTACACTTGTTCTAACAAGCTGTACAAAAATCTCCCCTGTGCAAATTGCTCTAGCAGTAGACAGTAGTGAATAGTGACTGGACTGACCCACATGCAATCCAACTCCTCAAAAGCCCGTCTGTGTACAAGAGCACTCAACCGCTCTGCTCTGTAGAGGCTATCGCTTCCGCCATTCTCTCCCAGGGGATTGCAGCACCCGTGAGAGGTGAATCAAAGCAGAGGGCAGAGATTTGACTCCTTATGCAAGCTAATACTCTTAATCCATTCTTGGCAGTGTAATTTTCTAAGGCCCATTTATACCATCCAGGGATAAAGTGTAGCAATGTCATGGAAGAGCATTAATGCTATCGAATTTGCTAGAACTAAGAGCTAAGCAAACAAAAGAACTTTTTTCAAAAGTTCAGTTTTAGTATTTTTATGTTTCTCTGCCCAAAGCAAAGTGTAAGCAAAAATAGCCTGTTGTTGATGTCAAACTTCAACTTTTTTGAGGGTTGCCCTTTATTTAATTTTTTTCCCTTTTATTTAAAAAGACCACTCAGTACTTTTGAAATAGACCTTTCAGAATTTTACATTTAAAGGATCTGGAAACAGGGACCTCAGTATATATATTTTCGTTCATATCTTGCTCAAGTAAAAGTAAAGACTGAACCTCTGATCAACACATGGCGTAAAACCACCTTATCTTTGGAGCTTTTGGCTACTCCCCTTCTCATTCAGGCATTTGTTCCTTGACTGGCCCAATTCTGAAACTGAGACCGAGACTTGATTTCCAATCATCAACATTTTTGGCAACGAAACAAACAAACCATAACAAAATGTTCTCTTTAGGGGTGGCAGAATATCAGCGCTATGGGGCCTGTGTTTGTGCCCTTCCCGACAAAATTGCATAAAACTGGATAGCCACTGGGAAAGAAAGGGGGAAAAGGGGAAAAGGAGGGCATCAGATACACTTCGAGCAAAATATGCAGCAGAAGGACCGCACGGACCGTGAGCAGCCCTCGCAAAGAAGAAAAAACTCTTCTAAGTTCCTAACTCTCTCAATGGGTATAAATTTACAGCTACTTTTAGCATCGCAGTGCTGGATGAGCAAGGTGCACTCCAAGGACTTCCCAACGTTTAGTCTCTCTCCTCTCTTGAAGCCTATTTTTATGACAACAGGAATTTTGAGCTGCAGCAAACTTACTGAAAAAGGTAGAAGTTTATAGCAAGTTTAATGACAAAAGTCAAGAGCAGACAACAAGGAAAGAGAAGTTTTCTGGGCAGCAGGGAGATCTGCAAAGAGACTTCTCTCTATTGGTGTTGGTTTTTTCTCTTCACTCTTCATTTGAATCACATACAATTTAGAAAAGAGGCTGCCTAGAGCCGGTATACCACGTTACGAGTCATTGTCACATCATTTCGTAACAAAGCATGATACTGACAGGACGCTTTCAGAGCAGGACGTGTACTCAGGGAACAGATGTGAGGACAGCACTGCAGCAAGCCTTTGAGTCAGCACATCTGCTTCTTAATTCTTACTGTCTTGACAACTTCCAGGTGAACACTAGAGTTCTTTATAATAGAGGGACATCTGCTGCAAAGCAAGCATACAGCACAGGGAGGGAAAAAACCCACAAAACATTTTTGCTCTAACAAATATTTGGTTTTATGTAAACATGTAAACCTTTTAATTTGAGAAATGGTGAAATTAAGGAGATGTAGAGAGTTTTGTATGGTTTCGCTGCTTTTCTGTGGCCTCGTGACAAATTATTACCACATATTTGCACGAAATATAATGAAGCTCATTCAGCAGACAAACACCATTAGGGAGTGATGTTTCATAAAAGACATACAAAATGTGTTTATTAGAAAACTCTTTTCATGTTCCTTTAGCCTACCTTCTAGCATATATATCTGCACACTGAGGCATACCTTGTTATCCATCTGCTAAAAATATAACAAGCGGTTTGATTGCCTCAACATTGGGGACATAATGACTAAATTAGACTGTTGGCAATAACAGAGTCATCTTTTTAAATCATGTCAATTAGCATTAGAGTTTCTTCCCTCCGGTGTCCCAGGGGTCCCTTTTGGTTGCCTTTTTTGCTTGAGATAAACAAAACCATTGTTTTTACCTATATCTCTGATACTTATTTCCCCCCCACCCTGTTATTGTTATTGTTGTTTTAATGAGCTGGAGTTGTTGATAGCACCGTCAGCTGCAAACAGTCTTGGAAGAGAGACTCTTATCCCAGTGGTATACTGGAGTATCGAGTTCCTAAGCCTGTAAAGTACTGCTACCCTTCCTCCTGACCTCAATTTACAACAGCATACTGCTGTGCTATTTAATAAAGTGTTCTGGAGTGTGTTAAAACACCATGCTGTACTTTCTTCTTTGATATTAAAAGATGACAGTAAAAATTATTAATAGTAAAGTTTCTGAGACATAAATTTGATGTATAGCTTGGCTTGGTCACTGTCCATCTATCCACACATTGCAGGCAGTTCCCTATGTGAGTGGTTTTTTTCAATGGGAGGCAGAGATTGTTTTCTAAACCACTGTTTTCTAAACTACCCAGCACGGCAAATCAAAGCATCTCGGAAACAACGTATTAGTGTATACTAGAAATAACTGATCAGTGCGCATTTTTTTTTAACAAAGATAAGGGAGTATTAGGAGACAGATTGGTGATTCAGTTAACTGTGAGTTATTAAAAACTGAAACCAATGTCACTGAAATCAATGTTATGGAAATTGACCAAAACCATTAAATATTAATAGATACAGTCATTGAAAATAAGGGATGCATGAAATTCAGATAGGGATAGGAAAGGACATTATGTCACCCTTATTCCCCCATCCACCTGAGATCAGAATGGATGTGTGACGTGCTGATGTCAATTATAGGGGAAGTTTCACCAGTATAATGCACTCCTTCCACATGGACAAATTGTTCCCTGCTTTTCATGTATTCCAAAAGACACTAAGCACAAAGAATCCCTTTGAAATTACAGGATTGTAATGAGAACTTGGAAGAGATAGGATCTAATCCAATGTTCTATATACAAAATTTACTTAGGCATATGATAAAGTACATGAACTTTGAAATACATTCAAGAGGAAAAAGTAGGAATGGAAACATTTCATATAGTGTTATCACTATAGGTTATTTAAGCTTCTGTCATTCTAATTCAAGTGGGATATCCAGCAATGAGGAAAGATCACAATGAAGATAAATCCTGAGAAGTTTTTCCCATCCTATACAAAATAAAAAACACCTTCCCCTCCCCCCGTTTTTTTTCTGCTTTGTGCCGAAACCTATGTCCTTCGAAAGTTTCTAGATGGACAGATCCATGTGGTTAGGGAAATCTTTTGAAAAGCGGGAGACCCAGCTATGAAGTTGATTGCTTTAAGAAATAGTTCATTATTAATGCATATGTTTCCAAAAGAGGAATGAGATAGCCTTTTATAAGAATGTCCGTAAAATTATGGTTATGGTCTAGAGAAATATAAACGCAAGCTCCCGATAACCAAGAAATAAGAGATTTGAATTTAGGTCACCTAGAGTCTCAGTAAATGTTGGACTTTGCTTATTTCTTGTTTCCCCTTTCTCCAGAAATTTCTTTTTGTAGAAACTCATACACAATTTTCCAGCTAACCCTTTCCTATCATCTCTACTTGGTAGAGCAAAAGAAGTCCAACAGTATTGTATATGAAGCATTACCTTAGCCCATATGTAGTCAGGTTAAATCCCAACAGAGAACAGAAAAGCACCCACCAAGCCCAACAGCTTGCAAAGAATAGCTTGTTTGCTGCATACTGATTTTCTACAGGAACTTCGTTGTGTCTTGTTAAATCAAAAGCACACCAGTTATAAGGAGTGAAAGAACCCAACTGAAGAATTTTTTGATCTAACTACATGGTACTAATATTGCCTATCTCACTTTCACTAAGTTGTTTTTTTTTTTAAGATAAAAATGACAAAGGAAAGTGCTAAAAGCTGCTCTACAAATTTTAAGCCGGGTTATTTTAAGCCTCTGTAGCTAATTGAAATTTATTGATCTGTATTGAGAGTGCTGGCTGCTACAGAAAGCAAGCAAGAAAGATTCACACACCACAACAGAATCCCTACATGCGGCTTGCAAAGCCTTTACATCAGATCCATGAAGGGACCTTTTAAGTCATGGCTATCCTGAGAAAAACCTCTAATCCCCAAGACTGAGGTGGTGACCAAACACATTGCAAGAAGAGGGTATGAGGGCTGGGGCGTTCTGCTGCCTGTTGTTATCTCTTGGTCTGCTCTCTGACAACCTAGCGAACAACCAGGACTCAGGAGGCTGCTCAGGCTGCATATTCCAAACCCAGAGGACCCCCAGTATTACTCAGAGGAAAGAAAAATCTGCTGTATGATTCGTTTCAAGCGTGCCACTTCTGAAGGAATTAGAAATAAGGCACAGCTAGGCTGACTCAACTCACTATGCATGCTCCCCATGCACAGAAGGCGAAAGGGGTAAACTGGGGAAGGCAGGAGAAGTCAGTGGCCAGAGCTGTACCTGGGAGCTGGAGAAGAGTAGTGGTGGCAGGAGGAAAACCAGGTTTTTTTGGTCTGGTGCAGCTTTGTCAAGAGAAATGTGAAAGAGAATCTGCACAGCACATTAATTTTGCCATTAATTGTATTCGCCTCCTGTTAGCTTGCTCTTCCTTGAGAAAAAATAAAAAATAAGAAATCAGTAAGCCTCACTGTGTAGCAAGCTTCTTCAAGGTCATGTTTATGGGCCATTTATTTAAAATGAGCTTTCCTTGCTGATTCTGGTTCTGGTCTATCGATGTTATCAGTGCTGGAAGTCAATGCCCCAGCACAGGCTCCTTGCTAGCTGCAGCCACGGTTTTAAGTTAATTGGACCTGACCCTGAAAGTCTGCTAAGTGTGGAACAGTTCGTGTTCTTCGCAGAACTAATGTCCATATTGTCCTGATGTACTCAGAGAATAGCTAACGAACACAACAGGATACTCAAGCTGGACAGTCATCATACTGCCTGAGCGCTGTGTCCCTTCTGCCGTGGGGTGTGCTCTCATCAGGGGAACTACAGCACCTAAATGTTTCCCTTCAGGAAAAAGCAGCTTCCAGTTGGCCATAGCTGTATGGCCATGCTCCGGACCGTGCTTATCCACTCCTACAATCTTGCCAGTATTATGACAATCAAGTATACATAATACATGCAAAAATAAAGTACTTCAAACATCATTCTGTATGCGGAGTTGTCCCACGAGAGCTCCAATTAAGTAATCGGACAACAGACAGGAGGTCAGATTCCAGATTGCTACTGCGGACCATTCACAAGATGACAAATATTAAGATGTATGCTTTCCACTTAAGTATTAAATTGTATGCTTTCAACGTGAGCGGAAAACAACACGAATGCAAGCTATAAATATTTCACGTAAGCAAAATCAAAGGAGGCAATTGCTTTGCATTCTGTTGTTCTCTTTTACTTCTTCCACATATACTGCCTTCGGTGGAAACAAAGGCAGGTCACGCACTTTGGTTTCACTTGGGCAACTGAGGACAGATGATAAAGTTCAGATATAGCAGTCAGACTAGATTTTGCCCTAATGCCTTCTTAGATGCTGTACTTCACACTCATTCACTGCAGAGATCCTGTCATTACCTACAGGGACTCACCACTAAACGGATTCAACCTCTGGATCAAGTATTAAAAGTGACGTGCTACAGCAGCCGACAACAAATGCTTGTCCTGGTGCAATGTTTCTGTTTCTTTAACTTTTCCTTCTTTCTTACATTGTGGAATAAATTGCTTTTCCAGCCGTCTCTTTGTACTGATTTCTGTAGCAACCTTCACTGGCAGAATTTTCTTGCTGGATTGACAGGGTGCAGTTTGTGCACTGTGAACCGCACACACAAGTGGGGGCTTTAGGTCTTTTTCTTTGTCTTCCTGTCTGTGAAAAGCCCTTGCAAAAGAGCCTGGATCACCCTCAGACAGTTGAATAAGATAGCTTGCCCACACAAGCAGGAGGTGAAAGAATCCTTCAAATAAGAAGGGCAGCATTCTTGTCTGCCAAAGCTCCACAGAGCATGGTGATAGCTTCTTCCCAGGTCCCTATTGACACAGCGCAAGTCATGCTGAGAGACAGAGGACAACCCCGATTTCCGGGGTTCCTTAAATTTTGGTAATTATGGATTACCTCTGCCTTGAGCTTGAAAAGTCTAGAAAACAAGAATTAACACAAACAGTTCCAGGAATTAAAGGAAGAAAAAGTGTTAGGCATGCTTGGTAATATTTTAGTGTGTGCTTTCATCCACAGAGACCATCGTGAACTTCATTAAATAAACAAGCTTACGTACGCTGTGTGCCAATTAATGCATTAATCTGCAGAAAGGATAAGGTATTTAGTCTGTGGTCCCCAGGCTTCTAGGGTTTGGATGATGCAAGCTAATGATAAATTTATACTCAGTGTAAACACATTTACACTCATTGTATAAATGTTATGCATATCTACTTGTAACTTCACAGACAAAATATATTTTACAATTATTATGGAGCAATAGATGAATCATAATTTGATTTCAGGTTACTACTATCTTTTAAATCATCTTGAAAATATGCATGACAGGTACCCAGAATATTTTCTGAGCCATTTACACTTTGCATCCTCTAGTTCCAGATTCCATTATTATTATCTCTTTCTATTAGGAAGCATTTTAGTTACAATTAAGTCATTTGCTTATTTAATGCAGGAGAGGTTCTACAAGATGCCATCATTCCTTTTATGCTAAGAAGTTCTAGTGCTGTGGTGCTTTATTACAATGAATAGAATGCATTCTCCATTAATCGTATTTTGAATATTCAGTTTCTACACAAAATAATATACTAATGATACATGCATGTAGTAGTCATGGGTATGCAGTTTCTAGCAGTAAACAGCACAAAAATATTGGTACGTGGGAAAATTCAGAAGGTGTCTAGTCCAACCTCCTGCTCAAAGCAGTGTGAGCCATGAGGTCAGATGAGGTTCTGGGCCCTGAGCTTTATACAGTCTGTTTTTTTAAATCTCCACAGATGGAGATGCTACCTAGATGTATTTAATTTTGTTTAAGTTAGACCCAAGAATAATTATGGAACTAGGCTTAATTTTTTGATAATTCAAAATCTCATCATGAAATACATTTGAATTTGCTGGGGGTGATTGGAAAAGCAGAAAGCAAACATTCTCACACTGAAAATATGCCACTGTAATATCTTTTTATGACAGAAGTGAACAGTGCTATACAGAAGCCTCTGTTCAGATCTATCCCCATAAATTATTACACCTGAAAATATTATGCCTGTTGGAAAAAATCATCATCGTCCGTGCGGCTGAATTTCTTCTACCTATAATGCAGAATAAAGTTACCTAATTATCTTGCAGAGGTGTTGGGGTTCCTACTTCATTAGCATCTTCAAGGCATTTTGTCACCTTCAGGAGGAAAGCACTGGGATTGGCCACAGCAGCAGCACCCTCTCAATATACAACGAGGTCACACTATAAGGGAGGATTAACGGCCCAGTTCTACTTTTGCAAGTGATAGTAAGTGTACGTTAATGAGAGTTGGCAGACAGTCACGGCACTGCAGGTAAGAATGGCCCCAAAATCTCATTTAGAACACAAAATGTTTAAGAGCAGAAATGGTTTCAAAAGTTAGAAGAAAAGTTGAAACTTGAGACACTAACCCCACTTCCAACCTAGCGCAAGCAGAATATGGAGAGTCATCCTCATAGCCTCTGTGCCAGTGAGCAATTTCTGTCACTCCTAACAGATCTGCCCACATTCAGTCAAAATTACAGGGTTTTGAAAGATTACGTTTCTCTTATATTCAGCAGATGCTTAGATTTTGAATCCTAAATTCTCAGATTTATCTATAATGGCATGGTACAAGGCAGAGATCCTCGGGGCAATTCCTCCAGCTAAAGTTCGGGGTTGCTGCGGGTAGGTCAGGTTGACTTTAGAGGTCCCCTCTGTCTAATGTTCTCAAATGTGTAGTTACGTGTTGGTTAAAGTCTGTCTCTTTACAGGTTAGGATAATCATTAAATGTGTGAGCACACCATCTTGCACAGCACCCATGCACCAAAAAGGATCCACTGTGAGAATGAAAGGGTCCCACGGAGAAAAGCCATGCTATGTTATGATCTGCACTGCAGGCATCGTTTACTCTTGTCCGTGAAGGTTCACAGACTGAAAGGCAGTCTTGGTACCTGCGTACAGTGCTATCAAGTCAGGCTTCCTGAGACTTCACTTCTGACTTCATGTGCCTTACATTTCCGGCAGTACAAACACCCAGCTTCAAGAATAACTTACCCCAAACCTTGGAAATATGAAATTAAACCCCCACAGAAATAACATGTAAGAAAACCCAGGTTGCTACTTATTGGCACGCATCCTAAATGCTAGATTGTTGGACTTGATCTGAAGGGTCTTTTCCAACCTAAATTCTATGATAAAACAGAGATCGGGTGCCTCCTCTAATGTAACAGCTTTGGGGAAAAAAAGGGTGAAGCAATCATTTTGAAAGGCAAATACTACGTCAAGTTGCATGATTTCAAGGAGTTGATCTTACAGAAATGTCTGTAGTCAGATGCATTTACTACAAACAAAATGTGATCCTACGTTTTGCTTTAATGCCACCTTGGATAACATTTAATAATTATTATCTAAAAATGATTTAATAAAAAACTCAAGGCAAACAAAAACTGTGTTTTACAATGCTGAGGAAAGTTAACTTAGATTCTTGGTCTGCCTGCACTTAAACCACAAAACATGAATTTCAAAGAAATAGGTCAATCAAACGTTATACTTAAAAGGACAAAATATTATCTTTCTATTCATTTCAGTCTTATATTGAGGTTTTTCTTTTTTTGTTTATGGATAGGCAGTGAAATTATTCACAAGGACTCAGAAAAAAGATATAAAAGTCTCTGAGATTCTGCTACAGTGTTTGCTATTAATATTTTTGGTTTACCACAATAGCCACACCTTCTGGGTCCTGTGGGATTTGCACATATGCCCAGTATGCGAACTTGATGCCTGCACTGATAACCAACAATCTTGACTCTGCCCTCTCCTTTTTTGAAATCACAGTTAAATAGCAGAGATGCAATGACCCTGCTTTCAATGCCCTCTCTCAAAGCTACTCATGGGGGCTCATTTTTCCACAGGAAAGTGAGCCTGGATGTCAGCTGCGGTTTTCTATCCTTTTTGTAATCCCAAAGACAGTGTGAGAACGAAACACACAAGAAAGGGCATGTAATGAGCAAAATTTGCTCCATCTTTTCCATTGCCCCCTTTTAGGCACGAAGTTGAGCAAACAGTGGGAGCAACTGTAAGAACTGAGAAGAGGCTGTAAGGAGTAGGAGAAGGGAGCTGAGGAGAGCCAGAAGTATCTTTACAGCTGAAGGTGTCACTTGCTACTGAAAACAGTTCCTACAAAATCCTACCTCCACGTTTCTCTTCTTCAGCCAAAACTTAATGCATGCAACTTCTTTCACAGAATCAACCCCATGTGTCCTGCATTCTAAAATAGGAGTGAGAAACATACGGGCACATTTCGAAGATCGAAAAAAAGAATTAACAAATCAGGAAATTCAAGTCAGTTGCCCTACAGAAATTAGAAAAATAATGGAAACATTCAGTTTTGAAAAGTTTTGTTGAAACATTGTTTCAAATTTCACCTGTTTACCCTTCTTGAAAATTTCTAGTCTAAATCACTTAGAATTTCAAAACCAAGAGTTATTGTATATTAAACACTCCAAGGTTTTCCAGTGAAAAAATGGTCCCACTGTGAAGTAAAGATGCAAATATTCCAAAGTTGCTCTTGAGATACAGTGATTGTCATTAAACTGCTTATAAGTTAACATTATGTACAATTAACTGCAATTGTTTCCACCACACAGCTGACTGCTATTCCCCCCGCTGCCAACAGGAAGTGACTTCACAGAATCAATCGGTGACTGCTGACTTCTTGATGGAGACAAGCGTAATGCAATTCTGTCTCTACACAGCACAACTGCTCCCCGAAGTATATTTTGCATTGATATTTTGTAAAAAAGCCGTCCATCCAGTGTATTTCAGGATCTGCAAAGCATGATTTTGCACCCTGACAGCTTTGTGATGAAGTTGTGCGGTGTCTTACATAATATTTCATAATGTTTAGGAGGACACACATGCAAACAGAGAAATGAAACCTGATCTTTTAATAAATGTCTCCTGCTAGCATGCCACTATCCCCTACAGTAGTACCTCCTGTTTTCATTTCTTAATTTATTATAGATCCTTCATTATCTCAATACTTCTTAGGAAATCTACTTAGAAATGACTACATATTTGGCTAAAGGATTTAAATATGAAGAAGTCTGACTCTGGAGAGAATTGCATATACCTATGCAACAACACTAAGTAACACTAGTAGAATAGGGAGTCCCATTTACTCATACACATATATTTGTAAGCAATTATTTGCAGAATTGGGAACCAAAAAATTATAGAAGCATTGTGGTCAATCAAAGCATGTTTAGTTGGTTAAAGAGGATACAGATCGCAAAACTTTTTAATTATGCGGACAGATTGTGTGGACTGGGGAGACAAGTAGGAACAGAGAAAAGTGCTTCAATGCTTTAATTTAGAAAGACACAAAGGCAGAAGCACGTGAGGATGTCTCCTGAGGATAAATTAAATCAATCAGATGCTTGGATTCACTTGAAAAAAGTGAATCTCTTTCCATGACTAGTACTTTCATTAACCAGGAATAGCACAGCAAAAAGGTCAGGGAGCAAGTTTCCAAGAGATTCAGGAAAAATTCCACGTCATTGTCACAGAAAACTTACAACAGATTTCAGGTACTGCTTTACTGAAAATAATAATAATAAAAAGATCCCTGGTATTTTATTCAAAGAGGAAAGCTAATGTACTGTGAAAATGGACTTCAGTAGACTATTTTATTAAAGCACATTTGCCTTTTCAATCTTCATTTTACAGGCCGTTTAATATTTTCTTAAATAAAAACTGACCCTGGGAAAAAAAAAAACCAAACCAAAAAACCATCATGTCCTAAATGAAATTAAGATGGATGTAACACAACACACAACCCTGTTCCTGTTCTGTGAAGTTACCATGGAAATAATACATAAAGTACAAATTACTCCCATGGGAAATTGCTAAAGAACATCTTCTGAGCACTTCTAAAAGCATCTGAGGAGACTGAAAACACAAACTTCTTCTCTAAAATAAGCCATAAGTGAAACAAAGAGCGACGAGGTGATAACTGCTTAATTGATTAAATGAGTTATCTATTTGTCAAGAATTCCTGCAAGCCATCACTACTGCTGTGTAGAAGGGAATGGTATGGTATCAAGTTTAGAAGATGCAGGTAATCACTTCTTCACCCTCTGTAATTCACCGTGCCGATTCAGCAAAACACTTGGGGCATTTTTAACATTAAGATCCAAACCCTTTCAAAAGAAAGCTTCTAATTTGGAATATATTTTGCCTCCATCCTATATGTAATCCCGTGGAGTCAAATGATGCTCACATTCTTGATTTTATCCCTGGCTTCAGTGCCTTGTAGATCCGGGGCAGTGGCAGAGAATAACAAGAAGCTGATACAGCTATCAGAATGAGGTTTCATGGCAGGCAGAGGAGAGCACGTAAACGAGAAGGGGTATATGTATGTATATTTTACTGAAGCAGCTGCATACGTTCAGGTGTTGATGAAAGACATCCTGTGAACCATTATCAGACAGCACTGGGCCATCTGTGCAAAGCTATGGTTTTCTTTAGTTAATTTTATGCTCGTTATATATTGTGATAGATGACAGGAATTAAGTTTTCTGAAATTTTGTTATTCACGGATAAAATTAAAGAACAATAAAAGATAAATAGGGTAGCTGTGGCCTAAATGACAGCCATATGGATAATAAGATTTAGCACGATAAGGAAAATTTTCAGTGGGGTGAAATGTAGTCTGGTATCTATTAACAAGGTATATTTTTATCACTCTTTAATTTCCAAAGCAAGACAAGGAAGCTTAAACGAAATTCACTCAGAGTGTGGGCTACTAAGCTCTGTGGGGCGTATGTGGGGCTAAATTATCTTTTAATTACTTTTGTTCTACTCTACCTTTTTTGTTAGAACTTGCTACCCATGGCTTGTAAGTAACTTAATGAGGTTTTGTAAATGATAGAGCGAACATGTTTCTTGTCTGCAGGGCATGATGTGTATTTTTGATTTGCTTCTGACCTGATTTCTGAACTGTTTGTTTGAAATGGGACCACCAATTCAAGGAGCCATGGAGTTTTGCTGTGCTAGCTGCTACTGATCTAATTATAAATTAGCTTTAAATGTTTTCTTACTGAAGAATTTCTAGCAGCTGGAAAGTATTGTGTTTTCATAATTTTTAAAAATATACGCCATCTTAGAAAATATATTTGCATTAGTATTCAAGTTTCTTCCATTCAGTATCTTGTAAATAAGAGCTTAGACCTGGACCAAGAATCCATCCTAGCCGTAAGGATTGTAGATCCTCAAAACTCGAGGCTAGAGGCCATCCTGTAGACAGTTGGTTTGTTCTTTCATTTCTCTGTGTTAAATGACATTAAAAACATATGAAACACCATTTCCGTACTACTTTTGCAAATAATGATTAGCTTTGATTTTCGTATGATTCATGTCCAATCATAAATACGATAAAATGACTATAGGTAAATGGGCACATTCTTTGTAGAAAAAGCTAGTTTCCATGAAAAGGTTTTAATATCACTATTGAATTTTTTCAATTGAATTTTTGACTTTCAATACAATATTGATAAGCCAAGTATAAAAATACCTTAGAAATCCAGAGATTCTTTGAGATCTTTCAGTAGAAGTCAGGCCTAGCAACTACATTACACAATTTCACCAGGTCTTGCTTTCCTTCAGTGCCATTCCCTCCCATCGTTGCCAGCTACTGTGACGGCAAAGGCTATAATTTTAAACGCAAAATGTAAGAACAAGCCATATCACTTGAGCTATCTACTGAGTTTTGATCAAATAACATAATTTTGGGGTTTGGTCTGAATTACGTCTCTGATTGGTCCTGAATCAGAGAATCATCATGAGTGTGGAACTTGTACCACTTTTCCCGCAGCACTCACTCTGTTGCAAATGTAAAAGCTGAAGCTGTACGTGAGCTTCTTTTCCTTTAAATGCGTTGTGCTTAATTAGGTGTATTTTTTATATATATATAAATTGGCATAGCATAGAAGACACCTTACGAATGATTAATGACTCTTCATCACTACGAAGGCTAGGAGTGGAGTTGCAGAGCTGGTTATGTTAAGAAAGCATGCTATCGTGTATATCCATTTGACAAGTAGATACATAAAGTGCCCCTGAATTTATGTGAGCTGGACTAAAAGACACAAGATGTGTTTCTCATGGCATCAGGAGCTCTAAAACTGGTAAGAGGAATGGAAGAAAGCGGGGAAAAGGAAAATGCTCTCATGCCTAATTGGTTAATTCTAAGGCTAGCAGATATTGTCTTCATCCAATTCCAGTCATTAATGAATAGAACTTTTTTTTTATTATGAAGTGTGTAGAGGCAAATCTCATGAAAATACACAATTTATAGATTACTTAATATTTTACCACTTATTATTTATTATTTTTGCTGTTTATTACATTTAAAAATGTATTGAGTAGTATGAACAAAGCTTAGCATGCAAAGGCCAAGTAAGAAATATGAGTAAAGGTACTTTCAAGCAAGTTCCTTAGTCAGAGGGGAACGTTGCATGTGCATTTTGCCTTTTAAAGAACAATGCCAAAAGAACCCAAAATTGGGGAAAACTTTGAATTACTCTTATTTAAGAAGTCTGGTCTAATAAACTTAAATTCTGATTGAATTATAGAATAAAGATGAACTAGAAGAAATTTCTTAAAAGTCATGAGTACGATAGCAAAGGAGATTTATATCCTGAACAATTTCAATAAGAAAATGTACTTTCAGAAAAGTCTATAAGCGCCAATTCACTGGAAGTTATTGGAAATAGGAAGGCAACAAAGGAAGTTCTTCCATGACTTCTGTGAGGACACACAGAGATCCATGTCATTTTATTTTCCTCTTTACAATTGTGTTCCAAACTCAGCATTTATATACTTGTATAATCAAGTTTGTTTTCACTTTAGTAGATCTGTCCAATGAGCACACAAGGCCATCTGAACACCCGAAGCAATCTGTTTTCTCAGATTCCAGATAAAGGCATTTTGTACCTACAATTCGTGGGTTTCTGAAATGGAAAATGAGCTTGGGAACCCCTGGAATTTGGTCTTGTTTCCCACTAAACTCCCAGAATTAGTCTGAGGTCTTGCCATAGCAAGTGCTTTTGTGAAGGACACTTGTTAGGAAGGGGGGGTCAGAGGGTGACACAGGGTGAACCCTTCTGTCAGAGCACCATTTGTGTCTTGGCCAAGTTGAGGAAAAATATTTAATGCCCGTTCCTTTTTTTAGGCAATGTAGGAAGTTGTAGCTATGATTAAGTTCCATCATTACTATGAAGATAAGCGATACGGAGATCTACTAACAATACACCCCAGTGAAAATTGGAATTTCATTTACTGTTGCTTAGAAGAAACTCTATTTTCTGGTTTTGAAGAAACAACATTTGTTCTATTTCTAGTTAGACTGTGTTTGCCATATGGTGTAAATAGGATTAAGGAAACTGGAAAGATCACCTTGCTATTCTGATGTTATGATTAATGTTATTGGACCCATGGGGAAAAACACTTATATGAATAATATTAAGTAGTTTAAAGCTGATTATCTGTCTGATTACAAAAGGGACTAAACCACTGCAGAGTAATTTAACTGCAAAGGTAACTGTAAATAAAAATGATATTAACAATATTTTTGTTATCAGGAAAGTAACCAGGTGTGTTTTCTTGGAGCAGAGCTGCCTTAGTAAACACATGTGCTGATTTTTATCCTGATACTTCCAGTCACATAAAGACCAGCTGTTCATGCTTTTAAATTACAATTATTGCTATTGACTGATTTTATTTCATTAAGCCCTTCTACAAGTGTTTCTTCTAAGCTTTGCCTGCATGAGTGTTCTCCTTCCTCCTACCATAAACCTGGAGGAAGTACCTGAAGAAGCTAACTGTTCTTCCCGCTCTGGTGTCCTTTTCAGCATCCCAAGGCATACAATATTAAGATATTGTTCTGAAACTTGTGCACAACTTCTGCAAATGTTTTGTAGCTGTTCTGAAGCATTCTTAAAAGGTGCATCAATAAAATGGGTGGTTTGTTCCAGCGCACATCTAAGCACCATCAATAAATAATTTATGAGATTAAGGAGTCATATATTTCTTTGGGGGAGAGGAAACTGTGCTTTTAGTTTAAAGCCTTTCTCCAGGCCCCCATGCCTCCTTTCTTGTGGGATGGAAATAAATTAACAAAACTCCCAGGAAAAGAACATTTTATCAGGGAAAGAGTGTTATGCATACTGTGAGTCATGTGCCAAGGAAAGATGCAGGGAAAGTGCTAGCTCTAGAACCATTGCCTTTCTTTTAAAGCACATGTCCAGAGCTGGTCAGCTTGAGCCACAGTTTAGGAAAACTCGTAGATGGCTCATTGGTAAAAAAATGTCATAAATGAACGAAGAATGACATCTGTATTGATGAGGAGAACCTGTTCTGTTCTTGGTAGATTGTGACCTGCCATCATTTGATAGTTCTGAAATTATCTCTACTGTACTAGAGCAACACAAATTACCCAGACAGGAAGCCTCCATCGCTGAAGCAAATCCACCAAGAACAAAAAGGGCATGTCTCCAGCACAGTCATCTACTCAAGAACAATAAACCCGATCTCTCATCTCTTCCTGATTTTATCTAGGAACTAAAGTTTTAAAGCCTCAATTCCTGACTTCAGAATACTAAACAGTCTGGGCGATTTTAATTAGATCACTTCCAGCTCTTACACAAAGTCTGTAGTTAAACTTGGATTCCTCCAGAACTGTCAGAGACAAGCGTAAGGACAGTCTGGGCAGCTAAGAAGGCTTTCCTCAAGGATTAGTCAGGATCTGAAGTGAAATGCCAAAGGATGTGGGGATTATCACACACCCGCCTAGAGAAAATAACTGATAGTTATCAAAGATAATTAAACGAATTTGGAGTTGGCAAACACAACCAGGATACAAGCTGCGATCAGAACCAACACGCATGAAGTTGTTTTAGTTTTCATCCTTTTCTACATTGGTATATCAGTGTTACATGTATATATTTTTTAATTAAAATAAATATTCCCATTCATCAAATAAAATATCAGATGATAGTGCTGAACATTTTGAATTCCTGAATGAGAGTCTACAGGGCAAGAATTTATTTTGGTAAAAAAGCTATTTTCATTCCTCCCTTCCCCAATTTCTTAAATGTTGTGTTTAATGGAAACTCTAATTACTGAGGATTCCTGTATCTTCCAGTGGTCATTAGTCGGAAATCTCTATACATTGGTACAGAATAATATTCACTAATTTTCTTGTGAAAAATCTTAATTAAAGCCATTGAATTCATTACGAAAGCATCCAAGATTTTTCCGTTGGGTGCAGGAAGTTTGCGTTCTCTATGTTTTTATACGATGACAGCATTTTACAAAAGAATTCTGGGGGTTTTTTTTAAATTTAAGGAAAGGATTCACAGTTTCTTTTTCCCCTATCCATAAATTATATAACACTGTCTGTTCTGTTTAATACGTTTTCTATCTAATGTGTTTTCCGTCTACTCAGAGTGACTCTGATGTTAAGAAAAAAAGCTGTATTCACACAGACAATCCCTGTTCTTCCACACGTATGCATAAATACACATTATTACACCCAAATCTTTGTCCTTTTCAGATTGTCGCAAAAAGAAGGAATAAAAGCTCTGCTCTGAGATGATGATTGTTTGCAAATAAAGAGAAAAGATGTACTTATTGTTCTCATTCCACTGGGAGGAGAAAGAAATTACCTGGATGGATTTATGAAGAAAATTCTGATAAGCGAAGTATAAATCTGTACTGGGTTTATTCTCCTTTTACTTACTTTGTGCTGACTACTTGTGTTAAACACCATTTACAGAGAAGCCGCTTCAATGTATTTTTTAATTTACTTAGTTACATTCATAAAGTATTCAAGTGCTTTGGGAAAAAATACATGCTGTAAATTTCACACTGACAATCAGAATGGTAAAACTCTGCTACTAGCAAATATTTTCTTATTTCAACAACTTCAGTGTCACACCTTCACAGAATAAATGAGGTGGTGAGATTACCCATAGAACTAACTTAAATATGTTGAACCGTATGAATCATCCATCCTTATATAATACCAATACACACAGTACGAGAACATCCATGTAAAAAGACAGAATATCAGGATATTGAGGTTATCTGAACTTTTTTTTTTTTTTAAGGTCTGTCTCATAGTGTGGAATTATAGCCTGAAATAACTCTGATTTATAGTATTTATGACTGTAGTGCTCTGACGGTTCCAAGGTCATGATATTTTGCATAGCATGTGGTGGATGTTTGCTCCCCTAAGAGTGGTGCCAGCATCACTTACAGATACGGAAACAGGGCTGCTACAGTTCACTCGCTCACATCCACGATGTGATAATACAACCATCAGAAGAAACAAGTTAATGTCTCTGCTTAAAACCTTGATTATTTAGGTCAAAATACACTTTGCAAGAGTGCATACCTGAGGCTGATCGTTAATTGAAATAAGACAGCATAATCTCATGTTTATGACTCTGTCTTTAGGGGCTTCGATACTGTCACTTTTATTTACATCAAGTGAGAACCACTTTCACTATGTGTCCCAGGTTTGAGAATTGACATTTTATGACAGTTTCTGAACCTCAAAATGACCTTTCTCTTGCTTTCTAGACATTGGGGTTTCTCATTCTGCACAAAAATTGCACAGTTTGCAGATGAAAATGCAGCATGTTAGCTGGTTCCACGTGTTGCCACATGATCTGAGAAACAAACCTGGTATTTTTCATCCCGTCAATCTTTCCAGAAGGAGGGAATCTTCAGGCAGACGATGCCTAGCTTACAGCTAACCAACACTTGTCTTCCACATAGGTCCCTGCCGAAACTTGTGCCACTGCTCTGCTGCCTTCTGGCAACAGGTGCATGGCAGGAAGACGGTGCACCGTGATGACCAGCCCGGAGTTGTTCTACAGCTCCAATGACTACAAACCCACTCATTTCATTTTTATGCAAAAGACCAATTTGCCTAGAAAAACGGTAAGACATGATGATTGCTGAACCCCCTCACGCTGGCTTTGCAAACTACTTTTCAAACCATATCCACTCTTTCAGAACTGAAGATTTGGTTGCTCTTCGGTGATTTATAGTCATTTTTCCAGGCCAACATAATGACTTGCTTCATTAGGTATTAGAAGTTTGCTAAATAATTCCCTTTAGCCAAGAATATTTTTAAAAAAGATATACCACTCAAAAGAAAGCTATTTAAAAACTGAAGCTACGAATATTTGTTAGAGTGCAGCTATGTTTTCTATAAGAAGGCGCACCATAACATTATGTTAAAGTTGACTTTTACCTGCAGCAATAGCCTTGCTCGGGGTTTATATGCCACCACTGACAAGGCAGAAGTATTAGGAAACCTTTTACTTTTTATAACAGATTCAGTATTTAAATCTTTTCAATTTTAAATCAATGCATTATTTAAACTTACATTAACTGTTAATTCAATTCATATCTTGAACTTATACCAGTATTTAATTGCATTACATTTCCGATACTAGAAGAAAAATGACTTCTTTCTTTGGTTGAAAATGTAGTCCTTGCAAAGAATCACTTCTAATGAAGCTGTACATTTTTCAGTATTTATTTGGACTAAGAAAAAAATACAAGACATTTTAATTACTATGTAAAATGCAGACTTTTAACAATTTGCTTAAAGGATGTTTGCTACATAAATCTTTTTTAAAAATAATTTCTCAAAAGATGCTTTTACTTTCCATGGCTAGATCCAATCATTAATCATCTCCACGTGACCCATTCCAACCCAATGTCCCTTCAGACTGCAAAACCATTCAAATTATGTTTGTTAAAAATAAGGTGGACATTAGTGTATCTCTCAGGAGCACTGTTTAAGCTTAATAACTAAGCTAAGCTGTTTATTGAACCTGAGACCACACTGTAGGGGTTTACCTGTACATTTGTTCCAATAAGATAAGATTCAACACCAGTGACAGTGCAATTTGAAATTTGTTTTTTGAATTCGCCTTTCTCAAGCAAGGGCAAACTCTCTTCTGCTGCACAAACTCAGAAATACAGCAGTTACCAGCAGACTCTCAGTGTATAAAGGAAGGAACGCTCCTGAACCAGCACTATTCTTCCAACTGGGGCAATCCAGCTAGTCATTGTAAACCCTCTGTGTAAAAGCCCCTGGAAATTTCACCTGCCACCAAAGCAAAACAACACACTAAAGAGTGTATAGCAACAGAACTGGAGCACCTGGGGTGGGACTGATCGCACTTAAACCTAACTAATAGCCTTTCCTACAGCAGAATTCAGCTCCTCCAAATTAGACTTTTGTAGTAGAATGAGACTAATTCCACTTAAGGAGCGCCTGCTTTTCCCCACTGAGTGTAAAGAGACAAACCTCCACCTCTGAATAAAACAAGGTCATGGAGAGTCCACCAGCCTTCAGACCAAGTTGGGACCCTGCATGGTCCTGGCTACTGGTTTCCTTCGAATCCCTTTGTTGTCTTGCTGGGTTTTATACACTACTGCTATTTGCAGGGTCTGATTTTTTTCATTTCAAACTGTACGATATAGAACTGAGGTGCATCCCACTCGAGTGACATTATAGCATGAAACTGAGGACTTGTATCGCAAGTACTAGAAGGCAGAATGTGGCAGATGGCACATTACTGGCATTGCCATTGGTCTCAGGATCTGTGTAGGGTATGTAGAGACGGGCCTGGTGCAGTCCTCTGCACATCCTGTATCAGGAATGGCCCTCAGAGGTCCTCCACAAACAACTCTTGGGCATTGCCTTGCAGAGAAAGGACTAGGTGGCACGAGCCAAAACCTTGCCAGGCATGTGTGATAAGGATGAACAGCACTCCAGTTCTCAAACCCACCCTATGGCCATGCTGGATTAAGCAGTACAGACATAGCCAGTGACACAGATGAAAGTAGATACTTGGCTAAACCTTGTGGCTCAATGAAAAAAAAGAAGCAGGAATAAGTTCAAACTTCTCTAAGAAAGAAGCAGATACGGAATGAAGACAAAGAGTGAAATAAAAAGGCAGAGATATTTAGGAAAACAAATGCAAAGCCAATAAATCAACTTACAACATTAATCAGACTCTCCAAATCAATTTATCTCTTCTATGAGAGTCTCACATGTGGAATACATAATAAAGATGGGTGCAACTAAGCCATTTACTTGAAAATGTCACAAGGTCTGCATGTGCCCCATCACTAGCATTTGTAATGTTTCGAAATGCAGGCAATGGTTTGGATCAGACCTTACTATTTTTTATACATACCGTGCCTGTCCTGTGTTTAGTCTTTACTGTCTGAAGATGCTAGTTCAGTAAGTGTCTGGTATCGACGTTTTTCCAGCTCTCTGTTCTGAACAATTTGGAAACAGATATGAGATTATAGACTGCTGCCCCTTTTTGGTTAAAAGGCAACCTAATAAATAGAACACCTTTTTTTATTTTTTAATTTTTTTTGGTTTCTGTTGAATATTTTCTGGTTCACTCAGTAATGAGTGCGGAACACAACTGATTGCACATTTTCAAATATAAAGAGTCAAGGCAAAATCCAAAAAATGCAAAGAAATGAAAAAATATTTTTATTTTAAGCTTTAAGCTTTGCTGACCTGCTTTCTTAGCAGCACCCTCCTCTATTACCATCACAGACCTGTGCACAGCAGGCTTACAGTCCCTTTGCATGTAAAACCCAATAAAAATTATAAAGTGTAAATTACCAAGACAAAAGCACCTTAAAAACTTGGTTTTTTAACAGAAAATACTGGTGCTTCTGTAGTGTCCATGCAGATAATTTCTTGAAAAGATCCCAACCCACAGAGAGGATGCGAGAGCTGTGCACAAACTGCTGCAGTAAAATACACAGATGGACCCCTAGAAGAATTCCTGAGCTTCCACGTGTGTGCATGTGTATACACGTCTCTCTACCTATCTGCCTGTCTGTCGTCTTTCCATTCGCAGAGGCTTTAAACGAATTATCTGCTCAAGTCTCTCCAATCATACTTTAATTTCGTTTCTATTTATTAGTTTTATAGTGCTGTGTAGTGCTATGCTGGGTAGATCAATTTTCAGAAGACTTTGTAGTGGTACTTCAGAGAAGTTAAATACTCTCTATTAAATGTTAACGATCACCTTTTACTAGATGTTCATACTTGAGGTCCTGATTGCTCATTGCAAAACAACACGCAGTCAAATTCAAATCAAGGTTGAAATGACAGAGCAGAAATGGATCTAGAAGCCTCCCAAATGCCACTTCCTATTGAAGCAGCAGCAAAGGCGCAAGCCACCGGATGGGCACAATCAAAGGCAGTGGACATGATATCAGCTACTTAAAATGTCGTATTTTGAGCATGCTGTCTTGATCAGCACATCTTTCACCTTTCAAAAAATTATTTATTTTGTAACCTTCAAAGCCCATCTAAAAAAAAAAATTCTCCTTGATCCAACTGAGGATTACTTGTTCCATTATCAAAAATATTTCATGGCTGTCAGGTCAGCTACTCATTTGGGAGTATATTGGGGAGGACACATTTGGGAGCAATATCTGCAGGTATCAAAATCTATGAAAGTCAAATGATCGTTCAGAATTCATAAGGTAGTAACTCCTTTTTTGTAGGATTACCTAATTGAACATGAAGCATTTGGCAAGCACCAGGACTGGAAAGGGAAATGGAACAGCTTTTGTCAAGGAAAAGCGAAACACTCCTTAAATTATGATACGGCCTCTGATGGCACAACATGGGTTTGGAACTGAGTTTAGTGCTAACCTGTCGAAAGTCACATCTGAGAGCTTTATACCTCTTGGAAATTTTGTTCATTTTCATGCACGGTTTCAGTCCTTAGAACAAGCGGAAAAATAAGTTTAGTTAATATATGTGTATAATGCCATACACAATGGTGCGTACGTGGACAGAAGTCCCTGGATTAGACGCATGATGGCTCGCATTTCATATTTGGGAAAGAACTTCACTGTATATTTGACTGTAAGGCAGAGTTGTATATATTTTCCTACAACAGAGGAGAACTTACTGACATGCTTCCACTTAAATTACTTCTAACTGAACTTCAGAGCCCGCTTTGCTTCAAGCACCTTTGCATACGCTTTCTTCAGTGGAAATTTTTCTTAATCAGAATATTTATAAATACTGTGTCTCAAGCTTGTATGATAAATGGTCATCTGTTAATATAAACTTCTAACTTCTTAAAATGTGTCCTTTCCACAAAGTTATTCTGCAAGTTAAGCTGTGTGTAAAAGAAGAGTTTATGACTTTCCCATCTATTCCATTAATCCCCAATTACTCAAAGTTTTCCCAGTCTCAGCGAGAGAAACATCTATATCTCTGGGAAATAATGATTTCTGTCCTTTCAAGTACACTCGCCATATTCAGGAGGTTACAAAACCGTATTGAAGAACCTACGCTCAAGAATGAATAATTTCCCTGGATTACATTCTCATTACAGAATGTTCAGAAACTCTTTAACCTTAAGCCTAGCAGCAAACTGCTGCATGCTTTTGAATACATTTCCACAGACAAAAATACCTCAGCCTCAGATGTTAGAATATTAACAGCATAAGATTAACATATTTGAATATAAATTTTAATAATAGCAAGAAACCTTCTTTCCTAAACTTGCCCTATTTTAATATAATAGTTCAGGAAAACACTAATATCTACAGCATAAAGAAAAATAATTGTTTAATTAATTCAAAAAGTATTTTTATTGTATTGTACTGTGGATGGACCCAGTAAATTAATATTTATCCAACAAATGAACTCTTGAAAAATAGGTGTTTGGTTTTTTATTTGTTGATGAGATACAGTGCTGGTAGCGTCATTCCCAAACAAGTCTGTATCACGTTTAAAGCCCGGAAAACATACGAGAAATGAAAATATTTGAATGTAAAAAAGGTTGTTTTAGACGCTGAACCACTCAGAATATTTAAAAGAAACACTAAAAATAAATAGGGTTTCCTAGGCTTAGGTGGCCTGTCTTTTTTCAGAAATAAATGTAGTCCAGTTGGAGACAAACACAACAGACAACAACAATGAGAGGTGAACCATCCTGATTGAACTTCGCTTTTCCAATGTCAAAAGAGGAGGTAAATAGTGAAGAACTTTTTACTGGGGTTATGTGAGAAATTATCCTGTTAATTAGCATTTGGTTTTAAATGTTCCACATCTAACAAGAAAAACCCCTGTTATTCTGAGTTAGACCTCTCACAAGTTTGGTTCAGACAACTCCATGGTAACTAACACAATTTTATGTCAGTGTAAGTATCAATTCTCAATCACATTTTTACCAACACAGAAATACTAGATTTATTTTTTTTTTCTAAAATTTTTCCCTCTCCATAAACACTTCTGCTGGTTATATCGACCTGGCCTTTGACACCTCTAACTTTTTGATGTTTGTAGTGATCTTTCTATAATTTTCTTCTGACATTTTCTCCACTTTGTGCTTTATAGTGACTTTTTCTCGATTTTGTACCTTACAGTGAAGAGCAAATCGAAGGCCCAGGAGAGTGTGAGTTAGGTAAATTTGTAGGATATAAAGCAATGAGATGTGAAGCCTTCTGTTATTTCTACAAAATTAATTTAAAGAACAATACTTGTAAATCTTCAGATATAATATCAATTTTCATTCCTCCTATCTATAAAGGCTTATTTTAAACAATTCCAGCCCTCATAAAATGAAACACATCTTCCATTAAAATTAATAGAGTGCAAATGTCCTTCAGACTTTTCTGAAAGAAAAAAACCCAACCCCCACCTTAGTTCACATCCAGTTTTACATTTCATAAACCACAGCAAAACAATGCAAAATTAACATTCCTAAATAAAACTTGAGTCTGGCTGGAGAGACATTACAACACAAGAACATGGTAATCTTAAACAAAAAAATAATTAAAAATATTACTATTTCTGCATGTAAACTGTATTTCTCTTGTACATCTCTTCATATTAGAGGAGTGTTAAAAAGAATTCCTGGAACAGTGATGGGTACCATGCACATGTACGTAGAAAATACATACATATATATATATGTATACGTTATATGTAGCAAACTTCCTAATTCCACGGGTAGATTATTATCACACATTTCACTACAGCTCATAGCTAAGGGTCTGCACCCAGATCTGCATTTTTAGGGGTAACAAAGAAGGCAGACAAAGGGCTCCTTTCTGGTACAATTAGCCGTTGTTTCTACAACTGGTCTATAGCCTTGAAGCATTGGCTTGCACACAAAACTGATTTCTTCAACTGTTTCTCCCGCGGGTGGAAATCCAGGGTGACACCTCGCATGACCCATCTGCTAGGTGGCTGCAGGGTGCCCCAGCAGTTTGTGCTGTACTTGTGTGTGGTATGTGCCAAGGAGCAGCAAAGGGTGCAAGTGCCACTTCAAACCAAGGCGAGAGCGTATGGCCCTGGGTCTACAAACTGAAAATCCAGGTACTTTATCTGAACTCCTTATTTAAACTTTAAAAAATAAAATCTTTTGCCCTTTACCAGTCACACAGGGATTGACATCATCTTCCTAAACCAGAAATAATAAAGCAGTTCAACTCAGGCACAACTGAAGTAGGGAGTAAAAAGCAAAGCTGGGGACTCAGCTATTTATTATTCTTTATTGTGCTTATTATTGTTAAAGTCCCTGTGGAAACTTAAAAAGAAATCAATGAGTATAAACTGATATACATATTTATGCTAACTCCTTTTATATGATTTTAGATAGTTATACATCTACTTGTGCTCTTGGTATGTTCTTCAAGTTGTTTGTTTAAATGATAAAAAAAAGCCAGGAATTATTAAAAGAACCAACAACTATCATTTGGTACTTTTTTATTCAAGAGTTTTCACAATAAGGATGGAAAATACCACCATGTTCCACATTTACTGATGGCATGCCCAAGCCTTTCTTTCTCTGTGGACACAGAAAGAAAGAAACAGAAGAAGGGGAAAACACTACGGTAAGCGCAGAGGCATAAACCTCATAACTGTGAAGCAGGAAATTTTATCAGTTTCCCACCCATATAAAAACACGTCCAGTTCACGTGCAATTTCAGTCGATACATACTGGGAAGGTTATTTACTGTTGAAGCGTTCTTCTCATTTAAGATGACCAAGTTATTTAATAAACATTATGCCTCTTTAATTTCACATTTATCTGCAAATAAAGCTCATCTTTTTAACCCAAACCATAAATGTGTATCACGTTCTGGAACGTTTATGGAAAAAAAAAAATCTCTGCTTACTAGAGCCTGAACTTTGTGGCATGCCACAGAAGTCTGCTGTTCTTTCTACTTGTTTGGTCACGAAGATCTGAAGAGATTGCTACAGTTCTTAGGCTGGCGAGCAAAAGAGACGGAAGAATGTAGGTAAACCACTTCTGGTGTGATGATTTCTGCAAGCATTCGTACACGTTTTGTGCAGTTGTAAATTCAACTTCCTTGGGAGAAGAACTTGAAAGGAAAGGTACCTATATAGCTTATAGGTTGATATAATATTTACTTTTTATTGTACCAAATGTTACTATTTTGTTCCTTGCAACTTCTAAAGTATAGGATAGTTCCCTGTATCTTATCCGCAGTGTCCACTCAACTTTCTGTATTCTACCTGTCTTCATCACTTCTACCCTTTCTTTTGCAGAATTTTAATCCTTTCATTCATTTCAAGTGAGAAGTCTTATTCTTCTCTTTTTTTCTTTTCTTTTCTTTTTTTTTTTTAAATAGCTTTATAGGCTCTTGCACATTCCATTATTCTCTCTGACTTCTTCACACAAGTTATAAAGTCCTTTCGGTCTTATTGTTCTCCTCTTTCTCCTGAATGTATGCAATTAAGTTTGAGCCCCACATATTCTTTAAATAGATTTCCTAGCATTTCTCAACTGCAAACTTATCTGAAACTGTGACCCCATTTTCGTAATCTGCCTACCTTTGATGTTCTACCCACCTCTTTTTTTCTTGAATAACCTGAAAAAATTGTATCACCTTCAAATATGGAATTTTTTCTTCTAAATTACTAGTCAGACATCATTGAGCTGATTTATGGATCTTTTCCTTGACACCATTCTGCTAACAGCCACTTGTGAAGGACTTCACGGGGATCACTTTCAAAGTGAAAATGGATTATGCCATCAAGTTCGCTTTCATCCACCACTTTAATCTATCACAGGTCTTTAAACAAGTAATGAGAGAACGTTTGGTTTTGGTTTTCTCCAGACACTACCGATAGCACTCCATAGTATAACGTTTATCTTTTCATAATTTACTCTATTAGTATTTCAGCTCCTTAACTGGTGCTTAATCAACATTCACTAATCTGTTCCTAGGGGGGAAAAAAAAAAAGACAAGATCCATATATAAAATTTTATGAAACAAATATTTTTTGACAAAGAAAAGACTTGCATACCTATAAAATGGAAAAAAGAATATACTGTGTTACAGTTAGTCAGCTCAGGAAGATGTTTATTTTGTGAGCTCTTGCTTCATGCGTTGTCTAGTGGAATTTAAAGAATGGCAATTATTAAGTCAGGACACTAAGTCAGGCATTAAGTACATGCACAGTAACACAAGCACATGAAGCAAAAGAGTGACACCTGAAAATAACTTTGTCTCAGCCATGAGAGCTGTCCTAGGCACGTTTTAAGGATGTCTGTGCAGCCTTCCCCTCATTGTTTTCCTCCTAATTTCAAATTTTTTTTCTAAACAACGGTTTTTAATTGTTAATACTTGTTGTGGTTTGGGACTTGGCACGGTTTCGGTGGAGGGGGCTGGGGCTGCTGCTTTTGTTTGGTGTGGTTTGGTGTGGGATGGGGCGGCTAGCATGGCCCCCGTAAGAAGCTTTACAAAGAGGGTCCTCCACTCCAATTCAGCCCTGCCTCCAGCACAGGCTGCGCCAACCAGCACCAGCCTATTTAAGGGGGGAAACACCTTTGGGAAGGCATTTTTCAGTTTGGGGAGCACTCTTTTGTCTTGGAGGGTGTAGAACTGAAGGAGAACGCCATGCAGACACCAAGGTAACCAGGGGAAGTTTGCAGAATACACCCCAGCACAGAGAGTTTTCCTTTGGCGTGTTGCAGGCTGGCTGAAAGCCCTGCAACCCGCACAGAGTACTGATGGGAAAGGTGGACGGGATGCAGAGTCCAGCCGACAGATGGGGCGGAGACTTGCGTGGCAGAGATGCCTGTTCCAGGGATGAGGAGCTCCTGAAATGCGAGGTGACTGAAGTTTGGTGCCAGGTCAGCTCAGCGCTGGGAGAGTCAGCCCCAGCAGCAGACATCCACGAGAGCCGGAAATGGTCACACCAGACTGTCTCCTGCGGGGGCGACACACGTGGCCATGAGGACATGCGACGTGTTTCCCACAGAATAAGCAGCTGGAACAGCACACAGAGGGTTAAAGCTGGTTGCAGCCCCATCCTGTGTTCGCCAACCTCTCATGCTGAGCGGGGTGGTGGTGGGGTGGGGGGGAAGGTAAATAGGAAAGCTGGGCGGGGAAAAAGGGAGGGGTGGTGGCAAGGTGTAGTCAAGATCTTGTTGCTCTCTCTCTTTCTGTCCGACTCTAATTTAATTGGTGATTTGTTTGTGGTTTTGTTGTTTTGCATTAAATTGATTTTGTTTCCCCTGGTCCAGGCTGTCTTTTGCCTGCGGCCAGAAGTGATGTGTTTAGCCCTCCCTCTTCCCCTGCCTTGGCCCTTAAGTACTTGTGTTTTCTCCTCCTGGAGAAAATAGAAAGACTGCACGGCTTCAGTTGCCGACCAGGTCTAAACCACAACAGTACTGAATGTTAAAACAGGTTTTATGTTATTCAGAAATGATATATAGTGCTGTTGCTTAGAACTGTGTTTTAAAGAGCAATATTAATGATGTGCTAAGATTCACTGGAGCTCTAATGTTAGCTTTATGTAGTTATGAAGTGTATATTTTTACATGAATTTTGAAGCTGTTGCCAAAAATACGCCATTCTGTATCCAATGGTGAGTCCAATATTTTTATTCCCAGAGAGACTATTTCTCTATAAATGTCTGGGGACTGGTTCTCGTCCAGCTTCTATAGATAAAATGAATGTCATCATAAATTAAGATAATGAATCTGGTGTAACTTCGACTGTTACCTTTGGTAAGCAAATGAACACTATTAACAGCCAAATCACAGGTGAAAGGGAAAATATCTAAAAGTTCTTTAAGGTAATTCCCATTGACATTATTATGATTTTTATAGATGACTGAAACCTCAGTCCTACTGAAAGAAAAAAGAACCATTCACTCCCTCGTGCCTGCAACTAGGCAACGTTTTTAGATTTTCAAAACCAAACTTTGCCTTCCTGTCTATATGCATATACCCATATAGAGATTTATGCACACATTTGGGTCATGCAGTCTTTGTGATACTCTCCAGGGGGTGACCCTTGCCTTAACTAAACGAGTCCTGAATCATCCATGCCCATCTTGATCTTTCTAAATTTGTCCGGATGTGTCTTCCGGCTATATATAATTTGAACGTAATAAGTATTTCAGGACCCTTTACAACATAATCAGCACACCACACGTAGCATTCTTCTTGCTGTGTGACACCGGCTCTCATCAAGGGCTTAACAGAGGCCACTTTAATTTTAGGGTATGAAACGCTGTAGCGGTATTTTTACACTTCTTTAAAAATTACTATTTCCACACGAAATGGACAAGCTAAATGGCTTCCTTGGTGCCTGTCAGGTTTTTGATTCAACGCCAGGAAGCCGAAAGCACGCGCTGTGTGTCGAAAGGCATGGCATCCTTCCCGCCTGTTGGAGCAATCCTTGGACCAGTCTGCACAGAGCCCCTCTTGGCTCTTATCTGCAGACAGAGACAGTTGGTCCGCTCCCAAACGGATTCCAGGAGTGATTCTGCATGCAGGAAATGTGAACAATCAGGAAGAACAGATTTCTGGGCTGAAAAATTCAATGAATTGGACTGAGAGTGTAGATGCAGCCTTTGTGAGAGCAGCATAAATCCACAGCACTGGCATAAGTCTCCTTTCATCACACATCACTCCTACCTGAGCTTGAGGGTAGGCTATAAGGTGTGATTCCAGTCAGAACTAAGATGATGTAAAGTTCCCCTCAAGACTTCATTAGAATATGCATTATAAATGTCTATTTAGCTGTCACTGTCTTGCTGTTTGCCACAATTACAAGATCTTCTATAGAATCTGTAGTGATAGCTAGACACAGTATCTGAAAACCAGCTAGCCCTCTTTTAACAATATGGTGTTATAAATACAGCGGCAACAATATTTGACTGTTCGACATTTATCCATCTTATAAACGAGTGTTAACGGTTAATTTCTAACAAAGCTTTATTCTTACAGTTATGGTTATTAAAGGTGCATCCAGCGCTCAGCATTTTACACCTTTCTTAATGCTTCCCACTCAGAAGCAGGAGAGTGATGACCTGGAATTGTGGTAACCATGAGAAGGAAAGAGGAATTCAGGCACTTGCTGTAGGAATACACACCAGCCACTCTCAGCATCTGAGCAGTGCATATCAAGTAAAAGACAGGCAACTAAAATAAAGCATTTTCAACTTTTTTTAGATGTTGAAGTGTTTTTGCTCGCTGTATGTAAACTACTGATACAGTACAGTGAAAAGTGTCTAAGAAACAAAATGTAAGCTTAATTAAATTGTCCTGACAGCTTCTTTGGCTTAGAAGTAGGAACAGATTAGAAAGAGACACTTACATCTTCCATTTTCTCTTCATCTCCAACAGCTTTATAAACAACCCGGAGCACGCACGAATTTTTGCACATCAAAGTAAAGGTAACATTTTAAAATCACCAGGGGTAAAAAAAAAAAAGTGTATTTAGGCAAAGAACTGAAAATGTGATCTTCTACAATTATTGACCCAAAAAATGAATGCAATTTAACTGGACTTAAGGGAAATCAGAATTATCAGAAGCAATCATAAGAAAATCGAGCACACAAAAATAGTCTGGAAGTCGCTGAAACATACAAAGATTATCAATATATGGGGAAGTTAAATGAATCTCTGGGACTACAAGAATATAGTTATGTAACAAAAAACTTTGACTACCAAGAAAGAAATATTGTAATGCTTTGGCCCAACTGAGACATAGGTTGCATTGTTTCTATACTCATCTCATCGATCAGAAATGACAGACTTTTGAAGACATAAGAAGAAATGCTAACTGAATAAAGAGAGATTAAATCCTGCCAAAGAAGGTGGCCTGAAATACTTATTTTCCATTAAGCTAAAACCCGAAGAATATCCTTTCTAAAACCACATCTCTGGGATGAAATTGCAAAACTATCATTCAGAACAACTAAAAAAAGTTTTAAAGTAATTTTTAAATATTCTCCTGTGAATAAAGCTTACCTGTCTCATGAGCTGGCAATAGAAACTCCGGGTCCTTTTCGTACTAATTTGGCAAATATAAATCATATAAGTAGTAAATGCCACTATTTCATACAGCAACTGGATCTCTAATGTTGTTCCAGTGTGGAAAACTGAAATGGTTTCTTTTTATCTCAAAAAAGCACAAACATGGGTAAGGTCCTTGGGTAAGGATCTTGAATACTGTCTAAATTTTAACATTAGTGTCTTCAGTGGCTCTACTGATTTTACTTTAGGAGATGGTATAATACATAGGCAATAGTAACTTACAACAACAGCAACAACAACTCAGATGGGGCTCGGAGCAACTGATCTAGTTGAAGATGTCCCTGCTCACTGCAGGGGGGTTGCACTAGATGACCTTTGAAAGTCCCTTCCAGCCCAAAGCATTCTATGATTCTATGCCAAAACCTGGGTTTGGAGAAAGTCTGGATGGTTGCAGGCAAGGTGCTAGATAGTCATACCAACAGTGGTCATGTCAATAAATGTGTTTACCTTTCTGGCTTGGACCGTACTCTGACTTCAGAGCACCCGAGGTACTCTCAAAGCATATCTTCAAAGCAAAGGCAGATATTGAAAATCCGTATGCCATTGCCTCTGCCTTATTTTCCTATCTTTTCCCCCCAGTTTTCCCATATCAGTTTTTACTGCATGTCTTCACAACAGCCTGAGATACCAGCTGCTGGCATGTCAGAGCTTCTTGGATCCTAAACTTAATCACTCTAAGCTAAGCATGGTCTCACCTGAGCTATAGCAGTTTGAGAATGTCATGGATATGAAAAATTCAGAGTGGCAAAAAAAATGGTATTATTTTTAGAAATATGTTCCAGTTGTTTTTTTGACACAGAGTCACTGAAAAATATAATATTATGGTCAACTTTTTGTTCCAAACTTGTAACACAGCAAAACAGCTAGTTGTGCCTGTCTCTCTTTTATACGCTACTTGTGCACATATGACCCTGTAGTTGTAGTAAGTTAAATAGTTAACATGACTATTTGAAGAGAGAAATACTATATTGCACTGATTTGTCTGACACATGGCACATTTAGTTTTCAAACTTACTCCATTTTCGTTTTGATATATGATATTAAAATAATATGGGGTTGATACAAGAATCTGAAATTCTTGCTCCTTGTACCTAATGGGCATCAGGAAAAATCACCGTGTCTTCCTGAATCTGCTTCAGCAGCTGTCTGCTCAGCAGGAGGAACAAGCTTCCACCTTCCAGTAAATGCTAATTACCACTGATGCACAGCCCTTACCTACCGCACCTCCACCTCATTTCAGCATAATGTGGGAATGGCTGTGGACAGTCCCCAAAGGGGTGTTTTCTCGGTCTTTGGGTCAGTATTGTCTGTCCTCTGAGACTCAACTAGGGACATAATTTGTGCTGAAATTCAGGATAACAAGGTTAGCTTTTAGATTTGTACTTGATATTTTATGAATGTGTCATCTGATCCCCTCGTAGCTTTATAGTTTTTTTTAAATATAAACGTATTTTTTCACTCCTCTAAAACCTGCATGAGGGTTTCACGTTTAATACTTTACATGTAATATATTTACTAGCAGCCACATTCTTTCGTAGAAAGCCTTCTTTTGCAATCTGGTGTGACACCCCGTGAGTATGTAAAAGTCCATCCTGCACTGTTTTTCTTTTCTAACAGATCCAACATGAAACAGTCAAAAGTTATTCAGCGATTGACATTGACATAACTTTGCCACAAGCAACTGAAGCAATTACAAGATCTGGGTTGGGCGCAGCTGAAACACCTTGATAAGAAACCAATGAAAAATGATGCATCACACAAGCAGAATGGTTTCATCAGTGCAACACTAAATCAAAAGGTATGTTTCTGGCACTCCCCATTCTTTCGATAATAGAATAATCAAAGAGAGAGGAGGACTGATATCCCCAATTTTTCCTGACAGACTGGAAATGAACTAAAATAAAGCATGCCTGCGCACTGTCATTTGATTGTATTTTAACCAAGACAGTTTCAATTTAGTGCTCCATAAGCCACTTCATATTTTAGTCTGGCTTGCCTATGGTTGGTATAAGAAGATAATCTGTTTGTTGGATTTCTCCTTCATCCCTAAAAAAAAAAAAAATCTGTATTTACTCTGACCATCAAAATCAGGCAGGATACCACAACAACAGCGAAAGAACAAATAACTTCTGGAAAATAGGTTACCTGACGTTCTGTGCCTAGTGCAGGCAGCAGGTCTGAACAGTGGTAAGAGTTAACGAGGAACACAATACTCCGGCCACTTAGGCAGACAAGGCACATCTATACCATAGAATTAGCTGTTCCTTCCTATTAAAAGAATGACATCTATCCACAAGAAAGTATTTATTCCTGGGACATATCAGTTTACAAAATCATTTGGTATTTGTTAATTTATGTCTCTTTCCAAGGTTAACCACAAGTATCATTAGATGAGTAATCTGATTTTATGTTTCTCAGAGGAAATTTAGCATTCTAATATTTCACTGTAATTTCCCCTTCCTTTTCACTTACAAAGTCCCTTTGATAACATATCCAGATGAAATGTCTTCTTAGCCCTCAAATGCTACCACATATGACAATTACAGGAGTTTTTGTGAAGCAGTAAGGTATTTTATTCCAACACAAAAGGCAAGCCTTACGCCTTTCAATACTTCCATCTCTTGCCAGGCAAAAAGATCTTCCTATTTATGCATTTCTATTACTGTATCATTATGCAGTAATATATTAGCTATGATAAATAATGAAACCCCTATCTTAGAGAATAAGGTTTCCAAAGCTGTGAGTGGTAGCAGCAAGGCAGCATGGTACTTGCGAAGTCATCCTTTCAAGCTGAAGGATAGAGCCTGATAAATGGAGGGAAAAAGTCTATAGAGTCTATATACTGAAGATAAGCATTTAAAGAGAGTGCAAGAAAGGGGCAAAGCATAGTTAAGTGGTTTCAGTGAGAAAAGTGAAAACTTTCCATTTGATTCAATATCTTAATGATGCCACTACACAAATCTTCATGAAAGAATCCATAAAAATACAGCAAAATATTCTGACACCACAATTTTCTTTGTAACAATATTTTTACATTTTTTTCTTTTGAAATCAAATGTGCAAGTCTTCCAGGTATTGTAGTAGGAAAGTGCATAGTAAACCCTGCACATATTTTGATAGCTATCTCTAACAAGGTATTTTCCTGCTGATTGAATTATGTGGCTATATAAACCGAGAAAACCTCCAGCCTTCTTATAAGGAGAGTAATACTTCAAATTCAGGAATGTAAGGCTTAGAAAGTACCATAAATAAAGCTGAATAAAACTTTTAAAGACTAATATCTGCCTTTAGAAGAAACCAAATGTTAGTCGATGTCTCACAGCTACCCAACCTACTGAAAATGCTGATTGCAATAGGAAGCTTTAGCATCAGTGTCAGCTCTGTCTACAGCAGAAGCAGCCAGCAACCATACAATTCCTAGTACTCCATTTATTTGTATGTAACCTCTTTAGACGTAAGCAGCTATTGATTTCTGCTGAAGATTCACTGAACTGACATGCTCATTGCTTGGGTACTAAGCAATGTAAGTATCGTATCTTGAGATTGGTCAAGAGTAAGAGACAACCTCTGTGACTGTTTAGTACATTATCAGTTACAACAGAAAGATTTTTTTTTCTTTTTAAAAGGGCTTTTGCCTCACTGCACCAATCTGATGTATATGATTTATGAAAAAGAGTGTTAAAAAGTCGGTTGGAGAGAATACTTAACATCAGAGATTAAAATCATTTTGGCTATCATTTATTCCAGAGGCTTCATTTGTCACTATTATTATCATCTTTCCCTTTTATGCAACAATTATGATAAGATCATATTTTTAGTAGAACCCCCCGAGATTTACATTCACTAGAAAGACAGCTTGTTTATATTTCAGCGTTAATGATTTCACCATTACGCTGAGCAATGTTTAGAACTGCCATTTATGCTTTATCTACCAAAAAAATTCTCACGACAGGCAGTGATATAAGATACAGCAACATGTTAATTCAAGAGTATAAAATCACTACTGGACTGTATATTGATTAGCGATGGGGTCTCCTTCACAGAAAAGGATCCCAGGAAATGACAACAACTGCACTCACCACAATAAAAGAAAAATAGCTCACAGCAAGATGTAGGTAGATAATTCTACGCTTGAAAAGGGCCTAGAACAGGAGAAAGAAAGAATAAGACCTCCATCCTATGATGGAGGAGCAAAAGAAACGCTCAGATATCAAAAACAGCTTCAAGGGGTAGCCCATGCCCTACTCTGGTTAATTTATAACCCTGACTGCTATGGGTCTGATCATTCTGCTCTTGGAATCATTTTTGCAGCAGCTCAACTCAGTTTTGGAGAGGAAAGTAATAATACACTTGAAAATCAGTCTGGTCTTAACTCCTACTGATCTGAATGGCCTTTAGGCACCTGAATTCTGCTTTGGGCATGCTATTTCCAACATATGGGGACACGTAAGCCAACCACTTAAAACCGAGCTGGTCACTTGAACTCTCCTCATAGTCTCCAAAGACAAACAGATCGATCCCAAAGGAAATTAATTTATCCTAAAACAATGGTCCAAAAGGTGGAAGGCTTTTAGAGATGCCTACCTTAAAACTTACAGTTATTAGCTGAAGTTCAGACTTCAGACTTCTAGGCATCTGTTAGTGTTGGGAACTACTCTCACTAGGTCTAAGCAATGCTTTTAAACGCTCCCCATGCAGGGGCTGCCTAGCCCTCTACCACCCTTACGCAGCACATATTTTTACAGGACAACTTATATTTGTGTATACTTTATATTTATATATACTGTCTCACGATACTTGGGTCCAGAAACTGATGTTTGGTATTGAGACTGTAGATCTCAGGTTTTCTTCCAAAATCTCATTCTTTCACAGATCTGGAATACCTTCAAGTCAGATAATTTTGCATACTGGAAAAATGATCAATACATTCATAAGCACTATTAGGTAATTTGGGAAGAGCCTTCCTTGGTCTCTTCTAATAAAAATGTGTTGTTATTCATAAAGATGACCCACTGAATCAAGCACTTCAACACTAGAAAGGTATGTGAGAGACAAAAAATGTAAAAAATAATAGGAAATGGCCTAGTGATTAGTTACTTTAATATAGCGAGACATTTCTCTTTGCTAACAGAGAAGCCATCCTTTGGTCCAGACATTTAGTAGATAAAAGGAAAAATTGCACAGTCCATTACCACATATTTGTATAACAATTTCTCTATTTTTCTTATCTAATATTACTTTTTATATTATTGTTAATATTATCATTGTAGGCACCCAGGTTCACCTGAGCTGACCCACTGGAATTGCTTGAAAGCAATACCACATTGCCACAGTGTGGTAGAGCCATTTCGCTTTGAAACCTCTTAACACAACATGAAGAAAACCTACCATATCTTTTAAGAAAATGTTAAAGGTTTTTATCATTTTAATAAACACTTTGGCAAACATACAGTAGGGATGTTATCATTACAGAGTTAATTAGGCATTTTAATGCCTATGCTGATTATTCATGATCATGGCATTTCCGGGAAAACTCAAATCCTTATAACATGTGCTAAGAGACGATTTATTTTGGTCATTTAGCACAGGATTTTTGACCCAAGATACTTGCAATGAAGTTCAGATGTGTGCTAGTCCCTGTAGGATCCTTGTGTAGTCAATGAGGAGAAACAGGGACTGTAATTCTATAGTCAGATTTAGAAGCCTATTTTAGGATGCAGTGAATCACACTCTAGAAGTTCTGTTGTTCTCCACTGATTATAAGTGGAAGTAAGTATGATTAACTCAGACGAAGACATTTATATCTTAGATATCTGCGTTCAGTCACGTGAAATCACTCACAAATAGTGCACATAGCACATTTACACGTCTGGATATCATTCTAGAGAACTGCATGAATAAGCCCAAAACATTTCACATCTTATTTAATGAACAGAGAGAGCCCTTGCTACTTTTCTTAAAGCAATATTTCATCATGCATTGATATTCTAATCTATGACAAACATGTTTGTGAGCACCCAATTAATATATTTTTCTTCAGCACATCTGTATTTTTCAATGGAGCATGGCATGGGAGCATACAAAACATCCCTAAAGGACACGTTATACAAAGTTGGTGCAGCACCAGGTCAGAAAAAATCTACCTGAGGTCCCAAAAGCAGTCTGAATTCATTAGCGTGGTCCTAATTAACTTCGTTACCTGGAAGGAGTTGTGATGATTTTGGATTCAGTTCTATACCAGCATGACTATATTGCTTCCAGTTGAAGAACAACTTAAGTCAGTGCTATTTTGCAGCTCCCTGCTCCATACTTAATTGTTTGGCAGAAGAAAGCTTAATGACAAGCACAGCAAAACAGCCCACTGAACAGCTACCTAGCAACTGACAAATATTTCAAATTATACCATCTGTGTTCATCAAACCATTCTATGGTCTTAAACTAAAAACTCGTACATTGTAAGCCCATACTTTTATTTCTCCCTTATTTAATTCACCTTGGAAATGATTGAGAGAACACATTTTCAACTAGAAGTTCTTCAGCTAGAAAATTCATTTTGCTGTGAGTCAAGATCTGTCTAAAGAAAGTTAACCAAAAGTGAGAAAAAGAGATTCCTCTGTTATTAAGCCATCAGCTGGTATGATTTTGCATCTATACGGATACAAAATACCCAAGCTATTACTATGCTAAGCCTGACCTATCGCTTATTAATGAAGATAATCACTTTTTCTCACTAGGTCACATACTCACGCTCGTGTCTATCACAACTCAAGAGCATGGGAGGAAAGAAACAGCGAGAGTCGCCTCAGTAAATGAAAAACTAAACTTTGTGCACAGTAACAAAATGAAAGTGTTGTTTACAATGAGACCTTTTAAAAGGAATAGCTTCGGTTCAAACTGCTGATACAGAATTATATAGTATTCTTTGTCTTTTCAGAAAACATCTTCATGATTTACAGTAGGTCTGTAACTAACTTGAATCTGTCTATTGTGTTCTCACAAAACCACTCAAGGTTTCTCTAGACTACACAATTCCAAATTTAATTCCAGCTGAGCAATCTATATAAGCAGATTTACAGAGAGGTCTGTGCTCTTAAAGCCTACTGTAAGGTCCATACGTCAGAGCAATTAGGAAGGTTATTTTCTCAGAATGAATAACATAAAATAATTTTGACAAGTAGAAATTAATTGAAATTCATAAACTCATGCTTTTATATTTTATTAAAAAGATTTTTCTTCCAAATGTTATTACATTCAAATCCTCCCCCCACCTCCCCCAGCAATGGATATTTAGCCTGGAAATACAGGACTTTATAATTAAGTCTTGCATGAACGTCATTATAACACTGTTTAAAGAGTTCAGTTACTTCCAGTATATTCTCTAGTCTCTTTTGAAAACCTTATTAAATTTATTCAAATATTTCAAGAATAAGTCTATTTTCCTAAACTTTAATTTATCGGATAGAGTCACTTGACAGTCCCTTTCCCCACAGTGACTTTGTACATCGTCTCAAGACCAAATAAAACCTAGGAAAACTTCCAGGAGAGTCTATTTTTGAAAAATAGACTGAGTGCTAAAATGGTATGTTTTATCACGTAAAGTAATATCGTTATTTGCAGAAAGGCCAGGGAAAACCTCCCTCTGTTCTTACCTCTGGGAACTCTGAGATTAAAAAAGGAGAAACTCTTGGTGCAGAAAAGTGGTTTGTCCCTTCTCTCTTGTCATGATCATTCTGTTTGTATGCTCAGTAGCTAAATTACTTAGGATCAGTGGTCCAACTTGAAAACCCTTTGACTTTTTTTTCTTATGGGAATTTCACAACAGTGCATCATGATTTCAATATTTCTCTATCTGTATTAGGACTACAAATGAAAGCCAGAGAAATGAAAGAAGGTATAAAGTGAAAGTAATTTGCATAAGCATTTTTTTTTAATCAAAGGAATTTGATAGTGATTAAAAAGAAATTCCAATGTACAAAAATTTCATTTGATGTGAACTCAATTCTTCCAAGAATCACATTTTTTTTTATAAAATGAAGTGGAAAACAAATGATTAGGTCAGTGGCATGTTGTCTACTGTTACGAAAATGTTTGAGGCAGAGAAAAAAGCAAAAGGGGTAGGCTACACCTGCTCAAATTTTATAACCATGTATAGACCTGCCATACCCAGAATAGTCACACGGGACTAGTAGATATGATGAAAGATCTATAAAAACACAGAGAGATATCTGGTGTGAGAGTGTGCATCAGCGGACAGATCATGTGGCATTGGTTCTTGTGGTTAGGAAACCAAATTAATCCTAGATTTTCATTAACTACGACACAATTTAGACACTTAGTTCTAATGTTTGCATTTACTTTTAGAAACCTCCATCCAGTCCAGAGGAGCAATTTGTTGCAGAGGCTGGTGTTCAGGTTTTCAGAAGCAGGCTGCATTGTCATAGGGATGTATGCATATCACAGTATGTTTGGCCTCTAAAAGCTAGTTTTCTTTCTTGCATTATGTACCAATATAACATCATACAACTCACAGAACATATAACAATTCTGACTGGACTGTTCCTGTTTAGCAAGATAGATTTTGGATGATCCTTGAATAAGAAAAAAAAAGAAATTCTCAAAATGTATTTGTGTACAACATGGGTTTTATGCATTTTGAGGCAAGGTGAAGTGTGATGGAAAACATATATTTTGGATTTCTTTCTATATTGTGTTTCAATAAAACTCAAGGCTTCAACTTGCAGGCATGGCATTTAATTTTGAAGGCATGGAATTTCTGCTGGGTCTCTGAAAAATCTGGTATCGTGATATCAAGCTTCTAATATACATGGCTTCCTTCAGAATTGGTATGCAACATTTATGTTAAAAAATATATTCCATGTATGTTTAAATTTAGTCTTGGCGGGTTTGCAGGGTGGGCTATAATTCCATGTGAGCAACAAATAGTAGTAGTCAAGAATAACAGTGAAGTGGATATTCACAAAATAGGATTTGATTTGTATTAGCAAAGCACATAATAACAACATCTAATGCTCTTGTAATTTTTCAATCTACAGCGTAACTGGATGTAACAGGAAAGGTCAAATACGCACTCATTTACTGTCTTTAACAAGAATGATATAGTAGCTGCAAGGTCTCATCAACCTAAATGCCCATGACATTTCCATTGGAGTCCTGGCACTATAAAGGCGCATGCCGATTAAATTAAAAGCCTACTGTTATTTAGAGCACATGCTTTTAATCTGAATAAAGAGGTCATACAGAACTGTCCCAAAACACACTTAGCGATATATTAATCATATACACATCATCATCTCCTTATCATAGTCAACATCTGTCTCTTCTATTTCCCTCTTTATAATCTGAAAATCACCACACCTGTTTCTCACTCAAAAAAAAAAAAAAAAAAAAAAAAAAGGCACCTCCTCCTGCAAACCACCTTCACAAAGAGCTTCGGCATGCTCCCTGTACATTACGTGTACTATTTCAAACAGGTTCAGAAAGCACACGGTTCTGTAGGGATGGATTTATGTAACCAGATTAGGGGACCTTATACTGTACCTTTCAATAAAAATGAATCCTGCGGTGCCTATCTTAAATACTTATTTCCTGTTTTAGAGAACATACGGATTATTGAAAATATAATATCAGAAAATAAAATCTGATTTTCACTTTTTTAAGAAATTCAAGACTCAATTTAATCCTGGTTTTCACAAGGCAGCTACTTTTCCTGTAGCTGTAAAATACTTTATGTTCAAACTTACCTCTGTAGTTTAATTATAAACCCTTCTGTATAACGTTTCCTGCTCCTACTCTACGATATTCATGAGTTATAGCAGAGCCCCCATAGACCTTCATTCCTGTACTGGTGGAAAAGTGTGTCAGTAGAATAGGTCTTGTCATTCCTTAACATTCTATATTGTTTTTTGTAGTTGGAGAAAAAGTCTGGGCTGCTGAATGACTCTGTCTCACATTTCAGATGGCTTTATTAGCAAAAACATCCCAAAAGAATGAAATGATATCAAACAGGGGACATCTCATTTCAGTCAAAAATATTCAAAGGGCTGAAATATCCAAATCAGAAATATTTTTCTTAATAGTACTAAAAGTTCTTTCCCTCTTGGAATCTTTTCACGAACCAATCTTTAAACTTAGACTGTGCTCACTTTCTACATTGGCTGAAAGCAAAACAGCAATAAATATTTTAAGACTTTAATAATTTCCAGACCCCTTAAAGTACCAATTATCATATTAATGCAATAGTTCATTGGTCCTATCCAAGAAGTTAAACCTCTAAATGACTAAATAAAAAGCTTTTATTACATGACTACGTGAAGACTGGTATTACTTGCAAAGGAACAGGGAGAGGAGAGAAAAAAAAAATGAACCTTACATTTGATGAATTGTTCAGTCAAATAATTTCAAATGTCTTGTCTTTCTGTAATTAGTTTAGCAATTAAAACTTGATCTATATACTGAAAATTATATTTGACTTCATAATTATATTTTAATCTGCTAGTGCGCTATTCAGAAAGATAATGTAATTAATTTCTACATATACTCCTTATTAAGTGTGTCTAAAAACATTCAGCATATTTTAACTTAGTTCTCTCAGGGAAAAAAACCAAGCAAACAACTTTATTTGTTCAGATCTGGTGGGCAAGAGGTTTTCTGGTACATGATTTCAGTGCTGGAAAATAAAACATGAGGGAGTAAGAGAGTACTGCTGGAAGTTTCTTGATTTACTGGCCAACACAAATTTGCTACAGTACCCATGAAAGAAACACAGCGTTCCCTAAACCCCCAAGTTGCAGAAATCCTCATGAAACTGAAGACTATTTAGATGCAGGCTCTGAACCTTGGCTGTCTTTGGTCATACGAGGTGCTCTACACATCACCATTTCCCCATCGACAGGAAGAGTGCCCGCCAGTTCTCTGAGTGCACAGCTGTGGTTTCCCTGAAAAGGTCTACCTTGACCAGATCTCGTGGCTTTTGGTGTCATTCAGAGCTGCAAAGCTGTGCGTAAGGGAGGCTGTAAACCCTGCAGATTAATCAACGGCACCATAACTTCTGTGTCCCAGCTTACAAAGGAGAAGGTTATTACATCAGGTTACATCAGGAACAGTGATGCTACCTGCAAGGAAATTTCCTAGGGCACGTGCTGTTCCAAGCACAGTACATTCACTGCTGTGATGACTACATGTCAGCAACGTGAGAGAGTACAAGGGAATGTCAATGTTTAAAGCTTAAAAGACCATCTCCTGCAGGAAAGGAAGACATGTAGTAGAGGAAGGAATTTTTCTTTACATGCATGTGGCTGCAGGTAATAAAACAAAGCTAGTGCTGCTACTGAAGTTGTAGAAGGTCCTTTTGCAGACAGACCTACATAACAACATTTCTTCCAGATGGAAACACTTGATTTTGTCCTGAGACTTCATTATAATATTTTTGTCATAAATGACTGAGAAACCTTTATGAGGCAAACCAGGGTGCTCATACTGGGTCCCCATTCTCCACAAAGGAGAACATAAACTTGTAGCTGAAGGAAATGCCTTTCAATAATAAGATTTCTTTTTCTTAAATAAAACTAGCAGGTCTGCTTCACTGGTTCATTTTTTTTCAATGAGCAGTCTTCTTATTTTCATTCCAAGTTATTATGTCTTATCTAGGTACAGCTTTGGAAAACGAAGAACTAATATTTCCAAATTGTTCAATAACAGCAGAATTGATACCGTCTGCTCTTCAGATGGTTTTAATGCATATAAGTCTACTGAAAATGAACACTATCTACCAGGACCTGTAACTACAAACTTAGAGATGGGAAAGGCTTAATAGATTACCAAATCCACCTAATTTTCCTAATCCAATGAAGTGTCGTCTAGGTTTTATAAAGAGGCCTGTCCTTAAGACATCATAGGCAAAAAATGTGCACAGAAGATGCAAATGCACATGCTTGGATACTAAGCACACAAGGTAAAATATATATATACATGCTATGGAGCTTCACAAACTGAAGTTTCAGTTGGTGTGGAATCATTATGGTAGCAAGAACCAACCTTCATCTGTTGAAAGGTGTCCAAGTACCTGAGGTAGGGGTGGGCACTGTGGAGTGATGTGACAGGCAAAGAGACCAGCTGGGAGGAAGAGGAGATTCTGGGTAGCCTTGGAAGATGAGCCAGCTGCGGCTGCTAGTGTGGACAGGAAAGGCCCTCTGAGGCTAGGTTTACGGGCATAAATAAAGGGTCAAGTAAGTCATATCATCAGATACCTGTTTGCCTTGCCATTGTTAGTCTACTTTCTGATTCTGTTTTGAACTGTTCCAAACATTTCTTTCAAGAGAGGAATGATGTGGGAGGTAGTGAAGTCATAGGCAGTAGAGCTGTGAGGCAGTCCATGTCACCTGCTGTCAAGGACAAGAAGTGGTCCTCTTTGATTTAGCAGTATTGGCATGTCCCTAAAGCCCAGCCCAGCTCTTGCCCAGTACAGGGTGATACAGGATGGCCCATAACTGTCATTTCTCAGTAGCGCACTGCTCATTATGCTCTGGTTCTGAGACACGTTGTTAAGGCCATAAACCTGATGAAGAAGGATCTCAGTGTGACTTTGCCAGAAAGTTGACCAACTTCTCACTTGTTTTCCATTTTACAGCATTAAGAAGACATCAGTCCAGAATTACTTATGTTTCCAAGCAGCTTGTGAGGGAACATATGATTCACTGTTGGAAATCAATGAACAAAGCTGTTGGAATTGCTCTTCCTCCTACTCTTCTCCATTACTAGCTCCGAGTTCTTCACACAATCATGTCCTGCAATAAGAAGCTTATCATCTGTCTTCACACCTTTCTGAAGAATGAAGATAATTTTTGTCTAAATGACCACTCTTAAGTAAAAAAAAACTAAACAAACCCCAAAACCAAAACCCCCACAATTCTAACACAATCTTTACAGGTTTCTCTAGTTAAGTGTGTGTCCTGGTTTGGGTCAGAACAGAGCTCATTCCGTTCAGTGATTTCACTTTCCAGCTCAGTCTCTGCTCAGTGACGGCGCTGTCTGAAGTTAACGGGGTGTTTTTGCAGACAGTGTCTGCTTCCAGAAGGGATAACGCTGGATGTTTGCAGCTACTGCCAGGGGTTGGGCTGCAGAAAGGCTCTGGCTGACACTTGCTCCTGTGCAGACCAAGGTCACTGCTCAATCCTGTGTCCCACGGTGGGGTGCAGAGAGTGAGAGGCTGCACCCGCAGGAGGAGCGGACAGGACAGGTGACTCTGCACTGACCAACCAGGCGTTTCATCCCATGGACGTCATAGCCGGTGTAAAGCTGAGGGATCATGAGAGTCAAACTCTCTTCTTCAATGGCCGTTGTCTGAGGAGGACTCTGTTCCATCTCAATGTGTGCATTCCTGAATCCAGTTCCAGAATCCAGCTCCTGAATCCAGTTCCCATCTGCCACAAGTCCAGTCTTGGACTTCCCCAGTGCCTGACCATAGCATCTGTGGTGATGGTGATGGTAATTGTCATCAGGGTGGTTGTGTTTAGAATTGGTTCTGTATATATTTATAAATATTTTATTTGTTTGATATTGCTTCATTAAAGCTGTTTTAGTTTTCTTTTCCCATCCTGAAGTCTCTCTCTCCCTTACTCCCTTTCTCTCTTCCCCTTTGGGAAGGGAGAGTCGTTAACAGAGAGCATCTGTCATTTGTCTAGTGGCTGGCCCAGCCCTAACCCTCGGCAGTGACGAGAATCGTTATGCTAGGGGGAGAGCTGCGTTAGATGGGAAGGAAAAAAAAGACAAATAGAAAAATATATTTACTCTATGACAGATTAGTTTACCCTAAAAGTTCAGCTCCTCAGAAGCCTGTGACCATAATAAAAAGAACAGCTGGCAGATAAATAAACTAGAAAAATAGTTATGTAAAGAGTAATAGTTATGTGAAGAGTGGGTACAGCGCATGAGAAAAGGAACCTATCACAGGGACTAATTAACAGGAAAAGCCTGTGAAGCTGCTAAAGAGTAGTAATTTCCAATCTCTATGAAGTTAAGAAATCTTTCAATTGTTAGGGATCTTTGTTTTATGTTCTTTCTGTAACAGAGTTCGAATAAGACACACAAAAAAAATCTTCCTTTTTTTCTTCTTTTTTAATTTCCAAGCACTTTTTTCCCCTCAAAACAATGAACATAAACCCAGATTTATTTTTTCAGATGCTACTTACATAAATTGAGTCCTAGGGGTGCAAATCATTTTTTTCTGTTCATACCTGATCAAACTCTTTGTTGAGCATTGGATCAGATCCTTAAAGAACAAAGACTGATCCAATACAGTCACCAGAATAAACCATTTTAATGTACCAGATTATAAAATGATACAGGATTACATGTTTGAAATAAGCATATGTCAGGTATATAGGCCATACCTGACTAGTCAGCACCGATGTATTCTCTTTAACAAATAAATCGCCTTTCAATGTTAACCTACACAAAATTTTAAATGCATTTTTCCAGTCAGTTATCTGTGTTCCCAAATGTTAAAGGTAAGCACAGTATGAAGGATACATTAAAAAAAAAACCCACAGCATTTTCGTGTCAAGTTAATGTGCTTCAGAAACCGCCCAGCACAACATCACATCACTGTCATATGTTCTATGTGTTGGAACATGAGATGTTTTGTTCATGTATGTTAATATTCCCAAGACTCTCATCGCGTTGCTTCCATCAGAATACAATTTTATTGATGTATAATTTCAACAACAAGCGCTGTAAAAGTTTCATGAAACATTTAGAAATCTAAGGTATTCCATGAGGAAATTATATTCAAACTTTTACAGTGTCTTTTCTTGGTTTCGAATGAGTTTGGCATTTGGTGTTTGAAGGTAGCTATAACACAGAAACATCCATGCCACTCTATTTCAAGAGGGACATTAATTTTTATCTTCCTTGCATCCTGCAGGAATATCCTGCTAGAGCTCAGTGTACTTGATAGACAAATATAACTCAGCTGGCCAAAAATCTGAGCTCTCTTGCCGGGTATTTCAGGAATATAGGAGAGACTAACAGCGAAGAGCAATGCAAAGGTAGAAGCAAGATGTCTGCAAATGGTATTGGCTGTCACTAATCTTGGCAGCAGCCACTGACCTATAGCATTAACACATTAGCTTTTTACTTTTTAAGACCTGAACTGTAAAGAACAGTTTCCAAACTCCGTTTTGCAAAACAATAGGCTCCAGTCAGCCCACAGGGGGAAAATGTCAGCTATCCAAAAGGCAGGTCGGTGCTCACCTCTGGAGTTTTGCATGCACACAATTCAGCTACTGAATACTTGCCTATTCCTCTGTTCTTATCATTGTAGTCAAAGCACATTAATAAAAAACCTAGAGTAGACATCGTTACCTGTCAACTAGGCTTTCAACTGACTGATTCATTGCACTGATTACACTGGGTCAAAACTAGCACTCTTCATTTAATTGACTCACCCGTGTGAGATTTTACCATACGCTTCGTGAGGTTTTCTTCTTCTCTCCAAATATCTGATGAATTATGGGGGCCAGACCATGTGGGAAATCTCCATTGCCCGACACTTGCTACTAATAATATTAATTGCAGCTAGACTTCAGCCAGCTTGTCCAACCTGAGCCTTCAAAACACAAGAGGATTTCAGAGGTGTTTCTGGGATACCCTGTGTAGCCACAAGAGACTTGCTCTCTTCCTATTTCTCTGCCACCAGAAAGATTCCAGCTGCCGACCACTGTACACAAGGCACATGGTGCATTGGGCTTACCACAGAAAATACAAGGGCTGTGATCACCCAGCCAGTGTGCACCAGCTCACTACCTGCTGTCGGTCTGCTGGTGCTCTGCTTGGTCAGCTCGCAGCAGCACCTAACTAAAGAGAACATGGAAATAAATATGGAAAACAGTTTGGATGCTGGTGTGTGCATGTTGGACTAAGGGCAAAGGGGCAGGAAATGGAAGAAGAGACTGCTTTAAGCCCCTCGATTTTTACATTCATGAGGCCAAACGGTTCCTCCTTGTGAGAATAAGTCTCACACAGCACCACTTTTTCGGTATACCAGCCCATTGCCTTTAATTTCAGAGTTTCAGAGGGGAAAAAAAAGTTGCACAAGTTTGTAATTTCTCATAAAGAACAGTTTAATATGTCAAAGACCTCTGGTCAAAGCCATCCTTCATTTCATGTTGTCTAGGCGTATGCATGTCCCCATTTTCCAGCAGGTGATATATTTTCAAGGAAAACTGCATGATACTATGTAAATTTACTACATCTGCTTTGATCTGTGTTCAAGGTCATGTTGGTTCTTTCCGACTCAGGGGACTATTGGTACAAAAGGGCTGAGTACAGGAAGAAAGAGAGACGTGCATTCAAAAGGGAAAATTAGAAGAAGAAAAATGTTAAGAGTGATTTAAAATTATCAGGCCACATCTGCAATAAAAAATGGAATTAAAATTCTTTCTAGCTGTCAGAATACTTCACTTTAAGATCTCTTACAATACAAATCAACATGAACATTTGGTTCTTCAATAATTTTCAGTACTAATTTGGTGGAATAAATTGAACTTCTTTGATTGGACTTTTAGTTGCGTGCTTTCTGTCTGAACATGCACTGCATACATGCACACACCTACACAAAGAGAGAGCACAGAAGAGTGGGCATGTTCTTCAAGAAACAGCACATGAACCATGAACACAAGCGTAAAAAAAGAGTAAAAAAGGAATCTATCTGCCATCAATATATAGCATAACTAAAAGTCCTCAGAACTGAGAAAAAAGTGACAAGGCTGAAAGCAAAGGCAAACATTTCCCAGGGACCGACTCTTGAAGAGACTGGATGATCAAGCAAAGCCCTATGCCATTTCAGGGGAGGAACGACAAATAATGCCTTGATGTTGCCAAGACATAAAAACTTCCTGTAAAGGAAGTGTAGGGCGTGTTATTAAATTTTGACAAAAGAAAATAAGACTGACAGAACGGGGAGTTGGGGGAAAAAGGTGCTAATGATGTTGAATACACCCTTATCAGCAGTGCAGAACTGAGTAGGCGTTGGTGGGAAGACATGGTTTGGAGCACCACTAAAGGATGCTGCTACCTCTTGGTGCTCTGCCATGGAAAGGAAGGCATCAGAGTACCTCTTGCACTTAACATCTAAATCTGCTGAGACTCAGAACAGCGTGATCACACGATCTCATGCATTACAAAGTATGAGTCTACCAGACTATGAGATTTTTCTAAGTGCTGAAGATCAGCTGCCATCTGGATACAGAGTGCATGTCACTAACGGGCAGAATGCACCAGAAGTCTCCAGAAACACAGCATTTAATCCAGGCCTCTAGTCATAGAATCATAGAATCTTGGAGTCATAGAGTTGTTCAGGTAGGCAAAGACCTTTAAGATCATCAAGTCCAGACGTGAACCTTGGACTGCCCACCACTACACCATGTCACCAAGCACCACATCTACACATCTTTCAATTGCCTCCAGGGATGGTCGCTGGGCAGCCTGTTCCAATGCCTTACGACCCTTTGGGTGAAGAAATTTTTCCTCATGTCCAAGCTAAACCTGCCCTGATGCAACTTCAGGCCATTTCCTCTTGTCCTGTCACTTGTTACTTGGGACAAGAGATTGACAGTCACCTCGCTACAACCTCCTTTCACCGTCTCTACCTTCTTTCTCGTCTTTCTTACTTTTTCATTCTTTTCTAAAAGGCAAAAATTTTAGAACATAGGGAGGTGAGAACTAAGATACCATGTGCCTTTTTATATAACTTTAGAGTAACTTACTTCTGCCCTTTTCCAGCCTGATAAAATTCAGTCCTTGTTTTCTTATCACTTTTGACTGCCAGATTTTGTTTGATTGGGTTTTATTTGCATTGTTCAGGTTTTTTTCCTTTTTTCTTATTGGGAACAGAGAAGATAAGGATAGCTCCTTTTACAAAATTAGATTATCACCATATAATCAAAGATACTGATTTCACTGTAAACTTCTTATGTTTCCTCCATAGGTACGGAGGAAATCAAAGGATACCATCATCTTTTTGCTGATGATTTAAAAACTGCTGCTAATGGATAGTGCAGTGAAATCACATTTTCGCTCCCTCTTCCTCCTTGTCTAAGTACTATTAACAGGTGCTGGATTTCTTCAGTAGGGAGAAAAAAAGGCCACTATAATGAATGCGTTAAATTTTTATCATCTGATTTGTTTTCTTCTTGTAAAGCTATGGTTTTGGCAATGATAAAAACATTCCTAGCAGTAGAGCACAGTTAGGGAGCGTTGGTATTCATTGGTAAATACAAAGTTGAGTATCACAAGAATTTAGATGTGTTCGCTAGACACAAACATAGATCTACATCACATATTTTCCTTACGGTTTTATACACTGGTGATGCTTTTTAAAGACATCATGTGTAACCAAATTGTATGAACAGAAATACAGCATAGGACTTGATGGGGAATACGGTCCTTTATTTCCTTTCCTGTTCTGGAGATAAATGCCGATTTCACTGAGAGAATTACACTGATCTGAAATCAACACAACCGAGGACCATTTTATTTAAGGTCCTAACTTCCCAAAATCTCATCGATTAGTTCTTTTAAACTCTGATCAGACTATTGGCAAAACGAAAACTAAACCTTAATTTCACCTTAGGCTGCAGTTCATTTATACGACTGCACAAATACAGCCTCTCGGTATCAAAAGGAACTCACAAATCAAATAGAAAATAGGATAGTTAATTGCTACTTTTCACAGCTGAGAGAAGTGTACATTGGGTAATATTACAGGAAATCTGCTATATCTGTTACTCTCTGCGATTTTTACTGTCTCTCCGTTGATTCCAGCATAAAGTTGGTATTTCAAAAAGACATGAGAGGCAGTGTAGCAGACTGCTTAAAAATTACTCAAACGTAAAATTTCTGATTCACTCTAATGCAAATGCTAGTTTTTAAAGTTGATATTGGCGAGTGAATGTTCACGTCAACAAACAACTCTTTCTACCTCTACTAATGACATATAGTACTGTACAGCTTGTTAAAAACAGTGCACCACCACATAAACCGTTACCCCCTGACTGACAAGAAAACATTTCAGAGGACCTGCAAAAGCTATTAGTCCACAGATATTCAGCAGAAAACTTTGCATATTCTGAAACCAGCTAGAAAATGTTCCCAAGGGAGCCAATTGCACCCATGGGAAAGGAACTGGGGTAATGCCACCACTGACCTCATTCGTCAATTCCTGACGGTGGCCTAGATAAGGTTTTACAGTTTTCTCTGTAAATGCTGCTTTGTGAAGTGTAAATGCCCCAGGTGCAGTGACTCAATTTCAGACTAATACGTTCATTCAAACCAACATGTACATTGATTTCACTAATTTCATGCAGTCCATATGAACCTGTAAAAAAAAAAAATCACATGAAGAAAGCTACGATTTACATACGTGATGTTAATTACTTTGTTCTGGATCCATAGCATATGATTATATGCATTCATTATACGTTTTACCTTTACCATGTCCTGGATCTGTGCCCTAAGAGCTTCTTCTAACTGTTTAACCAGTATGCTCTTTGATGCTCTGATTTTCTCAGATGTCAACACAATTTAATTACTTGGATAAAACCAACAACTGCAATATAAAGACTGAGAAGTTACATGTTTACGAATAGCAATGAGAACAAGACGTGCAGTTTTGCCTGGTTCCCTAGAACAACAACAATCCTGACTGACTGAAAGTTTTCTCTTCTGTTACCTCCTTATCACCCCAGAAATTGCTAGCAAGTTATTCCATAGTTCCTTCTGTAAGTGAAATGGAGTCCTGCCCACACTGATGCACTTTAACAGCAATTATATTCATATTCTTATGCTAATGCCCATCATGATGGTATCTGAGTATTCTCCAAAGATTCAAAATGATGTATGACAAGAAGTAAAACTTCCTCTTAGCTAACTGAATATCTTCTTTTCTGCTGAAGTATTTTTAACTTGCTTTCTCTTCTCCTTCTCCCTTTTTACTTCTATTTTTTACATATTTATATTTAGTGTGTTTTAAAGGGATAAAAATAGAAGAGAGCACTATCCATTTTACAAGGATATATTTGTACGTAAATGTTCTCCATGTGCAGAACTAGAATACAGTAAAACATATGTTGGAGAAGATCCGAAAAAGCCATTCACCCTCAGAGAAATGTTCTTTTACCATTTTCAGAATGTGGCTCATCCATGCTAGGTTTATGCTGATATAGAGGATAGGGTTTTTCAGGAACAGCAGTACTGCCACGTGATGATTCAGCTGTCAAAAATGTTTGCACTATGTGGTGGAAGTGATGTGGTCATGGCTGCATAGAAATGCAGTGATTAAGATCACACTTGTTGTATTTTCCACAGTCAAACTACAGTTTCCATCTTCATTTTCCTCTACGGCAAAATCCTGAAGACAATGTGGCTAGTATTTACCTTTCGTTCAGGACTAGTATTTGGAACATATAAGATAGCGTAGAAGGAGATGTACGTAATTTGTGCTGGATATATATCATTCTGTATTTCAATGTAGTCTATAAGAAAAGACGAAAGGATGCAAAAAGTCTCAACTCATTTCATACACAAAGCTCTGTCTTCACATTTCTTCATCAGAAGAAAAAAGTTTTTATCTGCTTATCTACCTTTAGCACTAATTAGTGTTTTAAACATGCTAAAACAATAACACATTCATGAGCTCACCTCTGACTGAATACATTCTGTTTGGCAAGCTGCCTTCACATCCTTTGCAGTCACATTTTTCTAGTTGGTTTTCAGTTGTTTTCAAGTTAATTTATACTCAGTTTCATTTAAATATGTGGTAAAAACAAGAAACAAAAGCCATAAATATGTTTTTCTTTTTAATTTTGTTTTGCAGAATATTTTTCCAATAACCACTTCTAGCAATGCATCACTAGACATGATTCTTGTGACAGTTTTCATATGAAACTCTTATTTTACTTTGGTTACCCTCAGACTGGTTAATCAGCCTGATTTCACAGCTGTTTGTCATCTTCCGTTTCTGAACTGATAACTCGGGACACTACCTAGCTCTTTGTAGATTCATCTTCTGTATAGCAGGTTCGAAATCACATTTTTTTGTGTTCTTCAAACACTCTGGAAGTCACATAGCTATTAAACTCATCATGCAATAGTAAAATATTTTTCTTGCTCTCATCATTTTCTTTTGCAAGGTGTAAAACCTCAGAATGTTTAAATAGTAGAAGGCTACTTCTTCAACATACGGCATGATACTGCATGTCATATCATGCCATGATGTGTAGCAATATAGTAACTAAATGTGTAGCTCCACGAAAGAAAAAAAATCCCAAGAAAAAATACCCTAAAAGAGACTCAGTGAAATGCAAATATGAACATGATCACAAATGGTGGGAGATAAAACATCTTTATAATTAAATTACCCTTAAAAACAGAGCTGTAAAGTATTCTAGTAATATCTCAACTGAAGATATCTTATATGGATATGTTTAACAGTATTTAACTATTTAACGATATTTAGTGCTGGGATTGGAAGAAGTCCCTGACATCTTAGATCAAAATCTTTTCTTGATATTTCCCCACTGACTTGACTAAATGTCTATGACAATCTGATGCTGAAATGTTCCTCATATAAAACATAATCTGCGAAACTGCTGGCAAGTATGTCCCTAGTCACTGTTCTGTATGAGAGAGTTCTACAAAAGCTAACACCTCCTAAAGGCGTGCATTGCATCTGACTCTAACTATCCTCAGCCACACAAAGCATGATATGCTATTGTGTTAAACGTTGCTTCTCACTGCTCTCTCACCGCTCTTAGCAGGTCTTGCAATGAAGAGAAACTCGTTTCAGTCATTACGCGTCAAATGTTTTGTTGCTTCTGTGTTACAACTATTTTGTGGTTAAATAGAAGACTTCATTCTTTAAGACTATCACTTAAGGTCTCAGGAGCACCAGATTCACCAAAATGTGTAACTGGTGGAAAAATACTCACACAGTAATTGAATTCACTGTGAATTTCACTTCTGATGTAGCTACGTTTGCATCCTGATCTCTGAATTTTTGTTACAGTAATCATCGCTAAATCCAGTTGGAGAATACATATGAAGACATAGGATTAAAAAACAAAGAAAGATAATGATTCCTACTTCTATTAGGGCTTAAATGTGATCTGCACATATTTTATATAAGATTGGAGGAAATATGGTTGTTAAAAAACACTTTCTATTCAGAAAGTCAAGATATAGAATTCACAACTCGAACCCCTTTGTTCGCTTCTCAATTGCTTTTTACCAGCTCGGGTTTGTCGGTGATACACAAGTTGTGTCAGCCAGCAGCTTTGCGTCATAAAAGGTAAAATATGCCAGGAGAAATAACATCTACATGGAACCCTCTTTCTTGCAGACAGACCCTCTTCTCACTACAACAGCTACGACTGTCAATCCTTTCACTATTTTCCAACCTCTGTTAAGACCTAGATCCTTCAAAGCGTTGATGGTAGCAATGGAAACGCATGTTCAACAGCAGATGATTATTATACTGCTGTTAGGTTATTCGATATGTCAGTTCGTAAGTACTGTGCAACAACTTCAAAAGTCTGGATTAAAAAGCAAAAAACCCATTTTAAGTTCCCAAACATCCTCTGCCTAGCCAGAGAGAGGGACATATATTAAAATTTTTTCTCTGCATCCAGATAGAGATGCTCATAAAAATAGCACATGCTAAACCATTAGAGGTCATTTTCGAATGCCAGAAACAGCAATATTAGAACCTGATGACATCCTCTGTGCTTCTCTTGGTGTATATAACATTACAATATAGTTCATCCTTATTATTTCAGGGAGATGGATCTCGCTCATTTATTTGAATGTTATGAAAAGGAAAATAATAATTACTTGCATTTGAACAAGTTGTAGCTACAGTTATTGCAAAAAAAGTGTTTCAGAACTGGTGTATAATGCCATTTAGCAACAGGTCTCCTCTGATTTACAGAAATACTTGACTTTCATAGCTAGATAATTTTATAATCTTCAATCTGTCAATAGCATTTTTTTATTTCTTTTTTTTTTTTTTCCCCTGCATAGGAACCCCACATTTTACTTCCATTTTCTGGCCCAGTAGAAGGAAGGTGACTAGCACCCCCACTTCTTCATATTCTGTATTAACTTCCTTTTCAAAACCAAGGTTGTAAGATTATGGTCAGAAGAGGAAGTAGAGTAGCTGTAAACATCATCTTCAAAACTGCCTTCTCTGTCATGATGGCCAAAGAAGGCTTTGTGATATTCAAAATCAGTGTAGATGTGCTAATTCATAAATGCTTTTGGAAGGTGACTTGAGTGTCAAAAACAGTATGAAGTATGAGATTCTGCTTACTAGTATTCCACTAACTCAAAGGGAGATTGTCTCTTTAAAAACAGAAAGAAAATTCAGTATAAATTCAGTCTAATCAAGTTGTCTTTGCACCTTCAAAAGTCAGCTCACTGCTAAGAAATATTTCACTTTGCTATCAGCTAGTCATCAACTGGAAGGCAATTCATGGAAGGCAAGGAATTCTGGGGGTTGTTTCCCTGCCTTTAATCTCTGGATACTGTGGCAGCCTTATCTGTGAATTTTCCTACATTGGCTATTCCTTGAAACCATTAACATGATTTTAGCATAGATTTTGATTGATACCTTGATTTCCTTTATAAATATAATATATAAAAGGAAAAGAATCTTTTAAACTCCCAACTGACAATGAAATATTACTTATATTGTCATAGGGAGCTAACTTTTTATTAATACACTTGTATTTCCATTTGACATTTCCATTAGAAAATATTCCACTACCGTTACATTATTATGTCTGTGATAGTTCACTGTGGGTTCTATGGTTACATATAGATTAGATTGCATTTTTTCAACATACATAATAGGTCCACTGTAGCAAAACATTAATTTGTTTTTGCTCTAGAAGGGTAGTAAGAAGATATTACTAAGTTCAGTTAAAATTTTGCATAATGAGTGTATGTGGTGCTCTTATTTTAAAGAAATTTAAAGAACCTCTTGCTTAAGGGAGAATTGAAATGAAGCTCTGGAAGCAGTATAAAACATTGCTAATTTTATGTCAGTTTAATGTAAGTTTTGGGAAATGTAAAGGAGCACCTCTCAAGAGACACTATGAAACGCAGGAAGCCAGACATAAGTGAAAAAGGAATAGGCAGGGAAATGCACTAGACCAACCAGACAAAATCCCAGAAACAGCTAAGTTTAGCTTGAATTCTGAAGAATGTGATTTCTGTCATGTTCCCATCATAAGACATTTTTTACGGATACACAGGAGCACAGAAACCCCAGCTTTCAGGCTTTCAAAACCATTAGATCTTTAAACACGGGTGCAGAACAATACAAATGTGACTTTAGGAGCAACACAGGATTTCAAGTACTATGTTATAATGTAATTCAGACAACAATTTCGGAGTGTTAACAGTAACATCACAAGGTCAGCTAGGCATCTCAACACAAGGTCAGGTAGGTATCTCAACAGCAAAAATTAGTTTTCATAGACTATCATTTCTACACAAATTATTTATTCAGGTACATGATATATTCTGTCTGGGAGCTTGACCTCTGCATTGCCATCTGCTGATTGCAAATTTGTGAAAAACATTGCGCCAACCTCAGATTTTTCGCTTGTGCAGAAGATTATCCTCTCTACATTATTTAACTACCTGTCATTTGACCTTGTCTTGGAAATCACTGTATGCTTCTCATGTCACTGCATTCACTGTTGACAGCTGGTGTTTATCACCAGAAGCTGTGGGGGGAAAATTACTCAGCGTACAGCCTAGCCCTCTTACAAAAGCAGATCGAATGAAAAATAAATAGAATGAGGAGTCCCTAAACACCAGCAGCTAGCACTTCAACAATTACACAGGATGCACAGTGGTTATGTCAGGTTTCATCTTCCAGGTGCTGCCAGCATTCCTGCCACTCCAGAAAACAGTGAGTGATACCTGTGGTTTCTAATATCAGAAAGCTCTAGCTTAAAATACGTCAAACTGCATCACGTTCGTCTGCAGTACTGCTATTTTCTGTGGTAGGCTGAAACCTAAACGATGGTGGTGACTGATCACCGTTTGCCCTGCTCTTATAATCACCCGTTACTGGCAACGCTCAGAGACAAATTCTGGGCTAGACGGACCTCTGCGCTCAGCCGATACGGCTGCTCCTCTCTTTGGACAAAGCACCTGCCAGGTGCAGACAGGGACATCAGGACGGTGATGTGGGGGGACATCATATTTCAGGTGTGAAACGCAATCCCAGCCCTGGCCAGGCTTGGTTAGTAGAACTGCACTACATGGTTTCAGTTAAAGGCATCAACTCTCGTAGCATAGACAAATACACGGATTCCCCGCGTTGGTAACTGAAAACGCACCCTGTTGCATCTCGATGTGTTAATCCAGCTCAGTCCTGACAGTCCTTTTGCAACCGATGACACGACCTGATGGAATAGTCGCGTTTCGGCAAAGGTACAATGGATGGTTACATTTAGTTGTAGGTATATCTTTAGTTTATTTCGAAAGCTCTTTACTGTTGCATAGGAACAGAAGGGCTACAGATACAAAAGCACTGTTAATATATTTTCCTTAAATTCTGCTTCCTACACTTGGGAGGTCCCTCTCCTCCATTTGCACTAATCAATGGTCCCCTTAAAACCTGTTTTTCCTCATTTTACCTTTCTATCATCTGAAAGCTGTGAACAGCATATGCGTAGGGCCAAAAGGGCCCTACTGATGGAAATGAAATCCATCAAGTGACTTAATGTAAAGACGATATCCCTGGCTCATGAAGTACCTGGTTGTGGATCATAGGGTTATTGGAAAGCAATGTGAAGCATTGCAAAAGCTTGATCTAAAAGAATTTGACTACATATATTCTTCTCTGAACACCCAACTGACCACTACTAGGTAGGTCTTTGTTTTGGCACACTAAAGCTTTTGAGACATTAAAGAGAATGTGGAATTATATTCTCTCCAACAAGTTCTAGTTCTGCTTTCTGACTCACGTGTCTTCTATTACACCTTTAGCTTCGCAAACTGTTTATGGCAGTGAAGCCTGCCTTGCGTATGAAGAGATAGTGCCCTGCATCTACAGAACAACAACAGACTAAATCTACATCCACCATTAAATTAATTAGCTTTATGAAAATTTCTTGATTATCACACTAATAATTAAGCTGGGATGGACACACATTACTCTGAACATGCAAAGCTGCAAAACTGCAAAAGGGTTTGTATTGCACGGCTTTCACTTACTCCTAGTCTGTGAGTAAAAACTCAAAAGAAAAATGGGTAAAGAAATGACTGAGGAAGTATTCTGCACATTAAAGGCTAGTGGGTTCACTCACATGTGACTCTCAATAGATTTTCGATCTTGTGGATTGTGGCTTGTGGAAAGTGAACAAGTGGCCACAGAACATAATTCCTGTTGTAGGAAACGAATGAGAGTTTAATTGTACTTCAAAGTGTGGTCATCCAAACAGAATGGCCTTTAGGATGGTCCTGCGTACTTGGTCTCTTCTAAACATGCTGAAAGTATTCTATAAAAGCAAAAATGAGCTACTAATTAACATGATTTTTAAAAGATCATTGACAAAAGAGTCCCATTGCTTTTTCATTTGCTCACAGCCCAGAGATTTGGAAAACTGCATCGCTAGCAACAAATTTGCATTTCATACAGTGCTTCAACGTGCTCTAAACAGGAAATTACACTTCTATGTTTCCTTGAAATGGAAATTAAAGTCCTCCTCAAATAACTTTTTGATTAATTACATGTAAATGCATTCTAAGAAGTCTATAAAGGGATTTCTTCAGTTCCAGGTATTTTTCAATTAACTCAAACTGGAAGTCTCTTTCCTGGTTTCCATCAGTACTCCTCAGCTACCGGAGGAGCTACAGCTCATCTCCATAAGGTTACTTAGTGCCTTAAGTATTAATGTAGCCTACTCATATATACATAAACATAAATATATTAGCAAAATAAATACTACAGCACTTTCATTTTTACGTAAGAACTAGTACTGTCCATTCCAAGCCATCTAACTTCAGCTTGGACGGATCATGAGCAATTGTAATTCTAAAAACATCTAATTACTGTTCCTAGTTAGACACAGTAACAAAACCACCTAAACAGTGCCATTTTCACCAGACAGCTACAGCTTCCTGACAAAACCTTCAAATATCCCAGCTCATTTTTCCCCAATGGAATTTTCACACAAAATGATCTAATTCAACTTAACAAAACGCAATCTAACATCTGATAATTTTGGTTACGGCATTTTCCTACAAGTATGAATCCAATATTTTGTAATGAACACAAGTAATAACGGCAGATCTAGAAACGTCTTAATTAATGACAATATTAAATACAGCTACGCACTGACAATCAGAAAAAATCAGTGTTTGTATGTATTTGGACCGTAATTTAAAAGCTTAAGCATGCGGGATGAAATTAGCACATACAAGGGAATATTCATCTTCTCCAGTGGACCAATACTTCGTTCACTTTTGTTTCATAGGCTTTAGATTCCAGCGTCAACTCCAATTTCTGTGAGCTCTTTTTTCTGTGGCCTCTTCACAGAGGTTTAGATTTAAAGGCCGGAAGGAACTCTTACAGTCATCTGGTCTTTTCATAACACAGGCTATAAAAAAGTCACGCAATAATTCAGGAATTAAGCCCTTCATTTCTTTTAAGGTTATTATACGTGTCTGAGAGAAAGGTGATGGCTTGAATTTAAAGTCACAGAGCGACTACCATACCACTGAACATATTTTCCTGATGACTATGTATGAAAGCACAGTGCCTTCATCTAGAATGACCTTTTTTCTAGTTTCAGTGTCCAAGATACAGGTTATTTTTTCTTCTATTGTATGTAGAACTGTTTATTGCCAGAAATCATTTATTCATTTGGAGCCTTAGAATGAGCCACCCTTCGCTTTCTATTTGTTTAAATTAGAAACTACTTCAAATTCATAATTATCCGAGATAAATATGAATTGGCTTAATATGCATTTAATTTAATTGAAATTATTTGTAAAAATCGTCTAGTAATTCATCTCCATCAACAGCTTTTAAAACACCATCACCAGAAGTGAACAAAGTACTGCCAGTAACAATCTATATATCGTTATGGAAAAGGTGCTGCCGTGTGTTACACATCACCAACCATATCTATCTGTGATTGCAATATATTCTGAGAATTTCTAGGGGCAGAAGGACTATAGAGTCTCTGGAAACGTTTTGTTTTCTCGTTCCACATAGAATGGACAGCGTTTATGGAGCTGATCTAATTAGCCTTGGAAGAAATCTGTGCCGGTAAAGTTCTACCTCAACACAGGCTGTGAGAAACTCAAGGAGATTAAACAGTTTCAGACCAGGGAGGCAGATGAAAGAACGCCTTCTGGTCAGTGATGCTGAGTTTCCTTTAACTTGCTGTATTTGGTCGATACCCTCCCACGTGTCTATGGATCCAACACCAGAACCTCTCAGGAAGGTAGATCTCAGAAAGGTATTCAATAAATCTCCCAGTAACTTATATTCCTTTGAAATTATGCTAAAGGAGCATATCTTCTATATTTTTGGGGCGACTGGAGAAAAACATATCTTTTCATTCATATATTTATGTAGTAAGAAATAGAGAAAACTGGACATACATAAAAATATTTTATTGAACTTTGGTTCTTATACTAGAATATCTGTATGTTACAGTCTATAGAAGCAGTAGTTCATTTCAGAAGCTAATTTCAAATGCAACATTTTATGATGCAGTTGGGAAAGCTGAGTAAAATTCTATACATAAAAGGAGACAAAATAAAATCTTCAATAATTGGACTGCTAAGGATATTCTTTTAAATAGAAAGAAACAGTTTAGGGGCAGGGAGGATGCAGACGCTGACCAACACATTCCTCAAAATTATATTCAGAATGTGTATCTTTCAGTTAAGATGGCACTTAACTGTAAAACACAATACACAGAGGTACATCTCATAAGCAATATAGTTTTTCTAAACGGACTGGTGAGAGCTTCCGAATATAATATAATATTTGTGAAAGAAATGAGATGCCAAGCACAAAAAATTGTGGGATATTTTTCGAAAATTTTTTTTTCTTTCTCTTTTTTCCCCCTTTTTTCTTTTTCTTTTTCTCTCTTTCTCTTTCTCTTCTCTTTTCTTTCTCTTTCTCTTTCTCTTTCTCTTTCTCTTTCTCTCTTCCCTTTCTTTTCTCTTTCCCTTTCTCTTTCTTTCTCTTTCTCTTTTCTCTTCCCTTGTTCTCTCTGTAAGAAAACAGGTATTTCACTGCCCTCACAAGGCAAAAAACTCACGGGCTAAAAAAGTTTTGAGAAATTAACTACAAGTGATGACTAGGAACAATTCAAGAGTCTAACAGATAATGATATTTGCTGAGGTTTAGAAGTCAAAATTATGACTTCCAAAAATCAGTGTAAGATGAAACCATAGCAAGATTAAATAGAGAAAAACAAACATTCTTTAAAAATTAGAAGTCCACAGGGTAGTCCATACATAATCACATAAATAATGTTAAAGCTAAAAAAAAAAAAAAAGGCAATCCAGTTCATTCAAAATCTGCAAATTAAACCAGCCTTGTGCTACTCCAGATCTCTCAATTATACTGTGAAAGCTGTATGTTCAACGTCACTAACCAACTGAAGACAAATGTATTACATATCACCCCCCATTTTTATTCTGAGTTGTCATGAACAATCTGTCTCTACTTAGTGTAGTGGAGAATTATCTTTAATCCATTGTTCAAACATAAAGACTTTCAAGGTCATTGTTAATTAGAGAGAGGTCCAAACTCTTCCTAACTTAAGGCTTTGGATGCATCGCTGCAGTTAAGCAAATTTACCTGTTTTGTTTAATAGAAACATCTGAGAATTAGACTAGCTTATCCCACTGGGTTTCCATCACTTAACTTACACTTATTTATGGGCAGGAAAAAAGATAAACTTCTTTCATCCAATAGTAAGCAGCACTGCCAATAAAAACATTATGCTGTATGAAACTAAGAGGGGGAATTTGTTAATCTGTTAATTTATCACAGAATTACAGAACTACTGAAGGAGTAAAATAAATGTCAAAGTAGCATTATAAGGACAGAATCAAGGAGAAAGAAAATGTCAAGGGAATGTTGTACCTAATATATTCCCTTTTAAATTGCTTTCACATCTAGAAATTAGGCAATTTAACAATAACCTTAAATTACTTGCAAGAAACCTGACTGTGGGGCATTTTGCTCTTCATTAGCTACACACTAGATAGATATACATTCAGCACAATTTACAGAGTCTCATTCTGATTTAGCTACGGAATAGTATCTCTAACATTACAGACAAGCAACTGTCACCTAGACGTTGCCTTTCCACCCTGTAAAGTCACAGGATTGTGTGGAGTCTGCCCTTCCTCTGACGAACTCCGTTTGGTTTGTGACAACAAGTTTTTATTTCCTCATTCCTCAGTGTGTCATGATTGTCTTTGCAAACCCATTTAGACTGGGCAGGACTACCCAGTCATGAAGAAGAGGTTTTACCTTGATTTTGCTCGCAGTACCACAGTGAAAATAGACATCTATCTTAGCAAATATTTTCCTGTGTCACCTCATTTTCAATGCTTAGTGGCAAGATTTAGTTCATAATATAAACCAAAATTCAAGTATAATAGAATAGTACTGGTTCGGCTGCGGTTCCAAAGCCTTTCTTTCAAGGATTCACCCAGCCTAGCACATATCTCTCTAAATGAATTTCCCATTAGTTCTTGTCATTAGTACTTGTTGAAAAGCAAAAGTGATCAACTAAAAGAGGAGGGCTTATGCAATGGAAGAAATATAGCACGATTAACTGTACACCTCTAGCTGTTGTGCCCAAAACGGAAGATCCAATGTCCCTCTCAACCTCACTCTGTAGAGGCCTTGAGTCAATATGCATTTAACAGCAAGAATTTAACATACAAAAAATACATGGAAATGTCAGCTGGAAGTCTGTGGTCAAAATTCTGAAGGACAAGGAAAATGAATACGATATGCTTACCCCTGATATTTTTCATGGACGATAGACCTATATATTCTCCTCTGAATGACTGCACACTTCTGCTTTGGCATTTTTACACTTTTGAAAACAGTTCTACAGTTCTTGGTTTAATGAGGCATGCATGGAAACTGGATTTTATCTGGCTACACTAAAACTTGCATTAATTTGCAGAGACAAATGTCAGGTAGATTTTCCTCTCCAAGGCATTCCATGAATCAAACAATTTGGATCAACTTCAATAGAGGACTGAGGAGTGATTTTCCTTCCATGGTATTATGCATAAATTAAAAGCAAATGCTTTGTGTTGAAGAAAGAAAGTATATTGAACAAATATAGTGTAGATTTTTTTTTTTTTTGAAACTTCAGAAAGATTCTTTAAATATTCACTGCTATGCATACTAAACCATGTAATTGAATACTTTTCTTCAACTGAAAGAATATGCTGCTTCTTCTCTACGGTCTACTTTTAACCACATTGGTCATACTACTGACCAAGTTGATTGCTACAGTCTGAAACTTGAATTAGTGAGAAGGGTAGCTATGAAAATGTTTATATCAGTGTTATATAATTATTGACAAAGAATAGGATTCTGTAGAGAAGAGAAACTTCTAACATGTCCCCTACAGCTCCAAAGTGTTCTAAGATGCACTGCTGGTTTCTTCACGTACCACTAAAAGCCAAGACAATACGTAAAATGATTATGCTTCACTAACTAGATTTTTATAGTTTTTTCAAGTATATGTTCAGCTTCTTAGTAACTCTATCTGTCATTCAGCATTAAAATGCTGCCTTTTTCTTAATGGCATGTACAATAAAATAAAACGGACAGTTCCATTTAAATAAAAACTAAGTTGCAAGGAGACATGCTAAGAATGAAACGCCTTTAAAATTAAGTGCTCTCTTAAAACACTTTTTATGAACGCCTAGAGATCAAGAAGCCGTAAAGCACAGTTCCCACAGTAAATCTGAATTTGTTTTTATGATGCACTGTTCAGTAAAAGTAGAAATCTGCCAGAACTTTCAAGCCCATTATGTTCATCCCCACTCTACTACATAGTTTGCTTTCACCTATTACTATTATTTTACCAAAAGAATCAGAATTATTCTTTGACGAGGAGTCTTCCTGAATCAGATATATCAACTTTTCATCAGTCAAAAATTTTATTTTCATCTGTCTGACCTGTTCAGACACCATTTTTAGTTGTAAAATAATGAAAAATCAAAAAGATATATTTTTAAAATTTCATTAGTATTATTTTATGTGAACAAAAGTTGACTCAGTTCAGTTAACAAAAGTATATGGACAGAAGCCTATTTTGTGCTGAAGAGTGTTTAAGCAAAATAAGAGGTTTAACTTTACTAGGAACAAGAACGAATGTTAAAACTTTAAGCCATTTTTATCTTAAAACCCAGGACATTCACTAATATTCTAAATGGGCTCAGACAGTCAAGGTCTAGCTTCAGCTGCACTGACTCATCACGCGTTTCATATCTCAAGGCAAAACTAAGATTTTGGGTTCTCATGTCCTATAGAAATACGGAGTATTGTACAAGCCACATCTTTCCTTCACTTACTTGCAACCCTTAAAACTGAAAATACCCCTGAACAGCAACCCAAATCCAAAACCTCTATTGCCTACCTCTCCGGCTTTCAAAGCACTGTCACCAGCAGCACTACTGGGACAGCAGCAGGTTCTGCGTTACGAATGTGCTGTGAATGTGCACTGACGCAAGGCTAGCCTTGCCAAAACTAATAGAGGAGCAAACGGCTGCCCAGCCCCCTGGCATTGCCAGAATACACCCAGGAGGAGGCACTGAATCAGTCCCAGACGTTGCCAAAAGCCCGGCTGAGCCAACACACACTAGCACATTTACACCTGGCTTCAGAGACCACAGCAGTAAATGTCAGGGGTTTGGGAAAACCTCCTGAGCCCTCCTCCGACATACCCAACTTACCGTTCTGAAATAAATGAAAACGTGAAAGGTTCATGAAGCTGTTGAATCACATCTGTAAACTGCTTTGTTTAATTCTTCACACACCAGCTCCCCGCACTGTTACTTTCAAACCTGAGGAGCAATCCCTTCGTTTTCAAAATTCCCGCTGTTATCCATGGTCCCCAGCACGACTGATTTCATTCATTACAACACAACGGTGCGCTAAAATGAGGGCAGCATGGGGGGTCAGTAACAGGCATGCAGGTTTAATGCATGTCTGGAAATTACATCCCGGTACAGCATCCGGGAACTTCTCGCTGCCACCTACTACTCGTGCTAGGCACACAGAGAGAATCACGAGGCTGCCTCGGGTTCTCTCAGGAAACATTGGGTGGCTGTTACTAGCAATTGCCCAAAGAAGAGTTTTTTCAATACAGTATTGCTGGCTTATAATTAGGATGCTTGACACTTCATATAAACACCCTAAAAAATCGAGATCATACTGATTGCTAATCTGGAGTCGGGGTGGAATTTCTCCCCATCATTAGGCAAATAATTTGGATTTTTTTCCCACCTTTCTTCCAAAAGGCAAGATTTGTCGCACTCAAATCTTGCATAACTCATCTAAATAATCTTCTTCCTTTGCTGCGCTTCTGATTGCACACTGTTTTCTGCCTCTGGCACGCTGCCTGGTCTCCTGAAGGTTCAAGTGGTTTCATCTATCTAGTGTCTTGCATAGGTATTATATGTAACCTATAGGTCTATAGGTGAACACCTGCATTGCACTGGAAGTCTTGAGATCTACTCAAGGCTCATATTGCCAAGACAAAGACCTAAAGGCCAGATTGGATGTTTTATTGTGTTGTCTGGGTTTAAGCTCTGTGATACTTCAGTAGATAAACCGCGCTGTAACTAGCACTAATTACCATCTCTCTCTTAAATTTACACACCTGCTGTTAGCAACGCATCTCTAGTCCATGCTAGAGACAACTCTTCTCCTCACAGTTGCAGGGACTTTTGGGATTTGTGGCACTTTGCTAAGCTGACGGAAACAGACCTATTGTAGGAGTCAGTTAAGCAGCCCTTAAATAATGTTCCTCTGTTCCCTTGTTAATAAAAGATGTAACAGTTGATTTAAAATTGGACGGTAAATTTATAGCTACTCTTTTTTTTTTAATTTCGATGCAATATTTCCTGCAGGTATCTCAGCTCTGGTTAGTTTCCCTTTTATAATATTCCTTGTATCAAGAGTGTATCACTGCAGAAGATGTAACTCAAAAGTGACAAAGATTAGAAAATTACTTTAGGCAACTTGATATATTTAATAATTGTCTGAATTGAATTGTTTGATTGTATTGTGACCTACATTTCAACATAGAGGGGATATAGCTCAGCACAGAGAATAAAAAAATAAAAGCCCTGCTTGCATGTAGTAAAATAAATACAAATTGGATTTAAAGGGAGTGGGAAGAGATTTAATGGAGTACAACTTCCTCCTCCCATAAAACAACGCAAACAAAGTGCTTACGAATCTGTATTTATCTCCTGCATTAAGGGGAGAGAGAGATGGTTTCTGTGATTAAAAAGAAAAAAAAAATTATTTCCCGGAATGTTTGGATAGTACCAAATATTATGTAAAATAAAATGTGCAGTGTTCCAAGACTGATAAATAGCAGCATTCTAATATATCCCCTAATCAGGACTCAAAGAATAGGGCTTCAGAATGAGAATTTAGTCTACTAGGTGTTTGAGCAGGGTTAACACAATGAAGTATCTGATTTTGGTTGACAAGAGGTGTGAAATTCGTGGGGACAACACAGCCTGTTGGATCACCAGTAGTTTTACAACTACTTAAGAATTTGTAATACTTCTTTGAGTGTTTAAAACTATTTCTTTAAAAGAGGAGGTATGAAAGAATTAAAGATAGAGTGATTTCTGAATGTGTCACCTTTCAACTGTTCCTTTTAAGAGCATCACACCAAGGTAAAGGCACAATATTTTATTCAACACAGCATAATGGATCATATATTGGCAGTGAGCCCGTCTTTACGTTTACATTATACTGCATCTGAGAACTGATGACTTCTGGAACAATGATAAAACTATGATAAAAAACTATGGTGCTTCAGAGATCTAAATTGTATTCTAATTCAATATATCTTCACTGGCTGCCCAAGATGAATGGACTTTAATCGTGATGGTCATAAAAGAGTACTGCCAGATATGATGACTGGGCCGCTGCATGCCGTTACAGTCTTAGGAATATGCTATGCCTTGTCCCAAATAGACACTATTCTTGTTACCCAAACAGGATGACATTGCCACAATGACAGGGAATTCAGAACACAGCTTTTACCCTGTCTTAATTTTCTCTCCCCACACTTTCGTATATGGTTTAATCAACTGCCATATTACAAAGCCTAACGTTACAGAACAGTCATGCAAATGTTGACATTGTTATCATCTCTTTATCTCAAAATTTTTGATTACACAAAGATATTAAATTCCATTTTTTTTTTCTTCTGGACCACCCCTACTTCCTTTGTCTTCTAGGATGGAGTCTGGCTACCTTACATCCTTATTTTTCATCATGATTAAATAGTCATACAAAATATGCCAAATCTATACGGTATATCCCCAGAATGCGCGTTATCAGATGAGACAAATTTACCCTCGATCTTATCTCCTCTGATTTTCCTTAAGCCACAATTTTGTATAGTATTAGGTGATAATATTAGCAAGTTTTAATAGCAAGCTTCTCATATTATATATATCGTAACATATTACAATATAGTGCGTGACTTAACTGACAGATCCTTTACTTTGAAGTAAAATGAATGAATGTATACATTCAAGCTGCATATAAAGTAATTACTATACAACATAATTTATAATAGTAATAATCTGACAGTTTAAATCATATCTGCTAATCTCCTTGTTGGGGAGGGTATGATAACTCAGAGGTCCAATATTTATAGCTAGTCTTCTGCCCTATTAGCGGTAAGCTAATTCATTAGAGATATTTTAATTAAATGTGAAGACTAAATTTTTATTTACTTAGAGAGAGACTTTCAATTCCCATTAAGTGCATTCTCACTTTTAAGAAAGCTCAAATCTGTCAGCCTATGCTGTTGACCAATTGGAAAACTAAAAGATTGACTGAGGTTCCCATCGCTCCATGTCTTTCCAAAACGGCTGCTGATTCCCTCGAGTACTGTGACATTTTCATTACAGGATTCATAAAAGGAATGATTGCATCTGGTGGCTACCCTAATAACCACCAAGGTGCAAAACTAATCTACAAGAGGCTGGATATTTATTGGAGTTACCATTGGAATGATCCCACATGTGGTGAGGAGGTGTGGCAGGGGAGCTTGCTCCAGCAGACAGGAGCTGCAATGGGTATACAGGCTGTTCAGGAAAGACCGCCTCGGAAAGTGAGGAGGAGAGGTGAGGTCTGTGCAAAGGAGTGCATTGAACCCACGGAGCTTGGCCTCACGACTGGTGGTGGGCCAGTTCAGAGCTTACAGGTAAGGATCAGAGGACAGACTGACACAGCTGACCCTGTGGTATCCTTCTGCTACAGATCAGCTGACTGAGCAGAGAAAACAGATGAAGCTTTCCAAGGCAAGTTGGAGGAAGTCTCATGACAACAGGCCTGGTTTCTTATGGCACATAACACCTCATATTTGCTGGAAGGGCAAATAACTGAGAATAGAATAGAATAGAATAGAATAGAATAGAATAGAATGAATAGAATAGAATAGAATAGAATAGAATAGAATAGAATAGAATAGAATAGAATAGAATAGAATAGATAGAATAGAATAATTGCCTGAATACTCTGCAGAAGCATGAGAAATAAGAATCGTGATAGAGAAAGAAAGGTATATAGATATATAGAAATAGAAGCTCAGATTAGCCAACGTTGCGTGGGCAGAAGTGCCTCTAATCAGTGAGGTACATTTCTTTAAAGCAAATGCAATTGAACTTCAAAGGTCTTTAATATTTTTATACTTCGGGTTCCTTATGTCACATTATCCCAGCACCTGGTACGTAGGTGATGCATAGTCTACTACCACTACTTGTTACTCTACTGCCTGAAGTTGAAGCTGTTTGTGTCACTGACTGGAAGAATACTGATGATCCTAATTCATTACCAACACAGTTATAGCTGATCAGATGGCAGATTGTTTTCTAAGAAGTTAGAAATATGCAGAATTCTATTAATCTGGAGTATGCAGACCCTTTTGTGAGCAGAATATTATTTCAAGCACCCAGTTTGTCAGAAAAATCGCCTATGCATATGCAACTTGATAGCCTCTTTGACACATCCGTCATAATATTTTAGTTACATGACTCATTATATTTCTTCCTCAAAGCTTCTAGCTGCATTTATTGTTATTCTGGGTGGTATTTTTTGTTTTTTCCTTATTCAGTGTTTGACCCCACACCTTATTTAGCACACTTCATTCAAACCTTGCATGGAAAGTAAAATTATTTTTTCATCACCATTTCCATGGTGTTTTTGCTCTAGTGAATGAATGCTTCATAAGTACAATTCCTAAGATTCAATTTATTACAGCCATTTTTCAGTTTGAAAATTAATCACAGTTGTACTAAGATGCCCAGTGGGTTTGGGTATACAGTTTTTATCGCTTGAGACCTGACACTAATTTATAACATTTTGCTATTCAGAGCAGTCTTAATTGATTTTATTGACAATTAGAAACGCAACAGTTCTGCAAATCTGCCCCTGCATTTTTCATGGTGTATAAGGTAAGTAAGAAACAGAGTTACAAGAGTATTTAATGTACTACATGAAAGGTTTATTTTTGACATTAAAGTGTGGGTTCCAGAAATTTCCTTTTCATTCCCTCCAGTTCCTGCCGTGCTTTTACAGCTTTGTCTTTCTCTTTACCCTAGAACATAACTCGTCTATCACCTCTCACTTTCTCCTCTTGTGGGTCAGTGCTCCGTAGACCACCTCTTCCTACCAGAGATGGTCTAACTGACAGATATCTGAAACTATTGTTCTCAACAGGGGTATTCAGCTTTAAAATCTGCCTCTTCAATTTAAGAATGGAAAAAGGGCACGGGTTTCTGAAAGCTTGACTTATTTTTCCACTTAAAAAGGTACTGCTTTTAACATGGCTGCATTAATGATGGTGTTATCCTGTTTCACAGGCATCAGTGCCATCTCTGGTGTTATACATATTCAAACCAGAAATCAGGCATCCTAGAGACAGCATGTTCTTCCAGCGCAGCCTGAGAGAGTGAGGCATTGGGCTAAGGCTTTTATTAAAATGTATGTGATCTTAAAAGCAAAGGCTGTATTATAATTCATGTGTGCAGACCTTAATTTTAGCATTCCCTAAAGCTAGGTATTCTAATTCTAAGTAAAAATTCAGTAATGTCCCCTACTACATTTTTTTAAAGTGTTTGCATATTTACATGTAAGACACGTATATATCATATATTTTCTCACTTACACGTTTACATTGCCTAACTATGAGCATAAGCAAATCTTGCATATATATATATATAATATTCTCACTTACATGTGTGTATATATATATTTTTTTCTCACTTACATGTTTACATTGCCTAACTATGAGCATAAGCAAATCTCACTGAATCAGCTGGAATTATCTTTAAAAAAGCTGGTTTTGTATTGTCATTCCCATGGTTACTATGAAGCACCTTGTCTTTTGAATGAGTACGTAGATGCATAACTATAAAATAGCAAATGGATGAAGCTAGAAAGAAGTCAAAACACACTGATTGGTAGAAACAGGGAACTGCTGTGTCAAAGAACATAAGGAAACTTCCTACTTGTAGCAGGTCCTTGTATTCCTGCTAAAGAAGAACTGACTAGACCAGGTGACAGCCAACTCCCGCTCTCACCTGAATTTGTAGGTTATTTGCTCCCCCCCCCCCCCTTGCCCCGCACACTCGTGACTCTGCGGTATGTGTAGCTGTATTGATGCTTAGACTTCTGAAGGCACACAGGCACACAGATTCAGATTCTGTATTTCTCATTTAGTCGTATTCAGATCCTTGTTCCTCCTCCATAACCGTGCATCTACTTTGCCCATTAGTGCCCCAGCACTGCCAGTGGGAAGGACCAGCTGCTGCCCAAGCCAAGAGCCTTCTACTCACAGGGAAACCACCACCCCCAACGTGGCACAGATTGCTACCGTGACCACTGACCAACCGATGCAATGCTTATTTTATGTCAGAATGAACAGACCAGAGCTTGAGTAAAAAGGAAAGGGGAAAAAACAACAGCTGACATTAAGCTATGGCAAAGGTAGAAGAGGGGGGTTTTTCTTCATTACATGTTTCCCTCTTGTGTCCTGCAACACTCACATAAATATCCTCTGCAGTGCTCAAATGGGGCAGAAATCTGAGCCGTGATGATCCCCTGACTCCGAGTGTGTTTGGTGGCTGGTACCTGTCGAGTGGGATAGCATCCAGGGGTGGAAGGGCTGTAAACACCGCTGTATTACCCTGTTTACATGTGATAGTGATGGTTGATGAGGCTGGGGAAGATTAAGCTGTTCCGTGAAAGGTGAGCAAGGCGGAGGAGGAGGCTAAAAAAGAGCACGTAAATCCCAGTTACGCAAAGCAAGAGTGTGTATTTTGAGATTTGCATAGATGTCTGCAAGCTGGTGTCCCTTAAGCATTCTGGTGGTGAAACTCAGGTTTGAGGAGTCAGAAGTTGACTGAAAGTAGTCGGACAGGAAAAAATAAGCTTATTGCCATCCTCGCAGGTCGGTGTAAAAACATGACAAACAGTGAGAAAAAAAAAGGATAATCTTCAGCATAGGAAGTCTGTCAACTGTCAAGCTGGAAAATATTCCGGATGCATTGCAACTGTTCCACATTTTAAGTTATCCTAAATATTGAGACAATAATACTAGATGACCAGTCAAACTTTTGAATTCCCTCCATCTCAGAAACAGGCAAAGTCAGTGATTTACTGAAACTCAATGTATTTTAAGAATGAGCCCAAAACATGGCACGTGATTTCCTCTCGTGAAACTTCCTCTCGCTAACTACTACATCATAAATTAAATCCTAGATATTCTCAGCACTAAAGTAACAGACATCAAGGGCTTTCTTCACAGCAGACACCATGTGCCTGACAGACTAAAAACTCATTAAAAATCTCCAGCATACCTGTGTTCCTTAAACACGGGCTTGAAAGACAGGATGGTGTCAGTTTGCTGAGTTTAGATCATAGGGTAACTCTACCTTCAGAACTACAGCTGCTAAAGACTAAATCCAGCTGATAATGAAGACATTTCAAATACCAGTCTGATGCATACATGTCTGGATGGAGAACTAGTGACATGTGATAAAAGATGGTCAGAGAGCCACAGCACAGCGACTATTGTGGAAGCATTTGCAAGGGGAAAAAAAAATCCACTTTTAAGACTATAAGAAATTTTATTGAATGCTAGTGAAGAGGTTTTTGGAGCAGGTGTAATGTAATGAGACAGACGGGAATCAAACAGGATTTAAGCTGCTGCGTTTGGTATCAACTGAGTCTCAATATGGCAATATTTTGAAGGTGGGAAAATGAAACTTAAGATACAGCAAGCACCAGATTCTCAAAACTAGACTGGAAACCATAGCATTCAAAGGGACTTTTTCACACCTAATACATGGAAATGGTGTTTTGAGAGGATATTGAAAGTTATTGCCTGGGAGGGAACAAAGGTACCGCACGTGAAATGAGCTAAAAGCTGTTTGAAGCAGAGCAACGATTGGCAACCGGGCCATGAGCAGGCGAGACAATCAACTAGAATGAAACAAGATCTTAGTAACTGGAATAGAATAATCTCTGTATTCAAAATTTTCAATCAGAAAACCCGGCTCGCTTGGATAGGAGAGAGATTTCCTTGTGGCTCAGCATCAGAGATAGAAAAATAGGCGGCCAAGAGTTCACCCATCCACTTCTTGCAGAGGGGCGTGTTTCGATACAGGTTTTGGAATTCAGATTGATACGCGATGACAAGAGCCTCTAGGACAGACTGAGTTAAAAGCTGACCTTAATATCGGCTCAGCTTCACGTCAGCTTTAGCTGAAGTTGCTGGATTCAGCTGCTGAGTGAAACGTGACATACAGAAATTCAGACTAAATGGTCTAAACAGTGCCTTCTGCTTTAAATGATGGGACAGACTAGTTAGCCCTGGTTTAGGCTTCTCCAGATTGGGCATTTAAGTCTGAAATATTCATTCTAGGCTTCTTTTACAAGCCATGAATGGAAATTAATCTCATTCTCAGGGAGACATGTAAGAAGAGTAAGATGAATTACTCTCTGGAATGCTTATCTCTGCTGACTTTAAAAGAAGCCTAGGGAACTGGATGAGATTTACACATCTCTGCTTTGGATGTGTCAAGGCTGGGCAGATTAATCTCTCTTTTCATGTTTGGGTTTTTGTTTGGTTTTTTTGTTTTTTGTTTTTTTTCCTGAGTTTGTGTTTAAAAACACATGGAAGTGTTTCCATTTTTGCTACTGAATCCTCGATATACTTAGAGAAGTGAAAAATAAGTGAAAAGTCCATTCATGTTTCCTATTCTCTCTAAATACACTGGTTTACTTTTGGTATCTTTCCTTCTATCACTACCATATATACAAATTGCAACTACATAATTTAAATAGCTGAGAGAGGAGAGTACTATTATCACATATAAATATGCCAAAAGGATAAACCACAACAATGAAAAGTGAAGAGCTCAATATAAGACATGCAAAAAAAGATCAGGGTTTGAGAGAGAAACCTTCTTTGACAGCTGCATCTTGATGAGTCTGGAACTCTTCATGGGAAGGTAGAATAATTTCTGGTTTACGTGGTGTCAGCAACACCCAAATCAGAACCTTCATATTCAGGGAAATCTCCAGATACCTTCATACGGTTTAAAATTATTCATTTTGCTTCTTCTCTTTTCCTTGTTTTTAATTATTTTCAATATACGCTTGATATTGTTATATGAACTCATACAGGGATGTATTTAACTGAGATGTCTTTCATCCAGAAAACCACCAAACAGCCTGAAATGCACACGTATTACATATTAACATGACGTATGTCTCTGCCTACTTTAGAAATTAAGTAATTCCAAGCAAGAAATATTTGCAATAGCATCTTTTTGGTCCAATTTTTTTTTGCAAATCTAATAATAAAACAGACTCACAAAGGAAAAGACTGCCCCAGCAGCAGCTTGATTAACAAAATCTCTCTGCTCACTGCTGTTACTCGTCTGTCAGTCAGCAGGCTCCATTGCTCAAGGGATGGTATCTGGGTTTCAGCGTGTCTTGTCACGTCCTGTATTCTCGAACACTTCTTGTATGAGCCACGTTGTTGGAAGAACTTTGTGGAAGTGTGTTTGGCTTTTCGATACAGATATGGCATATTTTAAAGCTCACTCGCTGCTTCTGTGACCATCAAAACAAAACAACCTTCTTATTACAGGCGATGATCATATTTGGACGTTGATGCACTTAACATCGATATAATTATCTAAAGATTACGTCACAGTAAGAGTAGTATTGACATGAGTATAGCTTAACTGCATGAACCTGTAACAGGGGACTACAGAATTACTGGATAAATAACCAAACCCAAGTTTCAAATGCAAGATCTCCGCATTCTTCCAGAGGTGCTGTGGGTAATGAATACAAAGCAGGAATCTGTTCATGGGTAGAAGAATGGCTGCATACCACTTTTTAAGCCTAGACAGACTGTAGACAATTTTACCATGGTAACCAACTAATGCAACATTAATAGTTCTAACAGATGGTAGATTATTAACTTGTCAAAAATAGGGACCCTAAATTAACGTTAGCTTCATAATCAAAACTGATAAAAAGAAAATTCTTTTTAAGTAAGTATGTCAAGTTGGTAAAACATAAAGTAATAGAGCAGATAGAAAAGGCGGAAGAAATGTCCCTTCAGCCTCCGACAACTGCCTCATCTTTTGAGGTCTCCCTGGAAGCCTGGACTGCTTTCCTACTATTTGTTAGCTTCTAATTATTATTTTAAATCCTAGACAGTTCTTGATATAATTTTAAGTTATGCAAACAGAACCTAGTCTGGAGACCAAATATCTGAATATGTTCCTTAAACAAAGTCTTACCCTGAACTTACCTGAACTTACTTTTTCTGCATCTGTAGATCTAATAAGGCAGGGCTGCAATCCTCTTATTTATTGATCCCTAAAAAGAGGCAAACTAACCCACCCCTGTGAGTTTCTTTTAAAAAAAAGTTGAAGATTCAGCCTGGAACCAGATTGACTTCATAACTCCTTATTCATGCAGTCAGATCACTTATCATTAATGGACTTTGTTGAAATTATGATGGAAAAACAACTTTATAAATGTAATAAAATTACTCAAGTGTAGAAAAAAATCTCTGATATTTTTTATACAACTTGAGATCACAACTGTGATCATTGAGTACATGCAAAAAATCAGATTATTACTGAATATGTTCTGAAATGTTACATAATAAGCCACATTTTGATTAATTTTGTTACAAAACGCAAAATACAACATATAAAATACCAACACCACAGAGCACAAGCTTCTCAGCTGTAGAAGGCTTTTTATCCTGTGTATTAATGGCATAAGCTGAATAATACTTATCAACACTTCCGTTTAAATATTTCAAAGACTGAGAATTGTTTTCAGTATTGCCACATTCCATATATTAACTTTTTTACCATTCAAATAAAAACCTGCTTTTGTTGTTACACAGCACTTGCAGAAGCACTTTAAAGTTTGTGGTTTTATTTCAGAGGGACTTTGTACACGAGTACATGTGGATGACTGTCAGACTTTATGGCATTTTATTACAACCTAGCAAGAGGAGAAAAAGAGATTCTGAAATGCGAATTTCCAACTCTTGGAAACTACACTATTGCTTTGATTTTTTCAAAGTATGGGTCTTGTTGCCAATAAAACCTTCAGGAAAATTTGAAAAAGAGACTTCTGTATGCTTTTGACATTTGAGTTCTCCACAGTCTAGTCTAAAGACACCACCCTATGCCTTATTGTGTCTATTTAAATACTTTATAAACGACTAACTTGCAGTGTCAAGGCCACTGGCTAACATCCATTTCGACACTGATGAAATGACCTGGAGTGATGCAGAGTTTCCCGCGGCACACTCTGTCACAAGTAATGAAATATGAAGGGACCAAAAAAAATTTTTTGGCGCTGCATAACAGAGGAAGAAAAAGGTAAACCAAAAAAAGAAAAAAAAAAAAAAAAAAAAAAAAAAAAAAAAAACCACTTTGATAAGTATGAGCGAAGACATATTTGCCTCCAAAGGAATCTTCAAATTGCTTCAAAGAAGTAACAGATTTCCCAACAGCCTTGGTTTGGAACAGTATCCAGAGTTTCAGCACTGCAGTCACAGTGTAATATTCTAGAAAGGGAGCGCAACAGAAGATAAATGATTTGTGCTGAGTTAAGAAGGAAAAAAATAACGTTCAAGACCACTTCTTCTTGCCGAACACCTGAGTAAGTCTATCTGGCTTTCTTAAATCTCTCTAAAATCAGTCTTCCCTTATAACGTAGCTGAGTATGCCAACATCATTACACTTGCAAAGATGAGAGATAACTGATTGTTCTAATTCGATACACGGGGGCTCCTAACTGCATTACAAGTCTGATGGAAATTACACTGAACAGGCTTCCAGTAACGCCAGAGGACTTTGGATGAAGTTGTAGAACTAGCATCCCGAGGAGTCCTGAAGCCGCGGACTCAGGAGTGCCTTAATTATGGAGGAACTTAAGGGACTTCCCAGCGAGGGAAGTCGCATGCATATAAAGCAAGATCTCGATATCAACTGTTACAGTGAAACCAGCATAATCTCAACGCTATGGGCAACTCCACTCCAGTATAGGAATCTCTTTTATTCTAATGCGGTTTATGAGGCAGGAATGCAATGTTAAACCTGCCCTTGTACTGGAATATCTAAGGAGGAGGGGAAGGTGTGACACCTGTCCAATTAGCTAAGCTTTCCGGGGACAAAATGACAAAATTAGTGCTGTTGACCTCCAGTTCAACTGCTGGAAATTTTACCCAGCCATCAGAGATATTGCAAGAACGCAGTGAGCAAACTCAACAAGAAAGGTACTGTTTTATGCAATCCTGCCTTTCCCCTAGCCATTGAGCTACTGCATTTAAAGCATTATTACCATCATCTCATTTCCAAGGCTTATATCAGGCCTTTAGCACCACTTTAATTGTTTACGGAGATCCAGTGCTTGAAGTATCCTGGTTGCTAGTTCCTGAGTGTGCACATCTCCCAACCTCCTAGAGCTCACCCTGCAGTTCCTCATTCGTTTTGTTACTCTGGGCATTACATTGGCTCTCTCAATTTCCAGCACCTTCACCATAGTAGATTTGTCATATTAAAGTATTAATGTTGGCCATTTTAGGGTTTAAATGTGTGGTGGGGTTTTTTAATATATTTTTCTAATAATTAAACTACTTTTCATGCTTTTAGTACTATAGAATCGTTCAGTCCCTTAAACCCTTTAAAACAATCGTGGCCAGTGGGAAACATGATGGCGAGCGCAAAGCAGCAGAGCAACTCTTCACCTGCTGATGCAGTGTAATTCAGCCGCATACTAAGTACGCGTGAGATTACCGAAAAATCAGTTTCACACTCTTTTTACTTATACACTTTACAGGAAATAGATTTTATGCTATCACTTCAAAAAGCAGAACTATTCAACAATGTTCAGACGGACTAATGCCACAGGCTTAAAAGCACACTTTTGTCTATAGTTCAAGTTGGAAGTATTATTCCCAGGATAAAAAATTACAAATCAGGATAGAAAAATACAGTTAGATTAAATAATAAGTTACAGCCATGTATTTTGGATACCAGCAATGCATCACTGTGTATTTTAAGGAAAGTAAATACTATTCACAAAGTATGATTTTTGCCTAAGCTTCCAGGATCATTACTAGAGATAGATCAGTACACCAGAATATTTTTTTCTACTTATTAAAAACTTTTACTATTTCACAGAAAGAGTACGTAATTTTTTTTTTTAATGTAAACGATGTTGATTTCTACCAAAGGATAAAATACAAATAAATTTAGAACTTGAAAGTAATGCACACTGCATTTCTGTATATTCACTTCTAAAGAAACTTTGGTAAATTAACGATGACCAAGCCAAGCTGTTACGTTTCAAAGAGGACTGATCATTTTCTATGCCTTCATTGTAAAGTGCTCCGAGTATCTGTCATGAGGTCTCTCTTCAGCATTAGTTAGATGTTTGAAAGTTTCGTAAAATCACTGCCCAGCTGAATGCCTGTAAAGCCTCTCTCAGTATCACGCATGTATAGCACCAGCAACCACCCACTCAAAACAAAGAAGAAGTGACACACAATTAAGTTCTCAAACACAAGAGCGTTTGATTTGAAGAGAGTGCTGTCTTAATAACTACTGAAAGATGACCTCCACTCAGCACTCCTCTGGCAAAACGGGACTGTATCTTAGAACAGACCCGAATTATACATAAATTCTACTTATCTTTATCACACTACTGCCATGAAAAAGACCTTCTAACCTGCTGCTTAACTGAGTATTTTAAGTGTTACATATCATTCTACTCTGAAATCTATTTTAAAAACAGGAGGTAGTTATCTTGTTGCAATCACTAAAGAAAAGAAGATCATATATTGGAAGACAATTTCCTGGCACGCTGCTTTCCCCTAGACTAGAAAGATATTCTAATCTCACCTAACACTCTTAGAGGGAGAATTCCCCCAAATCAACAAACATCAGTGACATTATACCTTCACAGGAACACTTTTCAGTTTCATAATCTTAAATACATAAATATTTTTATTATCTCCTAAGCTACCATGGGTTAATTAGTTGGACAACCGAGTCATCAAAAGCTACATGCCCTATAGCCCTTCGTGCCAGGCTGTAATACATTTCAGCCACTTCACAGAATGTCCTTGTAGCAGCCATAGAGTTGAAAGCAAAAGAACGTCTCATCTTAAGAAGAAAAGCCAACTGGCAGAGGACAGATCATCCAGTTGTTGCAGGAACCATTTTTCACAGGACAGTCTCTCTATCACTGTTCTCTCTGTCCTGAGCCTCAAGTGAGACCTATAAAATACCCTCAACATATGAGCCCGGAAACTAAAACCCATTATATACCGGACAGTTATGGACTGAATGAAGATACTGCACATTCCATTTTTCCAGTGACACCCTGCCAACTACCCCTGAACATTTCACAGGCAATCACCACCTGCTGCTGTCAGCTCTGTGTAGAATAACGATCTTCCCACCTCTGCTTTATTAACATTCCCTTCTTTCACCAACCGCCAACCACTCTTTTCTCTAAAACTGCTTTACTGATTAGCAGAATGAAACCAAACACAACTGTTTCTAACCGGTAGCTATTTTTTCTTTTTCTGGTCCACATCTAAACACTGTGTTTTAGTACCCTGTTTCTCTTCAGTGCAGTCAGTGAATCTAACAACAGCCACTAATTTTTTTTTTTTTTTCTGATTAGTAAATTGTGATGATAGATGGGCAACACCCCCCCCCCCCTAGAATCTTCCTGGATTAATTTAACAATGTGCTGTATAACTCTGCAGTTAGCTCTGTTCAGAGTGAAAAGCAAATGGGAGTTGAAGATATGACATAAAGTACGATGCAGGAAGCACGTAACTACCTAATTTTCAGTATGTTGATGCACCAAAAACCTCCTTTGCAAACACAGGCATCATGCCTAACTGTGTTTATATTGATTAGCCTTGACTCAAGTGCAAATACAGAAAAGTATGTGAAACAAAACGATTCCACTTTATTTTTTTGATTGAGGGCCTCAATTTAAAAAAAAACAAAAAACACCCAAACAAAAAAAACCCAAAACCTGAAATTATTGGGAGTCATGAACACTTAGCAACTCTGAGAATCAAGTCTTTCTTTATTTATCACAGTTGGTAGACATCTTCAGAGCCATTTAGCTATGCTCAGAAAGTGACAGACGAGAACAAATAAAATGCCTGAATCCTTATTATCAAAAAAAAAAAAATGTTTTAGCACCAGCTGTCTCCAAAGTCAGATACAAAGTAATATCTTCCTCTTTGCAGCACCTATATTCAATTTCTAAGGTACATCTGTCATTTTATTTCAACAAACTCTAACAAGATCAGTTCACAGCCATCTGTGTCTCCCTACTTTGCAAGCAATTCAGGTTGTGTCACTTTAAAAATTGCCAAACAAATCAAAGCAAAAAAAATTGCAAAAGATTAGAGATGACATTTTGAAGTCCATTACAGCTTGCAATAGATATGCCCATAACAATATGCCTTATAATTTTAATTTTATAATTTTAAATTTTAATTTCATTTTAATATGCCTTATAATGCTAAGTGCTGAGCATTCAAGCACAGGTGAGTTATGAAAGAATCCGGAGCTTGAAGAAGACCGCCAGCCCCTCTTCAGCAGCAGCTCTATTGTGTTACCAGAGTTAAACTTGGAAGGGGTTACGAGTCTTTGACATCTCATGGTGCTCGAATACTCTTATCTTTAGTCATTCCCTACTATGAAAGAGATCAAGAAGGTTAAGTACAATCAAATTCATGACAATCCACGTAGCAGAAAGCTAGCAGGCAGAGGAATCTGTCTTTTCATGGCAATGTAGCAGAAGTCTCCAAACAACAAGACACAGCCATAGATAACTGGGCTATAGGTTGTTCCTAAGCAGTATAGGTAAAGAAAAAGCAGAAGATGTATATACCACAGAGTTGCTTAGTCGTGGTTTCCTAAATTTCCACTTAAGAATAAAGGGTCTCAAAGAATGTGTATCGAAGCATAATTATTTAACTAAAAAAAAAAAGAATAAGGATAAACCTCTGAATCTCACTGGATATAGTTTCCCTGCCTTGTATAAATAAAAGTCTTCTTAGATCCAAGTCCTTCACACATGGTATCAAATCACATCGCCCAGAACAGCAGCAGTTTGGAACACAATAATGTGTGGCATTAGGAACAGAATTTCTGATGCAGAAGTTAGGACCAAGGGAGAGAGAGCACATTAATTTAGTATTAAATGGAGCCAATTCAGAGGAATGAAAACAAAACAAACCAAAAAACCCAGAAATTATCAGATCAGAGCCAAGCACTGTGGATTTATTTCAGTCCCTCTGTACTCAAATAAAGCATTTCTTTTTATCTCGTTCGTAGAACCAAAACTTTGTTATTAGTAAAGAACATGAGGTGGTCTAATTATAAAAACGATACTAAAGACGGAAGTAGATTTTGTAAACCAGACAATTTGCTGCTCGTTTATGGTTGATTATGAATGTCAGCAGTCAGAGCCTAAAATCACCCACATCCAAGCGGCTACATCTAACCGCACCCTGTCATACAACGGAGGAAGCTGCAGTTAGGAACCAAGCTTTTGCACTAAGAAAATGCTGAGTGCCAGAAACCTGAGGATAGACCGTAAAGATAACAAGTCCGAATAGTTACTAGAGTCACTCCCTAAGAACACGGCAGCCTCAAAGAAACCGAACCTCGAGGGACAAGGGATTATGGAAAACATAGCAAATCAATCAAAGCCAACAACTATGGCAAAGCCAGGAGACTCCTCCGAACCCAGGCACTTAGTGCCGGGTTAATTGCAGTGAAACAGGGAGCAATTTGAAATGATGAATAATGGACAGGTTATAAAAGCGTTCCAGTAGCTCCATGCTGGAATGTAACGAAACCGTAGACTCCTACAAGCGGCAGTGAGAGATAGGACAGGACTGTGCGGCTGTTACTGGGGGTGATAGACTGTCATAAAAACTTCGCAAAGCAAAAAACGCGAAGAGTATCTGAGCTTAGAACTCAGGCTGCGGGAGACTTGGTGTTTGGTGTCTTGGCAGCAAGTTTTTGCAAAGTAAAAGATGTAGAGCTCTGAATCGTAACAGAGCAATGTCCTTATACTCCACTTTTACGCATATCAGCATCTGATTGTTTTTCTCATTTCACAAAGGCTCTATCTACGCTTCAACCCTAGCAAAAAACCCCCTCTTTGCCAGTTTGTTCACCCTCTGACTAGCAAACCCAAGCTATTCTCGGTGAGTTGACAACACACCACTGATAATGCTACTATAAAGGCCACTCTGTATCACAAAAAATATGAAAATCAGCATGTGCACTAAAAAGGTCTGCATGGGTGTCAAATCTTAGTACAACCACAAATTTTACTTTCACTAGAAAACTTACCAGTATAAACACTCTTTATTTCCAATACCTGCTAAGAAATTCACAGTTCACTTCGCATATATTCCCAGAGGAGATTCAAGTCTTTCCTTAAGTACTTTGATGCAGACTGCTGCAGCAAATAGAGCCAAGAATGAAGCTGGCAGCGTTAGACACCTCAGCTGACGGGAAAACAATTACCTGTCCTTCCACTCCTCACCTTGAGGTGAGAAATACCCTCTTTAAGTATTCTAGGATATCACTCAACTCTTAAAGTAGTAACATTTCTGTGACTAATGGTCATTTCTCTCCTTAGGTCCTTAGTGTTTTGATTTGATTGTTTCTGAGATCACACAAATCTTGGGTTATTCACATCGTACACAATTATGTGTATTGCACATACATTAAATGGTGTGCCTATTTTCTTGTGAAAATCTCAGTAAATCTTACTTAAGGGATACCTGACCTATCTAATTTATTGGAATGATAACACTTTTAAAAAATTTAATTATTATTTTTAATGTACAGATATGTAAGTCTGATTTTATTTTCTTTTCCTTTCTGTTTCCAAATGCTCTGAGGTCTTTACAGACTTACACTTACAAACTACTTGCCATTATACTTAAATTCAGGGTCACTGTCAGATTCTGAAGCTCTTTAAGTGTTATCACTTCATTATACATATATTAAAGATTTTCAACAGTTGCCCAACCTAAATGTCTCGGGCCCTTCAAGATGCCCTCTTTTATCTGAGATATTGGCATGATCCTGGTTGAAGCGATGTAAGAGATTCATGCCCTTCTGGGCTGGCCGCTAGAGGACAGGCAGAATACCACAGGCATCTCAAATGGCCCAAACACTACATTAGACAAAAAACCCAGACATGAAGGATGAGATCCAGCTCTTAGGTAATGACACCTACACGTACATGCCCCAGCTCCCACTATGACCAGCAGGGATGAAATTTTTATTCATTTACCTGAACGTAAGTATCTAGCACCATTTGAAATTCTCTAGGGTATCCTGCCTGCCCTTCAGCTGCCGCTCCAGAAATGACATAAGTGCTGCCTCATATTTGCCAGCGCTGGAAAAAAGTCTCAGAAAGGCTGCAGCGGCACAAGTAGCACTTACACCTATGTGCAGGCATCAGTGTCGTCTTTGGCCAATTCAGTCAGGGCCCTGAAAGCTAATCCCGACCTTGGTTCAATCACCTAGCAGTGTCTAACCTCCTGCTTAGATGTCACCGTGGACCTTTAATTGAGCCCAATATAGGCTGTTACACTCCACTGTTTGTATTTATTAGACCCCTTTACTGTACATTTACATGGCTCGCTTGTAAAGCACTTTTATATTATATAACTAAATTTTAACCTTCCAGTTTGAAACTGAGTCCCATCCAAAAGAATACTTCCCTAAACATATTTTCGTGACCCTTGTAGGTACAGTAACCATGTCCTTTTTTGAACGACATTAAGCACCTCTCTTGAAGCAACTATGACTATATCCTTCTCGAAGAGTGTAATATAACTTTGTTGTCAATTCAGGTGTCCAAAGAAAGATGTTTAGCACTATTTGGGATGTTCTAAGATACTCAAGACATGAGGCATTGCGTACATCAAGGCCTGCTCTTTTCCGAAGTGACAGCTGGAGGTGAAAAACAGTATCCCAAGGCATTTCAGATAGCACTGGATGACTAGGTATTTTAATTAAGCCGTCTACAATTTCTTTTTCATCATGATCACAGATCTTTTAGTTTAGAAACCCCTCCAAAATCCTGCATGGCTAAATGCTGAGAAGGCAAATGTTCCAAAACAGAGACAGTCCATAGAGAAGACCAGTGAGGAAATTTATTTTTCTCTATCTTGTACTTTCTTACAACAAACTGCTTTAAGAATATAAGCTGAGTTTATTAAAATACAAAAAAAACCCAGAGCCTCAAAATTCTCGTTTATTATAAATTAATTGATCTACAAACATTGGTTATCCATTCTGAATAAAATGTTAGAACCTCAATGTAAACGTCTACTGAGATTAAATCTACTGCTGGATGAGGTCTCCAAGTGTCACCCTATCCATTTCCTACCTTGTAGCACTTCACACAGACATACTTTGTTCAGATGCTCTAAAATTGCTTCTTTCAGAAAACATGAGTTAATTAATTTTCTTGCATGCTCTAGCTGAGCTGCAGTGATACGCCTAGTAGTCAAGGAATCTATTCAAAGTTCTGCGAAACAATTTATGCATACTGCTTTTTAACTGCCTCGAAGAATTAAAGCAAGACAGCACTAATAATACTGAAGAATTTTGCTAGTAATAAAAGTTAATCTAAAAAAAACCAACCAAACAAAAAACCAAACACCACCCCCTCTCCTCAACCCACCATCTAAAACTAAACTGCAGTAAAGTTTTTGATACACTCGCTTCGCATCAACATAACTTTTTACTGATAGAACAGTTTCTCCCTTGGCCATGAATTTTACTGGCTCCCAACATTATAACCTTCCAGGAAGTTAAAGGGTCTGCATAATGGGCACTTCTTGATTTCTTATCCCACTTCACCCCATTTTGAAGACAAATCACCCAACCAAGAGTGTAAAATGTGGCAGAAGCACGAGCTCCCTCCATTCCCAGAGGCTTCAAGAACTCTCTCAATTTCATGCTTCCTTGCACAACTTTATTTACACTAAAACCATTCTGCTATGCGCTTCAGAGCAAATACTTGGTCTTGATCTCCCAGCAAATCTTGGCTATATTATCTGAACACCCCGTGAAGCCCTGAGTCTTTTCTATAGACTGTGGCTGACATATCAGGTGAAATACAAGTGAACTGCCTAATGGAAGTTAATGTCCCATCAAAACGGGGTCAACAGGATACAATCAAACATGTGTATATCATCTCTGCTCATACCATGCAAGCTTTTCTTCAAAGGAGTATTTAAATTTGAAGTGGATGCCGTAACACAGATATTTGGTATGCACTGGTGGGGTGCTGGTAATTATCCTATGAAATTCGAGCTGGTGTCTCAGAGAGATTCTGTCAACAACTGTTCAGATTAATAATAATTTCATTTTAAAATCTATAATTCATGAGTTTCTCACTGTCAAGGGTTAGAAATGGGCCAGCCACCAGGTGAATGTTCTTTGTTACCCATCCCCAAGCTCCCTCCCAAAGAGGGAAAGAGAAAAGGCGCAAGGCAGAGAGACTTATGGATTGGAAAAGAAAACTAAAACTGCTTTAATGAGATTAATAATAACAAAAAAAAATATACACAAATATACAATAACAATACCAACCCCCTCCACCCTCCCCCCAATGGCAACCTTGTCACCATCACCACAGATGCTGAGGACAGACACTGGGGGGCCCAGACTGGGCTCAGCAGGAGACAGGAACCAGATTCAGGAGCTGGATTCTGGAACTGGATTCAGGGATGCACGGCTTGGGGTCAAAGGCGGAACACACAGAGTCCTCCTCGGACACTGGCCATTGAAGAGAGAGCAAGAGAGAGTGAGATGCTCAGCTTTACACCGAGTATGACGTCTATGGGATGGAACACCCTGTTGGTCAGTGCAGGGTCACCTGTCCTGTCCGCTCCTCCTGCAGGTGCAGCCTCTCACTCTCTGCACCCCACCGTGGGACACAGGATTGAGCAGTGACCTTGGTCTGCACAGGAGCAAGCGTCAGCCAGAGCCTTTCTGCACCCCGACCCCTGGCAGTGACTGCAAACATCCAGCGTTATCCCTTCTGGAAGCAGACACTGTCTGCAAAAACACCCCGTTAACTTCAGACAGCGCCATCACTGAGAAGAGACTGAGCTGGAAAGTGAAATCACTGAACGGAATGAGCTCTGTTCTGACCCAAACCAGGACACTCAGCAACAATTCCATGATAAATGAGGCTACAAATACAAACCCAAATACTACTGAGGTTGCATTTGACAAGCTTAATTACAGAGGCTTTTTAAAAAATTACTTTTATACCTTTTGATTGTCTCTGCAAATTATCATCTCAAACTCAAGCATTTAGCATAGTGTCTCCATAAAAAACCTTCACGCATGCATGTGAAGAAATAGATTTTCTTCTTGAAAGACACTCTTTAACACTCAGTGCTTTAAAAAGTTCAGTAAACACTGCTGAACACCTATCTTTTATGCAGAATATAAAGCCTCTCTTCAAAGCTCTTATTTAAATATGTTAACTACTTAGACACTTTTCTAATGCAAATTGGCAGGAAAGACACACTGAAAAGCATTTTTGCTGCATGCTGTTCAAAGTTAAACGTACCTGGTTTGTACATCTATAGAAGTACATCTATTTCTTACTTCCCTAGAACTTTTCTCACGAGAATCTAAATTATAAGATGAAAGAGAATACTTGTACTTCACAGTGTGATGGAAAGAACCTGGTTCAGTTTGACTTTGCTTATTTTGACCCAGTAACAGCTATTTCATTCAGAAAAAATCTCAGAAAGCAGAAATCTATAGCAAGCAACAGTACAATTGTATTACGAAATAGTATTAAGCAATTTTCACTGCTATCCAAACTGCATTTCCCTTGTCTAGATTGAAAACGCTGATGAAATTCAAACTGGATCTCCTGAGTACTGAAAGACCATGAGAACTCCCATCTACATGGAGACATTCTTGGAATTCCGGATCTCTTACAAACATTTTTTTTTCCTTACTTTCACAATCACAGGACATATTTGTAAACGAGTGGCAAAAAATCTTACTTGTGGAGATAATAATATTTTATATTTAAAGTTATCTCATGAAATACCTTCCAGTTTCCTAGCCTGATGTGGGAATTTTATTCTAAATCAGGTGCCTACATTTGGCAAAAATTTCTTACAAAGCCTTTTGTAAACTCTTCAGAAATTTTGCTGCTTTTTCTCAAATGACATAAGAAGCTGCTTCAGCAATGTCACACAAAATTATTTCACATAGAGTTATTGCTGTATGAGAAAATAAATCACACACGTATTTATTTTATATTATTTACAACAATATTCTCACAACAACTTCACTAAGTAAAGTGAACCTACTTTGATACTTACTGTTCCGTGATTGCAAGAGTGCTTTATTTGTGGGAAGGAGGGGTTCCCCTTTATACAGCTATTTTTTTTTTTGTTCTTTACTATTTTGGTATACAACTTATGAACTGTACCCTGCCTGAATGAAGAAGCAATAGCAGAGAGATCACTAGTTAAAATCAACACATGCTCTGCAGATTGATAGTAAATACTGACTTACCTATGACACTCAATTATTCTTCAATTCTTAGTTGCACTACCAACACCAAAGCACCATGAACTTGATGATAGAATCTCATGGTTTTTTCACAAGATCAGAGAATGGCTGAGATCGGAAGTGACGTCTGGAAGCCAATTAGTCCAACCGCCCTACTCAAGCAGAGCCACCTACAGTAGGTTATCCAGAACTGTGCTCAGACAGCTTTTGAATATCTCCAAGGAAGGAGACTCCACAACCTCTCTGGACAACATGTGCCAGTGCTCACAGCCAAAAAGTGTTTCCTTATGTTCAGAGGGAATGTCCCATGCTTCAGTTTGTGCCCACTGCCTCTTGTCCTGTCCCTGAGAAAAGCCTGTCCATCTTCTTTTCACCCTCCCTTCAGATACGTGGATACATTGATAAAAGCCCACCCCACTCGGCCCTCCCCAGCCTTCTCAGCTCCAGGCCAAACGGTCCCATCTCTCTTAGCTCTCCCTATATATCCAGTCCTCCAGTCCTTTAATCATCTTAATGACTTTTCAATGGACTTGCTCCACTACGCCCATGTCTTACACCTCCAGGTGGTTTTCTGCCAAGCTGCTTTGCAGTCAGTTGGCCCCCAGCCTACACTTGTGCCTCCCCAGGCATAGGACTTTGCACTTCCATTTGTTGAACTGCATGAGGTTCCTGTTTTTCTTTATTCTTCTTAAAATAAATTAAATGGGGATAACACTCTGGAGAAATACAGCCAAAAGGTCAAAAGTGTCAGAAAGCTTAAACTTCTTGGAGATTAAAGTACTGTGGTCCTTTGAAAGAGCTTAAGGGATTTTACTTCGTAAACTTTGTATATTTGTGAAATTTCTTTCTTCAATATTAAATCCACACTTTCCTCCTACACTTACCCCAAAGTGAGTCTGTAGAAATGTGAGCCTAAATAATGAAAAACTTGCATTAAGTTACGGAAAAAGAACCAAAATCCCATATCTGAACTGGTGAAAATCTTTGCCTTTTTTTTTTTTTAAAGAAAAAACCCTTTTCTCTGCAAGCCCATGTGATATTTTTAAAAATCACTCCATACGTTTTCATTGTTTTCCTTACCTCAAAATTTTCAATTGTCTTATTTAGTTTCTGTATGATGCCATGTGATCATTACATTATTGTGTCATATAGTGTCACATGACAGCAAGAAACAAAGACATATTCACCATGTAAAAGACTTATGTTCAATTATATGAAGGAGAAAGAAGCTATACTACAAATCTTCAGTATTATGTAAGATAAGTGGTGGGCAAATTCTTCATATTCTTCCAAATATTCCTTAAAACAACCTAACTCCATGCTCTGACTTCACTACCTTGATCTACAGAGCGATATTTCCAGCCCTTTCTTTTAACAGACAAAGCAGAGCTCTCCTCTGCCTAGAAAAAAATGTCTGTAGAGATATTTCATCGATAATTAGAGGAATACGGGTTATGTGAAACACGAATTACATATTGAAAATAGTGTTTCTAACATAATCTTCCAGTCTGTGCCTTTGTGTACCAAGAAATATTTCCGTTTTCTTCTTTGACCCTGTTTCTCACTGTGACACACCTTGGTTTTAAAACATACACAGTGTTCTTCAGAAAAAAAAAAAAAGAGAGAGAAAAAAATCCGAAACGTCTTTTATTCATTCCTGAACTATTTCCATTAAACAGAATTGCACAAGTAATTTATGGATGTCTTGTAAAATTAGGATTTCTAGACAGGATTTGTCAGAGTTACAGTTTTAGGCTGCACAAAATTCTAGAGACTTCACTAGGGCCTCGCTTATCAAGCAGCTAGGATATGGAGGAATATTGACCCATGGAGGACTTAGATGCCTAAACTCAGCATTACTGCAGGCAGTGCGATATTCTTCCTGGCCTCCAGCTACCTCCCCAGAAGAATGCAAGTCTTCTGGAGACTTTGTGCTCGATTCTCTAACCCTTAGCCCAGACAGCCTGCTTCCTGTGAGCCAAGCCTGGTTTAGCGCTGCCTGATGGAGAAAATTGTCACGAAGCTGTGAGAAAGTGCTCTACCCACATCTGCAATATAAGGAAAGCAAAACCAGAGACCGCTGAGCAATTGCTTAGCAATTTGTTAGCAAATTCAAGAAGAAGAACACTGACATAGGAAGGTGTAAAACCCAAAGGAAAAAAGCACAAATGGAAACCCAGAATGTTGAGCAGCAGCCTGTCCCTCACCTAACTGTTGAGTGGTTGCCCAGCTGAGATGTTTTGGGTACCTCATTGTGGGATCATATTAATGCTTAGTCTAGTCGCTCATTAGTCCCAGTTATCTGTTGTGCAATTTACCCAGCAAATAATTGCTTTGTACTCATAAGTTGTGAATATCATTCTTCATTGAGTCTCACAACAGAATTTGCCCATACAAGAAGAAATGATGCCTGGACATAGAGTCTAGAGCACCGCGAGATGCCTCAGTATATTATTTCTGGCTTAGAGCTACCACAACAGAACGTCGTGGATCTCCAGTGCATCTGGGGTTTATTTGTCAGTCCCATGATGATGTGGCAGATAATGTAGGAAATTTCAAATGGCCCATCCTAGCTGTAGTTTACCTGCATAACATGGAGGGAAAGACAACTCTTTGATGCTCCTACTCCGAAATTCCCTTTCAAAGATCCGACTTTCCTTACCAACAATGTTGAATTTCAGGAAACATCAGGTTCTGTGTTAAATTCCCAGATTATGTAACCAAATGCATCTCTTGGTGCGCTCACCAAGCATTAGCTTCACACAGGAAAGATAGAAATGTAGGTGCCTCCACAGCAAGTGTCGAATATAGGGTCTAATTCAAAACATCCCACCATATCTGAGACATCTGGCAATGGGAAAGCCTCCTGTTATATTGACTGAAGATCAGGAAGGATCTCAATTTAATTGCTGAAAACCGGTTGCTGAAAACTAATGCCACTGAAATACATGTATGCTGTATGATACAGGACACCTGACACAGAATTTGACACAAGCAGATAGATAATTAATGTTGTATGTGTGTTTAGATAACCATGTTCAGGCAAATGGATTGGAGGATCTGAAGCGCTACTCAGTTCATCCCGCTGGATAGCTGAAGAAATGCCAGCTCTCACTGATGACTTTGGCTAGATTGCAAGCACTCAGGTCAAGTTCTTTATCACAGGCATCTAGAGTCATTTGAAATGCATTACTATAGTCTCCCTGGCCTCAAACTGTCACACCAGAAGGATGTGGGTCTCCAAAACGCCCTGTGTCATATCTTTCCATTGCAATTAATGGACAAATGCCTGATTGCAACAAGCCTCTATCAGAGTTCTCATGAAAAAGACCATCGTAACACAAAGCAGACTCATCACTGTCTCTAACAAGTCTCGTGTCATACGTGCTACTCTGGTAGACACATTTTGGGTATTCTGGGTTTTCTCCAATAAAAATAGACACAGATGCTTACATAACCGATTTGTGCTTCTTTGACTTTAATGGAAGTTCAGATAACTAGAGCACTACTGGTTGTGTCTTGAATAAGGTGGGTTTCAACAACTAACATAGTTTCCTCAAGTGACATGACAAAAGGTGTTTTCTAGCCCCACCAAAACCCAGCCTACCATATATATTTGCTGGCCCAGTTGAACAGCAAACTAACATTGCACATTCCTAGATATACTGTCTTTTGCATGCTTTCCAGAATAACGCTGGCACCACTTCTTTGCAAATCTCATGGCTTGGCTTCGCGGACGAAGATTTGGGAAGGGCTTTGCCCACGCTTATTGCAAGCGCGTTGATGGCTGAAAAGGCCATGCGGGATAGGCAAGACCGGTTGCAAAGAGCACACCGGAGGGTCTCCTTGGGTGGTATAGTCGAGGCACGGTTCTTTCTGCGCTGTCTTTTCTCCTCGAGCTTGATTCTACGCGTGCTCTCAAAGGAGACAGCAGCGTTATGTATGGTGTGTCTCCAAATCTCCCGATTGGAGGCCAGGGTGACCACTGATGGTGGTCAATATGGCCTAGGCTGAGGTGTTGTTTCAGGGAGTCCTTCTATCTCCTCTTTGGAGCTCTTCTCTTGCGGCAGCCGGTGGCAAGTTCACCATAGAACACGATCTTAGGGAGGCGGTGATCCGCCATCCTGGAGACGTGCCCTGCCCAACGCAGCTGTCTTTGCAAATAAGTTTCTAACAAAAGACTAGCCCACACGTTGACTCATGGAAAAGAAAAACTTCTGAGACTAAGAGGGAATTTAATACATTCCATCTTTTAGCTTACTACCACAACAACAGCAACTGAAAAAGGAGATAGCCTCACATTCAAAAGAGGACCAAGACTTGTAAGTCATGGTTATGAACTGGACAATTTTGTTTTACATGAATTGTTCTGCTCTGTCTCCCCTACTTCCCATAGCTTTGTACACATTTCTACTTATTTCTGCAGTAGAATCTACCTACCTAAAATTAATCCTGATGACGTCATGTGGTGCTAGTTAGTCAGAACATTTAAGGAGAATAAAGCACTTTAGCCTTAGGACTCTTAAAATGAGAATCATTTATTCTCTGTTGTCTTCCGAGAAATGGTTCTGCTGTTACTAATGTAAAAACCTGCTGCTAAATGTTTTGACTGTACATATTAGCCAGCTGGTGGTTCAGTTCTTACTATTGAGTTGCCCAGAACTGAAATAATTAATATACCTAGGAAGAGTATATTGTATTGTACATTTTGGATTTGTGACTGTAATCTGTAATCACCAAGGAGTTCATTTGGATTAGCAGCAATACTGGAGTTTTTAATTTGTAACGGGAGAAGAGCAGCTCACCAAGTAGAGCTTATGAAGCTTGGAGATTTTCAAGAACAAGTTGCAGAACTTTTTATAATACAGATGCTGTTAGCAGCTTACAATTGGCTAAAATATTAATCTGTATTATCCTAATAACCTGAAAGCAAAACCTATGGATTTGAAATGTGTCTTTCTAAGCACAGTTATCCTTAATACTGCCTCTTCATATCTGTATAGCAAATAATAAATCAAAGCTCACTGCAGCCTGTGGAAAGGCTCCTGTTGACCGTAAAAATATTGGACTTGCGTTTTCAACAAACAGACTACTTAGGCCCAAAGATATCCATTAATGCCAGTTTATATGATTTTTCACTGCATATTTGTTATTTCTGTTAATTCTGCTCACTCCTTGTGATACAACAGGCTTCTAAGAAATGTAATATGTCAAGATTACCTGATACTTGAAAATTGTAGTCAGGCAGATACTGCTACTCAAATATATTCATTCATTATTGGATCCAAACACTGGTTTAGTGTTTTAAAAGGAACAAAAGAAAAGGGAAAAAAAAAAAAAAAATGATATTGCAGTTTTCCAAAAGATTGCCAGTAAGAAGATGAATACTTATCATACAATATTCATCGTGTTAGGCATTGTGTTTGTCTAAATTTATGGGTTTTTATTTTGTGAGACTTCCCTCATGGTCCAATGAGACTTTTATTTATCTTTCTTGCATAAGGATTCCCTAAAGAATGAACTTTCTTAGATATCTAATGAACCCGGATGCTGATCCTCCTACCCTTGAAGAATATGGAAGAACTGGAGGATACTCTCAGATTCTAGGGCTCTCAAAGCCATCTATTGATGTGCCTCTATTTGCAGGAACAGGTGGTCAACCTGGAAATGTACTGATTTTACTTTAAAAGGATTTGCATTAGTCAGGTTTGGTGTATGATAGATTCCAGTACTGCAGATAGGTGAAGAGTTAAAGAGAGTGGACCATCAGATGTCACTGCAAAATAGAAAAAGTGAGAAAGCTGTAATGGCGTCAACACTAATCCCTCTGAAAGCCAGCTGGTTTTTATTATTGTTATTTCACAACAGTGATGAATTTTATAATTGTGTATTGCTCCAGTTTGTGTTTTAATGACATTTTTTTTTTAAATTCAATGCCAGTCTGTTTATGTACAATTATTCACAGATGTTTAATTACCGTTTAAAGATGTAAAACATCACATTTTAGCAACTTGGTTTTCAGTAGTGACCAAAACAATTATTTTTTTGAATTGCTAAAGCCGGAAAAAAGGTATTAGCAATACTCGGCAGTCTCTTTCAGCCCAGGTGCATCGTGAGCTTAACAGGGTTACTAAATACCACCCTGATTTAAGAATGGCAAATAGAAACTACCAGGTATGACAGTGAAAGTCACACTGAATGTGTATCATAACTAAGAATAGAATCATAGAATCATCCAGGATGGAAAAGACCCTTGAGATCATCAAGACCAACCGTAAACCTAGTAGTGCGAAGTCACCACTAAACCATGTCCCTCAGTACCACACCTAAATGTCTTTTAATTACCTCCAGGGATGGGGACTCCACCACTTCCCTGGGCAGCCTGGTCCAGCGCTTCACAACCCTTTCAGTGGAGAAATTTTTCCTCATATCCAGCCTAATCCACCCACACCCACCCCCCACCCCCGGTGCAGCTTTAGGCCATTTCCTCTCTTCCTGTCACTCGCTACTTGGGAGGAGAGACCAACCCCTACCTTGCCACAACCTCGTTTCAGCTAGTTGTAGAGAGCGAGAAGGTCTCCCCTCAGTCTCCTTCTCTCCAGATTAAACAACCCCAGTTCACTCAGCTGTTTCTCGTAAGACTTGTGCTCTAGACCCTTCACCAGCTTCGTTGCCCTTCTTTGGACTCAAGAAGAGAGATTACTGAAAACAGCTCCTTACTTTCATTTTAATATACCAGAAACTATTATTGAATCAGCTTTTTTATGTCAAAAGGAAATAAGAAAGGGACTGCCATTTGGTAGACTACCAAAAAAGACTACCATAAGAAAGAGACTACCGTGGTGCACTGCCATTTTATTGCTCTTGGGTGAATCCTCTTCTGGATTCAACAAGTCAGATCAGTTTTTTCTTCAAATAAAAACTTAAAAAACCACAAAACAAACCAACAAAGAAACCAGGTGTGTCTGGTTCAGTGTATTGTCTCCAACAGCCATCATACAATGGCAGATGTCTAGAACAGGCGAAGTATGTAGCAATACTTAACTGAAGGGAAATTTGGATTAAGACAAGCAGAGTTCTTGCACCATACGGGCAGCCACACCAATAGTAATTTCTTGGATAAATATCTTACGCGAGAAGGACACTGAAAGTTCATGCTTTTTTTCCCTCAAACACAAAACAGACACAAAATGAGGAGTTACAGACTTATAACTGTCACAAATTGCTTTTCATGAATAAAGATGTCGAGTAGCATCGCTTTTACACTAAAGTTTTTTATTTAAAGATATACAGAGGGAAGCTGAAGTATAGTTTGTTTGTTTATTCATTTTACCCAGTAACAGCACTTTGATGCTGAATGAACATGGAGATACCCTTGCATTCATTTTTCAAAATTTACATTTAAATAAAATATTCTGTTTTGCACTTCATTCGGTATTAAGAAGTGTATATAATAATATTATCATTGCACAAGAAAATGAAATTTTCCTGTGATGGTGTTGAAGGATTTCCATTTATATGCAGATTCTGACTTTTACCTCAGTGAAAACTCAATCTTTGAAATAAAAGCAGGAAAATAAACATTGCTTCAAAAAACCCAGAAAAATCGCAGGAAGAAAAAATGCCAGCTCTAATCAAGCATAAATTGACTTCCTACTGATGAGTAGCCCAACCTTCCCAAGAGGACTTTTATTGCTCATTTTTTTACTGACAGGCAAAAAAGTCTCAAACATTTGAACTGTCATCTTCTCATTACTTCCCGTCTGCTTTATCCCTATTGCTTATGGCTCTAAGCCATATAACCTCCTGACCCCTAAGGCTTGAGACTTGGAGATCATTCATACTTTACTATCGCTATATATAAAAGCGGTATCTAATTTTCCCCTCTCCATCCTCCACAATATATCAGGAGGCAAAATGTCCCTGGCTGCTCCAGCTCTTGACCGTAGCCTAGACAACTCCACCTTTGATTCACTGTAACATCCTCATCACGGAACTACTTGGTATTCACATAATTATTCCACAGACAACCGCTGAAACTATCACACTGCTTGTCCTCACCAATTCAAAATATAAATGTCAATCACCTTCTACAGTGCTGTGTCTGCCATTCGTTAGTAAAGTGACCTGACACACCTGACTGCTCCACAGACAGCTCACAAACTCTTTCTACTGTGTTTTGAGCTGCTGTGTCTTTCCTTCGTCATTTGATCATAGAAACCCTGCCCTTTCCGTTTCTCTTAATGAAAATAATTGTTCCTAGGTTTGCAGTCCATATCTCCTTGCCTGAGCACTTGAAAAAGGTGATGGTTCACTTCAGTTACCCATGGAGGGGGTCTGGTGCTATTTGAGGTGGTTTAGGGTATGCAAGACATCCTCACAGAGCTAACAAAGCTGGCATATGACCTCTGGGTCAATCATGCCCTTTGGAAGGGGCAACTGAAGGGGCAGGCAGGATAACTGGGGACACTTCATGGGGTATTAGGTGTATTTAGGAGGAAATGTTGCTCATAAGCAGACATTCAGCACATGAATTAGTTGCTGAAAGATAAGGGTCCGGTATTATTTTGAACACTGGACGATGGGTCCTGGCGTCAAGCTGCTCCTCCAGGTCTTCCACACATAGTGTATTATATTTGCCAAACCTCTCCATGTGGCTCGGATCCCTGAAACTTCCCCAATGGCAAACATGTCTATTTTTAGGTAGGTGAACCCTGCCCTTGTAATTTGGCGTGTGCAATCTGGAGGTGAAATACCACCCTGAAAGTCTGAAAGGACAAAAGCTAACTATAGGCACATTTTTCTCAACAAAACAGTTTAAACGTATTTGATTAACTTTGATAAGCATTTAGAATAACTGAAAACAGCAGATAACAAGACAAGGTAATTACAGTGTATTGTTCCTAAATCCGTATTTTCTTATGAAAACCCAAGAACATTGGTTTAAGGCCAAATAACTTCAATTTCCAAAGTATTCATAAAAATTTTTCGGAACAAAAGAAGGATTTTGAGGCTTGAATGAGTTAAAATAGCATACTCTTTTTTTTTTTTTTTTTAATTTTATTATAATAAAAGCCTGTTATGTTAATTTCGGAGAAGAGAGGTAATCAATAAACTCCTCTAACCCCATAATCACAAAGGAATAAATGGTGAATATATTCACAGGTAAAACACATCTCTCTGCCCTGAAGCAAATTTTGCTTGCTTATAAATTTAATTCATCCTTCATTGGTATGTTGTTCTTCTTGAAGAAGAACAATCACATGTGATACCATAATGAGCAGCCTGAGACCAACCAGAGTGAGATGTTACTGGGATATATTCACAACAGAGCCTAATCTACGTAACAGCAGATGTTTGGCATGCGAGCACGTATTTTTTAAAAGATCAAACTCTTCTTTACCCATGGCGAATATGCTGGAAAGGCATTTTGGCTGAAGGCAGAAACAATGCAGTGTTCTGTTTCTAATTGCATTTTTATTTATTGAAAAGAGGGCTAAGAGGTAAGGGTCAAAGAAGTTTTCATTCTGCTCTTCAAGGGGAAAGGGACAAAAGTACATTTTCAAAAATATGCTGAAACCCCCACTTGTGTGTGCTGCAAAGGAATATCTGACTGTGGTTAAGCAATAAGTTCTAGTAAAACTACCTACTACAATTTGTAATAGTCAGAAAGAGAAGAGAAAATGGCCTTCAAAGTGGTGTGTAATTCATAGAAAGCACCCCAACTATTTAAGAAGTGGTAAAGAACAGCATCTCGGTTAACTCAAGTTATGACATCTTTGTTATAAATACTGACTTATCACTTTGCCTATTATAAAATACTCACCACTTTATCTATTCTAGCGTGAACTTCAAAATCTGTGTCTTTCCTGGAGCACGAAGATTGTGCAGTGTTGTCCTGTCATTTCCACAATGCAGACCACCCTTACAATGTATGAGGAAGCCCTCCTAGACAGAATGGGCCAGAGAAACCATGATAATAATTATTCATTTATATTTAAATTCTGGCACCACAATCAACTCTGCTTGGGGACATCACGTTTGACTGGAAACAGAAAAGTTAAAATACCATAGACTAAGCTTATTCTGTGGATTTTACAGAACCAGTTGTACATGAAAAATAAAAAAAACAAAACCCAACAAACAAACTGCAAATCAGAAATTATTAATCTACCCCACACTAGCATGCAGAAGAGAGATGGACATGGATTCAGGTATGCATGCTGCAGTTAGGGACCCAGTGAAGAGGGATTTTTCTCTGCAGTGAAAATCATAGACGATATAAACATAGATACTTTCTGAGTATCCAAAAACAAAATATGAGGCTAACCCAAATACACAACTGCAGCTTTGTTCCTGAGAAAGATACAGATCAAATATCTCCAGTGTGGCTCATCCAGCACCACACTAGAGCAGCATAACATTCTTTGTGCTGTCACACTCAAACTTTTTGATCAAGTAACCAAATGCAAAATAGGGAGGCTTGTAGCAGGATGAGTAACATCAGACCCTTTAGTCCTAATATCTCAGTGAGATAAGCAGGAATGGGACATCAAGAATGGTGTCATCTCGGAGCTAAAGTTATTACCATTTACTAAAAAAAATGAGAAATCTTCCATTATGGGAGACTGTCTTGTATTTTCTGTGACTTGCAATTGTCTCTGACTGTGCTGCTCACATGAAATTCATAAAAGGTAGAAAAAAACCTGCTTTTATCCAGCTGTTTTGTAAAATGCAGTATGAAGAGAGCTCCTTCACATTTAACCTCACATTTAACTTACTTTACATTTAACTTTGTTTATGCTGTGACTGAAAGTGACTTCCTTTTCAGTGATCTAAAACATACAGTAACTTTCAGGGCAAGAATTGCTCTAAGTTTACCTTTTTGATTCTATGCTTTTCAAGTATACGAGTGAAAGACAAATCTGTCCGTATTTGTGCAAAAATATTTATGCTCACATATGCATGCAAATTGCTTGGGTTGTATTTTGTGCTACAAGAATGGTTATCAAAGGATGAAAACATGCCTGTAATAAGAAAGGGAAAAGAAGTTGGTCACTGAATTAATAAACAAGGTTTTGGGCAACCTTTCCTCTTGTAACTCATAGCTATAATGAAACCTGGAAGAGTAGGAAACGTGATACCTGATGATGTTACATCTCTAAAGCAGATGGCTTCATTATCTCCTGTGATTGGAAAAGGTCATCTTGTAAGAGTCACCTGAAATTTCACGAATATCTAGATACAAAAAATTTGCTGCTATGTCTATAAAATTAGCATAATATTTTTTTGAGCACTAAAATCTCAAGGGAGCCCAGTTTAAATCTGAGAAGACTGAAAATAGTGCTGCAGCACTGGCTACTTGGTCGTAAGTCAAAGTATTCTAATTATATTTCCCATGTATTTGGATTCCTCAATGTCCTCAGTCACATATAAGGAGAAAGTAAGTGTCTGAAGTCTTGACGCATTTATTACTACAGGCCAGCTGTGATAAAGAGCCATTAAAATCTCATTGGCTGTATATCGTTATACTTAAAACACAGCAGAAGCGTTTTGTACCAGCCAGCAACATGATCATATTTCTCAGACTGGTGAACATTGATGGCATTCAACAGAACAGAGGCCAGTAAGTTACTGGAATGTAAAAGATGGAAAGGAAATAACCAGAAAAAAAAAAAGTAATCTATTGTGTTTCTGTTAGGTGAAATCTGCATCAGCACATCAACAGTAAATTATCCAGTACTGTGCTCCTTTGATCATTTTTGTGAGTGCGAAAAGTGATTTCAGTGCCTGAAACCTTCTGATACATGCACACACCAGATGCTGCAAAAAAGGGAGGGAAGACATACACTGTGTCTGTAAAAAAAAAGCTCAAAAATATGAGGAAATACAAAAGCCAGAACAGAAATTTAGGCACAGTAATCTGAACATGGAAGGAGTGACCGGTCCTTAAAACATGAAGAAGGAATAGCTGCTGTTACTGTGGGATAGCTGCAGCATCATTCTTTCTGGCTATGATCACTCTGATTCACTGCGACAACATCTTGCCTAACTTGAGATACCGGTGACACGCATCTGAGAGGCTTAATCTTCATTTCTGGTATAGTCAATAAAGAAAAGGAACCACTTATAAGATGTGTTCATCTAACCTATTCTAAAGTAGGAAATACACTGTGCCCTGAGAGTTCCTATTTCTTTCCACTAACTACCAAGGGAGCTGAGACAATTTGCTCAGATGAAGTCATCCACAGTGGCTGACATTCCCATTCAAAAGAGAGAGGGAGAGAGAAAGAGAGGTACCAAAGATGAGAGCACAAGGAACTAAGCTAAATGGAAGAAGCCTAGTATCAAAAGGGTGGCGAACCTTTAAGTCCTATGTAAAGGAGAATCATCAAGAACTGGGAAAAACAGCAACCACCATAAATATCTCAATTAATAGAAAGTGAGAGGCCAGTGTTTGAAACGCTAGTGGAAAAAGCACACAGAGATTGATACTGGGACATAATTCAGAACCAAACAAGAAACTACTGGAAAAGAATCCAGCAGAGGGCTAAGAAAGATGATGACTGGACTGGAGCATCTCCCTTATGAAGAAAGGCTGAGAGACTTGGGTCTGTGTAGCCTGGAGAAGAGAAGACTGAGAGGGGATCTTATAAATGCTTATAAGTCTCTAAAGGGCGGGTGTCAAGAGGATGGGGGCAGACTCTTTTCAGTAGTGTCAAGTGACAGGACAAGGGGCAATGGGCACAAACTGGAACACAGGAAATTCCACCTGAACGTGAGGAAAAACTTCTCTGTTTTGAGGGTGACGGAGCACTGGAACAGGCTGCCCAGAGAGGCTGTGAAGTCTCCTTCTCTGGACATGCTCCTGTGCAACCTGCTCTATGTGAACTTTAGCAGAGGAGTCGGACGAGATGATCTCCAGAGGTCCCTTCCAACCACTGCCATTCTGTGATTCTGTGATTCTGTGATTCTGTGATGAATTGATTTCACTGCCAAAGACAGAGAGGAAAACACTCCGAATAATTACATTACCAAGCCTGAAGAAAGCAAGAAAAGAGAGTTATAAATGCGCGCGGAGCACTGAAGCTAAAACACATCAGGAAGTGAAACTTCCCCAACTTTCTACACAAGGCTAACTCTTCTGGGTCCATACAGCTCTGCTACGTATTTGGTTAAGAATATCCCGCTTCCTTTTTTATATATACACCTTCTGCTTGTTTTTCCTAATTAAGATTTTTAAATCTTTAAAATATCTGAGGTTCTTGTTGTTCCAGAGATTGCCATCAGACAAACTAGAGAATGTCAGAAATGCTGGTTGGAAGGGACCTCTGGAGGTCAACCTCCCACTCAAAGCATCACCGCTTGGAACCTTGTCTAGCCAGACCAGGAAAATCTCCACAGATGGAGATCCCACAGTATCTCTGGACAACCTGCACCAGGACTGTGCTGCCTCCTAGATTTCTTTTCTTTTTTTTTTTTTTTTTTACCTGAAGTTTTCAAGATGCAATTTCTGGCCATTTGATTGTCATATCATCTGGCACTTCTGAAGAGAGTTTGGTTCTATTATGATTGGCACTAAATATCCTGTAAGAAATTACAAACAGCTACTCCATTTCTCCTTTACTTCCTCTTTGTCAGACTAAACAAACCAAATTCCCTCTGATTTTCTTTGTATAACATGTACTATAGGTCGCACTCCTCTTTCTCCACACCTCTTTCAAAGTGGGAGCCCAAAACAGATGGAGTATTCTAGGTGTGGCCTCAGCAGCACCAAGTAAAGTGGGGGTTATAATTTCTCTCCACTGGCTATGCTTCTTTTCATACATCCCAGTACACACCTTTGATGCAATAAGGCAAAAAGCAAACTGTTCATATCCAACCTGGCATCCACACTGACGGCTAAGTCCCTTCGGTAGGGCTGATTCTCAGGGAATTGCTTTCCAGCCTGCATGTGACTTGCCATTCCTAGGGGCAGAGCTTTTGCATTCTCTTCATGGAACCTCATGAGGTTCCTGACGACTCAGTCCTCCAGTTAATCCAGTTTTGCCTTGATAAACCTTTGGACCAGAGTTCACATTCCTCACATTGGCCACTTGCCCTAATTTTGTGCCATGTAAAAAGTTTGTTCTGTGTCACCGTTGAGGTCGCACATGATGATGCTGAACACTGTGGGCCCCAGCATTCATCCCCTAGCGTGCTGGGTACCCGCTCTTCAGCAGCTGCCCGCTGGGCATCTAGCCACTGATCACTGCCCTCTGAGCCTGACAGCCCAGACAATTTTCTACCCACATAGCAGTCAGATTAGACCTCCTCGGCTACCAAATGAGAACACTGTGGGAGGCGGCGTCAAAAGCCTTACCAAAGTCAAGGTATATTACCTCCACGGCTCTCCTCTCATCTGCAGAGCCAGTCATTTTGTCAGAGAGGCAATCAGGTTGTTCAAGCATGGTCTGCCCTTGAAAGCCTGCCGTGAATGCTCGCAGTGCCTGAATGCAGCTGGCCTCACGGTCTTAATTTTAACACCTGCAAACTCGCAATCTCAGTCCTGCAAGGCTGTTGAACCCCAAACTGACGTTGAAATGACACAGCCAACACCTGCTGCACTTCAGGATATCATAGATTTGCATTCATTTTTTTCAGATTGCTATTTCTGGGGATGGCAATAGACCCTGTAAGATCATACTTGCAAATTAACATGCAATGATAGAAATATTAAATTCCTAAGCACCTCCATATCGCATTCTTTGGGGGTGTCTTTTATTTCTCAAATCAAGCCTTAAAACTAAATCAAAATAACTTGAAACTACTGAGTAATAAACAGAGAAAGTGTTTTCAGAGTCATTCAGACGTTCTAAACATCAGTTACGAGACATCCGATTAAAAGCATTCCTTACTGCAATCTTCTGTGGATAAATGGTAATACCTATTCAGGTTTACAAGGTATACCACTATACACAACACACGTACATCTTAGATAGGTTTCCAGGTCACATAAAGGTGGATTCACAGTAATTACTGTTAGTATTTTTATCAATACCGTCACCCCTATTAATATTTTCCACATGCCGCAGTTTCAAATACCCGGTTTCACTGTTTCCATTTAAAACAGCATGTTTTGAAACTGTGGCAGGGCTACCTCATAAGACATGCATTTCTGTCTTCCAGAGGCAAAGACAAACAGATCAGTTACCGAACAGTAAAGGTCAAAGCATAAATCAATCACTTCGCTAATAAGCTGTGTTCAACAATAGCTGCATAAGGAATAGAAGAACATACAGCTCGGTATTCTCTGCAGAGATATTTCAAGAGAAAAGGGTCCAGACGACATCCTGATTCCCATCGGACCTCTGAGAGCAGAGCTTCATAATGCTGGATAGCTCAGAGCCAAGTGCTGTAACGGGCAGGGGCTTTTTGCCAGCCAGCAAACTAAATACATGTATTGTATGCTGCCAGTTGAAGAAATGGACTTTTACGTGTATTCGTAGTATTTGAAAACAAATTTCCTATCAGATTCATCTGTTGAAGACATAGAATACATCTCTTCTTCCAGCTTTATGGTTGTTTATATTTTTTCTTTCTAAATACTTCTGACCATAGGACTCTGCTAGGTACGCCTGTGCTTTCACCTCTGGACTCACGTCCGATCCTGAGGAGAGGCAATGTTTAGTTTCTACCTCTTCTATTGTTTTTACCCGTACGGATTTTTGTTTGTCTGTTTGTCTGCTTGTTTTATACAGGTATGCAGTCACGGCTACACCACATCAAGTAAACAGTAATTGTAACAGTTAATTCTATCAGAGAGTGTCGTTATCATTCAAACACTATTATTAGCAACAGGTGCCGCTTTCCAGTACTTGTTATATCAGAACACATTCCTGGGGGACAAATAACATGGCATAGCCAGGGAGGAGGAAGAAAGAGTAGCAGCCAGAAGCTGCCGCAAAGTGAGTTTGCACTATACTAAGTGCATGTAATGTTAAGCAATACCCTCCTTCCTTGTCTGAAAGCCATGAGCAAAGCTGGCTCTTGGAAATCATGCACATGCCAGAAGAAACCAGCATAGAATTGCTCTCCAGCCTAACAGGCAGCATTGTCTTGCCTTTATGAAGAAGATATAGCCTTAAGAGAAGGAATAAGTAGGTACCACTGAGCTGAACTGGTTTTTACTGTTGTTAGGCATGATGTAACTGTGGTTTTTCAGTTCTGTATAGAAAGACAGTAAATATAAAGTATTTGGTGATTGAAACAGAATTTATGATAGAGGAACTGTATGTGAAATCCTTACCCACAGAACCTATAGTTAGGAGGTTCTTCTGAATGGCTTAGAAGTGTTGCAAAAGATGCTGAAGTTTAATATTAATTATTCAGTTAGCTCACTACAGGATGGTGCCTTGGTGTCTTGAACAGAATTTACTGGCTAAAACAAAAACCTAGTGAAATAATATATTTAGTTGTTCATTTGGGAGAAAACTTAAGGAAATTAAGGATGAATAGTTATTTACTATTTTAGAGGTATACTAATAACCAGTGAGATACAGAAAATGGAGTGGTCAGCGCAACAATGGTACTCATGGAAACAAGAAGGCCACAAGTTTGCTTCAATTTGGTTTGCTTTGAAAGAAGAAAGAAGAAAAAGGTTTGCTTAGTTAGATAAATAAATGGGGTTCAATGATCCGCTTTAGCTGTGGGAAGCCGGCGTGAAGTTGCACAGCAGAAATTTGATACAATGAGAGCACAGTTGTTTTAAAAGATCAACGATATAAGGAGGTTATGGCAGAACTTCATCAGTCTAATTAGTTCTGTTAGTAGTATATCCCAAAGAGCTTGTGTCACATAAAGAATGGGTGTTCTTTTTATATGAATCATCTATTAATCACCTGGAGGCAGGAGTAAACAGCACATTAATTAAATTTGCAGTAGATTCCAAAATGGAAGGTGCTGCAGCAACTTGCACAGAGGTAAGACAAAAGGCCTGTAGTGATTGAAAATAAAAATTGTCAGTCAGAAGTGAAGTAAGTTCTATCTAGATGAATACAAGTGAAGGTACTTAAGACAAGTAAGAAAAAATTGAACAGGAATACCTGGGGGAAAAGGACTTGAGGGTAATAAATGTAATGTGGCTGCAGCAAAGTGTTGCAGCAAGGGAAAAAATCAGTTTCATGAGGCGAAGGACGTTGTAAACCAGAAACCCGTTCTGTGGCAACACGGTGAACTCACTGGATATCGTGTATAGGTCTGGACACTCCTACACCAAAAACCTGAACAGGACAGAAATTTACAAAAAACTGATAAAAAATGACTGAGAGAGAAAATTAAGCTCATGACAGAAAACAAAAAGAAATATTGCTTACAGAAAAAGATTGGATCAATGAAAATCAGAAAAAATGTTCTCTAAAAACTCTATGGCATTAACACCAGGAAAGGTGAGGTTATACCCAAGGGTCCGTGACAGTGCAGGTGAAAAGCAGCCCTTGTTCCGTTTGCAATTTTGTCTGTACCAGCTTGTGTGACCTCAGGAAAGCCAGATTGCCTTTATGTACCTCCATTTCTTAATTGATTTAAATTAATCTGAATTGATTTTAATTATTTTTTAAAATTAAGAGAAAATAAATAGGAGAATGAAAATACATGGGGTGAAACCCAAAATATGTCAGAGATATTCACATACAGAAGAACTATCAAGACCTGGGTAGGTGTGTGAAGATGTGAAGTCTTTCTATGTGGCTACAGAGAATTATATATTTGGCTAAAATAAGACAATGCAGGACAACTCTAAATCTGACTACAAATTTTCTTTTCAGCAAAGAATTTTGATTCTAATTTCAGAAATGTTTGCAGCGGATGCAGATTTGAAAACATTTATTAGTTATCTGTGTAAGTCATCTCAGAATCATGCTTTCACAAGGAATGTTGCCTTAGAAGTGCTCTCCCCTCTAGGCATTTCTAAACCATTCCCCAAATTCCTTCCAAAAGGGCACTGAAGTCCTCAGAAACAAACCCAGATTATCTTCTTTCCCCCAGTCATACAAACTGGGATCGTTAACCGTAAACTTTGAGCTACCCTGGTTTACTCAATAATTAAGTAGGCAAACACAGGGGAATGAGACTTATTAGGAGGAGAACTTCCCCCCGAGAAGGAACAGCACAGTAATGTAGAGATGGTAAAGATTCAGGGATATAACACTTGCCATCCACCTTTACTCTTTAATTAACAAATGACGCGATCTCACCAGAGAATGCGGGCTGTTTCCTTTGTAAAGCACGGTACCGCGAGGTAAAGCCTAGGTTTGTTTCCTGGACAGACTTCAGGCCAGTGCCCCAGCACTATATCGACGTGATACTCCATCAACCGACACATGTTTTGCAAACAGAAGCTGAGACGAAACCTTTTAACAGCTGCAGAGCTTGCTGCCCTTGTTCGGAGACGGTCTATTAGCGAATTTGATAGTGTGCTGTTTCACCGAGTAGTGCAATACAGTCTGTTAAACAGACTAGGTATGGAGGCATTGGTGGCAGCAGGGTCTGGCCATTTCCTCGGAGTCTGAAATCCGCATTGTCACTTGACGTTTTTCTGTCACAAATGAACATAAGCAGACAGCCAAGGACTAGGTTAGCGAGTTCCTCCTCCTCAAAATTTCCGCCTCCTAATTTTGTTACTCCCTTGACAATATTACGTTCTTATCTCCAAGAGTTGCTTGTCACACTAAGTGGCCAGACCATTGAATCTTCACCTCTCTCTCTCTCTCTCTATCCCTTCCTCCCCTTTCTTTTATCTGAAGAAACGACAGCACAATTTTGCTGATTTAGCAAGCTAAACCAGTTTAGTTTGTTTAAAGTTGGCGGATGGCATGCATGACCATCACAGTAAAGAGAACATGTGGTCGATCCTCAACTTCAACATCTAAAATTCTTGAACAATATGAGTTTAAGTATATCCAGCCTAAAGCTGTTCATCCTGTTAATGAAGAAAATTTCAAGTAAGAAGGATATGTAAGGCCTGAGGAGCAAAAGGATGTTTTAAAAAAAGACAGAAGGAAAGAACCCACGCCTAGGAACACTGAGCTCCTGTATACAAGCTGTATGCAAGGAAAACAAAGGTTGTGCATTAAATAAGAGTAACTTCAGGCAGTATCTTTTAAACCTTTGCAAGCACAAGCAATTTAAATTTTTCCTTTTTCACTGGCAATTTATTCTTTTGAATTTTAATATTTTGATCTAAAAATGCCTTGTTTAGTCCCTTTATCTGTGCTCCCTATAGCCATCAGAAAATTATATTGCTACCAGTATGTCCAGTAATGGTACAACACTTAGAATGAAAGACCATTATTCACCTACTTATGTTTAAAAAAAAAAAAATTAAAAAAAAATCTGAAAGCCACAAGCAAAAATACTGAGCAAGCAACAAACAAGAAATAACACGTGTCCACAGTATTAATTTTTTTAATTTCACATGGGCATGAACGGGACTGCACAAACTCACAAGAAATATTATCACCTGAGCGACAGCGTGAGACCTGCCAATAGGTTGTCCAGACAAAAGACAGTATTTCTTTTGCACACCTGTAGGGCTGCATTAGGGAAGCGCAAATCATCCCCGTTAATGCTCACTTTTTTCCCCCTAATGCTGTATTGTTTTTATTCCAGAGATTACAGAAAAAGCCTTTCACAACACTGCTATTCCTAACTTAAATACGGATTGTAGCTTTCCTGAGTATACTTAAAGTAGTAAAAATAAATAAATACAATATAGATTATTGATGAGGGCATTGCCAGTCTGCATAGTAACACACTTTCTATTTAGGGAATTTGTGAAAAGCAGCTTTAGAGAAGCAAATTAAAGAGATATTAAAACATTCAGAAATTTTAGTCAAACCAGGAAAGTGCTGTAGTTTTTATGCTGTGCTAAACTGTATCCTTTCAAGCTGTGCATTTGAAGGCCTAATTACAGATACTCTTTGCACTCTGAAGTCTCTTTTGAGCTGAAGAGGAAAAGCAGGTGCCAGGAGAAGGGCAGATTTACATACTACAGAATAACAGCAAAAACTTGCAGCTGGAAACCAACCCTCAAGGAATAACCAACTCCTCCTGCTCATACCTTTAGATGATTTACCAGATCCTGCAACATTTGACAAATTGTAATGGCAATAAAGCCCTGCGGATTGCCCAGTGAGAGACCTTTGCTGAGGGGGCCTTCCTTGGGTCACCAGGTTTCAACACTTATCCATCCTCTCATGGGACTAAGGCCACCATAAAAATATAGATAGTTCCCATCCGTCCTTCTCTCATCTCTAATCTTTCCTTCCTCTTCTGCATTGCCCTTCTTCCACGAGCCTCTTTAGAAACAGATGAACAAAACCAGTGTTGGACTCGATGATCTTAAAGGTCTCTTCCAACCAGATGATGCTACGATTCTATGATTTCCTCCTAGGCATACCACTGCAACAATGAGAAAGTTTTAGTGAGCAGCCTACTGATGCGTAAGTAGAAAACCACATCATGCTAGAGAAGCACACCTCTCGGCAATGTAACTACGTGGCACAGGTGAAGGGGAGGATAAAGAGTTTTATTTCAATGTTCTTTTTCAAAAACAGTGGGCATAACATTGCTTTGGCTTCCTGTATTTTATTTTATGCATTAGTTGAAAATGCAACTGATCCCCATACAAAGCCTGGCATTAAGCCTCTGTATATTTAGGTCCAGCACATATTTATCATTGGTCTAAGAACCGAACAGGGATATTTCTAGTTTTATGTACTGTCATGGATTTCAATCAATATGAAAGAAAGGAGTTCAGAAAACCAGTCACATTAAGGATGAGAATGTGGGAATGTAAGATGCTGGAAAATCCAAATAAATCCCTATGCTTTTAGGTTTCCCTGTGCATACTTAGGTATGACATTATCCTGGCACGATTAGTATTGTCTCTCTGGCTCTGTTGTTAGAACTGGTCAATTGTCACTAACTAACACTACTTTTTTTCCTTTTCACGAATTATGTAGAATCAGAGAAAACCAGAGTTCAGGTACACTAGCATTCCTCAGACCAGTATCTTTCTTCCACAGGGAGCATTATTGAAGGACCATTTGAAAACTTTTTCCCGTTTCTTCTTCACTTTCCAAAGCCTCTCCTATTTTCATGACATTTTATTTTGGCATGAAAAGAAGTACTTGTACGAGGGTAGGCAGATTTAATAAGGCAGGTCCTGATCCAATGATCACATCTATACAGAGATTGCATAACCCTGAAACTGCTAATAATACTAAAGATATGCCCATAGTTATTCAAGGAGCGTGATACCATGACTACAGAATGTGGGGGGAAGAAAAATCTGTTTTAGGGTGATTTCCTGTCTAAGAGCTGTATAAATTATTAATTTAAATTGCCTTAATGATCACTTGATATTTAACATCTCATTTTTATTTAACAGAGAAGCTGTCACGTAGGGATCCCTATCCTGCAAGGGATTTTATTTTATCCTTATCTTTAATTATGCCCCCATACAGCTTGCTTGAGAAGCTTGTCTCTGGCAGTGGACTGAAGAAAGAAGTATAACACACTAAATAACTTCAGCTTGGACACAAGCTTCCACAGAACATGAATTTATTTGAAATTGGCATTTGGAGCTATATCCATGCCCAGTTTGACATGGATTGGTCGATATTTAAGTGGTACAACTGTGTATCATCTGCTAAAATCTTTAAGTCGGTAGAATGTACAGAATGAAACTGAATCTTTACAATAAACAGCGTTGATAAAATGATGGCTATGCTGAAACATTAGAAGAGTAGTTAAGGCGGAATGTGTGGGACACCTTCCATTTACTAGTGGCATTTCAAGAACAAATCCCAGGAAGCGCCCTAGAGGCAGCAATGTGTGATCGTGGGTATTACTCATTAGCCTATTTGGAAAACTGTTACTAGCACCACTCAGCTCTCCATTTCTTCTCCCCTATCTTCAATCTGTTCTCACGCCGCTGTGATTCTTCTGACGTGGCACTTCAAGCTTCACGCTGGCACAGAAAAATGCCATGTGTGGTGTTGGGTGGACTATACGAGTGAGGATTAATTTAGAAAGTTGTTTGATTCAGCAGCATCTCACCTGTCTGAAATGTCACCATTCCCATTGATTGTATTGCTAGAAGAATAGTCCACAGAAGTAAAACTCCAAGAGTGATCAGGTTTGGGGTTAACATGGTAAAATTGGCCCAAGCAGGATGTGGCAATGTGATGAACCTCACTAAACATGGAATTTTCACTGGTTCGAGTTTCCAGCTAAAACCAAACAAAAATATCTCCTTGCCAATCAATATACAATTACTTCAGAATGATGAAGCCTGGATAGCTTTACTCAGACTTAAAAAACAACAAATAAATAAATCATAACTTCTATGAGCTGAGTACCAACATGCTTAAAAGTGCACAGTGACCTTTTAAAATATCAGATCATGTATGTTTTAGTATCAAAATAGGAAGATGAATCTCAAATATGGACTATATATAGGAAAAATATGGCTTCTAGGCATCTCACTAAAAAGCAGACTAATTTCACAGCTGTAGCTCTCCACTAGCTGCAGCTCTTTTCACTCGGCAGCAGATCCCAGCTATCAGGGTTTGGGTAAAGTCCAAAAATGATCTTGAGATGTCTGAGACTCTGGAATCCACTCCTCATAGCCAAGAAGCATCTTCAGCTCATGGCCAGTACTGAAACTTCATTAGGCACCAGAGAAGGTGAGACAGATTGTTGCCCAGGCAAGTTATTTAATGAGAGCTTAAATTAGTATATTATTTACTTGTAGGAGTGCCAGGAAAGATGTGGAGATAAAGGTAACTGTAGACACTGAAAAAAATGCCACTTTGCTGGGAGTGTTTGGGATTTGCTTGAAAAGCTGATCAAAGTGTTAACATCAGAAACTTGTGAAAATTAAACATGCAGTGCTGATGCTTTTCACAATTTCATAGAACTTCCTTGTGCCATAAAATATACTACTGGAAAAAAAGTCTGTATCAATTTATTTCCTCAATTTTAAATGCAAACATCAGACTTTTCAGTTGAAAACAAACTTTAGCATTCATTTGAAATCCTTCAAAATACCTGAATTTTGAAAGCTAAATCTGAATAGCATTCTGTTGCCATGAAGAACATAATTCAACTTCAAATCATGCTTTTTGATATGTGTGGTGATTTAAATAAGGTGTTTTCTTCAAGCGATTGTTTCCAGCTTTTGAAAATTAAAAAAACCAGTCATTATTTACTTAGTCTTAATAGTTAATTGCTCTGTAGTTTCCTAGTTCGTATTCCTTCGCATGCGTCCATTTCTTGTTATGCTTTGAAAGCTTGTCGTATTTTTCCCCTAGAGATTTTACGTATTTCAAAAACTAGTTCACATCAAGCAGAAGTCACTTCTTCCAGCAGCAACCCCATGGCGCTACCAAACCGTGATCCCACTTTTATACAAGTGTGTAAAAATTCATGCCTTCCTTAAGCCGCACAGCCCCGTGAAAATGCTTCAGTGTTGAAAGAAGGAAAAAGCAGGTAACAACAGAATTTATTTCCTCAGCATAGTTTTAATACCTGCGTAGTCAAGTTTTTCTTACTGGAGCAAAATTTAAATTGCATACTTTGCACCCACTCACTGAAGTTAGTTCTCAACAACACCTCCTGTTGCCTTTTTCTGGCCATGATCTTGCTGAGATTTCACGGACTGAAAATGTCCTACATTACCGAAACGAGCTGTTTTCACCTCCTTCTTGCTCCACATATGTCTGATGTTTTCACTATGAGCATAGCTCTTCAAGAGCAAGGACAGCCTTTTAGCTGCGTGTTGATAAATTTCCTAGCTCAAGAAATAGTGAACTTGCTTCCATAAAGCCACAAAAATTCACAGTAAATTATTTAATCTAAGAACTTTAAATAAATAACTTGCCATATATTAAAGATATGTTTCAGCCCTTAAGTTTTGTTGTTAGTTTTATTAGAATCTTGGTATATCTTCAAAGCACACTTCAAGTAGCAATGATGCCCACCATTCTGTCTCTCCATTGGTATCAAGATTACCTTCCGCAAAAGCTCCATCAAGCTACTCATCACAGATTCCTCCTGTATACTGTCCCTTACCAGATTATAGTCATACTAGATAGCTCATGACATAGTATTTTTGGTCCTACCTCTCTTTCTCTCTCCCCCTGCCCCTTTTCCAGCTAATCTGCTCTGTGCATGGCCTTTACAATATCTCTGCTGTTAACGATAGGTAACTGACCCACACATCGCTGAAACTTTCGGCTGACGTTTCAGTGATATATCACTCTGAATACGTAAAGCACATAGGTTACAACTAGAAGAAAATGAAAGAGTTTATTTCTGATAAAGCTTGCAAATGAATCTATACACACCCCTGAGTAAACTGAGCATGTGACGCATATACAATAAACACAATAAACTAAACCATTTCAGTATAACTTAGAAAAGGTGGGAAAGTTGGAAATGGAGATCCCTATTTATGTAAATATCCCAAGAAATGAACGAGCGGGGACTGTACCAGTAATAGAAAAAGAATCCATAAAAAAAAAACCATTGTGGAGAATCAGTAAAATTTAGTATTTCAATATATTCAGGAAAACTGGAAAATTTCAGTAATATAGGTGCCTCTATTTCTTGGGCCGTGCATTTTTTTAAGTCCCAAGATTTCAGAAACAGCACCTGAACATTCGTGCACAGCACCAACAAGTGAGAAAAGCGGCAGTATGGATAATCTCGTAGGGTTTGTATCTTGGTCATCAGCTCTTATTCCATCTGTAGCACTTTGGCCAGCAGCAATTGAGCTAGTTACTGTGTTGTCACATCTAGCAGCTACGTGGCAAGCATGGTGTTACGCTAACCAGATTGCCCATACACCGTTTGTCAACCCTCACCAGCACCGAGTGGGGCTGCCCACACAGGGACTGACTGTGCTTTCTAACAGCACCTACACAGAGAAGCGGCGAGATTGCACTATGGAAGGGTAGCAGCGTATGTTTGAACGTATAGCAAGCAGGGAAGAATTCAAAAGCAATACATCTGTGTCACATTTTTCCTATCTTCTTCCTGAAGATCTGGTAGCTCTGATTTATAGATGCAATTTTCATAGTTAGCACTAAGTATAGCACAAGTGGACCTTAATACGCCTCTTTTTAAAGTATCTGTAAAAGTATTCTTGTTGCATATATGCATATTGTTCCCCTCTTCCTCTAAAGGATCTACCTTACTGCTAAAAGTGTCATTCTTATGACATTCCGCCCAGAAAAAGAGCCATTTCTGCATTTTCCTTTTAAACCACAGAGCAGAGGTAAAAGGAAAAAGCAAACTTCTTTAATTTAAAATAAACTCTAAGAAGCATTTTGGACAAGCAGAGATGCAGGGTCAGTGATTCACTAAATCATTTTTCAAATATTCCAGAATCCTTTTCAAGATACACTCTTAAATTTGCTTTTAATTTCCCAGATGTTTGGACACACAGGCAGAAGAATTGAGAGAATACCTGTGTATATACAGTCAGGAGATTAATTTAAAAAATTGTATTCCTGTGTTTAATGAGGGTTGAGGACAACAATCGAGAAATAATAAGGCTACAGTTCCCATTGTCAGCGTGCTGACACAATGCAAGAATACCCTTGCTTTGCAGCCTGATTTTCACATTCTTTTTACAGCCTTTAATTTTGATTCTTACAGCACGTTTTTGTCCTTGCTGTGTGTCGGGTGGGCACCTGCCATCAGAGTAAGAATCAGGTACGGGTAACAGAGCCTCTGACAGATGATTGTCAGAAGACTGATGGCTTTCATCAGTGGCATGGACTCGAGGCTCATTCCTTTATTAATCCTATTCTTGTCTATAGGCATACGAAGCATCTTTAATCACAGGATATCTATTATTTGTAAATCAGCAACTTTATTTATGGGTTAGTATTTTTAAGGCTTGAACACAAAGTTCAGCAAACAATTTCCATTATAAAATATTAAAAACATACAATATTCAGAGCTTCAGCAAAGATTAAATGTAATTTCAATTCAACTGGACAGCGTTTTTTTTCAACCAGCATAAGATAATAACTGACCAGCGTAGTGCTTACTTGCCTCAATATTTTTAATGTCTTTCCCCCTATAAAATACTACAGAAAAAACCCAGAGGATGACTTTCGTAAAAGAGAAAAATAAAGCACAAGGAGACCCTTAAAAGTGTTTTAGATGTTTCACTCCTTTATTCCGTCCCTTGGGGTGGAATTTATCCGAACAAATGTGTAAGTAAGTCCATGGTGTAGGCAACTGTGTCTGAACCAAATGGCCTCTCTAATCAACAGGGAGAAATAGGCACTTCAGGGAGGTATTTTTACTGATCTGTTTGAGGTCCAAACTTCAGACCAGCATATTTTGCACCTGTGATTCCCTATCGACTACCAAAGGAATCTACAGGACTACCTTACACTGTGGACATCTAATATTCAGCAAAGCAAATTCCGCTTTCTGATTAACAGGAAAAAACACTGGCTGCCCGCCCTCTCAAAGCCTGTTTGAATTCGGCTATACCTGGACCACGTGCTTTCTTATGAGATCCATTTGAGAGCGGCTCACGTTCGCCGGCTGCAGCGCAGGGTAGCAGCGTGTCCTTTGCTCGGCAGCTTCACAAATCTGATGCGGCTGGTTGGAACATTACATGCTCCGCCGACCAGCTGCACTGAGCAAATGAAGCTGTGGAAGAGCGGAAAGAACAAGCCAGCTAAATGCAGAAGGTGCGTTTCCAGCTGCAGGGAGCGTCCAGAAGACACCAGTTCACACAGTGCTGCCTTTCAGAATGGGACTTGACCAGACTACAGGAAATTGCACCCCTGGCTGGGAAGCGTTCTTACTACTGGGCTGATCCTTCCATTCCAATTTTGCACGGTAGCCACCTCTACTCTTTTGGTCAATTTAATAAAAAATAATTTATTACATTATTACGTAATGTAATACACAAATTTTAGCATAATATGTGAAACAGAGAAACAATCATCTCAGCACAAATTTTGCAGGACGAGACCCTAAAATCATTTGTAGGCAATGGAGATTCCTCTTAGGCTATTATCAGCTCTATTTGGATCAGGTGTAGAATATTTTATTTTCGAATTAGTGTTTCTTGTCAAATACGAGGTAAGGGATCTTTTATCAAGATGGGCCAGATGAAGGCTGGCAAGCAGTTCCGTACTAAAAGCCAGCGTATGTTACCTTTTTTTTAAGGCTGCTAGCTGCTCTAAGGTCTGTATTTTGGCAAGTGCAGAAGTTACGGTGTGTTTTAAAACAGTACACGAATTACATGGAAACTGTGGTCCTGCTAGGACTGTTACAGTCAAACTTTTGTGCAGATTTAAAAATCTACCTGTCCCGCAATGGATTTTGCATTTCATGGGAAACGCATTGCAAAGAAACACTGAAATATGGTAAAACACACACAAAGCAAGCACATCAAAACACCGTCGTCTTGCCCAGAACTAAAATCCAGAACACCTGGTATCCCAGCTTTCCTACGGTGTTGTCACAGACATGGCAGCATCAGAGTAACGAGAGTAGTTGCATAAAGTACCCAGAATATGCTTACATCTACCTGACTTTCGCAAAGTCCTCAGAAGCCTCTGCCCCCCAAATAGGTCTGAGGAAAAGGCAGACATTTCTGATTCCTTGCTTCCAAAAGCAAAGAAACCGAACAAAAATCTTCATGTGAAAATCATGCCCTTTCACATTCGAAGTAAGTAAAGCATGAAAAAAATATCCTGCTGAAAGTCCACCTTTCACGCCAACCTTGAGAGCACCACTGTGCAAGTGGGCTCCTGTGCTGTTGGACCCCGCTCTCCTCTGCAGAAGTCCATGGAGGTCAGGGCAGCTCCAGGCATGAGCTGGAGCTCAAGCTGGGCTGGCAGGCTGGGCAGCAAGGGTGGGAGGAAGGGGAATCATTGGCCGTACAACTGAACCTCAGTGTATTCCAACTTCCATCACCTCCTTTATTTTATGTCCCATGCTTGCTTTTTTTTTTTTTTTTTTGGTGAAGTTTAATGAGATAGTTATACCTGGCTACAAGAGTTCATCTCATTCAAGAGTTCTTTGATGGAAAGCAGCTTCACAAAACACATTTTTTCAGCTCTAATATCAAAGAAAGATTCAAACCCACTCTTATTCTCCAAGTTCTTTCATAAATTGTGCAAGAAAAGAAAAAGGTATAAAGGGCATCTGGGATGCTAGCTATTTCTGCAGGTATTGTTTTGGGACATTAACTTTGAAACTTTCTTTTCTGCCCTGTAATTTACACTGCTGCTACTGGTAATGACTATAAGAAATGTAAGCAGCACTAGTAGGTATGGATCACTGTTCTACTAGACTGTGAAAAAAAAGGAACATGGGGAATGACGACCCTGTAAGATAGAGCAATGCAGTCGCTATTCAGGTTAGTTTCCTTAAGTGGCATCATGCCTCACACCTTCTGCTGAAGGCTATCCATACCCATTCAAGTTCATGACAGCTATTCTTAGACATTCTTTCATTTTTAACACCATTACCAAGACTACTACTGTACTTTTGTACATGAGAATGAGGAGACAGTGTCTCTTTATCAGATCTATTTAGCTTTAAAAAATTATTTGCTATAATTTTCCTACAGTTATTCAAAGGATTAGTGAGAAAATGTCACTGAACAGCTACTTGTCTAATTAACATTCATGACAAAAACTTCTGGTAGGGCTGGTTTCGGCCGCTGATGGAGCAATACTTAAAAGAAATCGGCTTGTCTGTGAAACAGCTGCTCAGCAATGCCAATATGCAAGAGAACCGGTGATCATAGGATGATGCTACTACAGCTACACGGGGAACATTACGTATTTTAACCTGCTTTGAGGAGTACAGTGGGGGTCCAAGAATCGGAGAATGGTTGCTTGTGTATTGCTAGGAACAGGAAACATGATCATGACACGCCTGCTTATTTGGATTAGTCCTATCCAAAGCCTTAGGTAAAAGAAAAATCTGTATCTGCTGCGGCTCTTAATTTCCGGTGTTTTCTGACTGCTGGAAGGGTTTTTTATTCCTTTTCCTAGATTTTGTACAAGTTTGTGAGTCTCATTGCTGAAACAGGTATTTCATTCTTTCCTATGAACACTGAGCACCTATGGTTTCAAAGGAGTTTTTCTCATTTCAAGGCTTTCTTCCTTAGGCAAGATTCTCAGAAGATTCTCTGGATCCTCATGCACCCTTTAATGACATTCCAGATACTGATTTTTTTTTTTAAATGACCATCCAGTATGGCAATGCAATGACAAATATACAGATGTGGGCAATACCTATGTAAACATCTACACATAAGGCTCAGCCAAGAAACCCTTTAGCAGGTGATATCGTGTTGTGTAGTGACCCATGCTAATTCACACTGGTTGTCTAGAACATGGAAACCATATGAAAAGTACTATCGTAAGACCTTTGGCTCTGAGACATCTTTGAACCTCACACACTGTGAGGAATAAAACACTTAGGAGAAATTAATCTTAAAGCCCCAACACAGTGACAGCCCCCTAGAAAGGTGGAGGACAAATGAATAAGAAGTTAGTAAGATTATACAGGGCTTTAGGATGCAAGAACTGATTACCATTTAAAAGAAAGGCATAATTTTTTCCGATCATAGCTTGTTCCAAAATGCTTAATAATTTCTAAAATTGTCTATTACAAAATTCATATTTAGCTTCTCCTGCTTATAGTTATTACAGAAATTAATTCTTGTAGAGATTTGCAAAGTACTGCAGTTCAGGTAAAATGAAATATAGAACTGACATAGAAATGAGGTAGGAACATTCCCAGCAGGCTGAAGAAGGCGAACCTTCCTCTCAGCTCAGCACTTGTAAGGCCACATTTGGAGTGCTGGGTCCAGGTCTGGGGTGCCAAGTACAAGACAGACATGGACACACCAGTGCAAGTCCAGCAAAGGGCAGTAAGATGATGAAAGTTCTGGAGATGGCCTAGTCAACCTGCTCTGCTCAAAGCAGGGTCAGCTACTGCAGGTAGCCCAGGAGAGGCTGAGAGCCCTAGGACTGTTCAGCCTGGGAAAGAGAATGCTCAGTGAGACCTCATCGATGTGTATAAATGTCTAGTGGAGGGACTAAAGAAGATGGAGTCAGGCTCTTCACAATAGAGCCCGGAGACAGAACAGGAAACAATGGGCACAAATTAAAAAACCAGGAAAATCCATTTAAACACAAAAAAATAGTTTTACTGTGAGGATAGTCAAACACTAGCACAAGAGCCTGTGGAGTCTCCATCCATGGAAATATTCAAAATGCGGCTGCACGTGGTCCTGGGCTGCCTGCAGTAGCTGACCCTGCTTTGAGCAGAGGGGGTTGACTAGTCCATCTCCAGAAGTGCCTTCACATCTCAGACGTGCTCTGATTCTGTGATTCTGTGTCAGAATATGTGTCTTAACAGAGGCTAAAAAGACAATGTTTAAGTTACAGCAGACTGAGTTTCCTTGTAGATTAGATCATTAATAGGAATCTGGGTCAAAATCTTGAAAAGCAAAGCAGACCTCAAATTATGTCTCAAAATGGAAATCAGGAAATCAGTCCCTCTCTGCTTAAGTGTATGAAGATAAGTAAGGCAAGTTATATGAAGGTCACCATAATAATCCAACAGAGTTCACATACCCCTAGAAAGTCTTATGTTGCAAAGGTTAGCTCTACCCTAAGACATGCCTGGTACAGCAGAACAAAGATTGCAAAAATCTACCAGATCTTCCACGTCCCTTTCACAAGTTTGCAGAAACGATATAAATGTCTGCACAAAGAGGTTGGCAGCAACAGTAGTTTAAATTAACTCCTCATGGGAGCAATGCTAATATACTCTCAGCATTACTTAAACGTTCACGTATTCTGTCATTGCTTAGATATGTTCTCCTGATAAACACAGGTCCTGTACACAACTTCCATAAAATCATCATAATTAGCTGTATTTCTTTTGTTAATTGTGGTGTACTAGCATCAAACGGCAGAATCATGTATCAGAACTCTCTTGTGCAATCAAAGTACCAAATTAAAATAAATAAGAAAATACTATTCTTGAAGAGTTAAAACTTGACATTGTCTAACGATCCAATATTTGTTTTATACCGAAAAGCATCCTCCTATTTTAAAATGCAACAAATCTAGCTGGTTTTATACTGTAAGACAGCCTATTAGGTGAATATATTTTTCCATTAATTTATTTGCCCATCTAGAAAGACTAAGCATTATTTCCATATAAGTGAGCAACTTTTGAATAGTTTTAGAATAGCATTTAGAATAGCATACACCAAGTTCAAATGCTCTTTGATAAGACTTCGCATTGCAAGTTCCCTTTAAAACATCAACGATAAGCCAGAAGAAACCACTTAGTACTTCAGACCAACTTCCTGCAGAGCAGATCCATAAGAGTCCTGGAATGTAATATTTACAACAGGTCTGTAACTTTCAGGTATATTCCGTACTGTCAGTACCAAGATACAGAATTTCAGGTTAGTGACAAAGTCATACGTGGTGTGCTCAAGTTCATTGCAATATAAAAAGGCCTCAAGGTGCCGAAGGACTAGCAAGGTGCCATCTGAGATCTGCGGTCAAGGAACCAAGTGTTTGCAGTAAACCGCACTGCTCACTGAACGCCAGCGATGCTCCTGGTTACCTTCTACAAAAAGAGAAAGCCCTGTGTATGTGCCATACATGGTTTGAAATATCTCTTCCGCTTGCATACTCATCTTGTAATACCGCACACAACTTTTGGATTTTTCTTTAGGTACTTCAAAGTCCATTGAGATTTTGAAACTCCGTTACTGAAAAAGTTCCAGCTCCATCCTAAAAAGAGAAGCCGTCACAATGCAGCGCACTGCACAGTCATCCACTCCGCAGTCCTTTCGAGGATGAAGAACATTTCTAAATTATATGAGCATCTGACCTGCTGCTGGGGACGTTTCTCCAGCTCATACTGGTATCGTACATTTTCCACTCACTCCTTTTATAATACATCTTCCCTTCTGCATCATATTGAGAGAAGCAGTATTGGGGGAAAAATAAAAGTCTTTAATTGGATAAAGAGAATGATACAGAATTAACCTAAGGAGTTAGAGACATCTTCACTTTTTTTCTGAATACGATCTCAGAGTTTTGAAGTAAGCGTCAAACTTCAGTTCTCCTGTATGTTTTCATACGCCCTGTTGCCTGGCGTTAGCCAGCCCTACTGCACCCGTTTGCAGGTTTTCTACCTACATGCAAAAATGCAGCTCTGCAATCCTCTTTGCAGAGCCAATTTACTGCTCTTACTACCAGATCCTTACACATATGCAGAACATTTCAGGGAACATTTTCAACAGAAATACGGATTTCATGTTTTGATAAAGCCACAACCAAATACTCTGAAGCTCTTTTACTCTTTGCTAATTTGCAGTTTATGGGAAAAGCTCAGTACAGTGTGACTTGCACACATGGACACAACCATAAAAACTGCTTAATGTTCATTATTAAAGGCAAGCAATTAGCAACTTGTGACACCGAGCACTTGATCTTACCAAGATCTTGAAAAGGCTGAGGACTGGAAGAGTTTGGAATACTGATCAGAAACAAAGAAAAACGCCAAATTGTCCTTGTCAATTCTTTGTAGGTATAAAAGATGTGTTCGATACTGCTTAAGAGGTTTGCACGTTGATCCCTCTTAGCGTTTGCAAGCCAGAAGCCCTCTAAGAGACTCTGTACGTCATGGGAAAATCATGCAGGAAAAAACTACAGCCTTAAGGCTGCAAAAAGCAGACTACAAAAAACCGCTTTGCAATAAGAAAAGTCATGGGGGATCCACAGTTCATCTTGCAACAGTAAACATAATTGCAAACCTAAATTTTGCATTTGAAACTAGGAGACAAAAATTAAACCCCTCTCTATTCTTATCTAATCTCTTTTTCCAGCATTAGCCAAGCCTGCAGGCACTTAGCAGTCCAATTCCTGATGTCATTGTAATTAAAGGCAATACTCACAAGACTGATAAGCATACCAGCTGTAAGTTAACCCTTATCTTAGCCAAACTGACAACTGCAAATGTGATATCTAATTGTAAAGAAAAGAACATTGGAATTCATTATGAATAACTGGCTTTTAAATCCCATAACCTTGAAAATAAGTAAATTATATCCAGCCTACCGTCAAACTTCTTGTGCCGGGATACAAAAGTGGTGCGTACGAAGTGACTTGTCTCCTCCACTAAGTTTTCAAACTCCAGTTTGCTCTGTTGGCTTAACTTGTCCTCCATTTCTGAGGTGCAACATGTATATTCCTGAGGGCAGATTCTCAAATGTTCCCCTGGAATCACAAGAAAAAAGGAGTTAGAAATATTTGGATACATACATGGAAATGTATCCAGAACCAACTATACATGACGTCTCTTCAGCTAAGGAAGGTGGGCTACCCAAAGAGCTCTTTAAGGCTTGACTGCTGGATTGGGAACACTTTGAACCCGTATCAACAATTTTGCCATAGCTGGGCATTCCTCACACGGGAGGGGAGACACACTTTGCCGAGGTGATTTGATACTTCAAAAGGTAGAACTGTCTCATGCCAAAAGGAATTCCTCACGCCGAAGAAGCCTTCCTCATAAACAGATATATACTTAAAAAATCAAAGACAAACACTTGCTTTCTGCTTGTATTCAAAATGTCTGAAGAAACACCTAGTGAGATGATGTGTTACAAGCCATCAGAGCTGCCTTCCTCTCAAAACCTGAAAAAACAGAAATTATGCATGTCTGTAGAGAGGTCCCACTTGCCCAAATGCACCAAAACATTCTCCCCTTCTAGCCTCCATTCCCTTCTCCTTGAGTAAGTGTGTTTCAATGTGTTTTGTTGGGTGCCACATTTTCTTGGGCAGCATTTCTTGTTAGACCGAGCAAGCGCCCTGCTGAATAGGAGAAAGCAATGAAGAGTTTAATTAATGCTTATGTTATAAGGAAATGCAATGTAAAAGGTAATGAAAGCCTCTTATTTAATTCAATAGATTTATCTCTTGAAGCACTGTGCCAGTTCTGACAATATTGCTTTCTTCAGTACAATTTGCAAGTGGAAACCAATTCTTTAGCTCATGAAATTAAAATGGTCTGTTATTACATGAAATGTGAATTTCCAATTGACACTGTACTATTGGTGTCAGAAACATTTAGCTCAGTTTGTACAGAGGCAGGAAATTCTGCCATTCCCTCTTGAGAAATAAAAAGAATGATCTGCCTCTATGATTAAAGTTACTGGTAAGGCAATGGAAACATTTAGCTTTCTGTACACCAAATCCTGATTAAAAATCCCTCTGCAAATCTCTTAAAGGTGCAAATAAAATGATATACAAAGCCCAGGGGTTAAATAAATACTGGGGACCTGATTCTCGTTTATATCAAGGCTTCTTTCTACCACTGCTGAGCCATAAAGAAGATTTAAATGCGATTTATACCTACTTTAAGGCTACTTTTCACCATTTGTATTATGTGGTGAGGAGAATCAGGCCCTAAGGTTTATGCTTCCCAGGGGTATAATATATTTAGCTGCTGCATCATTTTGAAGACAGCATCAAAAAGAGGTTTGCTCATGCTTAGAATAAATATTATCTTGCGTTTGCCCTCACCTTATCCCAATTTTTGTTTCAGTTTTTGAATGAAGTCTTTTACATTGAAATTTAGTCATTCCTCAACCCTGACCCATCACCCCCATCTTAATTTGCTTTTTCTGCAAGAGTTCATAATATATGAACTTTAATGTCATGAGATTTCTTTTAGCGGTCTCAGACTTCTTAAAATCTCACAGCAATACATCTTCAGGAAGCATCATTTCATTATTATCAGTTACCGTTCAGCAGCACCACCTACAAGTCCCAGTCATGTCCAAAAGCACCGTGACATAAACCACTGTATAAACCTGGGAAAAGAGATCCCCCAAGACCATCAAAACGCGGTAAGGATTGTTTCCTATGTCTACTACACCCTCCCAACACAATAAATTAATTCCTCTCCATTCTCAAAATCGCACGTCTAAGCCATAAACCACACATACAGGGACTGGCGAGCCAGCTGCTGTCAAACATAAATTATAGTGGCAACATAACGGTTGCCTTGCCCTCTGCATCGCTGTCACATTAAACTGAAACTATTCAACAGGTAAGATGTGACTGCGGAGGTACCATAATAAGACACAAGAAGAATTATTTCAGTAACAGTAATGTTCTGGGATTTTATTAGATGTCAGAAAGTCAAGGAAAGCTGAACTATCGTGTCATCAGAAGCAGTACCGTGTGCTTGGTTAAATAATTAAAAAAATGCCTCATCCATAATGCCTGTAACCCCCTTTCTGGATAAACCCAGGGATTTTTACGCATTGGAAAGCACTGGGTAACCTACTATCCTAGTTCCAGCCACAGCGGTGGCTTATGCCTACTATAACGATAATGTCCTATAGTGCTGCTGTTGTTAAGAATTGTTATAAAATTCAGTTTTCTTTCCTCTGTTTATTTCAAGTGTTTTTTCTCTTCTATCTGGCTCTGTTTCTCATGATTGCCGGACTATAAACTGAACTAATGCTAATCATCACGGCACTGTGCTTAGTAAGTAACAGCCATGGGTCTAGATTTTTCAGAATGTTGAGTATTATGACAAATTAAAGCATATTGAACGCAGTGTAGCAGTAATTTTTGTAGCAATATTATTTTTTTCTCTCGTTTTATGGTCTTACTTTCTCTTTCCACAGAAACACCTTCCCACCTAGGCTGCTAAAAAATCCCTCAGATTTCTATTGCATTTATTCCTTATACCCATATTTTTATTAAGTTTCTTCTTTTTGATTCACTAGATCTTCATTCACTCATGAGGCTCTTGACTGCTGGAACATGAAATTCACATTTATCAGAAATGATCACAACTTCTACGCTAGCTCATTGCTTTCCTCTCCCAGTGATGTTATCTTCCTAAATCACCTATACTAACCACTTGCCTTCATCACAAAAACTTTGCTAAACTGTAACCAGCTCTTTTAAAACAACATTTCTAGTTCTTCTCTCCTCCCCTGCCATATACCTCTCTGCATTTTGATAGAAAGAAATAATAATGTAAATATTGTGCTGCTCTCCATATTCTGCTTCAAGAACTTTTTCCTCTTCCTGTCTCCTGCACGGGAGGCTTGGGTCAGATTACAGGTAAAGCAAAAGCGTTTTCCATTGGTCCATGCCAGTGGAGCGTTTGCGGGCCTGAGAAGTTCAAGTATCCTTAGCAAAGATGAAGTCTTGAGAAATCGTGGCTCATAAGCCCTCTAGCACGTCTGTACTGACCATGGAGGGCTTTGGTCTCCAAGGACTCACAACTTGACCAAAAGCTCACCCTCTCCTGGGGATGGAGAACTGAAACTCTCTGACAAACAGTCATTTCTGTATTCTCAATTCCCTTTTAAAAAGCAGTAATTACTATTTTGTGTTTGTGCTTGTTAAACCTCCAGCTCATGGTAGAATCATCAGCAGATACATTTCTTTTATCTGGGATCTTTTTACCTTTTTTTTTCTTCTTTTTGGTGCAAATCTGTGATATAACTGGCTGCTTGGCTTGGAAATAACTCTGCAGGATATATTTGATTGTGCCTCCTCTATTCCCCTGAACAGGATCATTTACCATTTGCTTTTTGTAATATATTGTTCCATTACTCTAAAGGGAGTTTAATCACTGATTTGTGTATTTACATACCTTAAGTATTTTGCAGCCTGAAAATGTGCTCACAGCTGATGTACCAATTCCTGCCCTGGGAAGGTCCATATGGCCTACGTTCTTATGCTAATATTAGCAAGGATTTTTACGGCACAAGTGGCACCGGATATAACTGACTCGTTTTTCCTAGTTGCAAATGGTGTCTCCCCAAACTACATTCGACAGAATGTACTTACGCTGCACCAGCGTTTTGCCAGACTAAACAAGGATTGACCCCACAGTTCCCAGCGACCTGCCACAACTCTTCTAGCCACTGTTTCCCGCTGAAGATGCTGACCTCCATATCTCTCCCCATGTGGCCTATGTTACATAAACCAAATCAGTTGTCTACTACAAATTCAGCTACCACTATCCAGGTTCAGTTTTACGACAGCTGTAATCTCACACCTGCCTTTACATGATGCAAATTGCCAAGTTTTGCAGCTGAATTTGGCAATCCTGCTAGCACGCTGCTTTGAAGTGTGAAAAAAAACATTTATAAAGCACTTGGTTTATATTCAGCTATATTACAGTTTGGTGTCACTATAACATTTACAAAGTTCACAAGAGACTTTTAAAAATTGCAACTTACAACTCTCAAGCTGAATAAATGCTTCTACTGCGTATCAAAATGCCAGAACTGGTCACTACTTGCAGAAGATACAATCAGAAGGAACAGTAAACCCTACTCAAGAGGACATCACCCGTAACAATTTCGCTGCCAGATTTCCTGAACACCGGATGCAAACATTGGTTACACCATTAGAACTGGAAGCACGACCACGTAAAATATTTTACCTCAGTCAGAAATTTTATGGCTCATTTTGCAAGTTCAGCAATATCAGAAAAAGTTTCTTTCTGAGAGGGTCAATATTTTATACTTTCTATCCTAATTATAAATAAAAAATCCCGATATTGTTCTGTCAACATGCTAGAATACACATGGATGGGGAACAGCCTTGCAGAAAAGGACCTGGACTCCTCGTGTGCACCACGTTGAACGCGAGTCAGCAGTGCCCTGTGGCAGCAGCAAAGGCGGAGCAGTTACTGGGCTGCATCCACAGAGCATTACTAGCAGAGGTAGAGACATGATCACCCCACTTTTCTCAGGGCTCGTCAGGCTGCACCTGGAGTACTGCGTTCCGTTCTGGTCCCCGCAATTCTAGGAAGATGCAGACAGACTGGAGGGGGTCCAAAGGACAACAATGAAGATGATGAAAGGGCTGGAGAACCTGTCCTGTGAGGAAAGACTGAAGGAATTAGGTCTTTTCGCCATGGAGAAGAGGAGGCTCGGGGGGGATCCCATCACAATATTCCAGCACTTAAAGGGCAGCTATAAAGAGGTATAAGGCTCTCTCTTCTCAGGGAGCCACATGTAGAAGACAAGAGGCAACTGGCAGAAGTCACACCAGGAGAGGTTTCGTCTTAACATAAGAAAGAAATTTTTTACAGTGAGAACAATCAATCACTGGAACAACTTCCCCAGGGATGTGGTGGAGTCCCCATTGCTGGAGGTCTTCAAGATGCAATTGGACAGGATGCTAGTTAATCCCATCTAGGCTCCCTTTCGAACAATGCCTTGGGCTGGATTTCTGTCGGGGTCCCTTCCAACCTGGGCTGTTCTATGGTTCTGCGATTAGGCACTTCAGAGCTTCCTAACTCTCAGAGTTATAAAGGAATAGAAGAGTTGGGGGTTTGTTTCTAAATTAACATTTTCCACTTAATTTTCTGTATTTTAAAAAAATATTTAAAAATATTATTTTAAATTATTTTTAAAAAGTATGAATAAAGTTAAAACCCCGCTCATTCAGCTTTAACCCTTGCCCATTGTTTTGCGATTTGAATCTTTTTCTCTGTTGGTGATGATGTTTCTGAACTCCTGCTTTTTGCAGTTTTCAAGTGCTCTGTGGTGAAATCAGGAACATAGGAGAACTCTTTATGATCACAATATTAATTTTCTCTTATAGAAAACTATTGTCCTCCAATACACTTATATGTAAAGAGAAAACAGTGTTGCAGAAGAATTTGACTCAGTCATCTTTAACCAAAAAAAAAAAAAAAACAAACCCAAAACCAAATAGCAGTATCATATGTTCTGCATTAACGTAACAGTTAAAACTAAATTAGAAACACGAGTCTCATCATTTCAGCCAATACTCAAAATAGTGAAAATTAAAATATCATTTTGTTGGACAAAACCTGTTCCATAACCAAAAAGTCCTAGGGCTCCTTCTGACTTTATAATTATCTTCTCTGTGGGGTATTACAGCCCTGAAAGCAATCTCTGTAAAATTGCACCTGACATTCAAGTCACAGAACTGAACTTTCCTACTCAAACTAAAAGGAAACAGATGATGTTTTAAATTAATTCCATTGTAATATTGGCCTGACAAGTGATGACGGGAACATTATTTGCACAGAAAATGACAGCTGAAAGAAGGGAGAGAAAGCTGTCTCTAACATACAGATCATGTTGTCAGACACCACTCTCCTAATTTTAATCAATGGAATATTGAACTTGAAAAACTTCTATGTCCAGCGGACTCCAATAAACTTGGGCAACTACTCCATGAAAGAAAATGACTCATTTGTTTGCCTTGGACCCAAATCATCTTTGTTCAGATTTCTTTTGTTCCTTGAGTGCTTAGAGGTCAATTAAAAAATGAATGCCTTCCAAACAGACTGATAATTAGTTAACAGTCTCTTCATTACAGTCCCACCGGGAACATTCATTTACAAGAAGCCCTGACCCTGTTGTCCTTGGGAAGCCCTCAGTAATAAGTTACAGAAGCGGAGGCCAAGGCAAATCCGTTCAGACTAGGACTACACAGATGCTAAAGAAAGAGCTGAGGTCCCTAGAGTCTGCCTAACTAAACTACTAGAGGCAGTACCACTACTCCAACACTCAGGTTCATTTTATTTTCCAAGCAGACACAGTCAGACAATTGGTTTTTGATAGCACAGTTTGTGAGAAGAATCTTTAGTTACCTCTTGGGGAGGGTATTACTGGTGTGGTGCTCAGTGTCTTGTGGAAAGCAAACAGTAAGGCTGTGATCCAGCACCGTATAGTTTCATCATCAAGCTGGCTACATGGCTGTAATTTTCTGATTTCAAAGCATGTTTCCACCTGGCAATGGCAGCCAACTTCCCCTCCTCCACAACTGATTTTTGATGTTTATTATGTCCCCTACCATAATGGCAGAAATATCTTATATAGCATCGTAGTGAGAAGTAGAATACAAGCAGCACATCGCTTTACTGTGACCATAAAACACGGTGCGAGTAGGTTTTGTATTTCAGCTGCTCTCAGAACAACTTTATCATTAGGTAACAGGATGGGATTGTACACATTCATGTATTTATAAAGATTTTAATCAACATTCATCACATAAAACTGAAATCCAAAGATGTGATTGCAGCACATGATGACACGTTATTACACACATCAGAGACCATTAGTTCATGTACCCACAGAAGTACAATAACAGTAGGACAGAGTGGAGCGAGTTGCCTGAGGCTAACTGAGGCTGTACTGCCAAAACAAGTCCTTAAGATGGTTACGCCACCACTAATATAGGTTCAGCAAAAGTTAAAACCTGTGCGAGCTACAGTCATGCCATTTGATTGCCCTGTCAAGAGTATTTCAAAGCCATGCAGATCCCTTGCTATTCATTGTGTTGTCATGTATAAAATCCATGTTTCTAGAATACTAAACTTAGCAACAACTGTTTAAAAGACCTTAATCACAGTGCTCATCTCTTATTCATATAGCTTCAGTCAGTCCCAGGAAACCTTTTCATGATACAGCTGAACAGATGAATCTACCTTCCCATCTTCTGATTGATGGCATGCTTTCCTGCAATGCCACTCTCAGAAACAGTTCACAAGGACAACCGTGATATATGTCATGTTGGTCTTAAGTCAGAGGCTGCAATGGGTGCATCAGCGGTAAGATTTTGGTACTTCTGCCATACGCCCTGAATTGAGATACTCTTCAACCCAATCTCTTTCCTAGTTGCTTAAGGAGAAGAGACTAAATAAGGGAGGTTATAATTTTTAAAGTTCTGAGACTCCTGTTGTCGTATTCACTCAAGGTCCACCTACAAAATTTCAGGGCCAGAAATGCCAGTATTTGTCCTTCCATTTCTATTTGGAACCAACCCCTGTAAAGAATAAACTGCCTCTACCAGCTCCTAAGTATTAACCTTACAGTGACACAAGTTGTAAGGCAAACAGCAAAGCACTTTCTCCAAAAGTTTCTGTGTCATTGTCTTTATAAGGGAAAAAAAAAATCCCTTCCTTTTTTTTTCCCAGAGATGCATGCTAAGAATATGGCCACAAGCGGAATGCACAGAGAAATCACTCAGTGCAAGAGAGTCCCAAACATGCCAAAAATAATATCCTGTTCCCCCCATGGAGGAGTTCCACGGTCTGCCAGCCAAGTTTGCCACAAGTTTGTGTGTCCTTGGCTTAGTTTTACAGATCCAATTGCTGTTGCAGTGTGAGAAAGCCCATGCCAAAGCAAAGTAAGGTACTGGAAGCAAGGCCACAGAGATGATTTGGCGAGGAGAAAAACTACTGACATGGGAAGGTATAAAACCCCATGGAAAAAAAAAAAAAAAGTGACAAACGGGAGGGTGGCAACCCAGCAACAAAGAAGATCAGCCCATTCCCGACCTGACAGATGATGCATGCTCAACCTGAGATTTACCAGATATCTTAGCATGGGTGGCAATCATACTGTTGCTTAGCCTTACAGCTCATCAGTCCTAGCTCTCTAGCATGTCTCGTAACCAGAAAAGGATTGCTTTGTACTCTTCGATATATTCACGTTCAGGTGAGCATATTCTGCGGTGACGTGGAGAGCACTGACTCCCAGGGGTTAGGGGAAAAGCTGCTCCTCCATTTGGATGAGCCAGATGGGAGAAGATGCTGCAGTAGGTGGGGTGCCTGTTTTCTGCAAGTTGCTCATTGCCAGTGGCTTCTCCTCCAGGTGACAGGGCCCCGGAACTAGAGAAGTATTTAGTGCTTTCCTAAAGGTGCAAAGGAGAATGTTCTATGACTTCCCACAGTTAACCTTAAGGAACTCAGACTTTTTTCTGCCCTCTTCTACCAAAATTCACGCTGAAACAACTCTCCTTCAGTGACAGGGTATACTAGCTAACACCGGGGACGTTTAGATTGGATATTAGGAAAAAATTCTTCACCAAAAGTGTTCTTAAGCATCGGGACAGGCTACACAGGGAAGAGTTTGAGTCACCACGCCTGGACATATTTAAAAGACACACATATGTGGTGCTTAGGGACATGGTTTAGTGGTGGACTTGGTGTTATTAGGATAATGGTTCAATGATCTTAAGGGTCTTTTCCAACCCGAATGATTCTATGGTTCTATGATTGTAATAATCAATTAGAGTACAGACTCTCACAGGCAAAAGGACCCTGGGATTCAGGAAGCCTGGCAGAGCCAACACGACATCGTACTTTACTGGATGAGGTCTCCTGTCCTGAAGGAGGACGCGGGACAGGTGTGCCTTGCACTGCTGACACTTGGGAGCGTAGGCAGTCCTGCAGTCTGACAGAAAATACTGCTTACAATATCACGGTATTTCTTCAAGTCAATATTTTCTAATAGAACATCATTTGCTCTGAAAACTTTTAGTTCACTTCCATGCACAGAAACTATGCTTCCACAATACCAGCCAGCGACAGCAATCGCTGCCAAAAAGAAAATGAAAGCTTTTTTTAAAAAAAGTGTAGTAGCTCAGCTGCAACGATTGTAGCTTTCCACTGTTCCCGATAGCACTTGAGATCTGAACCTACGGTTCGTTCTACACAGTGAGGTTTTGTTTGTGCCTCTTTCTTTTCTTTTATTTTTATGTGATTTAGACACAAAAAAGACTGAACAAGTTTTTTATCTCTTCTTATTAATATACTTTCGTCAATGCCCTCTATGGCCTGTGATACTTGGCAAGGGTCAGAGTCTTCAGAATCAATAACTGAGTGTAACAGAGTTTCTTGACCTTCAAGTGTTTTAATGTTAAATGTTGACCTTTTGATTAAAGATCAGCTTGAAAGGAAACCCTGATCTATGACTGAATTCTCTTATGTAACTCTATTTTTAAATGGACATTTTTTCCTTTATAAATAAAAGACTTCTGTGCATTTTACAGAGTTAATGAAAGCATTTAAATATACAACGACGCAGTAATAAATTAGACAAGTTCTATCAGTTCTTTAGAGAATTGTTGTTAACCTTTCTAGTATGCCTTTTTGGCACATTAGTCCAGTACAATCACAGCTTTTGACTGCCTGCTTACAGCTGTGATCTCTGGTTAACTTGTGATTACCTTGCAGCCCAGACTTCTAGGAAACAAAACAAAACAACAATCAACTTTTTTCTTTAGTTATTTATTGAAACAACATTATACTCTGTATCTGACAGGCGCTGTATTTTCTTTGAAGATGCTCGATAGTCCTTCTTCATTATGGTTAAACAGGCTATTTCCTATCAAGATGACAAGGCACTTTTTGTCTCCTTTACTCTGTGCGCTTCAGCTGACATAGTATGGACAGATATTATCCAAAGGAATACTTGTCTCATGGAAGAAACTCTGCAAATCTACAGCAAACGGAGCTGGGAAGAAAGTAGGGAAAGACTGTGTCATAGTTGGTGGTGATTATTCTCTTCAGTATAAGTAAGACTCTAAGGCATCTGTCTAAACTAAGAGCCCCTGGAATACATTTCCTTGCAGGTTCCTTCTCTCAGGAACTACTCAGAACAAGGTATTCCCTGGCCTCTGCTGCATGGATGGAGCCTCAGTAACATGCATCACATTAACGACAGCCAAGAAACTTAAAGAGCTCTCCAGGCACGTCTGTACAATCCTCAAATGGCTTTGCACACCTTACCCCCAAACGTGTAAAACAACAACTGTAAAACGCATTAAAACGTGCAAGTCTGGCTTGCAGATGCAGCTATAACGCTTCCAGGTCTTACTAATATCTCTGAAGGTCTAAATCTAAGGATTTCTCATTCCTTGTGGAAGTGCCTACCCCCTTCCCTGGGTGCCTTAGGTTTAACTATGAATTTGCCTTGCTTTCCTGCCGTCCCTCCCCTTTCCTCCTGTCAGGCTGTCCTCGGAGGGAGCCCTGTGGCGTCACTGCCAAGGGGGAGCTCTGCAGTGTAATGCTGTAGAAGTGCTTTCTGAGCTAAAGCAGTAATCATTTTCTCCCATGGGAATGGGAATGACTCTGTTTACCTACAGAAATCTCTACAAACACCAAGAATAAATCTGTAAAAGAAGAGATAGGTCAATATGCACATAATTCCAACATGAATCGTGTAGTTTTAGGAAAGAGTAACTTTGGGGGATTTTTTTTTTTTTTTTCTGGAGGAATTACATAGTTAACTCTGGGCACAACGGCAGCAGTAATAAACATATTACAGTAATTTCTGGTGCTGCGTTGGACTAACAGATTCCTAAAATCTTTTGACTGGAATAATTTTATTTTGTCACCTTGGCAAAAAACTTGATAAGACAGAAAGATAGAACTAGGCAATACCCCCAACATTCTTCTTTAAATACAAGTTACTAGTAATTGCTAAATTCTAGCAATGTTGATATTTTCAGTCAACAGTATTGACTTGTCATTAAAATTATTTTCAACAGGAAATGTCCTAATAAAACTCACATTATGCTTTTCCTTATTGACTATCAAAAGGAAGTCATATATATTTTATTTTGCTTGTATATCACAAATACAGTTATAAAAAATACTGACGAGTTTCAGTTAAGGAACACATCTAGTAAACTATACGAGTAAACAACATTAAATTCCCTTTTCCGGTCTTTCCAGATTATCTGTCTCCTTGGCAAATAAAGAAAATGACTGTAATTGCAGAGGAAAAAGAAAGAAAAAAAGAAAAAAAGCCTGTTACCTGGTAAACTGTGTAAAGCGTCTAAAGGAAGGTCTCTGCTGACTGTCACAGGAACAGCCCTTCTATTTCTACACGACTTGAGGTTACTGCACAACTGCGCCACATTTCTTGACTGTCAACCTGTATAGTCTCTCTTTCCTGGTGAGATTTATGGGCAGTAGGAGATACCAGGAGATGGAACTTCACTCTGGGGCGGCTATTTAAACAATCAGTCCGGAAATAGTGTGTACAAATGAAGACTATTTTCCCAAAATTACCCGTGTGATGAAATGCACAGCATGAAAAAATATACTTTCTTCTTATGAAACCGTTGAAAGCCATTCTGAGAAAAATTGGAGTGAAGTTTGGCTGCTCCTGCGACAAAAAATATCAAGATTCTTCTGCTTATAGTGGGTTTATGAGATAAGGCAACAAATCGTGTTCTGTAAAAGCTAAGACTTGGTCATCAGCAAAACAAGTCCGAATGGTTTATGAAAAAGACATCTATGGAATATACACACCTGCCAGTAAATGACCACTTCAATGAGTTGGTGCTTTTCTAAATTACAAATTAGGGATTCATGATCCTAATAAAAACAATACACTACTGGTTAATAGCTCTCTCAGGGTTTTATGTTTTTGGAAGAGATTTATAGGTTTATAATGAGAAACATTATAGTGCAGGTGTTATTAACGTCACTAAACGCTATGCATAAAAAAGGAAAAGCAAATCCTGTACATCTTCCATCAAATAAAAACCACAAAATAATTTTGTCAAAGTTTTTCCTCATGTACAGTTCTCTAAGAAAAAAAAAGTCTCTATTTCGAGGTGACTTCTAAGCAGTGTAATTAATTTGATGGAGTTCACAAATTTCTTAATAAGTACTGTGTTTAATGAACATTATCTGAAACCTTACGGCTATTTTCCATATCCATTCAGCACAACAACAGCTTTGAGCAATTGTTGCAGCTGTTTCCAACTGTTTTATGCCAAATGCAAATTCACTTACTGATTGAATTATCAATGCCAATTTTAGATGATAATACTGCTAAAAGACTGATGTCCTAAAGGGAGAATCGGATTACTACTTGTGTTCTTTTAACATGACTTTAGGAATACTCTCAATTCCCTTCCGCTTGAACAGCACTCTTTTTAAAAACAGCATAGCAGGGTTGAGTCGGCTTAGCCTTTCTCACAGCATGCTTACAAAAAGCTGAAATTGTATCTTAATGGAGTTATCATTCAAAATTAACACTCCATAGTCCCATGACAAAGTTCTAAAACTTTACATAAAAACTATTAAAAACAAGTCATAAAACAGCCATCTAGGCTATTCCTTGCTGTCATTTAAGAATTCACTATTACCTGACAACTCGTAAAGTAACTACCTGAGGATAACATTACTTCCTAAAATATGAAAAGCTACCCGCAACGTTCAAAATAAACTTCTGAAATAACGAAGCTGATGGTGATGGTGATGATGATGATGATGATAATAAAAATTCTGCAATAATTTCTGCACCTGAAAGTTCCACTAAGCTCTATGGGATGGCTTACACACCTGAAGTCACTCATTCATAAACACTGACAGAAACAAAATCCAGAAGCATGAGTTGACGGAGTACATAACTTTTATTGATCTCTTGGTTTTAAATTTGCAATTGAATTATTATTGAACATTTACTTCTATTGAATTATTGATTTCCCTTTTTTACAGCTCTCTAAAATATAGGAAACTCGGGATGATCATGCACTCCATGCAAGAATCTGAGACTCTCTTCTCCTTAGTTTTGCCAAACAGGATCTAAAATGAACCAAAACTACTGTCTTTTAGGCAGTTTTATTCGGAATGCAGTTAACTAGCACAATTCACGTATCACTTTATCAAAGTCCTTCCTTCAACTTTTCCTTATTATAACCTACAAACGTGTGGTCACACTTAAATGGATACTTATACATAATCTGCTGACAAACTCAGCCAAGACAACTTTAATGTACTGATATCTAGGATATCTAAGAAAACCTCAAATTAAGCACCTGCACTGTCCTTGTCTTTCAAGTGATACTTAAGGGAAGGTTCTGGCGCAAGAAATCGAAAATGCCGTGCAATGAAGAGTATAAGTTCCTATAAAAATCTGAAACTATTATTACTATTAACATAAAATTCTGTTAAAAAGTTTACAAAATTGGTAAGACTTAGATACATGTGCTAGTGACAGAATCTTGTAAGATCCCACAATAATAATTCTAAGCTGATTTCCAGTTTACTGTAGCTATGGATAGGAAATAAGTACTATAAAAAGAGATTCAAAGCTTTAGCCAAACTGTCTCCTTCAGGAATGAATTCTGGAGTAAAGAGATGAACTGAGCTTCCCACATTTTTGAAGGCAGATACTGCATACTTCATGTCAAGCTGCAGATCTCTGAGCACAGACTTTGAAAAGAGAAGCAGCAAGCAGTGATTCAATGCTAATTTGATACATCATTCAGAATCAAGACACCACCTAAGACTAGGTTGACAAGACACATTTAAAGTACAAAATGATCAAACTGAAATTGTGTCAGCTATTTTATGAGCAAATCAGATTTCTGAATGCTGCAGAATTTCCTTCACGAGGGGCCGTATCATCAGAAGAGATTAATTAGATGAAAGGTGGAAGTAATACAGTGAGCAACATCCACGGTGGTGAAAGTGTGATTGATCAAAGAAGTACAGTGGAATCACGTTGTCTATGCGTGCAACACCTTACTTTATTAAATGCTCCCATAGCATTGCATGATCATTTCTTGCATTTTAATTCTTCTTCTCAGAACTGAACAAAGTCCATCTACTTCATTTCACAGTCAAGCTAACATCATCTTCAGTTTTGATCTGCCTAAGCTGCCCTTTTCCAAGTTGGAATGAACCCACAAACCTCAAAAAGAAAACTCAATTTGACAAACTTGTCATATTTTCCTTAATTACCTGATTACTCAGTGCAGAAGTTTGCATAACTATGAGGCTCACCTGTGACCGAGGATTGGGCCACAACCCTTAGATAGTCTCAGTTTGATCTTAGATAGTGTAATTAAATTGCCAAGCAAAGGCCTAATGCTTGTGAAATATGAGAAGGAAAGGGGGACTGAAGTAAAGGGAAACGAAGAGAGAGACTGATGAACAATACTAATAATTGAGGGTATAAATAATGCAACATTTGTCCAGAAAGAACCATGTCATTGCTATTTTAATTTTCATAAGCTCTCAACTGAAGTAAAACATAAAAGCAAAGCACACTAATTCTTTAGACAGAACAAAACCTCATATCATTTCAGATACTTTGAACTGAATAACTACACCAGTAATGCCACTGGAATAAATGCACCAATGATGCCACAGCACTACCCTATTATGGGACCACAGGAGAATGGAGGTTGAGCAATATGAAGTGTGGGATCAGGTAGGCAGCTTCTGCTCCAGAAGAAGTAGAGTAATGCCAGTATGGCATTGACTATGCCACATGCTTCGGGGCTACACATCAGCCCCTTTTGATAGCAGTTTTCAGGTGAAGACAGGTTTGCAAGCAGAAAACATCTCCAGGTCTTCCACACCTTCCTAATTCAACGGGGTTCTTAAGAGAGGTTTGCAAGCAGAAAACATCTCCAGGTCTTCCACACTTTCCTAATTCTAACGGGGTTCTTAAGAAAGCAAGATCCAATGTCAGACTAAATGGTTCGCTTACAGAGCAAGCTTTACAGTTGCTGATCTCCAGGAAGCAGCAGTTCTCCTTCATGAAGGTCCACTCTGAAACACACACGTTTCAGCTGGTAATTCTGTTCTGCTTTCAAGATTTTGCCCGGTGTGGTATAGCTTTGCTGTGAATGCAACACCTGTGTATTTTTTCACAGAACCCTTGTTTCCACAGTAACTTCGAGGAGGTTATGTTGATTAGCATATTTTTCCATGCCAAAACTCATCCAAAAGAGGGTAACAGCAAGGAGCTCTTATAACTGCATACGGGCGGCAAATCAAGCATATGGAGTGTGAAAAAGAAGAGTGAAACCATTGAAGAGAACTAGCAGATAAATCTTCATGTGAAGTTTAGCCTTTTTTTTTTTAAACACTGAAAAGTAAAAAATGTGATATTTTTCTAGATGCAATCTGTATCATTCCAGTCTTCTGGAATTCATTTAACCAATCTCATTCAGATCTTTTTACTTTACCGACGGCTGTTTCTGCCTTAAAGTTGCACTTATAACTATTTGTCTATTTGTCAGTGTACCACAATAACAGAACCAAACACATATAACTTTAGATACAGGATACATGTAAGGTCTTCATATATACAGACCTCCTTATTCATACGGTCCTGCATATAAATGTCTTCAGTCTACAGAACTGACACTTCAGTCACATTGAAATCTACTACATGGGCTAGATTCAAGGACAATAAGTCTTTACAAATTATCTAAGGGCACTAGCCGGAAACTTTAAAAACATGAATTAAAGCTCAGTTTTGGTCAGGCACATAAGAAAAAAACCCAGGCAACTCACCTGTTAAACTAAAGGGCTTTGCAAAAGCTGTGGGTAAAAACACTGCAGTTCATCATACAGTATTTTAATACATTTAAATACTGCTGCAAGCTAAATATGGTTGTCCATGATCATAATCTTATACCTCTAAGAAGTTAAACTGAAGACAAGAGTTCTCATTGTCAAACCATGGTAAGCATAGCGCCTTATCAAGATGCAAAGATTTATATGCTGAGTGCATTATGTTGTTGTAGATACCTTCAGGAGAAAAATTTACCTATGATGTGTCAGTCACAAAATAAATCAGGATGCTTTTCAGCTTAGCAAGAAAAAAAAAAGATATTTTCTTCTCTGTACATTGACTTTTTTAGTGAGTAATATTTAATGCAAACAGAAAGAAAAGAGAGTTTTCTGCTCTACATCTTCTGTTCAGTTCAATTCTGTAGAATAGACTGCAGATACGATGATTGGCATGACTCACCAGACTGAAAATCTTTTTCCCTTTCCAGTTTTCAAGGTCTATAACTATATGAAACCTCTTTTCCACTGATATTTTCCATATGTCTTTTACTTCTTATGATGCTTTAGAAAAGATTCCTTTATGACTCCTAGTGATCTGTTTCCATTTTTCTTTCAGAAAACAGCCAACAGTTTTTATATTCACCTGGGATCAGTCTTTAATTCAGCCTAAGTAATGCATGTAAATAAACAGGAAGATCTGACTTCTTCAATTCTTTTTCAACTTTTTTACATCTGACTAAAATGAGCTGTCTATTAAAGTGATAGTCTACTGGGTTCACCTCATAAATATTGAGAAACTTGTTACATATCTTATAAATATTCAGAAACTTGTTTTGATGTTGAAAATTATTTTATTGTTTTTGTGTTATCTCACTGTCCTTGAAAACAACAACAAAAAAGTGCATAGTAGTTGGAAAGAAGTTTTCACATATTATCTACATAAAGTATCATATTTACCAGACAGCAGAAGATATGTATGATTTCAGTCATTGGACAGATAACCCTCACAAGCGTGCAGACAAAAGATTAGTAATTTTGCTGAAATCACAGTCTTAAAATACAAACTTACATCTGTGAGAAATTAACATCTCTGCAGAGCAGAGTGCAAGGATTCACATCAAAACATTTACGTCAAGGACAGAAATGCAAGAAAGTACAGGCTAATATTGGATCAAACTTAATTTTGAAAAAAAGAATTAGAAGTGTAAGATATTTCCAGTTCACAGTGTATAAAATGAGTATTTTAATGATTTTTTTTTTAAAAAAAATCTAAAAACCCGTAATTTTTCAATATAATTTCCTTCAGGCACTTAAATGCATTATAATAAACTTTATTTATTGCCTATTTACAGCAAATCTCTTTATTGGCAAGAAGAGTTAGATAAAAAAGCAGGAAGAAAGGATTGATAGAGAAAAAAGTACTCCTAAATATACTCAAATTTCAATTTAAAAAACGCAAAACATTATCAACAAGTAATCTAACATGGGACTATTCATTCTACTTCACTTAAAACATATTTCATAAGAAACATATACTGCCCAACTTGTATATACACCACTGTAGAAGGAAATGAATTAATCTCACTAGGACTTGGGAGCCTATGCAATCTGGGACATGCTCGATTACAATTTTCACTACGAACACTCTCAACATACGCTCAAACAGATACAACTGCTAGTTACAAGAAGAGCAAGAACTCCTCCTGAAGTACAACTGCCAGCATACTTTTGGGAACCCCCTACAGTTTAGGAAGTTCCCAAAGCATCCTTGACCTTCCCAAAACTTCCTGGCTTGGGATTCCTGCTAGATCACCCGTTACTGTCTAACCACAAAATTTTGTCTCAGTGACTATGGAGAAAAGATATATTTGAGTTCTTATTCTGACAACCTGTTTGGTAACAAATCTCAAAGTTAGGCAAAATCTTTCCTTTCATTTCTTTCTCCCTGTAAATTAAATATGTTGATCTAAAGCTTAGTGGAAAAGTAAACACTTGCAGTTAAGAGTTACACAGAAATAAGAAAATTCCTGAGATGCTGCTCTTTTTCGGAAATTAGGTGATTGTTCATATATTTATTTATATTGGCATTGTAAGAATACAGCATTACAAATGTCAAAATTTAATGTGAGTAAATTTTCACTATTTGGAAATGCAAATAATTAGCAGCTGGGAGAAACCTACATACGCTCTTCTTTCAGACCATAAGTCTTTACATGCAAAACTGTATATTCTCAGAAGAAGAGAAAGTTCTATCAGTGGTAAACTGTTGACATCTCCTAGGCACAGTGTTGCATAGCTGGCTCATCATCTAAGAGTATAGATAGAATCATCGAATGCCAAAGATCTATTTACTCATTTATTCGGTAGATGAGGAAAAGGAGAAGAGACAATGCCAGAAGTCAAATACATTTGCGGCAATAAGCAACACTGTAGTGACCTGTTTATAGTTTGGTCCTGAAGGATGTACTCACTGTTTTGACAATATAGGATAAATTGGATAAATGAAAATGCTGAAAGGAAATTAAGACACGTGGGAAACATGAAAAAAAAAAATCATTCCTCCCAAAGAAATAATTTTAAGCAGATGCTAGTTACCGTGTGCTAATCCAATGGGAAAGTAAACAAATCCTCCTGAGACTTGTGTGAAACTGGATTTAGATAGAAATAAAAAGTGAGAGAAGAATATTTTGCCTTCACTCAATACCACCTAAATAGGTAAATAAAACAGCGTTTCCTTATATGAAAGAGTTCCTTATGCTAGATCAGTGCAGAGCAGTCCATACCCAGTGCCTAACTGAAAATCAAATGTTCTTGTCTACAAATTTGTCCTCTCCTAACCTAAGCCAATGGATCTCTGGTGTAATATATCAAGACTGATTTGAGTGTTGGTGATGGAGCTACACTTCTTGCAAAATGCTGCAGAAACTTTTTTTTTTTTTTGATAGAATGGTTTGAAAATTTATGACTAATTGTACAACTGACTTCTGAATATTTAGAGGACCTGTCATCAAGAAGCCTATGAAAAGTCAAGGTTACTGCAAAAATATTTTAAAATTAAAAACCATATACACATTCTGAAACTATTTTTATATAGCTACCAGTTAGCTTCTAAAACCTCCTGCTCCTCTGCCTGCCAAAACCTATAATACCATTCATGTTAGCCAAAGGCATTGTGTAACAGTGTTGTTCCTGTTTATCGATTATTGGCTACCAATAAATCATGATATGCAATATATGATGAGTTAAAAAAAAAAGATTGTGAGACTTAAGAGCAGAAAAAGGAAAAAAAAAAAAAAAAGGGACTCCCAAATATGTCTGTGTTGAATAAAAGATAAAACTAATTCTCCTTTGGGTGAGGAAAGAAAGTACTTCAGACAATATAAAACTGGTATTTTATACCTTTCACTATAGATGTCGTCAAGGGGCACTGGTTATTTCACTGGGGAGTAAGATATTTCTCTTATCCCAGAAAGAGTCCCTGGGAACCTGCATATTTAATGCTGTCCTCACAATATGATATTTCCTTTTTATGAAGCGTGTATCTACGCTGTTTTAAAAAAGTTAACCAAGCAAACAGAAAGGTTTCTTATACAGCCTAAATTTAGAAAGCACATTTCGACATCGATTAGGTTTGGATAAAAGAGAATGTTCTACATGCTTGGGAACTGGACCCTCTATTTCACATTTGCCCAATTTTGTATTGTAAATAGCAGTTGCCAGTAAACGGTACCGTTATTTTCATATGAGAGAATTAGAAAAAAACCCCAAAAATTGCAAAAAAAAATTTTTTCTTTTCCTGACCCAGTTCTAAGTACATGTAGAAGGACAGATTAAAAATTCCCTTCTCAGAATTACGTCTCAACAATGCCTTCCTCCACGGTCTGTGATAAGGGTGCAGAATACGTACGTGTGATTAACAGAGCAAACCTCATCTACACTCCAACAGATTCTTGAGATTATTTTCTATGTCATTGTAACCATCAAATATATTTTTCTGAGATCAATGAGGTGTATATAGATTCTTGCCCAGAACATCAAAATTGCCAGACCAGCAATTAGTGCATTGAAGTGCTCAGTCTTTATCAAGAGAAACTTCAAAAACCTCCCTAACCCCAAGAGAAAGATAAACCTGCAAGTGGCAGGTAGGTGCAGCTTTCCCGGTCGTGTTTCCGTTTTGTTGAAGGATAAAAGTTACCATTTCAGAGAAATTAGTACTTGTTTTAATTGCACGAATGAAGAAAATACACATAGCCTTTTATGCATGTCAGGGAAGCAGCCAGCAGCAATGAAACTAAAGCCGAAGCATCATCAACAAATACCGCTATCCGTAATGATGTCCTTAAAATTGTGCTGCGGAATCGGCGTGTGTCTTTAAAAGAGAACGTTCCCTGTTTGCTAGTCGGACCTGTGAAAAGCCAATACTGCTCCAAAACGCTCCGTTCACGATTTTGGCATTTCTCCAGGAAGAAGACAACTGACGTTTAGTTGCAAACCTTTAACTCCGATCGCTGTTCTTCAGAAACCCATGACGGGTTTCAGTTTTCCGTTGCTGATGTTTTTAAAGCACACCCCTCTTGCAGGCTGCGGAAGTCAAGGAGAAGCCACTAGAAATGCCCAGGCAGGCTCAAATGCATTTTTACATGGATTGTTCACTACCTCTGCTGTGTATGTTCTCCACTGACACAAATGCAGGGGACTTCAACTTGATTTATTGTTCTGATTTATAGCCAGGAAATTCTCAACTAGTTTTCTACCGGAGCTGAACACATGCTGTGGCCCGGTCTACAAACAGAGCTCGTGCAGTGTTTTTGAAAACTTCGTTAATACTTTGCTGTGTAATCCATTCCCCTTTGCAAAAGACTGTCTTTGTGGAAAAGCATCATCTGCCAAACTGACGCTTACCCGCGGAGGGGGAACCTTAAGGCTTGGGGGAGTTCGGCAGAGATGGAGCTAGCGGTGTTCAAACGTTACGGCATTTTTGAACTATACAGTAAATCACAATTCTGAGTGCCTCCTATTGATTCCAGGGTTTTAGGAGATTGAGGGCTAATTGTTTTGCCTGTATTTATAAATTTTCTGTGAGAGTTTTCCTACATGCATCTTGCTTATTTGAGGATGCTGAAGAAAAGGCAATATATTGGCAGAGTAATTTAACTCTCCCTGCTGATAGGAAAAAGTGTTTCTCTGAGCAACGGGAATTTTTATTTCAATATCCAAACAGTTTGTACAGCACAAGCACTGTTTCCATTGCATTCACTCTTGTATTACAATCTTCATCTTCAGCTGATGACGATATCATAGCTGAAATCTAAATTCTTCATGTTGTTCCTCTGATGACAGATATACGAGTGCGTTGAGGAGTGTGAGTGCCTACATACATACGTGTGTCAGCATCTATGTCTGCATGTACGTGTGTACGTATGTACATGTGTACACTCCCTAATTACAGTAGGCATTCATACATAAGTTTCTGGGAATTCTATCATTACGGATTTTAAGGCAGTCTGAAATGAATAAGTTTTCTAGTAGAAGGCAGGAAACTGAAACAAAACCGGCCCATTAAACACTGCTTCCAGAGGAGAACCAGTTCATTGTAGCACCAGTCTCTCATCACCACCATTAGAGCTTTGTTGGTCTAATTAGGGCAATAATAAGCAAACTGAAAAATACTTGCTTATTTTAAGTTTCTTAAATGCTATTAAAGGAATAAAACACAATTCCATGAAGGATTCAGGCACATTAGAAATTATTTTTCTCTATCAATACTGCCAAAAGTTAATTCAAGTTAGAGAATTTTGAAGATCAAAAAGATCGAGTAGTAGTACTGAAGACTCAAAAGTACCTGAGAGACAAACCTGAGGATGAAATGCAATATGTTTACATGTTAAAGGACTTGATTGCTCATTACTGAAAATCTCTCTCTCTATGCAAATGAAATCTCTACTGGTAGTATTTGTCCTAATCTTAAAATGCAAATTTTAAACGATACCTGCTTTTTAACTTATCAGATGTAAGTCTCAGTGGGCTTCATCAGACTAAGTGAAACCCAAGTTTCATACTGCTGAAATAGGGCTTACCTGTCAAAAGACTGATTAAAGCTTTGCCTTGTTCAGTAAGATTCAACAACTGTAAATTCAAAAAGGAGTTCAGCTAAAAGAGAGCAAAAGAGGTGTTTGCCAATTAAAAAGAAAAAAGTCCTTAATTTTCAACTATTTTACAGAAGAAACGATTTCCCAAGGTACTGGAAGTATCCTTCACTATTGTGATGCTGCATTTTTTCCAGATAATATATTTTTCCGGCAGCGGAAAACAATTAGTGCAGATGACTAGTTTGTTGTAGAGTTCTTGACTGACAGCTAGAGCAAATTACTCAGAACACTTCTGTTAAAGCTTTTTTTTTTTCACTTAAAGGATTTGTTTTCACTTATTCTCTCCTTTCTAGTTCTTTAAACTTCCAGTGTGAGACTCCTGAAAGAAATAGCTTTTCCTGAAGAATAAAACATACCACGTAAAACATTAAAGGCCAAACTAACCTCTCTCCCTTTCTTATTAGCAGTACGTTAACCAGAAAACTGCAGGGCAGGTTCCCAACCAGTCTTTATTTCATTTAAATTAAAAAAAAAAAAAAAAAAAAGTTGCTGAGAGTTTCCCATCACTATTTTTTCTGTAGTTTCTAAAGAATGCCAGCTATATAAAAAAACATGCTCTAATGTGGCAGCACCAGATATTTTTTTTTGGTAGGTAGCCAAAGGAGAAAAATAATGATTTTCCTTCCTTCCTTCCTTCATTTTATTGCTCTGTTTTTTGGGATTTTTTTAACAGCATAAATGTTTCCCAGGTTAGATCAAATCTGTCATGAAGTTTTCACCGACCTACATACCTGCTTTTACTGAAGTATATGTTTGACAACAACAATCATAATGATAATTGTAATAATCATTTAGATGTTGGAAAGTTTGTTATCCAAGTTAAATTTTAGTGGGCTCCCTTTGGCGATTGTGAACTTCTAATTTGTCAATTTTTGCCACAGAAACAAGAAATATAGATGTCCCATCACATTAGTATTGTGATCATTTTTAGGTATCATCTCATTCATATAACCATGCATTTTAAAAATGAGAATTTCTTCTTCTCCAGTGATCAACAACTCATCACTAACCCTTCTTCAGAGATCCACAAATGATAAGATTCCTAACACAGGTCCCGTAGGAGAAGTTTATATTGGTGTATGGAGAAGTAGGAATATGGTGATTTGGTTTGTTTTCCTTAATGAGAGGATTTATCTCTTTGCACAGTGTCAAGCAAGTGAGCTCCCTCTGAAAGACTCAAAGAATGAGACAACTCCCTGAGGTTTGTACTGAAATATTCTTTTAAAATGATAGCTGAAGTCTACTTGTCCGAAAATTCCCATCAGTAAAGAAAGCAGAAAAAAATAAAACTAAGATTTTCATCACAGGTAAATTACAGTGACAATTAAAACTATTACGAATTACAGGTATTTTTCGGCCATTTGGATAACAGTTTGAGAATTCCTTTTAGTTACTGCTTAGATCTCCAAGACACCAATTACGATCAAACTTCCAACTTCCTGCTGCTCCCACATTCAGAACAAAGCCACAAGCCTGCGTGTTTCAAATCTCCTGTGTATTATAAAATGGAGATTTCAATCCAAATCATAATTTCTGTTCCAATCTTTAATTAAAAAATTTGCTTGAATCACGGCAATGGAGATACAATAAGGCTGCGCAGCAAAGTGTTAGGAATAAGAAACATTCTCACTGGTGGCAACTACTCTGAGAACTGCACTGCATCGCTACGCTTCCAAAGCAGGAGTGAAGCACCCGACACGCATCCCGGGGCTTCGCCCTGCAGCGGGCTGGTTTTCTAAATAAGATGCTATAATAAAAGTAAACTATTTCATGATTTTGAGTGCTCGAAATGCTTCAAGTTTTGCTGCAAACTTGACCCTCCGGAAAGAGATTTTAAAAATAATTACATAAACCCAAAAGTTTAAAAAGACAAAAAGACTGAAGCCACGTCAAGGGTCTTTCCGCTTACAGAATCTGCAGTAAATCAAAATGAAACTCATCTACACAGTTTCACACGCAGAATTTGTAAGCGTTTCGTATTTCTAAGGCAATAAAAACTATAATTTAGACTTACTGTTCTGGACATGTGAAAATACTAAACCTCAAAAGAAATCTTGCTTTTGCATACACCACGTGGTAGTTTTAATGAGGATGAATATGTAATTGTACAATACAATAACTTCAAAATTACTTTGTAATTAAAAGGTCTGCTCTTCTGATTACTTGCACTTAAAACCTAATTGGATGTAATGTAATTGATTATATAAGATACAAGAAACTAAAAAAAAAAAAAAGGTCAATGTTGGAAAGTGGATAAATTAAAAATATTAAAATACTTATTTAAAATTACACTGCTCTTCAAAAAAGAATAGTTTCAGCACTTACTCCACTATTCACATAGGTTGCATGCTGAAGCATGTATTTAATGGGTTTTTCTGTACACTGAGATAATTCCTTCATCATAGTAACAACTTTTCTTATTTGGCTCAGGTGAAGTGAGGCCCTCTTCTCTTTTGCCATACCCTAGCGCTCAAAAGACTTCAGCTATCCATCTAAGATGACTTTTACAAGATTTTTCACATTACAAGAGTGGGCGTCAAAGGCAGCTTTTGCATACAGCCCCCTCTTGAAACGTGGATTTCAAAGGCAGACAAAGGCCCGGTCACCACGTCACTCTTACTTGGACGTTTGTGCACCGCAACAGCAAATACCGCGCTTCTACATGCCACTTTTGGACAGTGACTATGTCCTTAAGTGTCCTTAAGTGTCCTTAAGGAAGCGGTCTGTGCCCTGACAGAAGGTTTTCTTTCCCTAACGGTCGGTTACTCTATAAGCTATAGTCATGGCAGTTACAGATGGTTCCGTGCTGCAGGCTGGCTACTGCTCTGTAGATTTTCTCCAAGGTGTATATCTACTCCTAATGCTCCCTCAAATCTAAGTTTTCTCCCTTCCTACAATGTTTTCTTTTTTTTTTTCTTGATGTTGCATAGCCATTTTACTGAAGACAAATGAGGTCTAGCTCCTTAGCTCGGGGGTACCACTACCTTCCGGAATAGCTGCCTATTAGGGGCCAACCTGACAGCCCGCTCTTCTGTTCTGGGGAGAACTGCCAGTCTCAGAGAGTAACAACAGTCCTTCCCTCAATTCTGCCAGACAGCTACTGAATCTTTATAACATAAAGACAGGTGACTCTGTCCACAGTATAGTAGTACATGACTTCTTTTATTGGTGTTGGTTGGTTTTCACTGATTTTGAGAGAATGAGAAAAAGCAATGAATACCAAAATATAATGTGGCTTAGAGGGTATATCAACTGTATCACATATCACCTGTATCACATATCACCTATATCACATATCACCTATATCACATATCACCTATATCAGAGCCTGTTGGTAAACTTTGCATACACAACTGTTGGGAAGATTAAGAGGTTGATTTAGAATTACAGGTAGTAGAGAATCACCCAAGGTAATAATGAACTGCTATTCAAGTGGCAGCACAGTCCCTGGTGACAGCAGGACCATCCACCCTGGGAACATGAAATCTTTGGATCAAGAATGTACAGGCTTGGAAAACACTGCGGGGAAATAACTTGGGGGTATTTTGTTCCTTTTCAAATAACTTTTTGCACAAACAAATAAGCAGGGACCTGTTAGGAGAGTTGCTTCAAATGATGAGAAGACAAGAGAGGTTTTCCTGTTGTGTGAGCATAGGCAGGTGGCTGCCCTCGATGTGCTTCGTTGGGAACATACTCAGTGCATTGCAGAGGCTTGCGAAGAGACGACAAAAGTGACAGAAGAGCAGCTGGGCTTTAGGACCGGCGTCACTAATGAAACTGGGGGGGGTATGGCTTGAGATTTCTGTGAAAGCCAAACTGGCAGGAGAGTGTGAAGAACAGAGGCAAATTAAAAAACCCCAACCATGTGTTTTAACAAAGCAGACTTCAGTGGCAATGTCATGTTTTAGAAGAGTTTTAATCAGATTTTTTTTTCAACAAAGGAATATTTCAAAACAAAAAAAAAAGAGAAAACATTTGTTCAAGAATATTTGTGCAATTCTTGACATAACAACTATTTCTTAGTAGAGGTAACTTCTTGTAGCATCTTGTTACAATACAATCTGACACCTGGATTGGTATTGTTATGCCAACAGATGTTCCATACATTTTTCTATAAATTTAATTTCCTTTCGCCATGCATTGCTGAACTTATTCACATAGCGGATCAGCAAGAAACCCCCAAAACCAAAAGGTGGTATTTGGATTATAGCTAAACAGTCACAATGACAGGGCAAATAAGATTGTCATATCTTCCAGAGAAACCTGATGTTTTGGCATGAGTGTGTTTACCACAATATTATCTTTACATTACCTTTTAACGAAAGGAATTCAGTCTATGTGTCATCAAAAAATCAATATGCTTATACCACCTGAAAAGCCTCCTTAGAGGAGGAAAAAAGTTTGAGCAAAAGTAACTATTATACAAACCAGAAAAAAATATCAAAGGAGTTAATTTAAGGAAAATTAAAACGAGATGGAAGATATTTCTTGAATATTTGAAAGCATCTCCTTCATGTAAAAAGTATTTAGATGTCTTTTACTTGTCTTCCAAAGGTATTCAGAATAATGTGATTTATATTTCTGTTCCAAAGTTACATAAACAGATAAGAACTATATAAAAGGAGATTTAAACTTTTTTTTAAGAAATATAGCCAAAAAAGCTCATTATCTTTCTGTACCATTTAAAAATTCTCAGTTAAAGACCTTTCATAATCTGACTCACATTGTATTTTACATCCTCCAAAAAACCCGTTAGAGCCAACCAAGTACCTAGTTAAATCTGGGGGTGTATATTTTCAGTTTGTGTCCACTATAGCACAGTCAGTCACAGGAACGTTAGACCAAATTCCAAATTACAGTCAACAGGAGAATTGCAAGCCAATACATTTGACTCGGTTATGTTTAATCTCATTTCTAGGCAACATTAAGAAGAATTCCACATTATGCCTGTAAAGAGATTGAAAACTTGACATGATGATACTGTCAGTTCAGCTAATATTAGTGCTGGAAAAAGAGAGAATCTGAGAATATCAAATCTGTGTCTGACTCTTCTCTTCCCCTCATCCTAGCTAGAGTATAAAATTGGACAAATCCCTCTGGAAGGACGATCACATTTCTAAGTACCGACACAACAAAGTTCGGGAGCCCTTCTAAAAGGTGTGTTGTTTCTGAAACGGAAACAACAGGCTCGGCATGGGAAGTGCCCGTGAAGTCTGCAGAAGAGCAGCGAAACCGCGATGCAGAAGCAACGCGCTCCCTGTGTCAGTGCACCGTTCCTTTCGGAGGAAAAACGCGGTCGCAGCAGCACAGCCAGAACAGCTCGGTTTCTATTTAGGACTGTTCTCAGCCCTGCAATAGTTTGGCTGTAATTCAAAAATGCTCTGACTGCAATTTGGTATGATTACCAGTGGCTAACATGGTAAAACTCAGAGCTATATGTCTCTGCCACCATATATGAACACATCCCCGGCAGAGGAGCTGCTCCAAAAGTGCTGCAGAACTGACAGTAATGAGCACTTCGATAACGAGGAAGGAAAGCCATCCACGTTGTACGCTACTTTTTTTTTTTAAGCCATACAGAACCTGAGTTTCATTAGCATTAACGATTAACGTATGTCGTACATCCAAAGCTCGGCTCTCATTTACTCGACTTGCAGAGGTGACTGCTGGGCACCTCTGCAGCCGTCAGCCGACATCTCCTAACGATTCAGCACGTGGCTTTCCAGCCTTTCCAGACCTTGTTTAGGGGGGTCTCTTGCTCTTTTAAAAGTAACTTTTTTCCTGTATATAAACAAAGGAAAGCAAATGTCACAAATGCTTTGTGACACCATAATGAGCTCTGCTCTAAACGTCAGACACCCGGGGCATGCAAGCTAATTATCAGCTAGTTGTGTGGGCCATGAATACAGCAGCAAGAAATGTGGAGCCACAGAAGAGGATCAGCAGATCAAAACAGACGGCACTGGGGCCGCTGCTCGTCTATGAGTTTCACCTCTCAGAATCACAGAACCATAGAATCAATCACAGAATCACAGAATCATAGAATGGTTTGGGTGGGAAGCGACCTTTAAAAGTCACCTAGTCCAAACCCCTGCAGTGAGCCAGAACATCTTTAACTAGACCAGGTTGCTCAGAACCCCATGCAGCCTGACAACGAATGTTTCTTGGGATGGGGCATCTACCACCTCTCTGGGTGACCCGTTTCAGTGTTTCACCACCCTTATTGTAAAAAGTTTCTTCCTTAAATCTAGTTTAAATTTACTCTTTTTTCAGTTTGAAAACATCATTCCCTGTCCTATGTGACCCAGCTCTTTGATGTGCAGTAAGTGGGGATCACTTGGGAGCTGTACCCCAAAGCAAACCATGAATTTGGGTACAACCTAATGGAGACCAGTTGTTCAAGGATGCTGTTTTGCCAGTCTAACTGACTGAGAGTTGCACAGCAATACTGAATTTTCCTCCAAATTCTGAAGGAAATGTGAGACTTTAGACCTCCCTGCTCCATCCTTCCCATTTCCCTTATCTTTAATTTGCCATTTTTTTTCTATTTTTTAGTCCTGTAAACTGCCAGTTTCCTGACTGCCTCCTTCCACTTCTCCACGTTGTCCCTATAGAGGACAAATGAGGCTTTTCCTTCACAGTGACTGTGTGCCGACCTAAGGAATGAAAGGATGATGAGCCTTCAGTTCCAGGGACCATCCATGGGGTCCCACAAGTGGGGCAGAGCGATTTCCTCCTTTAGCCCTGCTATAGTGCAATCAGAGAGCACTGAAGGATTTGAATGTTGCAGTTCAGTTCCCAAGGAGTTAATAAACTTAAGAAAGCAACTTGGATGATAAAAAGTATTAAATACTTTCATACAAGGAGGAATTAGATAAACTAGGGCTCTTCATCTAAGGAAAAGAGGTTACTGAGGAAATGTGAAGATCTGTAAATGACAAATAGTGGACAGAAGAGTAGGGAACTCTTCAAAGCAATGTGAATCCACGTCACTATTTTGCTTTCATCTAAAGAACACTTGAAGTGAATATCTACTTTGGTTCACACTGTAGAGCAGCTTCAGAGCACTTGCCATAGGTTCCTTTAAAAGGAAAAAAACCCTGAAAGATGCACTCCAGATACTCACCCAAAATGATCCAGCCACTTACAGGTATTCATGGAATATTACAGTTAGCTTGAAGTAAAACCTCCTCAGAAGCATATCATACGGTGTGAGGTCATCAGCACAAACCATTTCACTCTACAAATTCACTTCTATTACTTGCTAAGGCACGCATATCCTATGTTGCAAAAAACAGAGGGCATCAAATCAAGTAGTGGCTTTTAAAAGTAGATATTTGGTAATTATTCATTGCCACATACTCCATTTCAGTGGTAAAATTATAAATGGGCTCAGGAGTTACTGGACAAATAAGGCGTCTACAGAATACATTGACACAGATGCAATCTCCTCCTCAGAAAGGACCCAGATCGCAGATTATCAGAATACCAAACCAGTGGACAGGTCATTCCACGCCTGTCACATTATCGGCACAACACAAAGCCATTTTCTATTTCAAGCTGAGTACCCTGAATTCAGTTTCAATAGGTCTTGGAGATTCAGGGCTCCCTAGCTGCTCAGTTTGTTTAATAGCTACATCTCGCAGGATGACTTTTTTTTTTTCCTAGCAAACATCCACTAGTACCCTCAAGGCAGAGCAAAACACCAAACACAAAGTTAAGCAAATTTCTCAGTACCGTTGAGTGCCTCTACACACAGCTGAACAGCAACTTGAACACAGACTGGGTGTTTCGGAGTTGTTACTGTTTGACCAAGAATCAGGGGACATTATGTCTTCTGACAAAAAAAAAAAAAAATGCCCCAGGTACTTTTGCCTCAGAGAGGTGCTATATGCAATTAACCCTTGGATGTGCTACTTTAGCATTTTGGTTTGGAACAGGACTGAGACTTTTGAAGTGAATCTTACAGTGCCTGTGGTGCTTTTTCCCACGTCACATCTCAGACTGCAGGTTCAAATGCCTTGTCTTCCAATTAAACTGCGGCAAGTGAAAAGATGCACTCCAGGACTTTACCTGAAGTATTTCAGTGTCTTACACAAATACAGTCCACGAAACCATTACAGGTAGAATGACATAAACACTCTGAAATCCATATAGTACAGACATCAGGTCCTCAGCAGCAGCAGCCTCACTCTACTGACTTACTGGGCTGCACTATTCGCCAACGAAGCCCTAACCCTTATTTCCTAACCACTGACAAGGTGTTTTGCTTCACTTTGACTTTGATAAAATTAAATGAAAAAAACCACAAAACAAAACCACTAACAGAAGGCTCAAAATTAAAGTAGTGATAGGAAAATTAACGATAAATATTCTCCTGGCAATGCTAGAAGTCACAAATTTAAAAGTCACCGTTGAGTGTCAGGGGCAGCAACTGCAAATTAAAGACACTCTACAAGATCCCAAGGGAGCAATTAAAGCATGTGTGAACAAGCTGGCTGCAAGGACCAAGAATTTCTTAAGCTTGAAATAAAGTTTGGAGTAGAACTTTAAAAAGAAAATCTTTTATTTCATCTGTACAAATTCAATTTAATGCCATTTAATATGTGCTAAGGTATGAACTAATGATTTCATGTTGCTGTACCAGGAAGGGAGAAATCCAGATCGACTGCGGACTCAGTCACATGGTTTACACACTTCAGATTCAAAATGAGTTCAGCTTATTGCTGTGTTCCACAGACAAAACCTGCTCCTAATAAAGGTGTGCCAATGTTAATTGACTGACAATGAAGTCAACGGGCTGAAATTTGCTCCGCATTTTAACTTCCTTATGCGATTGCATGAAAGAAATCTGTGAAATCTTGAGTTTTTTCATGCCACCATTAGAGATATTTTTACGGCGTGGCCACAAAGTTTGAGGAAGGGAGATTGGTCACCATTGCTTCATAAGGACTAGAAATTTTGCATTGCCTGTGTGCATTGGAAGGAATGCTGAGGTTCATTCCTCTTAATTAAATCTACAGAACTTGTGATTTATCCTGGAGCTTGGAGAGATACTTTAAGGCAGTTTGGGCTTAAGGGTGCAAATTTACCGTGATTAGGTGCTGCAACACAAACTCTTCGTTGCAGGTAGATTCTAGAAATATAAACTGGTGCTTGCGGTGTGACCAGCAACAGGGGAGGGCGTGTAGCACGGCTTAAACATCGCTCTGATTTCGGGAAGTTTGTCTTTAATGCCTTGTCCAGAATATGAATTTGCACAGATGAAACACAGATGGTTCATAACAGTCCTCTTTTTTTCCCATGCTTTTTAGATTCTGTCTCTTTCCCCCTGCCTTCACGTTTTGCTTTTTCTTTGTATTCTTGGATCCCTGGGACTCATTCTTTGTACATGTCTGCAAAACATCTCCTGCAGCTGGAGCAGTGCTGACACGGAAGCGGGAGACAGTAACAGCGGTACGGAGGAGCAAAGACCCTGACAACTGAAGGGAACAAAGAAACGAGAACAAGTTAACCTGACTGCAATGTAAATTCCTCTGTGCTGGGAACAGATGCCTCTGCTGTTCGATGGAGTCCTGACTATAGCCCTCTCTCAAATAACAACTGCAATACTGCTTTGCAGTTACAAGATGCAGGATATTTAAAGCACTATATTACACCTCTGACACAAGATGCATTAATTACGCTTGATCAGCCAGTTCAGCTAGGTGTTGACGATTGTTTCTCCCAGATTTAATTCTCTAACACTTGTTTGCTAAGCACATTGGATCAAACAAAACCTCAGGCTTTATATCCTCCTGACTTACCCACCTCGTCAAAGCAATGCACAGAACATCATTATTTACTTTTTAAAAGTACAAATAAATCATAGGCGCTTAGGAGTTTGGATGTCTGGCTTCACAGCTAGAGTATACACCTCCTAGAGAAACTATCAGCAATGCTTTCAAGGATGTGACAGGCACATTTAATTTGTTTCCTCTTACTGTTCCATTTCAGCTCAGGTACTGCTCTTCACGCCTCCGAATCATTAGTGGTCACGCAGAGATTCTCGTCTCTGGGTTAAAATGCCTGCAAACTGTCAAAGGGTCTTAATGTAAACCTCTGTGACTGAATGGTTAGTGGTGCTCTCAGCAGATGAGAGAGAGGCTTGCCAATACTACTTACATATGAAGATAAATGTCCACCATCACTCACTTTACCCTGAAGTAAGCAGTGTTTTGGGGATGTGATTTAAGAAATAATTTTTTCTGTTGCAGTTTTCTATTAATGTGATCAAGTTTTAATTTGTTTCACTTTTTTTTTTTAGATTCATTTTAGGTTTATCATAGATGAATGAAAACCATATGCTTTCTCAAAAAAAAAAAAAAAAAAAGAAAAATCTCTAACCTGAAAAAAAGGGATTAAGAGAAAAATATGTTTGGATGTTTTAATCTGCAGCAAGAGAAGCTGGAGTAATGCATGCCAGCAGCAACTGCAGCTCAGGGATTTTTTTTCTGCCACTTCAGAATATATGAAGAAACACTTTTGCTCACTGTATTATATATAAATTCTCTGGGGTTTTTTTCCTCTTCTTAAAGATACTTGCATAGAAATATGGGGGAAAAAAAGGATTTTGATGATGGCTGAAAAAGTAGTCATATGTCTTGGGGAACTTTGGAAAAAAACAATTCTATTTAGAAACAGTTTTGCTTTAATACTGTATTCATTACCAAGGATATTAATGCTACATAGAATCTTTATTTCTAAGAACTCATTTGTTTCTCCAGCTGCTTCTCTACCTGAACTTTTAATCAGGGTGGGTAACAATGCAATTATTTCTACAGCAACCAGTTTTGGTGTCACAAATCGAGAATTATGATTTCAGTACACAAAAGAGCAGCAAGAAGATTAACTCTTAGAAACAGCCTGGGAGAGGGGTGTTCTTCTTTAATTTATTTAAGACGAGTACGCAATGTTTCTGAAGAAAAGGGCATGCAAGCAATTTTCATGAGAAGCAGGATCATCTCCAACCAGAAATAATTTTATTATTCTGCAATATGGAGTGGGATTTAAGTTGTAAATGAGACACCTAATTTACAGGGTATAGGTACTTATATCCATACATAATGGTGTGGGGGATTCAGTTGCCTAAACATAGGTGCTAAGCTCCATCTAAGACATACTGGCCTACCCGCGATACCTGAATGAGCTATCAGATAAGAAGGAAGACATACGGGAGACATGTGACCTGCTGATTTTGCAGTTGAAGATTAAGACATCTCGGATGGTGCCAGGCGCCCGAACTGACATACGAAGACTGTGTTGTGCCAGTCCTGTGTTATAAGGATGTTCTGGATATTGCAGCATGTATCTGAAAGACCTCAATATTTCTGTGTAGGCAGGTGTATTGAGTCCTACAACGAGGTGTCTGAACCACAGTCTGAATCCTACCGTTACTGACAATTTAAGACATAAGTTCTATTTCTATGATGGAAAGTCAGTAAAAAGTAAGAGGAAAAAAACCCCCAACAAACAACAAAATCAACAACACCTCCTATCAGGGACCATACAGAAGTTTCTGCCTGCCTGTAGAAAATTTTGTGACAGCTACCTGGATAGAGATTCATCCTGTCTGAGCATGAAAAGTATCTGTAAGCAGAGGATACAAAAACATTGAAGACCAGTCTGTACTGATTTCCTAAGCTCAAGCCTATCTCACTAGTACTGGAGAAATCAGAGCGCAGTTACTGCACTTACCAGGTAGGTAAAAAACCTGCCAGCGTTTTTAACGGAGAGGGAAGAAATCAGGTGAGACCAGAGAAAGAACGGAGGAGAGAATATCTGGCGTAATTAGATGTTGTCAAATCAACTGAACCTCGGGAAATTTGCCTTAGAGTACATGAAACAGTGACTACAACAATGTCAGAAGCATCGTGGTTATCTTTCAGAATTCGGAGAGGGTGATGACGTTTCGGAAGATGTAAAAAGGGCAGACACAACCTTTACCTCTAGAAAGTGGGAAAAGGAAGAGATAGAGAATTATAAACTACTCAGCTCATGTTCAGTTCCTGAAACAATGCTGGGGGAAATTAAGGATTTTAGAAACTTGAATGATAACATGAAGACAAAGAGAGCCAACCTGTATTTGTCAAGAACAAATCCAATTCAATTTCCTTCGAAGAACAAGGCCTTATGGAAAACAGAGTAGCAGAAGATAAACTAACTTAAAAAATACTTTTGACATTGCCTCGCCAGACATTTTTATAGGCAAACAATGCCGCAGACAGAACTCCTCTATGACACGTGTAATACTGGTTTAAGAACTGCACTCGGGGAGGAGTTATCAATAGTGAGACTGGAAGGATAGATGATGATCAACAGATATGGATCCAATAATAATCAATACTCTTCATACTTCATTGACAACCTGAGTGACAGAACAGAGAATATATCTATTGAACTCACAGACAACAGAATAAAAAATGATTTAGGAAACAGGACCAACAAATTGACAAAGTGGTCTGAAAGAAATAGGATGGGATTTATTATGGAAAAAAGCAAACCCACAACATTCTTCAGTGAGGCAGAATAATAGCGAAAATACTAGATGGGAAACAACTGGCAGGGTGGCAGCTCTAAAGGAAAAAGTTGAAGGCATGTATTGAATTTTCAGCTGATAGCAAGCTGTCAGTGCCAGGTGACTGGAAAAAAAGGCTATCACACTGAGATGCATAAAGAGAAATATTTTTTGCAAGCCACATGGAATAATTCTTTTTGATTGGCAAATCCTTCTCTGACTACTGAGTCTAGTTTTGGGCCTTGAATTTCAAAGAAAAATCGGCCAATTAGAGACATCCTCCAGGGAAGCATTCAGATGTCTAATAATCATAACCTACAGAAACAGACTGGTTCACTGTTCACAGAAGAAACATGACTGAAGGTGGAATATAAGAATTGCCACCAATATTAAGAAGCAGTTGCAAAGAGAAAGGAAATAAGCTATTTTCCATGCCCTCAGTATAGAAGAAAATAAAACGTGGCATTACGTTCCAGCAAGGAAAATTCAGTTAAGAAATATGAACATTCTGGAAGGGTAAAGCTCATTGAATACAGGACTAGGTTGTCTGTGGAACTTGTGAAACAGTCATCCTCAGTAAAAGGTTGGATCTGCAGTGCTGTAGGTACAGGACTCTGTCTTGGATCAAAATGGGGAACAATGAATCTTTGAAGGTCCTTCTAGGGCTTCCCCCCGCCCCCCCCCCCCCAATTCTTTTGATCTTTCTCTCTTCAGCCCAACAACTATGAAGTAAGGACCTGCACTTTTATACTGCTAGTTCCTCAGTTTGAATTTTGAAATGTATTTTTTTCTTTTCTATTCCAAATGTTATCTGGTAGTTTAGTTGTTATTATTTTCTTGCTTATAGCACCGGTCTGGTACAGTCATAAGGCTGTAAGCATGGCCTGAGAGGAACGTTTAGTGCATCACCCGTAGCTTGCACTGGGATGAAAGGCCTCTCAGAAACAAGGCAGCCAATATTTTCTGAAGCGTCTTTTGGGACAGAGGAAGAGATGAGCAGAATTTGGTGGAATTAACCCCATTCCCTGAAAATGGGAAGGACACATGAGCATACAAACATTGCAGTCCCACCGACAGTTTGAGAAATTCCTATGACAACGCCACGCTCATATGGCAGGAATCCTCTCAATCAGTCTTTCACCTCACACACTTATATTCTAAAATTTTTCTGCATACTTAAAATCCAACCTGGCATTGGTTTTAAACCCAACCGCAAAATGCACTGACATTTTATTTAAATTCCTGCCATAATCCTGCTTTCCAGGCACTGCCTCCTTCTAGCAACATACAGGTGGCTAAATACCTTTGTACTGTGCATCTCGGATCTCTTTCAAAAGACATTTTAAAGTATTTTCACCTCTATTTATTAGATCACAGTTTTATAAATTTTCTGTTGGTCATTGTACTATTGCAGTTATCAGGCACAATGTTGCCTTTCTTGTTACTTACGGTTTTCACATTTCCAGTTCAATGTTTTAATACACGTGCTTTATCACGTAGTTATTTGTTGCTTCCCATTTACCCTCTCCTCTAGATGAAAAGATGGAAAAAACAGGGGACTCTCTGTATTTTATTCAAACGTCTGGATGTTTGCAAAGCTTTGAGTAGAATGACTCAGCCCATAAATATCCAGAAAGTTTGAAAATTATTGGGCATTTAGTTCAGCAGCTACTCATGAAATTGCAAAGGAAGTTTTTCTTGGGGCAAGTAAGAACTCCACCCGATGCTTCTGCAAATAGTCTAGGAAGGGAAGCATAATACTGCCAAAGCAGTTCTCTGCTCCATTTCAGTATCATCAGCTGTTTAATGATCTGAGAGAGAAGATAATGGCATCAAATATTGACATCTGAACTGCTCCACTAGATATTAGTTTTCTGTATGCTATTTTGGTTTTTATCATTCACCCTGCCATACATTTTTATTATTATTGGCTACTAGTACCTGGGACTAAAGAAAATGTAGCCAAGGGAAATACTTCTTGGCTTGGCAGCAGAGACCAAAATTAATGTCAGAGATCAGAATAAGCTGGGGAATTGCTATATTTCTGAATACTCAGTACAAAATGATTTGAGCAGAGAAGAAAAGGTATGGACCATTAATGAGGCTGTTATGACATTCTGTAAATTTGAGGATAGAGAATCTGTGCTAAATGACTCTTCCCAGCCTACCTTCTCCAAAACCATCACTGAGGACTAAAGAGATGCAATAGTGAGCGTTAGGCTGATGCGTTCCGGTTTTCAGGTGACTAATTCAAATGCATCATCCAAAATTAGCTTCTTAGGTTTCCTGTACCGTGCAGAGGCACTTACACACCTCAGAGCATGACTGTATAAAGTACACAGAAATATACAGTATACGAAGTATTTTAACACAATTTCAATTACTAAAACACAGCTGTTGCTTTCAGTGGCCAAAGCAAAACTGTCCTGTTGTGTGTTTCTTTTTTAAGGATGTACTTAAATATACTCATAGTCTCTGGTATACATCCTTTAAAAAAAAAAAAAAACAAAACCTCTTTTTTCTAGAGACTAAAGCACATATTTTCTTATGATCATGCCTTGGGAATGCAATAAGGTATGGTGAGAATCCCTCCCAAAATAAACCAGAAATAATATGCAAAACAAAGACTTTGTATTCCCACTTGACTTCGGAAAGAGCTAGAACAGATTTATTTCATTTATACTAAATTCCCAAACGGGACGTAACTGTTCACTTGCTGTTTTCAGATGCATAAATTGAAAATTATGCTACTCAAAACCCACGCGGCGCTGCTGCCTAACACTGGCAGTACACGACTTCCTCAGGCACCTAAACTGTTACAGGTTTGTTTCCATCAGCGCAGTCTCCCTTTCTGAGCACACTCAGATGGCACGCAGACTGATCGAAACAAGCAGGCAGGTTCCTGGTACACGCCTAACTACTGCTGGGCTCACTTACTTATTCCTCCACTTACCTTCCTTAAATGACTGAAGCCAGCAGGTGCTTTAAGAGACGTCAGGGCTTACGTGTCCATGTGGAAGAGCCAGAGCTGTGGTGCCTGGCACGCTCCTCTGCCGGTATTTCACTGGATAGAGACTTTCGTCCAGGCGAAAGAGAACCAAGCTCAGTTCTCCACCTCTGCCTGAGGGAACCTGATCCATATTCTTCTGGTACTCATATTACCGATTCTAGATGCATCCCACCTATTTTTAGCTGTATAACTGTCATTATCTGTCAATCTCAATACCTAAAGCAGCAATCTATTCTTGATGAACATTTTAGGATGGAGTCCGTTAACTTATGGCTATTTCTTTCTTTCCCCATCACCTAACTCTTCCTATTAACTGAATTCCTGCTTCAGACTAAAATCTTTAATAGCTCTTTATCACCTAAAGTTTCATGAGATGAATTCTAGGCAGAGTATTTAATGCCAAAGGTTGGTTCTCTCTCAGTCTCTCCTCCTGAAACTATTCAATTTTCCATGGAATAGCTTATCATATGTAAGACATGTAAGATATGTTCAGTATCTTTTGTAAGATGGACTCAGACAGCCTGATTCTATCATTTAGAAGACCAGCATGCCAGCATTTGTGCTGCATCAGCAACTGTGCATTTATAACACACTCCTCTGTGGGGAAAAGCCTACTGATTTGAAAATATTTAGAGAATTTTAGAAAATTAGAGCTTTCGCTTAAACAAGTGTTTATAGGCAATACTTATCATCTCCTCTCATGCTGAAAGTTTTGTTCTATTCTTCTACAGTTGTGTGCAAGAAACTGCTGTAAAAATAATTTCTATTTTTCACACATAACTGTATTTTTGCATGCTATTGCTGTGCCACTTAATATCCTTTAAAATAATTTAAAAGCAAAAGAAACATTGGCAATTAAGCCACATAACTCATTTTTATACTGCTTTTAGATAAAACGGGAAATCAAGGTTGTTAACCCCTGTTCTTATTCACTATTGTTCTAGCAGCATAATATACAAGGCTCACCTGAAGTGGTGGTAAAAATGTTGAAGATTTAACTATGTTTATACAACCTCTCATAACCAATTAGTTCATCAGTGGTTAAGTTAGGAAGAGAATGAAAGATGAACCTGTAGAAAAGCTGATCTCAGCAGAGAGGTTATAGCATACTTACGACATGAATCAGGAAAGCTAAGTACATTTATCCCTTAAGACCTTTACTTAAGATCTGGATTAGCAGCTTTTTTGATACTTTTCCCAAAACGAAGCACAGTTCAAGTCTTGTTAGTCTTTATAAGCCATGAGACAAATAGAAGTAAATATGAGGATAACACACTTAAAAATTATTTTAATTCTTCAGAATATATCTCTAGAAAATACACAGTATTCTTTTGGTGAGGGCAGAGGGAAAATGATGCTGTGATAACTCCCTAATTTCACATAATTTCTTCACAGAAGAGTCAGTACCTGACTTGCAAATTTCCAGGTACTTGCTCAGCCTTTTTCTTGGTTACTTGTGGAAAAACCAAAAGGGCACTGCCTCTGCCATTCACGAGAGAGAACCGTGAGAAATTTAAGTTTCCCCGCTGCGTACCACGTGTTTGAGACAACTGTGTGTTAGCTTCCCCCTGTGCTTGTGCAGATTTACACGCAAGAGTGAGCTAAAAGGAACAGTGTTTAGACTTGGAGAAGATGGATATTAAGTTGCTGAAAGAGTAAAAATGATGATACAATTTACTACGAAAATTACTATCATGAAAGAACAAAATGAACCCACAAGAACTTATTCAAAAAAGAAAATGCTCACGTATGTTTTTGCTGTATCTATGGTTGTCAATTTGAGTGAACAGAGGGCAACTTCTGAAATCAAAACTCAATCATTATTATATTTAAAAACATCACTAGTAAATCACAGTATCGCGAATCTTTCAACTCTAAGACCAACTGATGGCAGAGATGCCTATTTATTTCTATTTATTTGTGACATCTATGCTTACATGATCACTTTCAACGACAAGGAAAACTGCACCTTCACGCCGAAGAAAAATTATAAACGCTGTGGAATTTCCAATGCTGGCTGCTGCTTTTTTTTTTTTATTCTGTTCAAAATGAGAAATTCCATCACAGTCTGCTAACGTAATGGGTCATAAGATACAGCACAGTTTGGGGTTTTAAGGAGATAGCAGGGTGCTGTGGGGGATATGCAGCATTTTTCTGAGTATCTCTCTGACAAGAGGACTATTGGTAGTAGATTGAAGGACTGTTATGACTCTGCCGCAGAAGAAAATTACAGGGTTTTAAGACAAATGAGTACAAACTAAGTGTCTAAAAAACTCTCTTAAACAATGCCTAGTTTTTCAATGATGGGAGAAATACTCCCATTCAAAACAGCAAAATCATATACTTCTAAAATCTCATTAAACTCTGTTTTTGAAGAGAAATAGGCAACAGATTGAGGGGCTTGTTAGTTGACAGAAAGATATGAAAGTTAACGTATTTGTCAGGTTTTTAACCTTTATAAGGATGGATTTAGACTTGAGACCCTGAGATTTCTTCTGTATGCTGCTAATATGAATATGAATAATCATAAAGACATACAGGACATATTCTATTTAAAAATATTAACAGGTGAGAACCAAAATGAGTCTTGATGCCTAAGGTAATTAATGCCTAACACTATTGAGGAGTCAAATTAAAAGCAATGTCAAATATTTCTTAAAGGGAAAAAAATATTCTAATATTAGCTGTACCTTAATTATCACTCCAGCAGTTTTCAGGTTCTACCTTTACTATTTATGTATGATAAGAGCACTTACTACTACGGTAAGATTTTCATCAGCATAAACACAGATTTCTGTTCTAACAGCTCTTCAGATGTGTTCGAACTTGAGAATGTGGTTACTTTTGAGAAAAAAAAAATCCTTAGCATACGCCTAAAGAGTTATGTGTGCTGCTTATTATGAAAGCACTTGCAATCTTGGACTAAAGTTGAAAACAACTTGAGGAAGAGAAGTATGAAGGGTCAGTTGCACTTGGACTATTTGAATCCATTGCCTTCTGTAATAAATCTCAAATAAACAACACAGCAAAATGAAGCAATAATAAACTGAAAAACTAGACTTTGTGAAGTGTGCGTGGATGTCCATTCAAGGATTGACATATCCTTAAGGTAATGTATCTTCCAGTTACATGTAACATGCAACTAGTTAGGTTAGCTACACTAATTCAGTTTTGGATTGGACAGTAAGTGAATGTCTAAACTTCAAGCTTCCGCTTCACGAGTAATCTGATAAACACACCACCGATCTCTAGTTTCATCCACAAGGACTGGAAAGTCTCATTCGTGTTTTTTTAATTTTAAATTTTTTAATTTTAAATCCTGGGTTTAGCTGTGTTAGGGTGGCTTGCCATGATTACCTCCCCTAATGACTACCGGCCCGTCTTTCTCCTTCTGAAATGCATTTTCCTTTTGGCTTTCTGCCCAAATACTGTTAAGACGCATTAGTTCCCAAGGCAGTGCTCATCCTTTTCCTGTTAAATAGAGTAAGAAGTGCTGATTCTACCATTTTACTGATCTCCTCACTGTATTATTCTTTATTTTATGGCTTGTCTCTGAATGCTCCCTGACCTAAGGACTTGCTGTTCATAAAGTGACGTAATTGCTCCTTTCACACAACTATAAAAGAACCCAACACCCCTCTTACTTTTACTTCCACTTCACTGATATGAACACTGAATGTAAATATTATAAGCTAGTATTTTGTCTGAAAGGTAACAGTCTTTTAGCCACAAGGAAATGTTTTGATACATTTCCTGGCTTTCTTTATAAGCGAAAATGAATAAAGATATCTGGGAATGATAGTCAAGGCAATTCTCTCATATATTTTCTATTTGTTCCCAGCTTTTAATGATCATTGATTAAACATTCCAGACAATAAAAGTGTTAATATTTGAATGTCAGGTGAGTTTTTCCAAATCACTCCATGTTTTAGTTGAGTTTAGTTGTTGAGTTTGATGGTAGAACACACTGATTTAATGAAGGACAAAACGCTATTGCTGATATACCTGCACCTACACTATGGGTTTTTCTACTATAGTCGTGCTATATTTGGGGTGCCAAATGATGTAGTTAGTTGGGCTAATTGTGGATCAAGATCCTGTTAAGCTGCAGGTGCTGAGCAGGATATCCCAAGCATCCATTACAGACCACAAATTTGCAAAACAGCACCTCTCTTCTGCCCTATGATTCCACTTGCCCCGCGAGGGCAGATGTACCTGTAATCTCTTTATGCTGGGTACAATCACAGTTTGTAACCCACAGGTGTGTAGCTACAACCACAACACACTACCATGTGACATTTGGAGGCATCAATGGGAAAAGCTAGACTCTCCTTCACACCCTCTACTTCCCATAAATCTGTTCCAGAGTCTGGAAATAGATGCACCCATCACACATTCAAAGAAGGTGGGATAGTTCTCAGCCTTTCAAGTCAAGTGAAAAGCAGCCAAGCATCCTCAACAGATCTGATATGTCTGATGATTAGGAGCAGACTTGTCTCCTTTTGTTGCTGGTATCTGGAAAAAGCTGCCCCACTGATTTCTTCCTTTCCAATCCCTCTCCCACCCCCATACCCTTTTTTTTTTTTTTTTTTTTTTCCCCCCTCCTAGGAAGGTGCTTTGTAATTCTCTATCTAGATTTTTGGGACAATCTCACTTGTCTCACAAGAAACATAAGCATCTTGCTTAGGGTTTCATATGACTAGACATTAGCAAATGTAAAACCTATGAGAAAGAGAAAACAAAACTTATAAAATGTACATTCCTTTAGGATGAATGTTAAAAAATAATATGGTTTAAAGTAATTTTTAAAGAAAGAATATTTTAAAAGAATTTTGATAAGGGAAAAAAAATTATTTAAAGGTATGCACTAAGCATAGATGCCAGACTGGCTTTATACCTAGAAAATAAATTATTTAGAAAATATGGAGTATCATGGATATCTTTTTTCAGACTTCCCCAAACATTAGATATGATAACACTTGAAAAGTCGATAGTTTGTGGGAAAAAATGTTCAACATGTATTACTACAATAATTGAGGTGGAGACAAAACTAGTTCAAAGGAAGAAAGTAATATATTTTGCTGGAAGGAAGTTAGTCATGTTGTTCCTTAAGAATATTTTCTTTAGTGATGTCGGCAAAAAGAGCAGGAGTACACTAATGAACTTTGTTCAAGACACAAGACAGGAGGATATGAACACCATATTGGTATACATGGATCTTCAGGAATAAGAGAATCACAAAAAAGGCCACACAGTTAGGACATAATGTTACTAAGTGGAGAGGAAAGAGCAAAAGTTGTGACAGAACTGGGTTTACTCGTTAACGAGAGGATAGCTGAAAGACACCAGCATAATGAAGGCTACAGCATGCACGTGCTATGTATCGCACTACATATTTGCAGATTTGAAGGTAAGCATTACTGCAACTTGGTAAAGAAGAATATTAAACCTTACCTAGAATACTCTATGCAAAATCCATCATTCACCAAAAAACGATGAATGCAAACTGGGTTAAGTATGAAGTAGTGCTATCGTGACGACAGAAGAATTTTTAGAAGAGAGCTTTTACCTTGGTTTATATTTCCTTTTATTTAACCTGAAAACATGAAAGCCTTGTGAAGCTTATGGAGCAAGTCCCTATGGATTTGTTTCCAAGCACGTTAAGGACAAGGGGTGACTCTGAACAGCCGTCAGAGATTTACCAAGGGCAAACCGCACTTGACCAACCTGATTGCTTTCTAAGAGGAGTTAAAAGCCTCTGTGGATGTTGACAGTGATGGGGTGGAAGCACTGGAAGACACGTACTTTGATTTTAGTCGAGCTTTTGACAAAGTCTCCTATAGCATCCTTATATCTAAATTTTGGAAAGATGGACTGGATGTGTGAATTACAGGATGGATGAAAAACTGGCTGTGCAAATTAGAATCAAGTCTAATGGTTCCAAGTCTAACAGGCAAACAATTTGGGGTACTATTCCTCCATAGTTGATTCCGAGGCTAACGAATCAACTGAATGAATCAATGAATCTCTGACAGTAACATGGATGGTAGTTCAGAACCGACCTCCAGTAAGCTGACAAATCACATGTGAGGGATTATCTGATACGCTTGAAGTCAGAGCTACTATTCAGAAAGACTCTGAGAGGTGGAGAAACGGGCCATCATGAAACCTCATGAAACTCAGCAGAGGCAAATACCAAGTTGTGCATCTGGAATGAAACGACGACGTGCAACTGCAGCAGCTCTGAATATCCTATCAGTGTCCTGGCAGATGACATGACAACATAAGACAATGTCTGTTCTGTACTGGGTATCCTAAAAGTGGACGCAATATTCCAGATGTGGTCTTATGGTTGCTGAGTAGAGGGAATAATCACTTCCCCATACCTGCTGCCATGTAACCTATAACCTTCACAGCATATCAGAAGAGCCTGTTCTGGTAGGCTGCAACACAGTCTTCACATTATTTCAGTCACACTTAGTAAAAATCAACATGAATACACACATACACACACAAAGTAAGAATTGTGTGCTATGGAGCACCTCACGGGGCTGAAAAGAGACTCATCATCATGTAGCCAGATGTAGCCAATCTGCTTTGGAAGGGCTAATGCAAAACTGGAGAGGAGCCAGTCCATGAGCTCCATAACCTCTGGACCCTAAGGGACCCAGACCTCTTTCATTCAGCATTGCAGATATAACGATTAGAGTAAATAGCAGATATTTAGAGGAGTACACAACAGGGGAATAGTAGAGTGATACTTCCCTTTGACATGATTCCAGCTGCCAGTAGTCTGCTGTTTAAGGATAACGTTATCCCCTGTAACTGTGTCTAATAGTTTTGCTGCAGTTTTAACAGACTTTGTGCTAATAACTTATGCAATTGCTCTTCGAATGCTTTCACTCCTCTGGCCACAGCAACATCCTGTGAGTTCCACACTTCTTCCACAATTGTGGGTATGTGTGAAAAGCGCTTACTTACGTTTCTCTTAAACTTACTGCCTGACTATTAATTGAATGCCAATAAGTGTTCCCTGTAAAATAAAACATGGTGGTCCACCATGACCTGTCCATTTTCTCTGTATGCTAGGAAGATCTCCATCATCTCCTTTGACCTCAATCAATCATCTCCTTTCAATGGTGAAGACTCCTAGTTTATTTAATAATCCTTCCTAAGGTTGTATGGAAGTCTGTATTTCTGATTATCTTTTTTTAATTGTCTTTTAACTTTTTCATGCTCTTCTAATATTTTTTGTTAGAGGTGAGCAGAATTGAATGCAATGTTAAACATGAGGGCAAATATTTCTTTGGACATTAGTATAATGGTGCTTCTTTTTCACTGGCCATTCTTAGAAATTCCCAACGTTTTATTTGTCTTTTTTACAATTGTTAAGAAATGACATTTAATAACCGTCCTCTAAGAGCTCTTTCCTGAAAAGTAACATCTATCTAATCTGTAGATCATCATTGTGCACCCATGTATTTATTATTACATATAGCTATAACTATAATACAGATTAGTTAGGTTTATTTTAATATCATCACCCTTAATTATTTGATAGGATCAAGAACTTAATAATTTCAGTTTTATCTCCCCTCTGCTACCTTTTTTTTTCTTCTTTAAGTCATTCATAAAGAGGTTAAAGAGCACGAGTTTCAACTCACGCTTGTGCGGAACCTTTCTCTTTTGGAGAAAATGACCATTTATTCCTAGCTTTAGTCTCTTATCTTTTAAATCTCTCCTAGAAAATCCTCCTTAGAAAACTCAAAGAAGACTTAGTAAAGTTTCTTTTGAAAATCAAGTATATGTAATACCTTTATAAATCCCTTTTCTGTGATCTTCTGTTAACCAAAGATGAATAATTCTCTGTCATAGTTTTACATATCTATAAAAGTCTAAAGGGCCAGACGGGATCCACCCAAGGGTACTGAGGGAGCCGGCTGAAGTGCTCATCAAGCCATTTTCCATTATTTACCAGAAGCCTTGGCTCACCATGGAGGTCCCAGTCAACCGGAGGTTAACAAATGTGACACCCATCTACAAGAAAAGCCAGAAGGAGGATCGGGGGAACCTGTCAGTCTGACCTTGGTGCCGGGGATGGGAATGGAGCATATTATCCTGAGTGCCATCACATGGCACATACAGGACAACCAGGTGATCAGGCCAAGTCAGCATGGGTTTATGAAAGGCAGGTCCTGCTTGACTAACCTGATCTCCTTCTATGACAAGGTTACCCATTTAGAGGATGAGGGAAGGACGGTGGATAGTATCTGCCTCTACTTTAGTAAAGCCTTTGACACTATTTCCCAGAGCGTTTTCCTGGAAAAACTAGCTGCTCATGGCTTGGATGAGTGTACTCTTCACTGGGTAAAAAACTGCCTGGATGGCCAGGTTCAAAGAGTGGTGGTAAATGGAGTCAAGTCCAGTTGGTGGCCGATCACCTGTGGTGTTCCTCAGGGCTCAGTACTGGGGCCTGTGCTCTTTAACATCTTCATCAATGATCTGGATGATGGGATCGAGTGCACCCTCAGTAAATTTGTTGATGACACCAAGTTGGGTGGGGGTGTTGATCTGCTTGAGGGTCGAAAGGCTTTACAGAGGGATCTGGACAGGCTGGATCAGTGGGCTGATTCAATTGTATGAGGTTTGAGAAGGCCAAATGTCGGGTCCTGCCCTTGGTCACAACAACCCTCTGCAATGCTATAGGCTTGGGGAGGAGTGGCTGGAAAGGTGCCCAGAGAAAAAGGGCCTGGGAGTGTTGCTCAACAGTCAGCTTAATATCAGCCAGCAGTGTGCCCAAGTGGTCAAGAAGGCCAACAGCATCCTGGCTTGTATCAGAAATCGTGTGGCCAACAGGAGGAGGGAAGTGATTGTCCCCCTGTACTCAGCACTGGTGAGGCCACACCTCAAATACTGTGTCCACTTTTGAGCCCCTCATTACAAGAAAGACATTGAGGTGCTGGAGTGTGTCCAGAGAAGGGCAACGAAGCTGGTGAAGGGTCTAGAGCACAAGTCCTATGAGGAGCGGCTGAGGCAACTGGGGCTGTTTAGCCTGGAGAAAAGGAGTTTGAAGAGAGACCTTATTGCTGTCTACAACCTACCTGAGAGGAGGATGTAGCGAGGTGGGGGTCAGTCTGCTCTCCCAAGTAACAAGAGATAGGACAAAAGGAAATGGCCTCAAGTTGCACCAGGGGAGGTTTAGGCTGGGTAGTGGGAAAAATTTCTTCACTGAAAGGGTTGTGAAGCATTGGACCAGGCTGCTCAGGAAAGTGGTGGTCACCATCCCTGGAGGCATTTAAAAGACATCTAGATGTGGTGCTGAGGGACATGGTTTAGTGGAGACTTGGCAGTGCTTTGTGACGGTTGGACTCAATCTTAAAGGTCTCTACCAGCAAAAGCAATTCTATGACTCTACGATCCCGTATGTTTACAACTTCTTTTCCAGTAGAGAAGTCAAACTAACTAGTATTCTCTTCAACTTTTTAAGGTCACCTTTAAAAAGTCATTTTGCAGTTGTCATCTCCCATTACTCTGAAACTTATTGAATTTAAGCATCAGGGTATACAACTACTATTAGTTTTTAACAGTGCTTTTTGCTGGCATGTAAATTTGAGGCAATCCTTTCCAACTCCATCCCCAGAAAGAGAGCAGTAAAATTAAATAAAATGGAGAGTCATTTAGCCCTGTGCTGGTCTTCTACCTGTGCTCCATTTTTCCTGCATTCTGGGTTGTTTGGGGTTTTTTGTTTGTTTTTTAATAGGTCACTGCTCAATTGTAATTCAAGTTTTCACACTTCTGGTCGTATTTCCTTCTGGAGTGTTTTTCAAAACTGTGTAGAGGGAATACTCCAAAGCAGAACCTAAATAGAAAGCAGTAAAACCATAATAAATCCAATTCTAAATATAAAGCTTCTTCACCTTCTACTTCTTGTTTTCTTGCTCTTTTTCTTCTGTTGGGCCTCTACCTGAAGCTGCTACCAGCTCCTCATCCACCAGTACAGCTAAACAAACTTACTGCCCATCAAAGATTTTGACCATATCCACAGATGAGACAGAAGCATTATGTTCTTGCAGTACTATACTATTAGGAAAGTTATTTTTCCTATTTTTAGCCTGGAAGTCTGATTTATTTGCAAGGGGAATTTCTTGAGTCAGCTACATCTCATCTTACTGATGATGGCTATGCCATCTCTCCTTGATCCCAGCAGAGTACTCTGTTCCACTACATCAACTCTCAGGGACACAGGAGGATAAAGCTGAGTATCTGTTTTCCTACCATAGTTCTCATTCTTTCTAAACAACTGCTTACCGTCATAGCTCAGGTTTCCTAATATCCTGCTGTCCCCTGAATACAGCTTCCCAATCTCAAGGTGATATTGCTGCATTAACTATACAGCAACCGTTTTCTTGAGATGTTGATATCATCATTGTCTTCAGCTCTTTTTGTGGAAGTATTGTCTCTGAAATACTATCGCTTATTTAAACAAGCTACAAACAAGCTTTAAAATTGAGGAAAAACCCCTCTAGTTACAGAGAAAAAAAAAAAAAAGCTTTAAAGCTTATATATTCTTTCTGATGACATTTTTAGTGCTGAAAACTCGAATTCTGTTAGCAGGTATATCCAAGAAAAAGTGACATCTGAATGGACTCACTCTAAAGAAATAAACTTATAAACACAAAGGTAAGTTAATTAGCTCTCTGTAGAAACATAGAAATTATAATTTTCAAATGGATAAACACAGGAATTATTAACATTGACATAATACCAAAATCAGGTTTCAGGTTACAGAGAAAAAAATTAAATCATTGAATATTAATTATACCCCCGACACATATATAAATTTTCAGTTATATCTCCATCCCTTTACCCATTGGAAAGGCACGCACTGCAGTTACTACTTGATCCGAATAACTTATTTTGTGTATTAAAAGTGCATCTGAATTTATTGCCACAAAACTGTATTTGTTGGAGAAAGATTTTTTCACACAGCTCTCAGTCTGAAGGGGTGGAACTCCTTTTGAAGCATCTTTTGAATGCTGAGATTAGTTGACGAGTTTGTTTTATTTCTGCTTCCAATTATAATTCCTGATCCATAATTATATCCCTAAAATTGCACTATGCCTACAGGCCTTTAATTTCAACACATCTCATATGGGAGTACAGTTATAGCATATATAATTTTTATTTAGGATTTGGCTCTGGATATGTGATTTTCAGATCAAGATTCTAATAGAAATATATATGCAAATTCACATATAATTTTATAGTTCTTTTTTCATTCCACATAGCTGCAATGTCTTAGCATATAGTGAGCAATTCATTTCCTCCCCTATTCAAAACTGAGAGAGCTGCAAAGGGATCAGGAACTAAGCTAAAATTTATTCAGTTTTTGGTTTGTTGTTGTTTTTTTTTCCTCAAATGAACAAGTATTTCTGTAGAATACAATCACAGATATCTTTTTAAAGCCAAAGTCACAGTAAAACGTCCTTTGCCATTTACAGAGACTGAAAAATCAGCTGCTGACAGTCACAGATACTCTGCAAGAGGTGCCTTCTCCCAGACAGCCAAGGAACTCAGTCCCAAACTTCAGACTCACTCTACCAAGACATCACTAGTGTCCCTTCTGGTAAATATAATGGAACTTCAGAGACAAAGAAGGTAGGATTTATTCACTCCAACTCTATATCTCTCTACACTGCAGTTGTCTACTTTTGGGCTAGCCACAGTTACACCTGAGCTCTGGCACTTTCAAAGTCAGAGGTGGTAACAGGTGACATTAAACGGGGAGGAATCATCTGACATAGAGAAGTCTGTACCAGGTAAAATCAATATGATCATGACATCACTGAAAGAAATGTTGCCAGTCTTGCGAGTCACATGTCTTGTTTCTCTTCTACCAGATGAACACGTATGTACAGTCACCACTGACATTTCTCCGTAGTTAACGGAGATAAATTAGCTGACTTCTAGAAATTATGGACTCCCTCTCCTACCCACAAATACATCCTAGCTGACAACTTAGACAAAATGACTAGTTTAAATGGCTTAGAAATTAGATGAGATGAATTGTAGTACTCACTTCTAGCTAAGCTGAGAAAAAAATCTCTTTGAACATATGCTAGTGCATGTTTGAATCATTCCCAACAGCTCCAGGCACAAACTCAATACTGCAACAAACAGCAAGGACCTCTGCTGATCTCACCGTTATCTGAAACAATGATTTTTACTGTATAAAATGACATAATAGTTTTGGATTCAATTCCTGTGTGGAAGTTGTTCCAACGTTTATCACAGCTTCAGCATTACTCTGAATTTTCACCAAACTTTCCTTTAGTGACTTGGACAGGGAAGAATCTACTACGAGGAGCGCAAGAGCCTGTTTCTAAGAACAAGATAGCAAGATCAAGGTCTTAAACTGTTGTTTCCATTAAACTTCCTAATGCTGACTCAATTAGCTCAGAATACCAAATTCAAATATTAATGCCCTTGTGGATTAAGTTTGGCCTGAACAGTACAACGTGAAAAGACGCCATTGCTCTCCACGAAGTCACTACAGATGGGCAATGATTTTTAATGCATAATTTATTTGATGAATTTTGTCCATTTCTCTGGTCATGAAGATTCCTCTCAAAGGTAACAGTCAAGAGTTGAGCAACAGAAAATTCATAATATATTTTCTGAAAAAATTGTAACTAGACATTTTAGTATTTCTGGTTTGAACAAATTTTGACTAGAATTTTACATTATATTTTATGAGTGAAGGGAACAGTTTGTGAAAAAATTAAAATTGCAATGTTTCATTTTCTGCAAATACTATGTAATGTTTGTATACAATTAACGATTTACTTTAAGCTTCTTTCCAGTTCAGTTGCAGCAATAATCCAACATGAGAAATACCTAGTTAGAGAAAATGTTTTTGGTTTCATTTTTTAAAAAAACTGAATAAATACTATAAATGCAATTGTAATATATTCCCAGTTAATAACAACATGAAATAAAGCTGATATTGGCAAGCAATCACCTCATTCCTGCATTACAACATATAACAAACTGTTTCCTTCCATTCCTTCTAAAGAATCTGGAGAGTTTTGTTTGCAAAAGTAATCAGAAAAAAATGTACAAAGTCATGGAAATTGATAATCAGGCTTCGGAAAACTATTTCATCATCAAAGTGAAACAATAAATGGTACTTAACAATGAATGCTACTCAACGGCAATTTCTGTAACAACTCTTACTTTTCCTTGAGCCGTTGTCTTACTGAACAGAGGACTAAAGTTCACACAGAATATTCACAGGAGTCCCCCAAGTTGGCTCCTAATCTTTTTGCAATCTTTGAGAACTAGATTGAGTACCAAAGAATGCTAGGAAAATAGTATCAATATTCAGCAAGTGCTGATTCTCGGTAGAAACTTACCGACACATTTCTGGACACTTAAATAAATGACAGTGTTAAAAAAAGGAGAGTCAACCAGAAAATGCCATCATCACAATGCAGGACTTTCTAGCACCTATATAGATCTACAGAAAAAAAAAGAAAAACAAATGGGAATGACTGCTAACAAAAAGCTTTATGCTGAATCATAAAATGGCAATTATTTTGACAATGTTTTAATAGAGTGTTTTGTTTTGTGAATGAACATATTTAGAATTTCTCACTTTTCACAAAACAAAACCCGCCACAATCCGAAAATATTTAATCTGTCTGTCTGAATTGCACCAGAAAAAAATATCCTCTAATTTCTCTGCCTCCAATTATAGCTCTTGAAAAAGTATTCCTCTCATCTCTCTGTAAACTGCTATTTACTTGTGCTATTAGATTGCAATCGATGGGATTGATACTTCCAGCACCGCCATATGCATCACTCCAGAGCGCAAACTCATATTCATAGACAGACACAAACTTTCTGGTTGGTGTGTTCCACGAGCATAGTATGTAACCTTGTACCAGGTGTTGACTAATCAGCTGAGTTGCTGTTTCCACATTGCAAACTGAATTACACCTATTTAAATTTAAAATTAATTCCATGACTTTTACTTACATATGAACTTTCAGGATATATATATGGTATGGGTATGTACTTAACCTTTCTGTCATTACATGCACCCGCTCCTGTACTTGGAAAACATCTTACAGAATAGGCGCCTTAGACACTAAGTTTCTGCCAGCATTCGTCTAAACAAGGAACCCCCCTCCATGACACCTATTTTCAAGAGCAGGGAGCTCGCGTTTCAAGGACAAGGAATGGTTACTTCTCTCTACACCACCCATCCGGCAGGCAGTCAAATGCTCTGTTCTATCTCTGCTGATTTTTAGGGTTTCTTTTCTTTTAGGCGTGTGAAATCTGTGATGTATATGGAATAGAATCACATTTCTTTTCGATCTGTTTGAATGGTCTATAGCATTTACCAACATGTTTATTCAGTCATATTAAATATGCACACGCACATACGTAAAGACACACTAATACACATACATAAATACACACCCACATGTACACTACTATATTTTGCCTAAATTTTTTCCGCTAAAAATTTTAGCTCGTCTAAAGTGCACGTTTGTCTGAGAAAGCCAAAACCCACCTGAATTGAATCTAGCCATGGCAGGCAAGGCAAAAAGGACTTCTACTGATATAGCAACAGCAAATGGAAATCTAGGGAAAGTGTGGACCCACTGGGGACCTGGTGACAAAGAGCATTGAAAAGTCTGAGGTGCTCAATACCTTCCTCACCTTGATCTTTACTTGCAAGACCAGCCTTCAGCAATCCCTGTCCTGAGACCTGTGACACAAACTGGAACAAGTAACACTTAACCTCAGTGGAGGGTCAGGTTCGGGAATATGTAAACCAAATGGACAAACACAATCTAGACCTGGGTGGGATGCACCCATGGGTGCTGAGGGAGCTGGCTGCCACCATTGCAACACCACTCTCGAACATCTTTGAAAGGTCATGGCAAATCAGGGAGGTTTCTGAGGCCTGAAAGAAAGGAAATGTCAATTCCATCTTCAAGAAGGACAAGAATGAGGAGCCCCGGAACGGCAGGCCAGTCAGCCTCACCTCAATTCCTAGGAAGGTGATAGAACAAATAACCCTGAAAGCCATTTCTAAATGTATGAAGGACAAGAAGGTGGTTGGGTGTAGTCAGCATGAATTTATAGAGGGGAAATTGAGCTTTATCAAACCAATAGATTTCTACAGTGAAATGACTTGGTGGATGATAGAAAAATGATGAATGTATTTTATCTTGACTTTAGTAAGGATGTGATGGATGGTGGGACAGAGTGCACCCTCAGTATATTTGCAGATTATACAAGACAGCGAGAAGTGGCTGATACACCAGAGGGTTGTCCTGCCATCCAGACAAACCTCAACAGGATGGAGAAATGGACTAAAAGGCCATGAAGTTCAGCAAAGGGAAACGTGAAGTCCTGTATCTGGGAAGGAATAACCCCATGGACCAGTACAGACGGGGGACTGACTGGCCAGAAGGCAGCCTTGCAGACAAGGACCTGGTGGACAAGAAGCTGAATATGAACAAGCAATGTGCTACTGAAGCAAAAAAACCACCCAACTTCCTGGGCTGCATTAGGAAGAGCGTTGCAGATTGAGGGCCATGATCCTCTCCCTCCGTTCAGCACTGGTGAGGCCACACCTGGAGGGCTCTGGGCTACCCAGTACAAGAGAGACATGGAACTGCTGGAAAGAGTTCAGCAAGGGGCCGCAAAGACGATTAAGGGACTGTAGCACCTCTCATATGAGGAGAGGCTGAGAGAGCTCGGACTGTTCAATAGGAGCACAGAAGGCTCAGGGTGATCTTCTCAGTGTATACCTGACCGGAGTAAAGAAGGCTGAGTTGGGCACTTTTCAGTGGTCTCCAGGGACAGGACAAGAGGCGATGCACACAAACTGATACACAGGAAATTCTACTGAAAAATAAGAAAAAAACCTTTTTTACTGTAAGGGTAAATGGACAATGGCAGAAGTTGCCCAGAGAGGTTGTGGAGTTATTCAAAATCCAGCTGGAATCCACCCTCGGCAACTTGCTGCAGTTCACTCTGCTTTGAGCAGAGGGGTGGGACTAGATGATCTTCAGAGACTCCTTCCAACCTCAACCTTTCTCCCATTCTGCAATTCATTGAAGTAATCAATAATTTAATGCAGGGAATAGCTGCTGCCACCAGTGGCATAGTTTCCCTGCCTTGACTTCTTTGCCACATTAAGTGTATCAGCAAGAAAATAAACTTACATCCTGAAGAACAGAGTCCCCAGCACATACATACATACATATATATGTACATGTATTTTTTTTCTGTATGTTAACATGAGTAATCATCTGAATAAAATCTAACACCATTCCTTGTACAAAACTTTTTAAAAGTTAGCATTTTTCCTGACTTCGGACTATCATGACTTTTAAACATTGTTACATAAATCAAGGTAATTTACAACAGAAATCTTTCACAATTATATTTTGAAAGGAGTTTTAACTATTTTCTGTATCTCTGAACTGTTGCAATATTGTCAAAGCTCTCAGTAATAATATTCTATTTTTTTAAAACTCAAGGCTATATTTTCCCCTCGTTAATCAAATATCCCCTGATATAAAGCAGCAATCCTAACTGGCATTTTTAAACCTAATTATATTACTTTAATGGATATATAGATGCTTCAGTAATTTAGTGTAATTCTCTTGGGCTTGGTTAGGAATAAAGAAAAGGAAACAAAGCTTACTTTTAAATTTTGTTATGCTCTCTCGAGTAGAAGCAATAAGAGCGATCGAGTTTATGTATAGTCTTGTTACAGCTGAATATGTTAATTACTTTTTATCAAAACAATTCCATGTTACTAGGAAACAGAGCAACAAAGGCCACAGGTGGTAATGAAAGAAGGATGCCTTATCAGAAGTGACTAATAATGCTCGAGTTGCCAAAGTAACCAGATTGTCTCCTAAAAATGTACGCTTTGACATTCACTTATCAATGCTCCTGAAATGCAACTCTCACCATGCCTGCATAGCAAATTTAATTTCCGTATAAGTGATGAATATGCAGATTCTTCCCTTATTTGAATGTCTCATTTATTTCTTTTTCACGCATACAGGGAAAGAAATGCTTCTCGTGGGTAGATATCACCGCCTGAAAAGGATAGGCAGTGACTTCACTGTCTTCCTGACAGTTTCGCTTTCAGGTCCTGGCTGTTTATGCAGTAGTTTTGCGTTGGATTAAGTGGCAAGTTTCTTCTTCCTTTACCATATTCTTTTTGTTATGTTCTCACACATCCCATTGTCTCTTTTAGCCACATACCATGACAAAATACATTGCATGTGCTATTTCCTGGAGAATCAAAGAATTTTGTTTCAGCTTTGCTTTACATCTTTATTGCATAAAACCTCAGAAAACTGGTTGGATCTGAGTCATAAAAGTCTCATACCTTAGTTACCATTTTCATCTCTGCAGCAAAGACAAATGTACTTTTTTCTTATTTTTCTCCTATACTGTTATACAAAGCTTCTGATTACACGTTCTATATGTTAGCACAGCAGGTACATGACTGCACATGGGGCTGCAAGAAGGGAAAATGCCTTCTTATGAGTCCTTTGAAGCAAGCCTGGGCTCCAAGAAATGCCTGGGCAGCAGTACGGCACTGTCGATATTTTATTTATTTCTTGACTTCGTATTGTGCACACAGCGGGTCACTAGGTCTCAGACCAGGTGGTGCAGCACTTCTTGTGCAGGGACTCGGCGAGTAGGAGAGAGACTATGGCACTGTATGACAAATATAGAGGGGTAGTGATAAAGACACATGAAACAAGAATGAAAACAGGAGAAGAGCAGGAATCTCCTGTTCAGTGCATGAGATCGGACCAGTCTGAATTACATAGAGCCAACTATCTTGACTTGCTGAAGTTTTGTTCTGGGCACACATGTAAATGATTACCAATTGAAAGACGGTACGAAATCAAATCCTTTGTTGATACAAAACAAAATTATGACTTTCTCACCTTTGGAAAGTGGCCATGAAAAATGCCTGTGCAATTTTCACCAACACAGGCATAAAATATCACCCTGGGAATAAGTGACTTCAGAAACTTCAGAGGAAGAAATCAAAATGTTTCTCAGCTCATGAATACCACAGCCTGCTCGTGGCCCTGCAACCCCCCCGACTGCTTGCACAGAGCTTGCGCAAAAGACGGGGCCCCACAGAAGCACCCGACAGACATCAGGTGCCACCCCAGGGCTACTGGCGCCTCGGGGTCTGGACTCCATGAGCTGCGTCCTGGCTGTGTGGACTGACAGTGCCCCCAGCTCACACTGACCAGGGGATACATGGAGCCCTGCCGGAGAACCCTTTGGAGCTGGTTCTCCTTGGAGCAGCAGGCAATACTGTCAGGGACTCTCCCTTTGGATCAGGACACTGATCGAGGAGACTCCCCTCGGATTAGGGCACTGTCCAAGCGTATCTCCCTGGGATGGAGTGACCCTCACCTCGGTGCTGGTGAGTGACCCTCACCCCGGTGTTGGTGAGTGACCCTCACCCGGCGTTGGTGAGTGACCCTCACCCCGGTGTTGGTGAGTGACCCTCACCCCGGTGTTGGTGAGTGACCCTCCTGGTATCTCTAAGTGGGACATTCTCCCTTTACATCAGTGAGCTGTGCAGACTGTGGTTCACCTTCCTTAGCGTGGGTTCTTCAGTGCTCAGGAACCTGTCGTGCAGTAGTAATTCCCAGCTGACATCCGAACCTGTGATTAATTTGGTCAGTCGCAGTGCCGGGCAAATTTCATTGCACTAAATCCATGGTTTTCAGCTAGCTGCTGCTGTCTGTTCTGTGGGTGCCTCTGCCACTGGCTCTCAGTACAAAGTATGTGACAAATACAAACAGATCTCATCAGAAATTCAACCGATGAGTTACGAAACATATCAAGAACAACATTTGAAATTCCAGGTAATGGTTTTCTGTTAAATATTTTTTTTTTTTATGTGCAGTAATGATTGTCCAATGGCATAAGATTTATCTTCTCTAAATCTCAGACATCTAAACACTACATGTCTAAATTTGAGTGTTAGGATATGTACAATGATGAAGAAAAACAGACTTCACTAGAAGGAAATTTGTTTGATGTGTGTAGATACCTATTTCAGAACGAGATTAATTGGTCTCTGGAAATACCTCTTCTTTGACTGTAAAGGGAAGCTGGGAGTTCAAGCTTGGACACTGAAGGTACAGTTACTTAAATTATGGTGTGAAGCTTCCCATGATGACTGCAAGATATAAAATACTGTTCAAACGGACACTTGATGTGAATGTAAAAGCACCAAGTTGAAACAGTCTATAGTGCATGGCTAACACAGAAAGTAACCATTAATCTTGAGAAATGTAACTGAGAAATCTTTCTGAAAAATGTACTAAAATGTTGGAGAATAATTTAAATTATATATTGTATTTAAATTATATATTGTATTGTTCTACAAAAACCTCATAATGGTAGCATCCAAATCTTAAAAGCAGTATCAAAATGTTATAAAAACATATTTCCCCATAAGAAATCTGCCGATTTTTGATGGCCTTAGTCTGAGCATGATCTGCAAGCCACATTGCTTCGATACCATGCTGATATAGTTCTATTGAATGAAGTGTCAATGGGTCTACTTAATAAACACACTTGGTATCTCAGTATGGTCAAATCTAGCTTTCCTCAGTCATTGCTTTTTCATTGAATTGAAGAAAAAAAGTTAACCTAAGGCTGAAATTAAACTTGCAGGTCAGCCCCTATCTACTTCATGAAATATCATGAGCAGGCTTAAGGCTGCAACAGAAACTAGGCCTAGATAGGATTTTAGATCTCTAGGTGCTGATGTATTAGCAGTAGTAAATACTCAATCAAGGGTTAGTAAAGATCTCAGGCTTTCTATTCGTCATCATCCCATGTATCAATATTACTTTTTTGGACCAAAACAAATGAAAACAGATTGAACAATTTGCAAGCAAGCACTGAAAGTTACAATTTATTCTTCTGGAGGTTCTTCCCTCCCCGAGCCCCCAGCCCCACCCAAATGCTACATGCTATAAAATCTAAGAAATTTATTTACATTTTTTACCATAGTTCACATCCAATGAGACCTTTTTTCTTAAAAGGGTGATAGAGTCTTGTAATCTTTAATTTTCCTCTTGCATGGTTCATTCTAATGCTTTCCAGTTAAGCTATTGGTCAAAAATGCACCAGAACCCAGAATATTTTTTATTTCCATGAAGTCATAAGCGTTGTCAAATCTGAAAATCCTGGCTATGACTCACAATGAGCTCCAGAGTGGACCACTTAAATCAGCAAAACTGATTAGGTTAGAGACATTAGTCTATCGAAATAATTCAGAAAAACTATTCTACCTGCCACTGAGGGAACTCTGTTACCCAAAAATTGCCTCAAGGGACCTAATCCCTTTCACATACAGCCAAAAATTTCACTTACAGTGGTTGCAAATAACAAATTACTGGAAAGTTTGCATTTATTATGAATTGTAGACTTTAAAATCAATGGGTTACAAAATTACCACATCAAGACTTCTGACTCAGAACAAAAATGTATGCAAGATGCATAAAATGGTCTGGGGAGAATACGTCTACCTTCTTCAAGCTATCACAATGTCCAACGTTAACATTTATAGCATTAAGTATATATCTTAAGTATTTATTGAAAAAGAGTTGGATAATACGAGAAGACATGAAAGACAACACGCCTGGAATATGCAAGGAACATATGTAGACTACTAGAGTGACTATTATGAAAATTTTTTACCAAGTTCCTTTTATTGTTGTTGCTGTGAATAACACGGTAAGTGAGCAATATTAATATTTTAAAGGGAACAAGCAGCAAAGCAGATTCAGGCTGAATAGGATTAATCTCTCTCTACAAGGCTTCACGTGCCTAAGCAGACGAGATGTGTGCTGAGCATATGACCCTGACTTACAACCTTCCCTTTTCTGTCTTACATAGTCGTTATTATTAAATAATAATAGTTCTTCCCTAGAGTACCCAGTGGAACAAGGGTGGCCATTTTGTTAAACACACAGTGATAGGCACGTGTAGCACTTTCTTCCACAGAATTAGCTTACATAAGGCAAGTGGGGAAAGGAAGAGACAAAGGGGAAAGGAAGAGACGAAGTGATTTGCTCAAAGTCAGTAGCAAGTCAAGGGCAAAGACTTAATCCAGGTCCTTCCAGTCTGATGTCCCTTCCTCTCAAGTCATTTAGCTCCATGTTATCATATGGCCCATTTTTAGCCTTTTGTCTTCCCATAATAGTGACCATTTATTACTTAATGTTGAGTGAAAACGTTACTGTACTTGCTTTTAAGCCATATCTTCGCTCAGTATCACCGAAGCAATCCGAACCAAACAAAAAGTAGGCTTTCACATATAGTCTTAAGCAGACAGCAACAAATGCATTATTCCCATCTGCTTCTCATCCCCAATTACGTGTTCTGAAAATTTTCCGATGCCTTGGGAATTTGCTTAAACGAAATACTTGCATAGGTAAAAAATGTATTCGTCTGTCCATTTGAATACAAATTCAAAGCCACACCCCAAAAGCCTCCACAGCTACCCTATTTAGTTCATACCAACATATAACTTCTACCATGGAAAAATCATAGCAAAGTTCAAATATGACTGATTTATAAGATCAAAGGTTTGGGTGCTCTAATCAATCCCAAGTCCATCCTGAAGTTAGACCCTGGATAACTGTCTTTGCAGAACGAAGAAAGGTATCCGGGCTGGACAAGAGCTGCACTTTGTGCCAAGGAAATCTCTTTCAGAACCAAACACAGAGCTCTTGTCCACCTTCCACTTCTCAATATTTCTGCCATCATTGAAAGATTTTTGTCTAATCTGCTCTTGAATTCTCATTCCAGAGCTTCAATGACCTTTGTGCTAAAAAGTTTATGATGTCGAATGCCTATTTATTTTTTTTATAAATGTGGAGAACTCTTTTTTTTTTTTAATGGTTACTTTTTTCACTTTTTAAGACTTCTTCTTAAGTGAAAAACTTCAGTTTCCTCCACCTTTTCTCAGAGGTTATATGGCCTCATAATTCTTGTTACTCTGACTGGACTATCTGTAATTGCTCTTTCTCAGTTGTGTACAAAGCTGGACAAGATGCCCCTCCATCACAGCACAGAGTATATTTATATATCTTTCTGAAAATGCTCCTGCCCATCCATACCTCTACGTACTTCGGGGTTTTTTTAACAATTTCATGCCATTTTTCACTCCTGCTTGGTTTGTAATGCCTTGTGGCCATAGAAAGCTTTGTCTTTAAAAAGTTGCATAATCAGCCAATCCCTTGCCTGTACTTAAACTGCTATTTCTCCCAGACCATTTTTAAAAAAAAATTAAATTCACTCTATTTTCTTTCCAACATATCAGAATCTGTTACTTTAATGTTGCAGGTTCAACCGCGAACAGGTTAGTGTCATTGGAAAATTGAATAAGCTCTGTTCCTGTTGTCTCATCCAAATCAATACCATGAATATTAAATAACACCAGGCATAGAAGAGACCCTGCAGAACCCTTCCAACACCTTCATCTAAACCAACAGTGGAGCACTGCTAACTACTCTTTGAGAATGACTTTCCAATCAAGGTTATGTATAGACTGCGAACAGAGTTAATAAACATACAAAAAGAGGATAAAAGCCCAGAATAGTCCTCATGTGACTCAGAATGTATTGTAAATTTATAATCATATGCAGCTTGACAGCACTGTTATATATGTGTTGAGAGAACATGAACAGAGAAAGAATCTTCCTTCTTCAAAACACTAGTCACTCTTACAGCGTGAAAAATTATTTTCCAAGACTCTCTTATTAGCAACATCATGCATTATACAACAGCACCGCTTGTTCAAACTGTTTTTCTGATAAGAAACACTGCATTTTAAAAAGCAACCTCTATTTTAATATTTAATACCTCAGCATATCTAGATCTCCAAAAGCAGCAAGCTACTTAGGCAAGTAGTGCACTTCATGTAATGTTAAAAGCATTTCTGGCATTTTATGTTATCTGCTTTTTAATGACTGTATTTTCCTAACATTAAAAATGAATTAATATCTTTCCTTAAGTAGTCTGCTGAATGCTGAAAGACTAAATCTGACAGGGTTACTCATATCTTGCATATGCTGTAGAGACCTACATATCAGTTTGTTTTTCGTACTCTTGAAAGGAAATGGTTTGCTTCAAAACTCAGTATCTCCAAAGCTTAAACTACACTGTCAAGTGCTATGATGTCACCACTGCTCTTACTGGCGTTTAAATCCAGTGATGAAGGAGCCATATCAATTCTTCAGACCTGCATAGGGTCAAAAATTTGCAGAAGAGAAACACTAGAGCTGTGTGGTAAAGACTGAGGAAGACTTTCAACAACACTAGAACAAAGACCAACCCTTCATTTATTTTATCCTCACCTCTAATGAAAGTTACTTCATTGTTGGAGTTTCCATCATGGTAGAAAATGAGTACTTATGTATGCATACTTAGACAAGCAATTTTTTCTGAGCCTTTTGTCTGTCCCTAGAAGGACTGGAAATAATTTATTGATTATAAATCAGAAGCAAAAATGATGATTCATAGCATTCCTAAGGTAACGTAGGAATGCTGGGATTATAATAAAACACTGTGTATTGTATTTCTGTGGTTTCCTGGTTTCGGTGAATTTTTTTCCCCTCATATTCACTTCAGGTTATATATAGCATTCTGAAAAGCAGCCCTTCATCCCAACCTGTGAATGGCTTTACATTCTATGAGCCTTTTTCTCTTTACATTCTCCAATAAGAAGTAAAAGAGACAGAAGCACACGCATCTCAAAGGTCCAATTTTGCAACATTTCATTAGACAAAAGAGAGTAAAAACTTCTCCAACCATCGCTAACAATTACAACGGTTAAATCAGAGAACTTCTTCTAAGAAGTAGTTCTTAATGACAGAAGTTGTAATAAAAGAGTAGGAGAGAAAAATATGGATGATTCTATTCGAACCAAACCAATAGTGAGAAAGAAATTCCCTGATAGTTTTTGCATATTGGGAAGATCATGCTGTTTTCCCTCCTAAATTTCTTAGAGACAAGGGTGGAGCATTGACATAAAATATGCTAGAAAGATCCACGTGACCTATTCCCATTATGAACCACGAACATTCACTCATCCATCACGTAGACACCATAGCTGTAGAACTACAGTGAACTGCAGCTGATGTTAGAAAATCTCATAGCACTATTTTTTTCATTAACTGTACACTCTGTACTGCAATTTTTGGCAGTGTTTAATGGGAAACAAATGCTTCACTGAGAGAACTATATTAAGCTGTTCCCTAAACAAAAACTAAAACAGACTAGATGCAGCAGCAACTAAAAACATGCAAAATAATTTCAGAATCCAGCCTTAGAGACTCTAATCAATACATAAGAACTCAAACGCAGATCTGCATGCCTCTTCCTCTTCTGAGACCACACAAATACATGATGTCACTCCAAAAAAAGAAGTAAGAGAAAATCTTCCCTGACCTTGGTATGCAACATGCTAACAGCTGCATAGCAGTTAAGACCTAAGCAAAAAGCCTGATTGTCCTAACATTCTGTAATCTATAGAATTCAACTTTTTTCAACGTGCCTATTAGCCCAGATACAGAGATTCTAACTGTTATTCTGCTCCCTTCTTACAATATATGAACAATAGTAAAATGAATGCTTATTTTTGTACAGCTGCAAAAAAAGTGCCATTCTCCTCTGTATCTAAAGAGTTACAGTTCCCTGTGTAAAGCCCAAACTGTAATGGAAAAACACACATCATGAAGCATGAATGGCAAGATCAGTTATAGCACCTGTTCTTGGAGTGCTAAGTGAATATCCTCGCAGGCATATAGCAGGCTCTTTGAAAATGTTGTTCCCCATTATACTGAAGAGAGGCTTGATATTAGCGGTTATTATATATTGATTTCCTTTTAGAAGCAATGGTTCCTTCATCCACATGATATGTTATTCTCATGCATGCTGTCATTTCTAACGTAGTATCTTAAATAAAATATAGTAACCTATTCGTCCTACCCACTGGACTTACTGTCTGGAAGCAATGGCAAGCATTTCACAGAATTTCACAAATTTAATCAAAATAATCTACATCAACTTCTAAGAATAGCAACTGTTGTTTGCAGTTTTCCAGAATGCCAGACAGTGCTTCATTAACTTGACCTAGTAGTCTACAGAAACTTTCCCATAAGGCAAAGCAACTATTTCTCATACTAGTAGCATCACTATAATTAACCTCCTACTGAGCTGTCCTTAGCCCAGGGCTCAGTCAAGAAATTATATCTGGAAAACAGCATTTGATTAGGATAAACTTATAAATCCATTATGCAGGTCTCCTAGCTATCATTTAGTGTGGTTATTTAATGAGACAATAAGTATCCATGGGACAGGGTATTTGAAGATCCTAGTCATATATATGCCTTGGCTCTGTGTTCAAAAACAGGTGTTTGAAGAAAGACTAATCATTAAAGACCGCTGGAGAATGTGAGTTTTTACGTTACGGTATCAACAAGGTTAATTTAAGTCACGATTCACATAAAATCAAAATTAAAATGTCTAAGATTTGCTTCCAAGGATAATCTTTCCTTCCTCAAAAAATAAAAATAAAAAGGGATACTCTCTGCCTGTCACAGATTTACTACCAACTCCCTCAAGAAGATTTAAATTAGAATTAATAAGAAGCAAATCTCAAGTGATTCACAAAACTGTTAGGGCTTAGTTCTGCATCTCAGAAACTGTGAATAACGCTGTGAGGCGTATCCTGTTGGAGCAATTTCTGAGGCACCATACATGGGTCTGTGTTGATTCATCTCTCACAAAAGGCCAGGACTGTTTCACTATCATCTTGGATAGCTCATCCTGCTTATTCAAGGTGTAGGCGTGGAGAGACAAGGACTTTTTTCCTCCTTATCAAGGCTTTCCACTTTGCAGCAGACCTCTCTGGTTTTACGTACCCCTTTATTTCTAAGTCATAGTCCTGACTTGGAGATGGGCACTAGGAAGAGAGCCCTCTCCAGGGGCACAGAAGCGGTGGCTGCCTCACCAGTCAGGTACTTGGCACAGCCATACCCTTCCAACAGCAGGAGATTCCCTGCTGGCACAACCAGGACTACCAGGAAAGCCTGTGAGGACCGATACCGCTTGGCTTCTCCTCACTGGTGATGTTCCCACTGCCTCTGTGCTCCTCTAGAAACGACATTCTCCGCTCTGAACCGTCGGATAGACTGGAAGGGGACATTTTTCACCACAGTGGGTAGTTTGTTTTCAAGCTGCTGCACCGCAGCAGCCCCTGTGTGAGGGAGGAGAGCGTCTCAAGCAGGTTTGGCAGCTTTGTTCTGAACATTTGTGTTGTCCCTATCACTCAGCACTAATAGTGCAAGCAGATGGAAGGCACTATAAAGGTGGGATTATGCAAATTTATGCAAATCAATACTTAAAAATACATCCTGAGGGTTATGAAGGTCTTACTGCCAGGAAAACACAGCTCCTGCCAGGAAGAAAGAAGCTCTGTAGAAAGTTTGGGGCATTTGACGAAAGAATAAAACAGGTAAAAACGTTATCAGAAAAGGAACCCTGAAGCAGGGCAATTACGGACCCTTTTCCTTCTCACTGTGGCAAGTATGGAAAAAATGGAGTTAGGAGTGGCACACGGCAGCCACTGTGCCCATGGGCATGTTGCATGCAGCAACGCCTGGAGATAAAGAGAACTCAGTAGGCAGGCCTGCTGGCTTCACTGCCGGGGAACAGCTCTGGACAGGTCTGGTTTGCCACCTGATGTGCAGCCAGAACCTTCCAGCAGATTTGATGAAGTAGCTTCTGTTCAAACATAAATTTTTCTTTTGTCGCGGATAGTAAACTAGTGCTGGAACAAGTGGTTTAATTTTTACGTAATCCTGGCTGAGATTTCAGCCAACCTGAAAACACTGCAAAAACACACGCCAAGGAGTTTATTTAGACACTCTCTCTCCTCCCAAAAGGAGCAGAAAACTTCAGTGACACCAACAACAAAATCAAGGGAGTAATTAAAACGCCCTGGCCAAGCGTCACACCAAGTCTGTCTTCCCCTTATGGCTCTTCACTTGATTCCTTGGGCTCCAAGAAGCCCTGGTGAAAATGCACTTAGGCAGCTTCTTTGCCTCTCACTACAACTGGATCACGTTCCTCATGGTCTTCACATGGTGACCACGAAAGTGTGCAAGGCTTGCACAGTGCCTTTTGCCTCCTTGCACCATGAGCCAGTTGAGCACTAACATGGAGGTCATCTCCTGTCCCCATCCTGCGAGCAACGGCTCTGCGCTAACCCCCGCTAGGAGTCAGCTGTTTTACGTATGTACATGATTAATTTCCCACTTAGGTGATATATTATTGTTATTCAGGAAACAACCAAGGACACTGAATTTGAAAGTAACTATAATTCTACCATGCAAGTGCCATAATTTTACACTGTGAAGCTACCTTTAAAAACATGATTGGAGTATTATGTTTCTGTGGTTTTTCACTGGAACACAATAAATTCTTGTCAAGCCTGCTAAAATTGGAGGATTTTATTCAGCTAAAGCTTAAATCAGTCTGACTTATGCAAAATTTAAGAGGGATAAGAGAGGTGCCCTTTGCCGTATCTCACTGGTACCTTGTATACCTTGAGATCAACGTGCCTTTCAATATTCATTGTGAAGGGCTTTACTCTAAATTCCCACAGGTGCGGCAGTCAGTGGGAGCGAGAGGCGGCACAGTATTGTTCCATGTACCTTTAGCTTGGAAAAAGAAGTTAGAGAAGATTTGTCCAGTACCTTTTAAGATGTGCAGTTGGGGCTATTTTTTTTTTTCCTAAGCATTTCCATGCCCTGGAAATTGTCTTCCATTTGCCATCAGCCTTTACTTAGCTTGACCAGGCAGCCTGTCATTTGGTACCTTCCTGTTGCTCTCTTGGCCTCACAAGTTTTGATGGGCTTTTATGGGTGGAAAAGCCTCATCATGCCTTCAGAATGTGAAATCCACGTCTGCTAACTATGAGGGGAGAGACGTCCAGGCAAAATGGATAGCTGTAATTGCATGAAGAAGCTTTATGCCTTCAAATTATGACTGAACGATCCTGTGATGTGTAGTGCGCAGAGTTTGCACTGGAAATTTGAATTAACTGGGTAAGGAACAATCTGTCATTGATGCATGTGATGAAATGGCGTCATGTAAAAAACTCTATTGCAAGTAAAAAATAAAGGTCACTTTTAACATGAATATTTCTTTGATTTTACCTAGAAACCTTGCTTACCACCTTTCTTAAGAAAAAAAAAATCAAGAAAAAACCTGAGACTCTCTGCTTTCTGTATGCTTTATAATTTCTGAAGGATTTTTCCAAGGATGATGAGAGACGAGACCCTTGTTAAAGAAGGCTTTGAATCTCGTCCAACAAAGATGACAATAAATCTTCAAACTATTTCTGACCATATGGCACAACTCCTGAAAGCAAATGAAGGCTTTTACAGCTTTTAAATAATCTTCGGCAATGACAGCTGTTACGACACTTATCCTCCTCCCCTCTCTTCCCTTCCTCAAAACTGAGAAAGGTTGTGCTTTCACCCTGCTTCCAGTGTCACACATCATGACCTGGGTTAGTGTAAACTGAACACTGAAACCATAAAACGTCCGCTTAATGTTTGCAAATTAAGAATCCCGTTTTCCACACGGCTCATGCGGTTTTCAAAATAAAGAAACTGCCTTACGTTCCTAAACTAAACCACTGTTCAAGGGCAAACGGTATTTACCTTGGGGTTTCTAGTGCTAAATCAGCTCCAGACACAGAGAAATAAATAATTCTGTTAACCTCTGTATTGAACGCTTGCAAGGGCTGAATTCTGTGGATCACTATATTTACCCCACTTCATAGTATGATTTTTTGCATCTGTATTCTCCCGTTGAAAGGCTCAGATTATTACATCAGAGTGTAAAACAGGATCTGAATTTTAAAGAAATGGCAGTGCTTGTGCCTTCACGAGAGCATTTGTCTCCTTACAGAGAATCTTGGGAGTCAAGCAGATCTGTCTAGGAACCCGGGATAGGGCTACACGGAAAGACAATGCACTTATCCACATGCACGTTTAGTTATATCATAGGTTTTGAGATAGAAGTAAAAAGTATGCACTACTTTTTAAAATATTTGTTGTGGAAAACAATATATGCAAGTGGTCCAACACGACTGGCTAGTTTTCAGTTACGGGAAACAGGTGATTTGTAGAAGCTGAAGATTTCATCAGTAGTGAAATGCTACATTTACTGAATTTTACTTATCTAGAAACTACGTATGGAATCCAAATACAAAGAACATCCTGTGTTCAACCATACGACTTGGGTTTTATTTTTCTTTAGAGTTCTTAGTCCACAAACCAGCTTATAAACTTCATACACAGAGAGACACATTTCCTCAATATGGGTAATAATACATGTGACACACAGGCGTAAGGAACCAAATGATAATGTTCTAAGTATTATTTATCTGCCAAAAAAAAAAAAAGAGTTCTAAAAAAACCCAAAACCAAAAAAACCCCACCCCAAAATAGCATTTACTATATTTTGAAAAACTTGCTTGACACCCAGCCTTGTTTTTATTACAACCTTAACAACTATCTACAATTTACTGCACTGAATGGATGCACAAGTCAATGTGTTTCAATGCCCCATATTTACGAGCCAAAGTTCCACAGGCATGAAACAGTGGAGTTTCAGATCCTAAGCTGTGCAAAACCTGATGTTCAAAACACTTCTCTGAGATGTATGTATTTTTAAAAATCTAGCCCCTGATTTTTGAAACTTTTACTTTCACGAGTTTGATGCCGAGTTGGTTCAGACCATGAGCAGCGTGAGCTTGTAGCTACCTATTGTCATTAGGGTATTTTTCTTGCTGGGGAAAAGAGTGTCTAGGAATAAGGCATCTCTTGACTGGTTGATTACGCCAAGCTAACAAAAAAACCCCCAAAAACCAAAAAACCAAAAAAAAGCAGAAAAGAAATGGGATCTAGGATTTATGATGTGCTGGGATGAACAACTTGGACTCCCCTCAATGACATAGCAAGGATTTTACACATCACATTTGAGGCAGTCAGTTGATTTCTTAATTTTTGTTTACAAGAAACAGAAGCAAAGAAGCAGAGGAAGAATGCAGTGGTGGTTCTCACCTTCGCATCCTTATAAATGGAAGATCTGGGCTCAAGATTCTCCTCAGCCAGGAGAATGTACCTAAACCTTTTACCTTCCAAGAACATGCCCTCAACCCTTCCGTATTTTAGAGGGAACGAATAAGCAGAAACTGGTATGCAGATACCTATGTTCTCTCTACGATGAATGAAATGACATGCACACATGCTTCCAAACCCAGTCAAGTTGCTCTGAGCTGTATTTTATATTTCCCATTAATTATATAGGAAAAAATAGGAAGATCTGGAACTGAAGCAGTCTTTAAGGAGAGAGGAAAATAAATAATTGAATACCGCATTGCTTCAGATAGCTTCCACATTCTTTTGCCCTAAGGTATCTCTTTCAAGCCTCAGGGAATTAATAAATAAGACCACTGATCCATCTATTACATCTGCTCTGGGGGAACCACAAAGAAAAGGGGAAAAAGAAAATCAGGCTGGAAACATTTCTTGTAATTTTTTGCCCTTTATTATTGCTTAACATCTTCCCAACTGAAAAAAAAAAAAACCAAAAACAACCCGGCCAAAAAAAAAACCAACCAGGGAAAAATCTATTTGATAACCTGGATTTTAAAGTGGGTGTATTTACTTATTTATTTAGTGAATTACATGAAATACAAAAAGTCTACCTCCAAACATTCACTATAAACCTTATAACCATAGGTAATTTCTCTTAAATACTCATATGTTTCTTAGATAACACTCATTTTGATCTAAGATATGCTACATTTGATAAGTTATGATAAATCACAAAAGTTATAGGAAGTCACAACATGAAAATTTATAAAGCTGTATTCTTGAATTTGTTCTATGAGAAATGACAGTTCAGTCCAAACCTGGTCAAAACTAATGAAGTGCGTTATTCCCAAACTGAGCTCGCACTCAGGGTGCGACCTGAGAACAGACATGCCCCTCCGGCTGTGCAGTCCCTGTTTGCCAGTACGAGCAGAGCCTGACAAGGAGGTGCTAACGCCTCAACTTCTACCCCGTCCTTCAGAGGATTATGCCCCCTCCCACAGGCGAGGGGATTAAAGCTGAACTTCCAGCTCTTCTGAAGGGAGGCAGATTAAGGATCAGCAGATGGGACCATCTAATTCTGGCATTACTTTATTTCTGATGAATACCCTAATTCAGTAAAAGAGAGTAAAAAACAACATTTAGTAAAAGACGAGGAAGTAGAATTCCAAGACTGTCCCTCCCCGATCTTTACAATCTTCACAGCCAACAGTTGTCTGGAGTATTTTCTTCAAACTTACTTGCTGAAAATTCATGCCCAAGGCTTCAAACATACTTTGTGATATATATTCCCGTAAAAATGTTTAGGCTGCTCTCGCATTGCCCGATTTTTTTCCTCCCTAGCCAAGAAAACACAGCGTACCCAAGAAAGCACTGTGAAGGAGCTGCTATTATCTCTTCCCTCCCTCACGATAAAAACACCAATAATCCCCGTTAAATGCCACAGTGCGACATGGAGGAAGATTTAAACATTATCATAAAGCTTTCAAACGGTCTAGTTCTGGATTTAGCTGGTTTCTTTCTGCTGATGTCATTTAATTATAAATGCTGAAGCTTTTAGCAGCACGGAATCAGATATGTTTGGTTATGAATGATTAAGTGTGCATGAAGTTTTTACCAGCACATTAATCACCGGGTATAGAAAGAGGCATGACACTGGCTGAGAATTCACCACTCCACTGCCCAGGGGAAGCATAAAGTTCTGGCGGACAGTCAGAGATTGCTTACCTTTACGACAGGCCAAGCGCTGAGTAGGATTTGCTGAATTTGCATTCCCCTAAACAGTACTTCCATTTGGTTAATGAGAGTAACTGTCCTTTGACAGTACGAATGGCTGCGGCAGGAACAACATCAGATTAGGAGTTTTAATTACGCTTTATTGGATGCCGGCTCTTGGAACCTAAATCAGACGCTGAAGACAAAACCAGTTCAGGGAAGCACAGGTATATCAATACATCCATGTATTTACCCGCCTGTTTGCCCACTTTCCCTCGCGTGATGCAGCAGAAATGGTTTTATACAGCAAAGCAGCAGCACACAGAGACTCCAGACAAAGCGTGGCCCCTCTGTGGTAAGTTTTGAAAATGCACTGAGTAAAGAGCTGACTTTCTGTTGTCAAGTACGTACACCTCTAAGAACCTTTGGGACCTGGGACCTTCCTGTGGTCTTTCAATTACTTTCACACTAAAGAGTCTTCCTAAATGTCATCCATCTCTGAGTGGGAAAGTTTTGTATTCAAGACTTCTTTCTGCCCTAAATGGGCAGAAAAGTTTTGATGTACCTCTACATTTCCTTTAACTCAGGGTAGAATAAAACCCCTTTTAAAGTACATGTAAAATAGAAAACAGTTGCAAACCGTTGCAGTAACCTATACTTAAACTAGATGTGTGAACGTGTAATCTGGAAGATTTTTCTACATATCCAGCTCCCAGAGATACCCTCGGGAATCCTGCTGTCCTGCATTCCAGTTGCGCATCCTTAATAAGCATCTGTTCCTCCTGAAACATACTGGGGTTTACGGACTTCCTCTCAGCGCTCTCCAGGAGTCATACACACATTAAATTCTTCTCAGTTCCCAAATTTATCTTCCTCTTTGACTTACTGTGGACAAGATTTAGACAGCGCTCCCACTCAAAGGAACATTGTCCTGCTCCTGCTGTAGAGATGCAAGCACTGATGTGGCAGAACAATGTTGCTTCCTGCACTTGACTGACCAACGGCAGTATCTTTGATTTATGAATAATTCCTTACCAAGTCTGTGTAAAAATGATAGAGCAGAAATTTCAGTGACTCCATTTACATTTATAAAAACAGATGCATTTTTATGGTAACCTGGAGATGATCAAATATACTTCACAATAACATGAAAAAGAGATAAATGTATTTAGCTCATTACATGACCTCACAGACATTAACCCTGCTGATACGACAGCTGTTTTGGCGTGACTGTCCCCTAAACCTATCTTTGGTAGGTACCGTAGTAACGTGGGAACCGGAAAATCGAGTAATGCCACCCTCTACTGAAGTAAGAAGGACTGGATTAACCCCAATATAGCAGCAGGAATTTGAAAGAGATTCTGAACTGTAGAAATCCAAACTAGCATTTTGCAGGGTGCAAGCCTCAAACGCAGTGGGAAGCATATTTTAGAACTCTGAAAACTCTGGGGGGGGACGCGCGGAAAAAGAAAATGAATCTAAGAAGCCATGTAGATTTTAAGTCTGTTTTTTTGTGCCTGTGTTTGTAACATGGGTACTGCAGGTCAGAAACTCCATCTCAGGAACTATGTCTATTTAACGTGGGAAGTCTAAAGGGGGCAGTATAAAAATGACCAGTGATGGCTATGACATGCACCAGCTTTTTTTTTTTTAGATAGGCTTACTATTAATTCATCACATTTGAGTTCCTTCACAAAATGGCAGATGAAGTCTGCACGGTAGAGTTCCAGAAAAATATTAACAGAAAATATGGAAATTCAAGTAAACAACAACAATCTTGAGTATCTTTACACAGACTGATGGAAATCTTCCAAGTCATTCATATACTGTATTAAAAGATCCTTAATGCTACTCTTGATTGTTAATCTTGAATGGACTTGCAATGGTATTTGAGGGATTGTTATATTTCGATTATTTGGATAAAGACACTTCTTTCTCTGCAAGAAAAAATGCTAAAGCATGGCTATTAAAGCAATTTAAGTACAAATAACTTTCATATTCTCCCCAAACAATCATCTGATGAATAATATAACCTAAGGAACTTCATAATAACATGAAATAAATATGGTATGTGTAATGATGTTCTAAATTAAGGCTACCCAGCAGAAACCATTTACTTTTTTTCTAACATTAGCATAAAAATAAAACCTAACTGAGATTTCTTTCAGCCTCTCCCCACCAGATCAACTATACCTCCTTCAAAGTGAACTTTCAGGATAATGAAGCAATGGCGTGATGAATATTCTAAAAGGTCAATATTAATTAACTGCATTATTGTATTTCACGTAGAAACAGCTGTTTGAGGACAGTGGTTTTTTTTTTTTTCCCACGTATGTATCAGCAAAAGTTCCTTCAGCAAGATTTCTGTGAGAAACAGCTTGAAGGAAGGCAGGTATAGAGTTTTACAAACACTGCAGTACATTTGGTGTGCATGTGTACATATTTGTGTGTGCATGAGTGTATATAACATACACATAAATACGTTACGGGAAGTTTGCTCGGATCATTAGTTTAACAGTGTCAACACTTGCAAAGAAAGCAAATCATACCCCCGTACACACAACGTCGACACTGAAGGAAATCAAATGCCCAGATACCCTGAAGTTAGCTCCTGTGCTGGCTGAGCTCCAACTTGCAAACTTCATCCAAACACTTTGTATGGATTCAGCCACAAAGAAGATGTTCCTACAAATCATGTGTTCAACGTCTTTCTTAAAAACATGGGGCTTTCCACCTCAAAATGGTCTAGCTGTCTGTGAATGACAAAGAAAATCAGTTCCTGGGCTTGTATCCGTACTTGCATTGTGGGTTACCTTTACATTAGCAAGCAGTGCACCAGAGCAGGGCTTTCTGTAGAATGAAGCACTTTCTGCTGAGTTTTGGGGAGTTTTTACTACAGACTCATTCTAGTTCATTCTTGTGGTGCACATGAGATCTGAAGAAAAACATTTGGTTAAGTTTCATCCAAAAAGCCTGCACTTCATACATTCCAGCACTGTTTCCATGATAGCAATGAAAACATTGAAAGGTGAGATGGTCAGATCATCTCCTTCAAAGTAATCCTTTTCCTCCTAAATAAAATGCCGCTGTAGATGTGCCTGTTATCGGGACACTACATGCAGTCATACTGAAACTTGACCTTTCTCAAGGCCCTTAAAAGATGCAAGAAGCTATGAACTTTTCCATCAATAAGAGACATAAACATCTCCACGAATGCACCCTTCACAACTCATTCCAAACCTCCGTACCACTCAAAAAGGAAGGAAGAAATAGTTTGAAATAGCTTAAAAGCACACCTTCTTTTGTAGCTAATCAATCAATCAGATGAGTTAATTTTTGTTTTGCCTCGTCCCAGTCACTAAAGATTCTCAGACCAACTTCTCCCCATCATTCTTTTGGCCTTCCAAGTGACGAGAGGCTGGTTAATAGAACCTGAAGTCCACTGATACATTAAAACTTAATGAAGACATCTTTTGATTCCTGAAGAAGCATTTGTAATTTGCGGTATTTCTCTTACGGTAAGAGTGGCTTTGACTATTATTGGTACATACAACAGTGAAAAAGCAGAGCAGTTTTAAAGCTGCGTGGCCAAAAAAAGGCTACAAAAAATGATGAGATTGGAGCATCTGTCATGTAAGGAAAGGCTGAGAAAGCTGGGACTGTTCAATCTGGAGAAGCGAAGTACCAGGAGGGATCTCATCAACGTACAGACACCTCTGCAGAGAGGGTGCAAAGAAGCCAGAGCCAGGCTTTTTTAGTGGTGCCCATGGACAGGATGAGCGGCAATGGGCATGAACTGAAACACAGGAGGTTTCCCCAGAAAACACTGTTCTCTTCTCTTCTGTTTCCCTCATAAAACACTTCTGTTCCATCAGAAAACACTTTTTCACTGTGAGGGTGACCAAGCACTGGCATGGGTTAGCCAGAGGTTCTTGTGGAATCTCCATTTTCAGAGATACTCAAAATCCAACTGGACACAGACATGAGCAACCTGCTGTAGCTGACCCCGGTTTGAGAAGCAGGGTTGGACTAGGTGATCTCCAGAGGCGCCTTCCAACCTTATATATTCTCTAATTTCCTAAAGACCTTTCTGTGATTCCTATGAACTTTGGCCATTTCTCTCTTCCTCCATTCTTATTATCTTGCAAATGGGTGTGAATTTTCCTTCTTCAGATGAAGGCAGCATGTTAGAATCATAGAATGTTTATGCTGGAAGTGATCTTAAAGATCACCTAGTTCCAACCCCGCCCCAGCCATGGGCAGAAATACGTCCCACCAGATCAGGTTGCTCAAAGCCCCATCCAACCTGGCCAGCCTGGTCAACTCCGGCCTCACTTCCAGGGAGGAGGCATCCACAACTTCTCCGGGCATCCTGTTCCAATATTCTGCCTCAGGAAATAATTTTCTTTGATAATCCTTATTTGCAGCAATGTAACTCGGGCCTCAGAGTCTTAGCTGCAGGGCAGTCGCTGCTGTGAGTTTATCAGGAGATTTGTAGTATTTAAGGTTTCCTTAGACCAACTGACACCTGCAGTCAGATGATTCCATAATCACTACAGTTTTCCTTGAAAAAAATATCAGTCAACCCAATTGTATCCAAAAATTGATAATGTTAATTTTAAACGCCTAAACCCAAAACTTTTCTCTTAATGGCCAAGCCTTTTAAAACAAATCTTATTGTTTGCCTGGTATTCTGGAGATGGGAGTCAAGTGACTAGTTTCACCAACACTGGAACATGGCAGCTGTGAACTCTTCTACCGAGACCTTCAAAGACTTCAAAATATCTTCTCCTGCATATAAACAGTGCCTAACTTCCATCTTCAAATAAACTTATTATCAGTAGCCTTAAGCCTTTTAGCATGAATACCTTCTCCTTAGATGGAAAAGCATTTCCTCAGTTTGCTGTCCTAAGGGCAACTGCAGTTGTTACAACTCTAGAAATATGGTCGCTCAAGGGTTAGAACAAGTTTGAATGTTGGGCATCTGGAGGCTGCTTTTGTTTCCTTAGCATTTGCAAATAAATAGCCAGTTTGAGGAGCTTTTTTGGAGAAGGAAAATAACATGTACAGAGTCAATTTTAATTCTTGCTATACCATGAGGCTATAGACTATGGAAGAATGGATTTATCTTCTGCAGCCCAATGCCTATTTCAGATTACCGAAAGAAAGATCATTTAAAAAAATGACATCAAAATAAAAGGAAGGAACTATTATTTCAAAGTAACAAATAATTTTTTTCCTAAAATATTGCTTTTTCTTCCCAGATGTGAATTTTTTATACTTCTTCAGCTCGCTTCTGGCAATAAATGCAAACAAAACCAAGAAGTAACACTGCTCTAGTTTCTTCAGAGACCAAATGAGCTTTCTCTTTAGAGGACCACAATGGGGAGTTTAATATTTTTCAGACATCTAGTTGGCAAAATAACAATCAACTTACTTAGCTCATATATAATATTTACCACTGTATTTTAGGCTGACTAGTCAATAAAGCCTCCATTCCATAAAAGCTGAAGGAACCATTAAAATGATATAAAGAGGATAGACATGACATAAAAAAAGGCCTGAAAATCTTTTTTTTTTTTCCTTTGAATGGAGTATATGCCTCTGCATTCTTTAAACAGACAGAACATGAATCACTATCTAGAAAGCTTCTCTTTATTGGATAAAAGTATAAATAATGCTAGTGCCAAATCTTAAGGCAAAAGGAAAATAATAGTCACATTCTTCTTTGGAAATAGTACCTTTGTCCTAATGATAGCTATTGAAGGTAACAGCTAAATGTCAAAGAACAGAGAAAGAAAAAGAGAAGGAAGATTTAGCATTAAAATCTACAGACAAAAAGGACATTTTCATCATTCACTTGATCAAAATTCCTTTAACCAAAGTTCCTTTTCTTAAATGCTGGCTTTGCTGGAAGAGAGTATTTTTATTTATTTATCACTACAGTGGCCAGTACAGTAGAAAAAGGAGAATATAGTAGAAAATGGAGCAAAAATCAGCTGTTCAGTGTCATGAAAAGTGACTGTTCCATAGTTCTTGATTTCCTTTCTCAGGAACAAAAGCAGGGAAGCATTGCTCAGTGATTCAGTTCAAGAGATGGGTTGGAGTCTACCAGCTGAAAACCTTACATTTGACTTCAGAGTGTCAATAACCAAGTCTGGCTCATTTTTGTGAGCTGATAGTGTCCTGAATTATTTCCTTCCTGTATATATTGACCAGATTTTCTCACTTGACATCTCTTCATCTGAATGCAACTCTGTGGGGCTTACAGTATTTTTTTTCCCAACTAAAATTATAACTCGAAGAACCTTTTTATATCTCTAACTGTCATGTGAGGACACTTACAGGCACAGTATGTATGCACAGTTCTTCTTAGATGTCTTTCTACCCCTCCTTCAGCACAGGAAACTAGTTTGGTCATTTACATCTGTGGCTAAGTCAAAAACAGTATAAAGGCTCAACTCTCAGAATAGGACCCAGATGTTAGGAAGCGGAGTCTCCGCCGCTAAATGGTCTCCTGACATTATAACTGAGATGTGCAGAGAGAGAATACCAGATTCATGCTTCTGGATGAGAAGATTAAGCCTTGAGGAAAAAGGGGGAAATGCATTCAATATCGCTCTGATTGCTTCAAGTTTCACAGACCACAAAGTACCACTCTCATCAGGTTTTGCCCACACGCAGCTCAGAACAGTACTAACGGGAACACTGGTAAAGCGAAGCAAATGTAGGGATCTGCAGGGATCATTTTAAGGCTGTTTTAGTTATCAATCACTCAAATTCAGAAGTGTTAAATTCAACTACAATTTTAAAAATGAAACTTGAAAACACAATATTTTCTGATAGCGCAGCGTTCAACCTCATACGCTTCCCTCATATTAGGAAGACAAGACTACAAAAAACTTAACAAAGCTGCAATTTTGTTGTTCATGTTTTCAGGTATGTTTCTACAGGAAACCAAATGGAGGTTTTTAGATGAACCATTAATGTACAATATCAACTGTAAAAATAACTTCTTTATAGAATTAAATTAATGTTATTTAAGACTGAATTGGTTCTTACTCACATTATGTCAGAAGGCATTTTCTTAAAACTATCTGTGAAACCATCTTTCTTGCTGGCTTTCAGAATCTGTCTGCTATAGCAAGTCCAATGTCAGTATTTCTGATAGGTCACAGATTTTCTGGGATTATTATCACAGAATGGTTAATTTTATGTGGTTCCAATTCCATCTGAATTACATTAAACGCACTTGCTGTTAAGTGTGGAATGCAACATACTAATAGAGATCTTTGGCCTGAACGTAAATGCTGAAATCTTGAAAATGTGCTGAATACATTCAGATAAAAGACTGAAACAAACAAACAAAACCTCTAAGATAAAAAGGACTCCATACTTCATGTTATCTAGGGTGATAAAGCTGAGGAAATGTAAAGTTTGGCTGTTTTTTCTCTCTGGTACATTCAACAGGGTTTGAGTTTCCTACCACCAATAAATAACATTTCACAATATCTAGTAGTGTTCTAATAATTGCTTCAGAATCTGTCCTTGTGTCCTGATAGAAAGGAAAACTCAGTGACTTGATGTAAATCCTAGGTACACTGAAGTCACTGACAACTTTGTGTTGTCCAGGATTTTATCCTTAATCTATACCAATTACATTTATTCTGGAAAAGAAAAGGTACAATGTCACTTAAGTGTTAATTTTGAGAAATGAGGAAAGAAAGAAAAATATTTAATGAATGGTTCTCAAAGTTTATAGAGTTACAGGCCATATAATCTCTAACTTTGATCAAGGACACAGAAAATCTGTAAATGGAGAAGTCTGTGTTAGCACACCCAACAAATGAAAAAATATTGTACCATCCTTAGGCATGCTACAGGCATTTTACCACTTGTTATCTCACCATGAATTTTTATAAAGAAAAACTATGTCTGAGGTATAGCGAATTAGATTAGCTGCTTATTATTACTGGGTCATACTTATGTGCCCGCCAGCCACAGCATGTTTACCTGTTCTCTGTATTTGTAAGTCATCCCAACTGAAATCAAGAATGAGGCTGCACTTGTCCAGCTGCAATATTCTACTCCTCTGGCAAAATGAGGATGTCTTGGGAGAGCGTAGTCATTTATGACACTATTTATACCTTTCATTTCTGGGAGCTATCTAATCATGCCTTCAGAGTGGAGTCTCATGAGTGACAGGTGTGAGAACTTCTCCAGGCTCAGGTGAGTAGACAAATAGCCTCAATAAGGTGCTAGCAAAAGGCATTAAAAATGCCTCTCCCAGTTAAAGTGTGAAATCCAAATGACTTCTCAGTTCATCTGGAACATTCAGGACAGTCTGAAAGGCCTCGCATACATCATGAAAGATGTCTTTACTGCTGACACCCAGGAAACTCCTGTTAGGGCTCTTCCAGGATGCTCAAATAATGGTTGTCTATAGCCATCCATAGCATTTTCTGAAGCTTCAAGAAATAAAAGTTAAAAACCCCAGCATGTGGTGATCCTTACAAATCTGGTGAGTCACATTTGACAACACTTCAGGCATCTTAAAACTGTTCTTAAATGAAAAATATCAGGGCAAAAATAAAACCAAATTTACGGACACACATTTTTGCATACCACACTGCACATAATTTTCATACCTTGCAGCCTCATTCCGTCATTCTGATTATTTTTATTTCACTATTAATATTATACAGAGCCATTCTGTGCCATTTTTCCTCACATGACATTCCTCTAATGCTGATAGCTTCATGTATTTAGTATGAAATCAGTCTATATTATGTATAAACAAAAGTTCTGAGACTTCATCATTATGTAATGACTTCATATATATGAATAGACTTTAGGTTAGAAGGAATGCTGGAGCTGCTATTTATATTTTACTTACTGAAATAAGATGAAATAAGATCTTTTTTGTCAATAGAAGCTCTTCTTTTCTTTTCTTTAACCACATACATGAATACAACAATATGAATGATGACGAGTATCACATTCTGATGCATAATATGTAATCTTAGATTGCTTAAAGAATTGTGCTGTTTCATCTGTTTTTCTTGACTGACAGCTACTCCGTAATTAGGGTGTGTTGTAAAAAGACCTCAAACAGACCCTAAATTCCTGACTTTCTGCCATATCTGTGAACAGTTTTATTAATTATTATCCAGTCTGTATTTCATACAACTTACATTTGCTATCAAGTTTTCTGTGTAGATTCACAAATGGTTCCAATTTGAAGACCTTGAATGTAGGCTTTGTCTGATTCCTTTCTCTTAATTTTTTTTTTTTGTCTGGTTCTTTCATAAACTGTCATGAAAGGAAAAACTGGGGAGGACATTCGGAGAAGATTGAAGACATGAGAATATTTTGGTTTGAGAGAAAACTCTAAAATGTTACAATCTGATTACATGCTCTTTTTAGCTGCTGTTCCTGGGACATGTTTCCAATTACTGCTGAGAAGAAAAACTAACTTCATGGTAAAAAGGGTATGAACAAATATCGGTGTCCATGAATTTGGAGGTTGCAATTATCCCAGATTTGATTGACAGGAAAGGCTGAGCATGCATGTCTGCTTGATAGATGCACAGCGGTTTTGTAGAACTTACTGGAGGTAAAACGCAAAACCCTGACAAATTAGTGGAGGAAACTGGTGTACCGAAGGCTAATTGAGGAACAGCTCATGGTACACAAAACTTTTCTCATAGCAGAGTTAATGTTTTCTGTCAAATTTTAACTCATAATGGATATGAATTTGTACACAGTTCCGGATGGTTGAAAATGGAACTGAATGGAGTGGTAAAGAAACACAACCGTACAGTTTGCAGTCCAAGATGTAGCTCATGTTTGTATTCAAATCTAGCCATGATGAAAAAAGGTTACACACAGAGGATTATCAAGAGTCTACTTGCTTCTCAGTCTAGTCTTGGACCCTGTACTAAGCTCTCTACTGTTAAGGACAAGATTAAGATGACTCAACAGTTTTAGAGTCCTTCATGATGCAATGCCAGTGTTTACTTATGAGATATCCTTTTTGAAAAACAAACCCCAGACATTTCTAACTGTGGCATGTTGTGAGATATTTACCACAGTACTCAAACTATCTTACAGGCACACACACTTATATATATGTACATGTATATATTTTACACATATTAAAATATGCAGATATTTTATATATATAAAAGTACTTTAACCTGTCTTTCCATTAGTAATTTTATGCAGGTAAGTTAAATGAGCTTGAATTATTGGTTTGAACAGATTGAGGAAAGCAAAAATTTCAGCAATTGAAATTGTTAATCATTGAAACGAACAATGTGTACTTTCAGAGGGTGACCCACCAATCTACCGTAACGTGAAAGGAAACCTAGGCCCTTCAAGGCATTTTCATTCTTCTCCAGGATTTGCTTGCTGTATATCTAGACACACTACCACTTTATGACTTACAAAGGGAATCTTATAATCAGTATGACATATTTAGTGATCTCAAATATGTTGTACATTTCTCTGTCGTGTAGCTGGATTCTACCAGCTGCATTCTGGTTATACAGCTATGGTCAAAACCTATGAAGAGTCTTTGCTTTTTGCTAAGCTTATTGTTAAACTGTCAGATTTAGGTAATGCTGATAATAGTGCATAGTGACGTACACTATTTTAGCAGTACAGATGTAAAGGTATTGAACATCTGGATTTGGGCACTGACCATCAGGCTAGTGCAAAAAAGGAAATAGTGGTTTAGAGTCTGGGTTTGCATCATAATTACTGAAAGTCCGTAACTGGATGACCCAAAACCTTCTATGAGGTCATCAGCTGAATAATTTGTTTTACCTAGGACATTGTACCTAAAATGATCAAATGATAAAATGTGTAATCACTTTTTAAAGACCTATGCTAGAGGAAAAAATACGCCAAGTTTTCTGAAACAAATACATTATGTATGAAAGCTACAAAACAAAGTTAACAAACAGTTAATCCCTGATAGTATGAAGTTACAAATCACCTCAGGTCTTTTGAACTCTCTTGGTTATACATGATAGTAACTATTTTGTGATCTCCTTGAATATTCACAGACATGGTTTTCATTAAATAAGTAAATAACACTGAGTTTATGGAACAGAGAGACTTACCATGTTATCATGAATACATTTAGTCTTTTTAAAGTCAGTTACTTAGCTACTTTTGTTACTAAGTCAATCCTTCTGTTACGGATGGTTTTGCTCTTCTATTGTATATTTTATGACTTTAAGAAGTTAGAAAAGGACACACAAAAAAATTGCAGAATACGAAGTTTGAGAGTTTTTTTAATACTCCTGGCTTAGAATTACCAAAACGTCTTAAATACATCAAATTATGAGCACAAGAGTACATTATACAATTATTTTGATTTAATGTCCTTCATTCTATAAATACTCTTTAAGATCATGTTTGTCTTCTTCAACTTACGATCATCCACAGAGACTGTTTGAAAAGCTTTTATCATAATCCTTTTTCCAGTCCACTATGTCATTAAGTGTGGTTCTTTTTTCCCCAAAACAAGCACTATTATTCAAGTAGATGACCCCTAATTTCATTATCTTGCAATTTATGTATTAAACAGACTATGTCATTTGCTGTAATTACAGCAAATTTGGTTTTAGTTGATGAGGTGTGTTCCTCTGGTTTTGCTATAATTCCATTTTCAGATTAATAGTTTGGTGTTACACAAATCTCTATGCTTTCCTAATTAGAACCTTTTCAGGTAAAATACACTTCATTACACTTAGAGCAAACATGCTAATCCATCAGGATTACCTGCTAGTCCAATGTTCCTGGATGATGGACAATTTGTTTAGAGTATTTTTATAGTATTAATACTGAGCATTACAACTGAGGTTAACAAAGAATGTTTAAAAATACAATATGCAGTAAACTAATCGGTACAATACGAGCTGAAACAATTTTTAGGGGTTTCTCCTATAGTTGTTTTGACGACAAAAAAAATTGTTTGCAGCTGGGCAGTTCATGTACGGTAATCACTGAAAAAAAAACACTGACTGAGCCGGCTGAACTAACAAACAGGTTTATTTTAAGCATAGCTACTACTAATTCTCTTCTTCAGAGAAAGGAGTACTATTGCTGCTGGTAAAACACGGCACTACTTTCCAGTTACTTACAGTAGTGGTCCAAGTTTCTCTAAGTAGAGTTTGGCCTGGGGAGGCAGAGTTGGGCAGCTACCTGGCCCCAGGGAACTCAAAGTGTTTCTAATCTGCACGACTGTCTTCCTTCAAGGAATACGTTTTTCCTGGGGATTACTGGAAAACCAAATACATGCCCGAACATGGCCCCCTGCTGCAGCCAATAATAGGAGTCAGCAAGTGAACAAAAGGAGATCGGGGGCTTGGTTTCATATCCTGAAGACTCCTCCATAATGTCCAACTCCCTTTGACGACCCTGTGGGACTGGAGGCATTGCCAGGGGCTCTGGTGGTCCTGCCAGGACAGCACAGGAGTCAATGTATGAGACAGTTTGGCATGCCGTAGCATGGGTTCATAGACTTATCCAGCAAACACAACTTAAAGGTAAAAAATTTCAGAGAAACAGTTTGTAAGTCTTCTTCTGAGGTAGAGAAAAAGCTGGCAAACAAATGACAAAAAGCTCTTCACTGAGTGACGCTTACGAGGCAAGCAGCAGCAAATACAAGCTAAAAGCACATCATCCAACATGTCACATAGTCAGGAATGTCATTTTTAAGGCATCTCCGACTTTTTGCCTTTAAAATTTCTCTAACATTTACCAATATTTAAAAATTCATGGGTTAATTTAATGCCATTAATAGTTTGAGCTTGAGAGGCAATTCATATTTTCTTGTCACTGGTAATCTGCTTTGGTTATTACTGGCCTTTCCACTGGCACCATCTGCAACAAAAGCTCATCACAAAATCTAACAACTGTGTGGAATAGTCAGGGATGTCCACAGAACAGCTGCAACCTCATTTACTCCAGAAAAGAAAGGAAGGAGCACAATATGCAAGCAGCAGGCTATTTTTCCTCCCATTAAAATATATATTGCTCCACAGTCTGAATAATAATTTATCATTTTCTTCGTATTTTGGATTCGTTAATAATAAGTTTAAAAGAGAATAATGGAGATAAGTATCTTTCATTTTCTACTTCATTTTGCCTTCAGAATACTCGAGCAACCTGCACCTTTCTTGTTTTTACTACTAATTCTGGCCATGTAGCAAATTAAATATGAAACCTGAGCACGGGAACCATTTAAACAATTAGAAAGACCACAGGAACACAGAAAGCAGGAATTCTAAAACAGTGCATGCGCACAACCTTTGAACAGTAAATTGCATCCAAATTCACTGGCCTAACCCTCATTCTCACCAAAACCCAATCAACTGCACTTCCAGGTTAGAAACAAGCTTTCACCTGAAGGCACCACCTAATCCCAGGGCGCACTGACACCACCGCCAGCAGTATGTTCTCGCATTGGCTGAACCATTCCTTGTGTTCCACAACTGAAATTTGTCCATCTGGTAGTTCTTATCTTCTGCATATTTAGTGGACCTGCTTTTTCCATCTGTGTTTATACAGCACCAATTAAAATTGGATCATGATGCTCAGTTCATGCTATTAAACACTATGAAAATACAGATAACAATTTACTATATTAAATACTCTTAGAGAACAAGGTCAAATTTCCCAGTAGTTTTTCAGGAAGGAGAAAAGGTTTCTTGGACTTCTGTGAATAACGATTTCCAGAAAAAAAACAATTTTGAGCTAATGTTTGAACAAATGTTTGCTGAATGAGCAAAGAAATCTCACTAACTACCTTAAAAAACCGAAATGAGTAGCAGTCTCACCTAAAATATCCAAACTCTCAGGATTTAAGAAAAGGGATGATTGCTCCAAAGCAATGGTGGAAGGGAAGAGGCGAAGCTTACACTTTGATGTATTGGCACCGTGAGATCTTTTGGATCCCACCAGAGACTCTCCTCCTTTGGAGCCTTCATAAGGCAGAGTTCAAACATCCCAGTCCGGGGAGTCACCAGCAGAGGGTTTAACACAATGTGAGAACAAGTGGACATTTCACATACACGAACTTCTATGCATTTTTCAGGCAGGCGCTTTCCCTGCACTGCAGCGCTCGAAGGAAGATGCAGAACCAGAGCCTGAATAGGATGGGTTTTACTGGACCTTACTAAAGCTGGTAATTTATGGTATCAGCCTTTGGTATATGAAATGATTACATAGCCTCTCCTCCTCTGATGTCAGAGAAAAGCTATCTGGATGGATTTTAAATTGTATTAGTCAAAATAAAGTAAGATGGAAACACGAATACAACCTTAGATAAAAATGGCTTCAACGGCCGCGTAAACGCGACAGCGCAGGAAATAGTGTACAGCCAGGTGTGGTTCTCCGTCCCGCTGCGTGCTCCTTCTTACACACTCTAATTTTCAAATGTACATTTCTGACATTTACAGGAATACAATATTAAAAATAAAAAGAACACAGCTTCCCCTAGGAAAGATTTGAGGACCAGAAGTGGGTTAAAAGGGTTGGCAGAGGAGCCTTCCTGACCTATACTTAAAACCGCACTCTCAGCTGCCAGTTTTTCTTCTTGCATGTTTCCTTGTAAATAAATATATGCTGTTATATTTTAATTACACAGTAATCTGTTTCATTTTAAATTAAACACACAATACACAAATAAATGGCTGCTTTAAGAGCATGATAATTCACCATTTAGGTAAGGTTTCAATATAATTATATTAACTTGCATGAACGTCTACACGACCTAACGTGAGCTATAACTACATCCCCTTAATATTAAAAGCAAAGCAGCAGCTCCTTTTCTGAGGCCGTAGATTAAAGTTAGTTCCGGTGCTGCTCAGTTCACGTTTTTCAGACCATGTACTCCCCGTGACAGCCTACTCAATGTTTACTGTTAAGCTCTGGAAACGGCACATACACCTTCACTCTAGTGACTCCCAGAGCCCTGGCTAATTGGACCTATTCATCTGGCTGTCTGTTGCCATCATCTACTTTCTGCTTTCTAGCGAAGCAACTTTCTCAGAAATCTTCATTGCATGAGACATGTTCTTTCATTTATAATCTGAAAGTATCTTTTTCTCCTTTTCCTCCATGTTTTTCACATGACTACCATGTTTGAACAAGCCTTCCAAAAGCAAGACCCTGTATTTTCATTGTGGACACATGAAATGTCAATTGTTATCACAATTTGTTGAAAACGTTTGTACCATGACCGCATGGATTACTTTACACTTATGTCATGATTTCTTCAACGCTCAAGAGTACTTCAAAGAGCTTTTACATAGGAAGACGGATATGATTATTTTATTGGTGCTGTAGTGGTCAATTGCAGCTACAAAAACATATCTAGATGCCTAACTAGTACAGAAAACTTTGAACAAAGTTATTTCACCAATCTTCCTGAAATGAAGATTTCATTAAATATATCATATTAAAAAAAAAAAAAAAAAAAAAATCAGCTATACATGTCCTCTGTTGAAAGAATCCGAAATAATTACGTCTTCAATAAGACACTTGATTTGCAGGTGTACTGTGCACTCCTAATATTCCTACAGTGTTATGCAAAATAATAATTAATCGAGATATTTGAGAATTCATGGATATAATGCAGTTTGCCTTATTTTTTTTTTTTTTTTAATCTTGACTTTCTTTTAGGATGGCTCCGAAAATTCCTTCCAAAGATCTACTGTTGCAAACTTGCCTTTGTGGCAAACTTATTTCATTTTTACATTTTGGTCCATATTGATCATTATGTAAAGTCACAAGTACTACTTAAATCTACAACTACCACCACAATGAATGTATATAAAATGTTTGTTAGCAAATATTGAGTTAAATGATGTCCTGTACTTCACACGTTGCAGTTGAAACACTTGATTTAAAACAATAGACATCTAGAGACATATTTTCTTGAAATTCAATAGCAAAAATAAGATTACTACTTGTTCCATGTTCTGTAAAATTCCCTTTAACTCTCTTCTCCTTACACTTGCTTTCTACGTCATGCAAAAGCAGATTTCCACTAATCTTGACCCACAGCCTTATGAGGGTTTTTTTCCTGACCAATTGTTGCTTTCATAGCTTCAGCTCCTTGCTTAAGTCCTCGCAGAGACATCTTTTGACTAATTTCAACACCCCTCCATTGCCAGTGAAAACTGAGACACACAGTTTCAGGGTTCTGTAGCCATAAGGCTTGCCCTTGTTCCTAAACAATGATCATGGTATCCTTCTCTCGATGATTTAGGTAAGTAACTTCCTCTCAATGCCAGCAAAAATCAAACACAGGTAACGCACGGCACTTCCACATGGGGAATCACAAGTCACAGGAGTTGTTGAGCACAATAGCAACATAATCCGCTCTATTGACCCCTATAACCTGACTCTAGCAATGGCCAAAATCAAAACGTGTGAATAAGGCAAGCATACAGGGAGAGACTCTTGTGTAACACTCAGTCAGTCCTTGCAGCATACAGACCTTCCAACTCAGGGACTCAGCTCTGCGTTTAGGAACTCTTGATGGCATTTATTCCATTAACGTTTGGGATTGTCCCCTCCACTCTTGTACAGTTTTGGTATCCACAAAGGCCTATGGCAAATGGTTTAACAAGCTACAATGGACTGCACAAAGAGCCACATCTTTTTTTTTGATATTGATGTTCTATTTGGATTTTTTTATATTGATCTTTTATTTGTTTTTTGGTTTTTTTTTTTCTTTTTTTAAAATCTTTTTTCCACTGACACCCTTACTGACAGTAAAGTCAATGAGAACTCCCTTCCCCCGGTCCTGGAGGAAGGATGATCAGGGTGCTACCAAGACCTGGATGTAAGCTCCACAGTGGCCAAGGGACAGTAACGTTTCAAGAAGAGCATGTTCAGCTCTGTCAGAACCTTCTGATACAGGGATGGAATAACAGAAGCCAAGGGCTTAACTTCATTAGCCAGCTGACACAAAAATTACAGGTCTCTTCTGTCTTCATGAAGAATTTACATCAGATTAATGCAGGTGAATAAACTGCCTGCAGCTAGACAGCCTGGCAGGCACAGGCTGCCCTGTGCCCTGAACCGTCATGCTGCATGCTCACCGGCTCGCCGTACCCCACGGAGGAGCACGAGCATGAGCACGAGCACGAACACGAGCACGAGCACGAGCACGAACACCAATCCCCATTTATTGGGTCACATCCTGGCTCCCTCACTGCCCACACAGCACAAACCTCTGAAGAAAATCAGGGTACTTTCAGATACAGTGAATCCTTAGCTCTTGCACAGCTGGAGTGCAAGTATGTTGTGTACCAAAGAACCAAGACTTTGGGCTCTCTGATGAAGCATGTTGTCCTTTTATTTTCCTTTCTTCTTACTTTTCGAAGATTAACCCAGCGAAGCCCACATACCCTGTAGTACCCAACTTGCAGCCATTTACTGATGCAAAAATCGTTTATGCAGAACAATTCAGGTGTAATCAGTGTATAAAGATCCCAGATTACCCCAAATTACCCATAGGACATTCAAAGTATACTGAAGAAGTTTTTGGGAGGAAACTGAGAATATTACTGCAATGTACGGAAATGTTCAAAACACTGATTACACATTCCAATGCATTTTATTTTTACTGGGCTTAAAAAAGTAAATTTATTTCTATCATCCTTATTTGGTAAATCCCAATTCCATTTTACAGACAAACTGACTGGGTCACAGAAAGATTCAGTAATGGAAATAAAATTTGATCTCGAAGGTTCTTACGGTAATTCTTGTAGTTATCAGCCTGGTAGAAACTCAGAAAAAATATCGACAAATGAAAAATGACAAATAGTTCTTCATTCTAATTAAGGGAAGATAACTTGTGTGTCAAGGACTTTAGCTCCCATGGAGCTCCCTTTGAGAAAAGCTCTTAACAGTGGGTGTTTGGATCATTTTTAATTAAAATGTGAATTTTCTTTGTAGCCCTGGTCTGACTCCATGATTGGTTTTGCTTCTTACCATCACATTCAACACACAGGAAAGATTCTTCTACAAAACGTGATTTGTGCACATTTATTTTAAAAAGGTTTCTTAAATAGACGAGAATCTCACACTGAGTTGTTTGTGACGTCCGTTCTTAGTGAAGTAAGGAGGATGCTATTTCACGTAGTTGAAAGGCTGTATACACAAAATGTCTGATCGTTTTACTAAATGAATTTTCAAAAAGTCACTCAAGTTGTTCAAATGTTGGTTTACCGTTGTATTGAATATTTATCCTAAAAGGAAGAGAATGATATTACAGTGGTGCATAGGCACGAGAATAACAAGGTATCTGACAGCAGATCAATGAGTGATCCATCTCATACTACAATAAACAATATCTGATTGCCTGAAAACTCTTTCAACTCTTGCAGTGGTATTTTTTTCTTTGCATGTAAAAATACTCTGTCACTTCAGAATATTCAGATGATACAACCACCAATACCCATACTCAGCACATCAAGGAGACTGTTAAGAAAAGCATAAGAGACAACTCGGAATCCTGCCTATGAAGTACTTGCCTGAATTTGAAGTTAATGCAATTACATAAACTGGTGAAGTTATTCTTGCCTTTCATCGGCATCAGAGCAGAGCTGGACCCCAGGACCGGTCTGGTGTGCTCAGAAACACCAACAGTGACACAGTACAGCAGCATTTCTCGTCAATGCAAAGCAGCTCATCACCCATCACTCATCAGCTGTCCTCAGAAGGAACAACGACATTGAGCCTCATAAAAAATACCTACACAGGCATCACGCTTGAAGAGAGATACAGCTGAGATGAGAGGGAAGCAGGCAGCTACTCTTTATTCCACAGGCTCTTGGCTGGGATCAGTGTGTCAAGCTCATGTCTCCTGTTTCGGCGGCACACTGCAGGCATTCATGATTACAGCATTTTGCTCAAGTGAATCTGACCTGTCCATTGTGAAGTGACAGCATCCTAGCATCACTGGCTCTAACAATTCACTACAATGACAAAACCAGGAATGCATATTGGCAACGTGCTAAAATAGTTTTATGTGAATCTTTCCTCCTATGCACCAAATTAAAATTTTATTAATCTTTCAGGAATTGGAATAATTTCAGATGTCATTGCCGACTATAAGCTTAACAAAGCCCTTAAAAGCAATTCAGACTAGCTTCTGATTTTGCATGGTCCTGAAACTTGAGTTTGCTCTACAAAACACATTTCCACTTTGTTGTTTCTAGTTTATTGGTCATAAATACCAGATACACATACTCTATCTCAATAAGACCGCCCCCAAATTACTTTTACATAAATGGTTTATAAAAAGTCACTAGTCCGAGTCTAACAATAAGATCTTGGACTAATGGTCTATAGCTGAATCTGAATCTATTTTAGGGATTAGCATAAGCTATAATGACATGTTATGCATTTAATGTCAAAAATATTCTTTGAGCTTCTGCTGGATCCCCCCCAAAGTACTTCATCAGTTTGCAAAACTAAGGACAAATCTTAAATGCACCTCTTCTGTGGTGCAGGGAGGTTTTCTAGATCAGATAAGAGAGACAGAAAGAGACAGAAGGAGATAGAGATTCACATGCTAGAGTAGAGCCCATCACAACACGTCACCTGTGAAACTATGTCTTAGTACTAATGCTGATCTCACTGTCATAAACACTGTAAAGATCCACTGGGTCAAATAACTTCATTCATGCATTCACTTGTGGATTCTTGGCATGTGGTAATCAGCAGACTACACATATTATCTATAGAATCACTGAATCATAGAAACATTTTGGTTGGAAGAGACCTTTAAGATCAAGTTGACCTTCACTACCAAGTCACCACTAAACCCTATCCCTCAGCAACACATCTATATGTCTTTTAAATACCTTTAGGGATGGTGACTCCACCACTTCCCTGGGCAGCCTGGTCCAGTGCTTCACAACCCTTTAGACGAAGAAATTTTTCATAATATTCAACCCGAACCCCCCCGCTGGTGCAACTTGAGGCCATTTCCTCTTGTCCTATCACTTGTTACTTGGGAGAGCAGACTGACCCCCACCTCGCTCCAACCTCCTTTCAGGTAGGTTGAAGAGAGCGATAAGGTCTCCCCTCAGCCTCCTTTTCTTCACACTGAACAACCCCAGTTCCCTCAGCTGTTCCTCATAAAACTTGTGTTCTAGAACCTTCACCAGCTTTGCTTGCCTGTAATTCAGCCCTCACTTCATTTCAGGGTCTTTGAGAAACACCCATCCGACAGTCACCATGCCTAAGTACGTGGGTCCCAGTGCACAGTTACTCCTTCCACAGCAGCAGTAGCAGTCCCCCTGGTCACACTCAGTGCACACACAAAGGCTCTCTGCATCCCTCGGTAGAGAACAGACATCTCTTCCTGGGGCAGACACCTACAGAAGTGGAAAGATGGCTATAGGAGAACGCACAGATAATACAAAGATGCAAATAAGCACTTTCCGTTTTACCTATCATGTTGATCTCCTGTACCCTCGCAATTTTCCAGATATTTTTGGACAAAAAGAAGCCAAATAATTTATAGGTTTGATTGACATGCAATCAAACCTATATCATGCATTGACTTTTTTGTTTTTGATATTTATATTTACATTAAGCTTTCTGAAATTGCATCATGCAGATGCATTTTTGCACTAAAAGATTAAGTTCCCTTGCCTTAATTATTTTTCAAACCAAATGACCTTCTTGTGATTTTAAACACCTTCAGATACAATGTGTAAATACACACAAAGATGGTCTGAGGAGCTGTAGCAGCTGGGAAGCAGACCCAAATACTTTTTGAAAAGGTCATGGTGCTTCTTCTGGCAAATGTAGAGCTTATTATTAGTCTTTTGCATCAGGCACATAACTTACATGATGCAAACTATCCCCCAGTGTATTTACATGGGTTCTTACAATCATCCTGGGATGCATTTCTGTCCAACCACCTGAAAAGGAAATAGAAGCTGCTTCCAGCTATTGAGAAAATTACCACGTAAAACACGTTGGCTTTTTTATATTGTTTTATCTTCTTATTTGTGTCACGATCAGCAGTGCGAAGCACAAAAGACTTTTGCTTTAGTATATGAAAACCTTCTCTTTGGTGATGATTTGTACTTCTTGCACAAACGAGTCCATGATCTGTATTCACTTTGAAGAGTTTATCTTCAATGCATACTCACATTCCCCTCTCATTCGGCATTTTGTTGGCTTTCACAGATTATAAACCCCACAAATCATGTTATTACTATGCATCACTTTGAGAACTCTTGCTTCTACTACTTTGTATTAAAAGATGTCAGCATTGACTGACTCTTAATAAGAATACAATACATGAAATAGCAATGTAATAACAGAAGTTTTTCTGCCACTTTTTCAGTGGCAAGAACTTCTCTGACTCCATATACCTGTTGATACAACATGATTGACTGGTCAGCCTTGATCTCTTCTCTTCCCATCAGTGTATGTCTGATTTTTCAGAGCTAACAACATCACTTGCATCACTGCTAATTTTTTAATCAGTCTGAAATGATTTCTTTTTTGGGCTCCTGTGTCTTTCTGTCAGGGACCAGTCTGATCTGTGCTACTTAAAATAAAAGTTTTTTCAGGAAGACTGTTAAACACTTTGTTCAATGTCTGTGGGTCATGTAAATAACATGACAAAATATGTTCTCATTATAAACTGTGATATAAACGTGCAGACTTCTAACCTCACTCAAAATGATAGAAAGACAACACCCTATTCTTTTCTTCATAAAGCATTTCCATTGATCAATTATACGACTGAGTTTAAGCCACATAGAAGTTTTCTTTTTTTTTTTTTTTTTTTGAAATATCTGTCACCATTGACTGTCCTTTTGAAGTTACTCAGTTGAGGGGGTGAGAACACAAAAAAGTGGTTCTTTTTCCAAAGAATAAAAGGTGACATTTTCAACATTGAGATTTCAAGATCCAATTAAATCTAAGTTTCATCATCATCATCATGGCTTGGCTTCATGGATGAAGATTTGGGAAGGGCTTTAAACGTGAGTACACCCTTCAAGCCTGCGCGGTGGATTTTTTAGGTGAGGCGTAGCGTGCGCGAAGTTTACGAGCAACAAAAAAAGCTCAGAAATTCTATTAAAACTATAATACCGGAGGAAAAAAAATCTCAGAATGCTCAAACAGCAACGTAATTGCAGGACTGGTGAAAACAGTTCTGTTAGCCTGTGAAAATCAGTCATCGGCATCATGTACGAACTAAGCTGAATGAACTTCATTTAGTGCTCACTTTAACGACAGTTCGACACCAGGTCTTCACGCTATGAGCTCCCTAACACATAACTACCTCTTTCGCCAATAATGCTTGCTTTATGAATAGCACAATAGGTATCAATCCCCTAATCAACAGGCACAGGCTCTTTTTCATTATTTTCTTACCTGTCCAGCACATTAAATAATATGAACTAGTTATCAGAACAACTGCAGATATATTTGTCTGTGAAGGTTGTTTCACCCCCAACCACACCACAGTTTTCATTGCATTAAAATATCATTGTGAAACAAAGGCTTTATTTTCTTGCCCATTTCTTCACTAGCCTTTTTTCCTCAGAGGAAATGTATTTCTGTCCTTACGGTTGTTTTCAGCTGGTGCTCACCTGTGGAAGACCTGAAGAATGTAACCTAGACGTAGTTTTAGAGGCTTTCAGTCAACCGCCCAGAGTAGCTGTTAAAATTGGCAGATGACAACAAAATTAGTATTTGAGCAGAGTGTTTTGGTGCTCCCACAATCAATGACATGGTCAGGAACCTATTGATCTTACTGAACTGCCCACTCCTGAATTAACAAGCTTCTGCCAACTGCATTCTGCAACGTGAGTGCTCTGTGCCCATCCCATAGTCACCACTCCAACGGACACAAATACTACAGCTAGGTGCCAGCTGCACCTCTGTGATACCTCTGAAAGAGAGCAGCAGAAGAGCAGCATGCTGTCCGCAAGCACTAGGAAACACATCTTTGTCCTCCCTCACCACAGTAAGCTTCACCTCATTCCCTGTGTCCACTGGCAAGGAAGACTGGTGCTGCGTTGAGCACAAAATTATACAGTCAGACACCGTCAAGCTGAATTCTCTTGAATACTGCATCAAGAAAATAAATTCTGGGTTCTCTTCTATTCTCTATCATGGTTTCGCCCCATGTTTGTGAATGTGTCTGTAAGATTTCTACTGTCCTTTAACCTAGGGTGGAAATTAGACAGGCTCCGAACAGACACAAGTGGGAGGAGCTCTTTTCAGAGCTCTAAAATCAGGCTATCTTAAAACAAAACCAACATGATTTTACCACAGAGAAGCAATAAATGCATCACCAAGTTAGGTTTTTTGAAGGTGGTTATCTGAGGCTTCTAACACACACATGAAAAACCTGTGGTACTAACATCCCAAGAATATTGTGAAAGAAAACAGACAGTTATCCTGAACAGCTAAATACTGCACCGCGGGTATTACTCAAAGACGTGGATCAGAAAAAAAATTAAGAATAAATGTAAGTGAGCCTTTGAGTGGCCTAAAAGAGAAAGAAATACTAACCATAAACTGAACGTTTCCCATCACCTTTATTTTCCTTAGCCTTCACAAACTACCAAAGCCCAGAGAAGTGACAGCAGAGGAGATGATTTAATTGTTTTGTCCCTTACATGACAGTTGGATGAGGGATCTCTAGAAATGACATTTACAAGCAGAAGTACGGTTTGCTTAATCAAACTATTCTCACAGTTGAACATAATTTACAATTTTCTTTAACCCTGCACCAATATTTTGTACATGTTATACTCTTGGAGCCAATTTGCTCGCTTGCCTTTGCCAACATCGTATGTCAACGGACCGCAGAGTCAGGTGGAGTGCCTATATAATGTAGAAGCAACAAGCGTAACTGGTAAATAGGATGTATAATAAGTATGGAAAATAAGCAGGGCAGTATCTCCAGCAGAGAAGAACCGAACATTCAGCAGTGCCATGTGAGCAGTTACCTTTACATGTGGAACACATGATCAATGCCTTACAGACTAAATACCTGGTCACGGATCTTCTGATGTACATGACTTTCCCTGAAGACACATAAAATAGGTATTGAAAAGACAAAAAAAACCCCTTTTTTTTCCCTTAGATTTTTGAAAAAAACTCAGCATGAAACTTGTCACAGGCAGGAATTTTCCTCAGGAGGTAGACCTAATGTCTCATCAGACATTTCCTTGATTTCTTTTGTGTTTTCGGATTTTTAATACTTTAATATTTTCAAAGGGTTTGGGTGGAATTAATATAATTGCAATTAAATCCACTCTAGATGCTTTGACATCTGCTAATTGAACATTCTGGGTAAGAGCTCAATGTTATTAAGTATTGTGATTCCAAAACTAAGGAAAAAAATAAACATTGTTTAATTCGCATTGCACTATGGGCATACCTTTTACTTCATTTTCACAGCTAAAATTCTTTCCTGCATATTTCATTTCCAATCAACATCTGCTGTAATTGATTTCCCTGAAAAGTTTTGTGCAGAAATTTTTAACGAAATAAACTAGCTAGTTAGTGGATCAAAATATTTTGATATGTAAATTCAAGTTGTCTTTATAAAAGGAAGTTTCTGTTTTATTTTTGTCTTGGGGAAAAACGTTCACCACTTTTTGCCCAAATTCACAAATTCTTTCACTGAGCTCAAAACTGTGTAATGCAAAAAAATTATTTAACTATCCAAAAAAGTTTGGCTTAGCTACAGATATTATAGCTATTCACCTTTATAAAAAGTTTTCTATTTCAATATATTTTTATGATATAATAAAATCTAGAAGCATATGAGAACAGGTTTATATGAACAATTAATTATTTCAAATTAAAAATGACCGATCCTTATCACTAATGTAATAAGAAAGCTTACTTGTTAGAATTAAAAGAAAAAAAGTTCAAAATAAGTGTCTGATAAATAATAAGGTACAAATAAGAACCGTCAACATTTGCTAGAACGGGTATATTACTTCCAGCAGTTTTTTTAAGAGTGTTCGAACAGGAATGTCTTCAGCAAATGTATGTATCTGTTGGGGTGTGAAAAGGACCAAAAGGTTTCACAGGGACAAAATTGCCTCAGTGAGTTTAAGAGTTAAAGTGTTCGTGCTGGAAGAGAAACAATGAGGTTTAGGACTATGGGCAAAGATAACCAGCAAAGCAGGTTTTTGGATTGAGGGGGTGAAAGAAAACTAATTTAATTCAGAAAAACAGTAAGAACCATAAACCAGTCACTTAAATTCGGGTAGGACAGAGATAGAAAATGAGAGAGAGAGATGGTAACAAATACATAAATAGGTCTATACGTATAAATATAGATTTTGTCCATCCCATTCCACATCCCCCATCACCACAAGCCCACACACACCGGAGGAGGGGGGTGCGGTAAGAAATAACACCGGAATGGGGAAACGCAGCTCTTCCACCCTCGGAGGCCTCAGTTCAAAACCGAACTCTTCCAGACAAACTTCCTCAGCAGTACGGAGCCTTTCTCGGGGGCAGCTGGCAAGCTCGAGTTCCCGGTTTGACAGGGGCTGTTCTCGGCTCTCCCCGTCTGCAGAACGGGCGATGAACCGCATCTCCGGGGAACGCTTTAGGTTTCCCGCATTCCCGCGGAGCCTCTGTCTCGGGCATCTGACACGTCCTTGTGTTCCCCGCGCCAGCAACTCTCTTTCCCTCCATGCAGAGTCGGGGGCTTGCAGCTGTCTTTGACCCTTCTGGCAAATCTCTTTTCAACCACCCCCACCACTAATCGGCAAACAAAAGGCTACCGGCCGTGCGGAAGATCTTCTACTGTCCCGGCTTGAGGATGACTGCTGCAGCTCGCTCTCTCTGTCCATCCTCCTGCTCCAAAAATGAAATGTGTGCGCCAGGGAAGCCACGAGATTTGCGGCTGTTATATGTTCGTTCATTCACAGAGGCGTTGCGTGACATGACTCGGCTCCAGGGGCGGGCACGAACCCAAGCCAAGGCGATGGTTTCACAATGCAGGCTGCAAAAAGCCTTTTGTGCCAAGAGAAAAAAAAAAATAAAGGGAAGGAGGGGAAGCCCCACTCTGGAGCCGACATCTTAAACCACAAGAGTGTCTTATACCATTGCATGAGTTTAAATAAAACAAAGCAAATAGTAGTAGTAGTAAATAAAACAAAATTATACAAGGATCTTATTGCAGTCTTATCTTAAACCTCTGCTACACAGTAGTAAAGCTGTATGATTCTGGACGGGCAGTTCTGGCACCCCTATGAAAATACGATTTCTTAAAACATTTCCTTTAAACATCGTCAATAAAAAGGAATATTAATTTCCAAATTATTTGAAAGCTAAGAACGTAAACAGTCTTTTTAATTAAATAACGATTTTAAATTTTTCTCTTAAGTTACGAGAATGATTTCATCAAGGTCTATAAACTCAAAAATAATAACCAGTGGTTCAGAGCTATTTTTTCCTGACATTCCTTTATACAAATAATCAACATGTAATCACACACTTCCATAACACTGTTTTAAAATTTGTTTTTAATGGTGATGGCAAGTATTTATTTCATGACCCATCATTTACTAGTGATGAGAAGGAATCTCCGAAGACAGTAGCCATGGCATTAAACTGATTCCAGATCACCTCCTCAGCCTCCTGAGATCTTTGCACGGCAATCCCCACAGAGCCTTTCCATGCACGTGTTGGCTGACTCGCTGACAACAGAAATGACCAGGAGGGCGAAGGATCTCTACTATGCAAATACTCGAGCATGCACTTTTTGTTTCTGCTGACTTTTTGCTGCCTTCTTAAACAATGCACTACTCCATGTAACAATTTTTACAGTTGCAGCATTCTTGCTGGTTTTATTGGCACAATTATTTGCAGTGATATGAGGTAAATTGTTTTACAGAAATAAGATTGCACTTCATCCACAAGTCAATTCCAGGCATTATCAAATTCAGGTGTATGTGTTTGAAAATATGAATTTCCTATTGACCAAGCTACTGCTCAGCTAAAAAGAAATGAAAGAAGTCATGATTAATTAGCCACGTATATTTGACTGTTCATATTGGCTGTTTTTTCACGATAGGAACACTGTTCAATTCAGTTTATTGTGGTTTCATTCCAAGTAGTTTTTCATCTGTATGACTGCAATCTTCCTCTAGACACTTAAAAGAAATTGAATTAGCAAGCTGCTTATCTGAGATAACTTCCTGTAGCAGTGGGAGGAACCCATAATGGCTGACCAGCAGGTCTTGCGTTTTCTGTGATGCTTGGTTGGACTCTCCAACAGTGACAAGAAGGACTGTAACACATAAGCCTGATCTCAGCGGAAAAGCACAAACCCTTCCTTCAGTTCCCCAGCAGAAGGGATATGAGTGATGTGGAATCCATGCATAATCTCAGAGTTACTAATTTCACTTATGAATAAACATGAGTACCAAAATAAGACAGTCAGGCTGAAGGGCAGCATCCTCTAGGAATCTGCACGCAACACTAATGCTCAAGTTTCAGGAGCTTCTCCACCCTAGAGGTATTTTGTAATCAGAAACCACTGCAAAAGCAAATTCTAACTTCTTTTCATAGCATCCCGTGATAATTCAGTTTGGAAAGGACATCAGAGGTCTCCAGTCCAACGTCCTGCACTAAACAGAGTTGGACACAAGGTGAGCACTCCCAGGCCTCAAGAGTCTTTCATTTTCCTCAATATTAGTCTAGTGTTCGATTTACTTGCTTGCATGTATGTCTCAAGCCATCCAACATGTCCCACAGAACCAACCCCTCATGGCCCCTAGCTGCTAATCCCATGAAACCTGGATCTCCTAAATGTCACCAGTGCCTTGCCTTAGTGCCCAAGTCATATCTGCAGGACTACAAAGTGTTGCACATGGAGTCCACCAACTCTGGCTGAGACAAGCTGAGACTCTCCGTGAGCAAGGCGTGTGTGGGAAAGGCGTGCACGGAGCACGACAACCCTGCACGGGGAGCGAGAGCTCAGCCAGCGTGTACAACAGAAGCAACACCTGCCTTCCTACTTTGAGAGAGGAATAAACCGCCCAGTGAATGAAAAAATAAATGAAATATGCTTTGAGACAAGGTCAGGGGGGTTTTTTTTGCCAGCAGAAGACTGATTTCTAATTGGCCAGAACAATTGAGTTTCTTCTGAGAAACACAGAATAACGATACTATTCCATACTGGGATGCCTAAATATTAGAAGACGATGTTTCTATTAATTATTATAATCAATTACTCCTTATTCCTTACATATAACATTTTAACTGCTGTATCTATTACTTCTCACAACCAATGCATGGTAGCTTCACTATCGCAGGTCGGTACTACTGTTACTGATTATAATCACCTTCCTCACACAAAGGAGCAAATATGCTTACTTAGATTCAACTCAATAAAGCATTTATTAACAGCGAACTTCGGTCTCAGCTCAGCAAATTTGCCTTTATCCACTTCCAGGATACAACCACCGCGTTTATGATGAACACGCAGTGTTTCCAATAAGTATTACCTGCACCTTTTAATGCAGTGATGTTAGCAGTAACTGGAACATCGGAAGCAGACTCACTAGGTAACCTGCTGCAGAGATAGCAACGGAAGAAAAATCCATACGTGTGTCTTCAATCCTTCAGTCTCACTCACCACTCAACCAAGCAACGTGCAAGCCCTTGCTCTATGCACTACCACAGACTCCATGAACAGAGGCGGGTTTTTTTTCTGAATATGGATATTTTGGGGTGAATGTAATCTTGTAATTCTCAGACATCTCTTCAGTGTGTAAATGAGTACCTGGAAAGAGCTGTGAAGAGTCAAGGAGAGACCAGAGGAATTTTATAAACCTCTGGATGCCTCAAACAAATAAATATGTCAGCAGGAAAAGCAGTGGGAGGGAAGAAGCACGCTGTGACAGCAGCTGAATAGTCCCTTTGTCTCAACACGATCTTCACAGATTTCTGTTCTCAACTCACATAAACGGTTTGTCTGCAGCGTAGCCAAATTCTGAGGCAGAAGGATCAATCCTCTTGACACTGATCATTTCTCAAGAAGCGGCGGAGGAAACGGCTGGCTACCCTAGCACTAGCACTAGGGAGAACTTGGGAAGGACCAGGACTAAAAGAGCCGGATCTGCATTCTGTGTGGAGATTTTTTTCTTTTCCAAATAGCCAGCTAATAAAATTAGATGTTTTACCACAAAGTATAAAACCCCCCAAACAGATATCTGAGAAATTTGAAAGATTTCAAAAATTTTCTTAAGAATTGTGAGAAACGTGTTTGCAAAATGTTTGTCATTTTTGGTTAGAAAAAGAACTGCTAGAGGACACAGAAACATGTTCCTATAATTCATAATTAATAACTTAATTTCCTATTTTTACATTTTAAAAGTGGAAATGTTTTAAAACTGGAAGACAACATTTTAATTTACCAAAACACAAGACAATGACCAACTTACTTTTGATACCTCCCAATTTTCCTCCATAGGTAATTTCAAAATTTCCAATAATCTCAATTTTTTTTAAAAAATGTGGATTTTCTAATGATCTCTGGTTAACTTTAGGCAGTAATTAGTAACACTATGTAGAAAAGGAACACAGTCAATTATATTTTCCTCTAAGAATGTTCTATGTAAACAATTTATAATCTATTACTATTCCCCATTTGTTGCATCTTTTTATAATATCATTATTCGATTGGTAGAAAGTTACTTCTAATGTTTGCCTTTTGAAACCTTAGTGAGACAAAAAAACAATGCTTGTTGCACTTCATTTTTCCTAAAACGATAACAATAAAAAACAATTAGAAAATTCACCAGTATTTGTGCATGTCTAGAAGGTAAAAGTATTTAATTTCTCAGTATAATAATGCTAATGATGTTTTCCATTTAATTTAATTTAAAGTAAATTATAGTTCCGCTCTCTAATGTCATTGTTTAACTTAATGGTCTTAATTCAGGCCTGATGTTATTCTATTTTTATCAGCAACCACTTTGCTTTACATACAGAGGACTCCAGAGCCTGGGGAAACAAAGTCCGTGATTCACTAGACTTATCATGTTATATTATTATAAATAGGGAAATGATGTCATTAGCATCAAAGAAAATGAACGAATATTTAAATACATAGCAGATGCAAAAGATAAAGACTGAAGTCCAAAAATAATTTGCTTTGGAATATCTTTTTTCAAGAAGAAATAACCTTAGAAGGTTTCTAGTTTCCTGCTTTGTGTTCCATCAAGCTCCATGAACTTGTGTATTCAGAGTTGAAGTATCTTCTTTTTTTTTTAAGGTTTTCTGTTGACTATAAAACCAAAATAAGAAAATTAACCTGAACATATTCTAGAAAATGCTTTTCTGGTTTTTTTTTAACCTAGTAGAAAACTTTTCTTTTTTTAAGCAAAACAACCCATACACTTATGTTCATTGTTTTCATTCTTAACAGCTGCTTTACACCAAAACTTCAGGACTTGGCTTGATAAACACAACTGAAAAGTCCCAGAGGTCATTATTGATTACTAGACTAGAACTGCAAATGCATATGCCCTTGGTGGCTCTAAAATGCCACATTAAACAAGCCTCACCATCACAGAAAAGCATTTTCAAGACACTGCTTTAGGAAAGGATCACCCACAATTTTCAGAAAATTGTTACGGACCAGCTAGTAGCCCACTGCTGCCTAGTAGCTGAAAAATTTCTGGTACTTCACTAAAGAAAATAAAGTGCTTCACAGATCAATAGCTTAGTATTATAATTAACATCATAACTAAAAATACTGATATTGCCTGGTGAAAAGCACTGGCAGAAGTCAAGAGCTAGCAGTCATTCTGAAGATCAACCTTTGACGTTCCGGGTATTGCTACCAATTCTCTGATCCTATTTTAAGCAGCAGTGCAGAGTCGGTGGCTTTTTTTCTCCTTGGAGTTGTAACCAAAGGTTAGTCCATTTCTCACCAGTCTTCCGAGGTTATCAGATTATGCGCTCCTGTAACAATTACTAATTTCAATGCTCTAGATAATCCAGCAACTGCCAAGTCAGATTCAGGGGTATATATACAAATGAACTGGCCACCACCAACTTGAATAGTCAGTCAGGACAAATCATTCAAATACCAGTATGTACTTTGGAAAATTATATTCACTTGGTTTTGACAGTAAGTTGAAAGTTTATATTGGTTTATTGCAATGGAATGACAAAATCATTTAGTAAAAGATATTACATAGACACCCATAGCAGAATCTATGGTGTGCAAGTCAAGAGATCATGTTTTTGACTGCTAAGTATAGCCTAGAAAGCCAAAAATGAACCTGTCTTTTGAAATGTCCTTCAAAAGTGTCCAGACAGTCGCAATGGACTTCAACCTTTTTTGTAGAAACGAGGGGTTAGCTTTACACCGAACATGATACATGAGGAGCAGCCTGAGTAGGTGATGCAGGAGAGCTTATGGGAAACAAAAGCCGAGGTTACAGCTTTTGCCTTGTCTGCTTTTATGGGTTGCTGTATGTTAAAACATTCCACAGACCAGTCATTTGAACGTTGACTTTCCTCTCACTGTAAAAGAAGTCTAAAAGAAGCTAGATGCAAATGTCTATAGGGCACTTAAAGCAGAAAAGCCTTCAAACCTCTCCAAAGTACAAAAGAAGATACAAAGGTAGACCTAGGGCTCGTTTCCTTTGTAAGATGAGACAAAAGTGAACAGAGGTGTGGTTTCACCCAGTGGTGTTTTTTCGAGAGCAAAGAAACTGAACATAAACAGGAAAAGATTACAGACATAGGAGGAGGTATTACCCGGCAGAGGTAAAGGGCAACCGGAGAAAAGCATTAAAGGCAAATGAGACGTTTCTCTTTTGAAAACTCAGGTAGAACTCACTGAAGCATACACAGAACAACGACGGGTTTAATATGTCTGCTACTTGTTAAACTAATACAGCTGAATTTGAAAAATCACGTATGCACAGATTTTGCAAAAGGTATTGCACTATTGATGTAGCAGGAGCAGAAGGACGGTAACCTTCATTAAAACTAGGTTATGCGGTCATCTGCAGAGCTCTTGGCTGCAATGCAATGTGTATTTTCTGCAAAGAAGATTTCTGAGAGGGCACGACCTTTCTGAAGAATAGACTGGTATCCTGCAGAGCCAGGATCTGTGGTCAAGAATCAATACAGCCTTCTGGAGGTGTCTTGTTTGGTTTAATGGAGAGTGAGCAAAACAGCGTGAAATGAGGTACCAATCCATACCACTATTCAAATGTCATTTGAGGTGCCTTCAAGGTTAACAATGGTTGCTATCAAATAAGCTGTCAGAATGGCAGGAAGCTCTCGTTCACTGGGAGGTCTAAGGTCTAACGCGGTAATTAAACCTCGAATACGAAATACACTGTTCTCACGCAGTGTACTGGTGTGCCGGAGAATCCTAATGAACAGTTAGCACTGCTGCTGCTAACGGTAAGAAAACCCTTCCTTCTGCTACGGTGGCCTTGCCTTCTTGTAAGCGTCTGGTGCGTTAAGGGCTTTGTCATGTTTCTAGGACTGATGTTGAGAGAACAAAGTTAAAATTGTATCAAGAAGTTTTGGTTGGGACATGGTTGAGGCACCACAGAAAGCACCTAACTTTGCCTAGGATGTGGAACAAAATAACGTGCCTTTTGTTTTCTTTTGCTGTTGTTGACTGAAGAGATAAGACAGCAAAATACATAACTTCTGGACTAAAGACGAGCCAAGAGTGCAGCCTAAAGTAACCTTGGGTAATTACAGTGCTAAAACACACCCCCCTAAGGTAAAATTGATCATGCTAATTAGGGAACCTCCCCAAAATATTTCAGTTATTAGATAGCACACATATGCATGCTGTAGGATGAATAGGGACGTCCGACTGACTAACCAATCGAGTGTCTTGTGCTATTAAAAACAGAGTGTGCTTTGCAATGAGGGGTGTGCTGGCTGTGGTTAAACATCCGGCACGCTGCTCTGCAGAACAGATATCTCGACTCAGTGTGTGGACTGACTTTTTGCACACTGGGTGCAGAACGCTTATTAGGGACAACACGACCGTTCATTTGCAGTTTTCAAAGAAAAACTCACCGAAAGCAAAATAAAAAATAAATTTTTACCACTTGTCTCCGCCCCTATCCAGATGAAGCACATTCATTTTTCAGCTAGCTCAAAGTGCTTTAGAGGCTGTAACAGATACAGACAGAAAAAGCTGCCACAGAACAGAACCTCTCCAATGCATTATAATATCCTTCGGATCTGGATTTCGAAGTGTTGGGACACTGCGACTCTCTGCAGGTCTGCACAACCCTCAAAACAATTCAAGCGCCTTCTCCACCCTGGAAATTAATGTTGGTCGTTTATGGAAAGGCTATGGAATAGATTTTAAAAAAGCATCTGCTATATAGATGTCTTCATAGGGGAAGAAGATGATTATGAATAGGACTGATTGGAGCATTCCTGAATTTAAAACCGCTGGTCACAAAGAGAGATGCTTTCTCCAAAGGCGAGTCAAAGACTGCTGGCTGCCCATCAGGATTCAATGAAAGCAAGGGCTGGCAGCAGTCCCCTCTGCCCAAACTCCACACATCACATCACTGAAGGGCCAGCAACAGAAGGATACGGGATATTTTGAAAAGTTTAATGTTTCAAGGACAAAGTTCTGGTGAGTAGGCCTTTGATGAGCCTTGTTTTACTGCCTACCATCTTCAAACGGGCAAATCAGACCGGATTTCCAGAGTGCCAAAAGCCTGGCTGCAGCTCAAGAATACCGAGAATCATCAGACATTATTTTCCCGAGCTGAGGCAGTTGTATTCCATGATGGTTAGAAAGGGTCTCTGAAAGGATTTCTGAACCTGAGATTTGGCCTTAGACCTAAAAATGCAGACAGTATACAGACATAATTAGCCTAAAAGCTTCTGCGATTGAATAATTGAGCATATCCATACTGCAAACTAATAGAGGGCAAGGAGAAAGCTCAAGCATGGGATCTCTCATCACCCATTTAATCGCTTAATTGTTAGTTCCTTCTTGGCTCTGGTCACATCCAGGGCACTTGATACAGCAGCTGGTTTTAGTCACAAGACTGGGGGATATCAGGGCACAGTCTAACAAATACCCTGGAAATGCAGCACCCCAAGAGAAAAGGGAGAGCTTTCACACTTCTGGCCTTTGGCCTAATCAACTGTATTAGCCTGAGGTCTGGAACCAACCCCAGCATTATTAATTATTTTGTTCTTCAAGAATTTATTAAAAAAAAAAAACCAGGAAAAAATTTACATTATGCTGGAGTAGACATTGTATTTCCTTGAAGAAAGCAAAGTCTCAAAGTTGGAGAACGCTAAGCTTTTAGAGTAAATGATTTAATAGTCTTTTAACTGTGGAATATACAGAGCAATAATTCTGACAAAAGGCGACTTATCTTTCTGGGACAGCTATCAAATTGCTTGTGCAGATTAAATACGTGCTCCAAACTGTATGCACGCACATACTGAAATCACAAAGTACTGCTGGAAATGTCCGAAATCCTCCCTTGTGTAACTCCATTGAAGCCAGGGGAATTAAGCCTGGGAGACATTTGTCACATTTACAGGCAGATTTCAATCTCTGTGACAGCAGAACAAAGGCCCCCGGCAGCGGGAACTCTGCCAAAAGTTCTCAGAGAGACACAGCGCAAACCGTAGGCGCATGAGCCCCATTACCCACAAGTTCAAGCCCAAAGGCAGACTGGAACAGAGGTAGTACGAAAGGTTCGACCTACTGCCTTTTCCCTACTTACGTAAGTGAGATCAGGCAGGTTTTAAGGCTGCTCTCCCAGTGGGTCTCAGAACATTAGAGCAACCTATGATATCTTCATCAACTTGATAAACGCAAATGCCATGTCTCAGACCCGATCAGCAATGGACTGGGGAGAGACAGAGGAGGAAATAACTGCTCAGGACATTAAACTGTCCGATACTTCCCATACATTTCCCCTCCTTCACCCATCCCAGCTAGGACACATGAAATAGAAAATGCAAACTAAAAAATGGAGGGGTGAGTAAAATGAAGCACACACGGATTTCTCTCATAATATATGTGCAATGGACTTGTCACTTCCATCTAAAGCCTTCTGATGATGCCTGGTTTCGGGTGATCGTTAGGAAGTTAATAACAACAAAACGCTTACACATTCAGTGTCTGTTCCACTGGAAGGGAATGGGTACTGTTCCAATGAGAGGAAATTATTTCCCAAACAAACTGATACCTTAAACAACAGATGGAAGTTTGATGACAGCACCTGCTATACTTGCTTTTGCCTTACTCTGCTCTTGCCTTAATAAGAAGATTGCTGCTGAGCACTGACTCAACTGGCCCCTCTTCCTGTCTCCTCCACCTAAAAATTACTGCACAGAATGAAATTCTTAATGAGCCCTGGAGTGGCAAGGGGAAAGCATAAGTGTACAGACACACAGCCTCATCAAGTGCAACGGAGATATTAGAAAATGGATGTCACTCATTACTGTATTTAGAAGGCAAACAATAAAAGGAAACTAATGGCAAAATGAGTATTTTTTTTTAAATGATGGCATGGTAAAAATACGGTAAATGCAATTCAAAGGGAGAAATACTGACTAAAAAAACCATGGTTGATTAGCACAGTGGCTAATTTTCTTTTTCCTGTCAGTCTAAAACAGTGAGAGAGGAGTTGCCGTGCTCTCCTACAGATATTTTTCAGGAACTGATCCTTACAAATTGAAATCTCTAGGGAGAATCCTAAGTGCGGCAAGTCATTGAGTGCAAATCAGATACTTGGACAGTTTAAAAAAGTTATGCACTGCAGATTCAGTTATGCCACGATGCCACAAATCATGGAACGAATATCACAGCAACATCACTATAAAGGACAGTTGCCCATAGCTCCTGAGATAGGACACTGGGCCAAATTAGGGCAGTCCTTGCACTTAGAGCTGCAAAAAACCCAACCCAAAACAAAACAAAAACACATTTCTTGACTTGAGCAAATATCATGCATTAATGGCCCTATTTCATTGAATTTTTTTTTTTTGTCTATATATTCAGCACCAGGAAAAAAATCCTTCTTCCACAGCAGTCGGTATATAGAGTACTGTAGACTACACAGTCAACAGTAGAATGTCTGCTACTTTTTAGAAGAGCATGCAAACAAAATATGGCCTAGCAAGTGAAATAATATTAAAAAATCACAATCTTATGAGAGGGTCACTTACCAAATAAATAAATACATAAGTAAATAATTAAAACCAGCTGTTATGATAACTCAAGACACTCTATAAAAGACTGCTCTTCCAAAGAAGAGACAGTTAATGTCCATATGCTAACTAGATCTACTCATGAGTGCACTGGACGTTGACTACATAGTTGAAGCCTGCAGGTGATCAGTTCAGTTAATGAAGAATGGAATATAGTAAATAACTTCACATAGGTTTGCACGAGATAGGAGATTGAATGAGAAACACTGAACTATGGTAAACGATCATTTATATCAGGAACAGAAGGCATAAGACTTGTAGTTTGGAATAGGACATTTATCTAGACTTTACATTAAGCTTACCAGGAAACAATGCGTGTAAGTTTAAAGTAAAGGGTATTTTGTAGAATTAAGAAGTAGTGGTATATAACACGATTATTCGTTCTACAAGTTCTCCAGTGGAGGTTAAGATTTCAAAAATTTAATAGAGAAGAACCCTAAAGACCCAAATTTCATACTGATTTGCCTTCCAATTTTTAACTAATTGACATGCCTTTCGCTGAAATTGTTTGCAACAGGATTTTATTGCAATGAAATTTGCATGCTCACTGAGGTCCTTTTCTCTGTAGCTTGTTTTGGTTCTTTTTTATCTAAACAGTGTAGGATAAGGCAAATAGAGTTGGAATCAAACTCTTATATCGAATCTATTTAGGAAGTCACACCTTTTCTGAAGTCCTTTTAAGAAGGCTTTGTCAAACATTCATACTGGGTTAACTTCAAATATTGAACGACCCAGAAAGACTCCGCATCAACCAGAAAGCAGATCTTTCCCACTACTTCTATTCTTCTGGATCCCACGCTCTTGAGGTACTACACATATCTGGAAAAGCAACAGGTACCTAAGTAGAAAGTCAGTACAAGAAAAGAAAGACGGTTTCAGGTAGAAAGAATGAATCTCGGATGAATGGCACACTTATTAGGAGAACAAGTTGTCACATGCAAAACATGCAGCTAAAAACTGGAAAGCTCTCAAACACAGACATTACCAGCAGGCATAAGCATTTTCTTATTACTAAATTTACATAAAGAAAAACTGTTCATTAAGGATGTCAGTGGGTTTGGTTTGGGTTTTTTTTTTTTTTTGAATAAACAATAACATTGCAAATGTAAGTTCCAAACTTCCAGTGTATACAATGCTACTGAAGCCCTTATTGTTCCCATACTTTAAAAAAATAAATTGGCTAAGAACATCACATAGATACACATATGTAAGTTCAGGTATTTAATTGCAATGATCACATTTTAACATCTCAGAGAATGTAAAAAACCCACACCGATAAAGCAACTATTCATATATTACGAGTCATTTTACTAACATTGGGAGGGACCTAGCTATGTCAGAAGACTCATACTTCTGTTTCTTTGAGAATTCAAACACAAGGATGATGCAGCACAGCATTAGAATCTCTGGGGCACACATTTTAGTAGATTCCTATTCTAAAACCACTTTTATTCTTTCTCTGCAGTGATAAAGAAAATATAAGATGTAACATTTACATTTAAGCATGAAGGTGACTCTTAGAAATGCCTATCTCCCTTAGCTACTAAGGAAGCCTAGGGCAAATAGTTTAGGAAGATCAAGAATATTCCAAAAACTAGGTGTGATGAAAATTGCTACTAAGACAATAAATCCAGAAGAAAGGTAAGTAAACCAAGTCACATATTTTTAAGGCTTATCACTAGGTATTGTGAATTCCAATATCACTTATGATCTAGGGAGTCTCCCACACCTTGGTGGGTTATCTTGCATTTACAACAAATGATCCAAGGACTTAGAACCCATGGCCTAGAAGTCTCATTATGACATGTTTTACATGTACAGAGCAGTACGGAAAAGCATAAACTGTATCAGAAAGCAGGATCTAGAAACCAGCAGAAACAATGGACAACAGGGGAAAGAAATTAGGGAGCTACAATATACTTCCCCCAAACCAGAGTTTAGACAAAATTACTCTAACACTGAGCTCTTACATTGCTGCAGCAACCAGTACTTCAGATTGAACGGGAAGATATCCATCTCTTCTTATTTTTACTGTCACGTAATCAAAGCTTTGTTTTCTTTCCTAACTAAAGGTGTGCACATGGGTTGCATGCGAGGGCCCTCAATCTAGCCTGCACAGAAGGAAACAACCCCAGTCAGACTGCTCATGCCATGCATTGCCATCAATATCACCTGCCCTTCGATCCGTACATTCCTGGAGCCTGCTAGTGCTACTCAGGGCATGTGGTTCTTAAGCCTATCCATCAGACGCAAGAGCATGGTCACAGCCTTCCAGCAGGTTACACATGGGTGGACGGAATTTAGTAGAAGCACTCTTACTGCTTAAGCAGCTTATGCCAGAGAGAGCTCAGGCAGGAGAGAGCTGGGGCAGGATCGGTAGGTACGGTGGGTCTGGTAAAGCAACATTGCTTCACTCTCCAGCCAAGCATGTTTTAGCTGGAAAATCTGAGAGACACATTAAACATGGAGGTCTACGGTGCCATTTTTGCAAAGTCTCTGCCAAGGTCAAATCATACTTCCAATAATATTGACTGTGCTCTGTCTTGCATGTCATTATTATGTAGGTTCTTTTTTATCCTTGTAAATTATCACTCTTTCTCTCTATGACCCAGGATGCTTCAAGGAGAGCTGGAACTTCACTATCTCCCTAATGTATCATTGTAAGGAAAAAACATTAAGAAAGAAAACAGTGGGACTCAGGAGCGGGGGAGGCTATCCCACTGATTTGATAGACTCAAAAGGCTAATCTTCAGCTACATCTTGCTCATTAGTCTAAATATACATTTAAAACATCAATGTGCTTAAAAGTAATTTGTCAGTACCCGTTAAGAATGTGCACTGCATATTTCAGACATGTCTTGATAGTAACAGGCGCTGAAAAGCAGGCACTGTTCATCGTTTTAATGAGCGGTTTTCCCTTTGAGTGCTCTGTGAAGCTATGATGCACCATAAAGTGACACTGGCATGCCCCGTGGACATGCAAGAGCAACCCGTTCTGTGAAAATCGGGCAATTAAAAGGCATAATGTGTGAGTATGGCTTCAAAGTAGCTATTCTTTTAGGTCTTATTTGCTAGTCCTGCTTCTTCACATTGATACAAGGGAGGTGAGGCGGTCTAAGAAGACCTTTCTGATATTGCCCACCTAGACTGGAATGTGGACAGCTGAAAAAAAGGAGCCACTATAAGGTTATTATTCCACCCCTGATACATGATACACTTTTCCACATCATTCTGCTAATGTAGATACACTGTGCAAGTAAATATCCTGCAGCAGATTGATTAATTGCATCTGCCAGTTAAGGACAGAACTATGGCTATACCGCTAATCATCCCCGGCCCCCAGGCCATGCAGCGTGAACCTCCTTATCGGCTGGACTGCAGCACAGTGGCCTGCAGTTCAGTCCCACTCCCTCACGCAATGTCTCTGTGGCCGTTAGACATAACTGTTTGGTTTTTTCAGAAGTTGTTTTGGTTCAAATACCTGAAATAACAGGAAGGCCGTTGTGCTATCTGTCAGCACAGAGTGGTGTGTACACAGCACGCTGCTAAGGGAACAAAGGATATGGCATCAGGACAGACGGCGTGTTTGAAAGTACACGGCCCGTTGGGATAGCGCAGAGGACTGTGGAGGGCAGAAGAAACCAAACTTGGCTGGGTCCTGGCTGAGGAACAATTTGTCCTTAGAATGGAGCATCTCCTGAACTGCAGCTGAGTCCACCTTGGAGGGAGGAAACACTTTGGTTTGCTTCACTGGAGAGCCTGGGAATTAAGTAACATATCTACCACTTCACAAAGAAGCACCTGATTTATTTGACATTGGCACCACATCCAAAGTGCCCTTTTTAACTGAAACGGCAGGAACCAGTTGTATAAGTATACATCTGATGTGCCAGCAGTTCCGTACAACGTGAAGGTAGGAGTAGAGGGTTGCGCAGCTAAGGGCAGGGCCAGCAGTGGAGGAATGATAGCATGACAGTTAGGATTGTGGTTGCTGGTAGATGAAAAGAAGCTTGACCTGGCACACTGCTCACACTGTTACTGTGGAAGTGCCATCTCCTTTGCTCTTAACCAAGCCAGATGGAAGTGACTGGATGTAAAGTGCTCCCCTCGGGGCAGCAACCTAAGTGGAAAGTATCAGCATGAATACCAGTGGTGAATCACAGAACCTGAGAATCATTTGGTTGGAAGAGACCTTTAAGATCATTGAGACCAACCGTTCACCCTGCACTGCCAGGGTCCCTAAACCATGTCCCTCAGTGACACATCTACATGTCTTTTGAACACTTCCAGGGATGGGGACTCCACCACCTCCCTGGGCAGCCTGTTCCAATGCTTGACCACCCTCTCTGTAAAGAAATTTTTCCTAATATCCAACCTAAAACTCCCCTGGCACAACTCGATGCCATTTCCTCTCGTCCTATCACTTGTTACATGGGAGAAGAGACCGACCCCAACCTCACGACAACCTCCTTTCAGGTAGTTATAGAGAGTGATGAGGTCCCCACTGTGTCTCCTTGACTAAACAACCCCAGTTCCCTCAGCTGCTCCTCAGAAGACTTGCTCTCTAGACCCTTCACCAGCTTTGTTGCCCTTCTCTGGACACACTCCAGCACCTCAATGTCCTTCTTGTAGTGAGGTGCCCAAAACTGGACACAGTACTCAAGGTGTGGCCTCACCAGCACCGAGTACAGGAGGACAGTCACTGCCCTCCTCCTACTGGCCACACTATTGCTGATACAAGCCAGGATGCTGTTGGCCTTCTTGGCCACCTGAGCACACTGCTGGCTCATATTCAGCCAGCTGTCAACCAACACCCCCAGCTCCCTTTCTGCTGTGCACCTTTCCAGCCACTCTTCCCCGAGCCTGTGGCATTGCAGGGGGGTGTTGTGACCCAACTGCAGGATCCAGCACTTGGCCTCGTTGAATTTCATACCATTGGCCTTAGCCCATCGATCCAGCCTGTCCAGATCCCTCTGCACTGCCTCCCTACCCTCAGGCAGATCAACACACCCTCCCAGTAGTGTTTATTTAAAAACATAAAGACCATGAAGGCAACTCCATGCCTCTAACAGGGATACAGCATACTCCTAGCTCTTGCACAATGGGCAGTAGCACATGTGCAACTGGATTCTACTTTCAACAGGGTGAATTAGAGGGTTGCCAGGCTTTGAGCATGGTTTACTTTCTGTATCATGCTATAAAAATAAATGCACAATAGTACTTTGAACTGAAAAGAGCAATGTATCAGGATTGCACGGGCACTACGTGGGGCTCTGAGGACCCCCCACAGACGACTGCTGTGACACACAACACAGTTGCTCCTCTTCAGTGGAGGCTAGCCATGACCAATGTGAGCCAGACCACCCTACCTCACTCCACTGAAGAGGCAGGGAACACTCTGGGAACTGATGCATTTAGCCTTGTAGATGTAGCCTACAAATGACAACAGCTGAATAAATGAGCATGCGAAAGGTAAGCACTCATGACGACTTCGGAGTGTCAGATAATGCTTGTTCTTATGTTTAGAGGTTTCTCTTGTCTCATTACTGATTTAATCGTATTTATTTATTACTTACCGAGGAATTGCTGTTCACCAGAACTAAACACAGAGGATAACAGCTGCATACCTACATTTTTGCAGTTGTTTGCTAGAGATTTTGGGACTGAATTAAAAAAACCCAACACCCTGTCCACCAATAACTGATGGCTAGCAAATGACTGTTGCACGTCCTTCAGAAGACCATGTAATCTCCCTTTTAAAATACCACCTTCAACTTTGTTCTAAACATTTTTCTATCTTAGGCTGTACCTACTACTGCTATTACATAAGCTGCCTTTTAGACTATCAATAACAGCACAAGAAACCTCTGCTAGTGCCTCGTTGCAGATGAAAAAAGGAAGGAAACGCAGAAGAGAAGCAGCATGGAAATGTATGCTGTAAAAGCCAGTGGTTGAAAGAAATGCTTTAAATAACGTCTATGTATTTATAAAAGGAATCAGTTCACGCTTTGTGGAAATATCCAACTGAAAAGTTCATAGTCATTATTTTTTCTTAATAAAGCAACTAAAAGGAAAAAGTAATTAGTGCCAGTATCTTCGTAATTGCTTGGATGCAGCTGATCAGTTAATAAAGTACTTGGGAACGTATTCTTTTGTCTGGACTAGAATATTTGGTGTATCAACATTATTAAGAGTTCGTGGTATAATTATGGAATATTACTCGGCAGAAAATAATCTATGAACAGGAATAATTTTATGTATCTGCAAACATTTTTTTTCAGATGAATGACAAGACTTAGCTTACCTACAGCTTTTAGAAAATTCAGATTCATTCAGCAGTATTTCAACAACACTGCAGTTTTCAGGAAACAAAAGAGTGTTTGAATTCAGAGAGTAAGCCTAAGAGTGAATGCACAGACATTCCTTTAAAGACCCCCATTTTGATAAAGTATTAAGAAGAATGGCTAAATTAGTCAGTATAAATCTGCACAGACACCTTGCATCTGTCAACTTATATTCACTCGAATAAATGGTATCAACATTACAATAAGATCCCACAAATTTTGAATACTGAGTGGCAACCAAAGCAACATTAACAATTATGCCTTTTAAGTTCATATAACAATTTACTTAAAGCAAAGATCAGGTTTTTCTCTTGTGTTCAAGACGTCTTTCACACCTCACGAAATGCCAGAGCAACAGCTGCTTTCAAAGCAAGTTAGATGCTTCCACTGTTAAACTAGGCTGTAACAACTTAACTGATTTAATTGGCCTTTACAAATTTTGATGGGATTTGCTCTGGCGTTAAAACACTGTAAGAAAGAGCCTATTTTACCACAACTCTCTGTATTCTACATCAGTGAAGAAAGAAATTGTCACTGGAACTTTAGCTTCTGAAGAGGGTGTGGATTTTACCGTTTTCTGCAAGTTTCCGTAAGACACACTGTGGGCTGCCTGCGTAGTCACTACACAAAAAAAGACTGGTTCTCCTGAGCCAGACTTCTATCAATTTTATTCCTGACAAGAGCAGCAAAGGCAGCAAAGAACAGTCTGGGGAGACATACCAGGAAACAATAAACATAGTATTAAAAAGCTTGCAAAAGGAGAATTATCCACTTTGAAGTCTCTGCTGCACTGCTTCCACCTTCCACTCAAAGGCAAATAAATTCTTCATGACAGCTCCTAATGGCCTCCACAGTTGTTCCTTGAACTTGACCTCAAATTACAGGGTAATAAAGGGCTAACATCCCTTGACTGACTAAATGAGGAGGTGGGTCCTCCCAGTAAAAGCATGTCTTTCATTACTTGCCCTTTTCTTTGGCTCGTCCAGTGAAGTAATATCTCACAACTACAACTAAATTGCTAACAATGAACAGATTAATATATCTTTACTCCACTTAAATCATTCCCTGTAGCATCACTGTGGTAATGCTCCAGAGCCGAGTTACAGTTCGTTTGTTTAAAAGTTAGCAATGTAGTAATAACAACAACCCTTCCTCCAAGTAAGGATACCAAGAAACTTGGTATTGCTATCTTTGTAACATCACACTGTCAGGTCTCTTTTTCCTGATTATTGAATTTTTTGCACAACATATAATTGTATTTCTGTCGAATGCCACTTCTATTCGTTATTAGCTTGTTAAATTTTGTTCTCCCTCATAGGAGGCCACCTATATATATCCTGAAAATTTTAGAATGACGTCTGTGAATACCTCTGTCCTGACCTGCTTTCAGCTTGACTTCCCCACAAAGAGGAATGTAATCTAAATTTAGTTGATACAAACAGACGAGAATTCGCCTGGATATCCACATTGCTACAGGTGAATTTCTGCCAAAAATAACTATTAAATTCAGATGAAAGTCTGTCTTATTCTGCCCTATTTTCACGCACGCAAGCTTCTTTAGAGGAACTTGTGTGTAACGATGCTAGAGGCTTGATCCTCCTAAATGCTGAGGTCAAAGATTATGTGATCAGTTTTTAAGGGTACTGATGTCCACTGTGCTTCAACATCACTTTGAAAATGCAAAGAGTTATTCAAGGCAACCACACAGCCTTTAAACTCACTGGAAACAATATTCTTACCTCAGCTGACTTAAACCAGTGGTTCAAAAGTGGTGCAACTCTTGTATAAAATGGTTATTGCACCTTATGTTCTTATTGCCTTACAGCGCATGGGAGCTGACCTACTGTAAATGAAAGACAAGCCAGGCTTAAGCTAAACTCAGTAGGAAGTGAGGCAGAATAAATAGAGGTTTAAAATCATTACAGATTCCACATATGAAGAAAGGAACCTCCTTATGCACACTCGTCCTTGACACAGGAAAATGATGGAGATGCTCACTTCCTTCTCCCCAGGCATCCACTCGCGGGATTCTCCTCTTTTAAACAGTTAACAGCTTGACATGAATTTTACAAAAGGAAAGACTAAGTAGCATGATTTCTAAAACAGAAGACATGAGAAATCAAAGTAATTTCCTAAACTATTTCACTAAGAAGTGCCGAAGTTGATTTTGTTTTCATGTTGATGAAGTCAACATGTTGATTGCATTAATCCATGCAGATCATTGATTTTACCACATCCTCTGCATATAAATGGGAATGAGATAAATTAAAAAGTAAATATACATTCTGTCCAATAACTTTCATGGTTTTTTTCCAACCAGTAAGTATGTGAATAAAGATATTTTCTACTCTTTTTATATCTGATATTCTATAACTGTTCTTTCTGAAAGTAAAAACTAGAACAGTTCTTAGTTTGGGGTAGGAAGATTTTCACACATACATGGTTCCTTCCACCTACACATCTCAAATCAAAGTAGTTACAAAGTTATTTCATTAATCTGTTGCATGAACCCTGATCCGTTTATTTGATCTTCATCAACTATTTGATGCACGTTGTAAAAGCAATTCTATGAGAGCAGGCCCATTTAATTTCCTTTTTCACTCTTTTTTTTTTTTTTTTTGTTAAGTTTATCCTCCTCCTCTTGGAAAATACTGGGGATTCCTTTTTGCCAAGAGTAACATGGCTTGTTTTATCAACATTCTGAGGAAATTAAAATTTCACATGAAGTAATTTTTTTTCATTGGTAGATGTTCAGCTTCGTCACTGGAGAGTGGGTATAACTTTTCTCAGTGAGTTGTAAAACAGTCTCTGACACATTTTATATCCAGGATAGTATGATGAGGTATTGCTTTCTGAGTTACAGTTCTTTCCTGCTGAATTTGTACTTTATTATCATACATGAATGTTTTTAAAACTTTTGGCAATCAAAATACCATTTCCATACTATTTTCTATCACGTGAAATCACATGAACAAAGGTACAAATATTGCCCTACATTTTCCACACACCTCTCTTGCAAAATGGTGTTAAGGAGTATAGACTGGATCATAAGTATTTGCTGATCTTGTTTTACTGACTGTAGAACAGACCGCTGTAAAATGTACGTGTGTTGGCTATTAAGATATCGTGACAAGCTCCAGGTACATAGCAAAATTTAAAAAAACCCACGACAATAGAAAATACGACTATGAGTCATGAGATGGCATTTTTGAGTCAGCACTGAGCAAATGCCCAGACTGGTGGTGCTAGAGGCAGCGTCTTTTACGTCAGATATGGAACTGTGGGTCTGATGGCTTATAATTCAAGGGTCCCATGACACTTTTTTCGAGGAATTCAGGGAAATAAGGTCCAGCATCCTGGCAAGATTCCAGTCCTGGTAATCACATTATATCACTCAGTTTTTCCTGTAAATTGCATCTGGGGAAAAGAGTTCATCTCCTTTTTAACAGTTATAAGGAGAAAAACTCAAACCCCACTATTCTCTTGTTGCTAACAGGAAGGGATGTAGTGCTTCTAATAAAAAAAGAAAAAAAAGACTATGTGAAGACTCTGGGGCAGTGCAGGACAAATGTGAGGTATTGGTTTTAATCAAAAAGAGAAAAACTGTTTTTCCTATAACATAGTTTTTTTACTCATTCTCTTTCAAAACCAGCATGTATTCATCAGAGCAACTCAAAGCAGCAGAAACAAATAGGATTTTGCAGATTCCTCACAAAAATAATTTACCCATTCTAGGTCTGGTGATTCCCCCAGAAGAGATTCGATTTGATTATATTTGTTAGAGTATTTGACAGCTCTTAGGGTTCAGTCCATGCAGTCTTCACTGATCTTAATGTAGTGAGAATGCTGTGGATAGTCACCTTCAGAGCGCGTAGTAGACAGAAATCTTCTGCCATCTTCCATTGTTCAGCTCGTTCTTGGGCTAAAATATCTAGTGGCTATTTTTCTTGCATTACTTTCATCATGTCAACACCAACCTGGATTTCTGACACAATTCTCCAGCAACTAGGGAGACCAAAGAAATGAGTGCAGTTACAAAGTACCACTTTAGGCAGGTGACACAACATTTTTCGGTAAAAAATTGGGCATTTTTCCTTAAGGAATATAGTGAAAAAGGAGAAGGAAATTGGAAGGCAGAGCTTTACTACAGCTTGGGATTCAGGGTCAAGGGACCTGCCCTGGCCTGAAAGGGACCTTAAAGCTGCTCAAGAAACGATCCACACGAATGAAGGATGCTGATCAGTTTCAACCCTGGTACCTTCTAGAGTGCCAGATGGTAATACCCCAAATCCCAGGGTTAGAGAGAGATCGTGTGTCCCTCCTTTAAATATGTGTTCGTAGTGAAATACCTCAAAGTCTCTTTGCATCCTCTGGGGTGGAAGTGGAGGGGTAGGAGGGAGAGCCCTACCTTGCTACAAGAGCTATTGCTACTAGAATCAGCAGAAAGTCCGCAGACAGAAAGTCTTCCTCTGTCACCTCCAGTTAGCTATTTCTGTCCCGAATTATTTTAAATGGGTACAACTCCCACATTTTTGCTTTTTGCGTATGCCTCAGTATTATTTGAGGGCTATAAGGGTGTAAAAGTCATCTAGGTAGTTTCCAGCACTCAAAAAGGTAACAAATGAATTTTTAAAGGAAACATTCTGAAGCTTGTTATTCCAGAGGCAAATTGTTAACCTTTTCACTATGTAATGGTCTACGGACCTGAAGAAAAGAATAGGATGTGGATCAGAGTACCTTTTATTTTCTCCCTTTATTCTTTAGAGATTCAATTCACCTCCAATTAAATGGCAAATCTTTCTTTGCCATTAAGTTTTGCAAAAATAGAGCCTAGGATTTAAATATCATTTACATCACAGTCAAAAGAATAATCATATAAATAAGAATTTATGAATAATTAATCACAACTGCTATTACATTAGCACAACACTATTTTTAATTTATGGGGACCACAATGGCATCTTTACCAACCTGGCAAGGGGCAAGTAGCAATTAAATCAGCACACTGATTAACTGATGAGTCATTGTATAAGCATACAGAGATTGATTGATTGATTGATCGATTGATGAATCTTTTCATCGTGATCATGCCACTGTGATCATTCCTGAACAACAAGGAAAACCTTGTGTTACAAACAGCGTCCTCAACCACAAAAAGATGATAGAAGTCCCCAAAATACAGAGAAGTATTGTTGATGTTATTTTCACTGAAAGGGAATTATTTTGCTCTCAACAAAAGAGGGGATGAAACCTAAACCCTGCTGCTGCTGCCATAATCTGCTGAAGGCTTCAGTTCAACAGGGAGAGAACAGCTCTGCTGATGTGCTCCAGTAATGATACTTCTTCCCGAAGAGTAACTGAAACTTTGAAAACACTCAAAACGTGTCCGTTTTTACATTCCTGATAGTGAAAGAAAATGCACTGGTTTTCTTCTGAAAATGTCAAACAAGACACACACTCTAGTTTTGTGCCTTTTTTTTTTTTCTTTCCCTACCCGGATGTCTACTAATTCGTACAGTGCCATGGAAACAGAACAACTGACTAAAAGCATAGTGAAAGACAGAGCAGCAGCTACAAAAAGGAAATTTGAAGCGGCAGCTTTTGGGTTCGTGTTTCTTTCAGGTAGTAGCACATGAAACTGATACTTTTACTGTATTTAAAAGCATTGATCTCCATTTTTCTACGATACATTAGGCTGGTATTTCAAAAGAAAATATTGTAGATGAAGGTGGCTGGAATATTCAAAAATAATTTCTCATTTGGCTCGCAGAACTGAAGCTTTCCAGAGAAACAGAGCGTTGCTTTTAGCAAAGACAGAATCACTGGTCATCATCTGGGAAAGGGAGCACATATTCACCTACATCCCATAGGCTGGTGGTCACCAAGCTCATACGTGTTGTTGGAGAGACAGGTGACACTGCTCTTCTTCCTGATTCAGACATATAACTTCATCTTTATAGACTTGTTTTCATTCCAAAGGATACTGGTTTTACGCCAGTGCCATACTGGGGAAAGCTTTGAAATACCAGATGTGTCTTAAGTTTAAAAAAATTGCTTCCTTTCTTGCTTTGCTTTCAAGACCTAAATATTGCCTACAAATACAGAAAAAATCGTATTATTTACAATCTGCTTTCTATTCCCAAATTATTCAGATAGGGGTATTACGAAAAAAGAAATTAATGCTATGAATTTTCATCCTAACTTTATATAAATTTATGCTGTAAATTGACTACTAAAGATAGAATATATCTTTACCGTACAGTTAAATTTTAGTAATTGCCTTTTATTTTGTTCCACTACTCAAACTGATCAAGGCAATTTCTTAATACCAAAAGATGTGTAGAATACCACAAAAAGACAACAAATGCTTTAGCAGAAAAGACAGAAGTTCGGTTATGAAGAAGGGGCTGGAGGCGTGTTCATGTAGTCATTAAATCAAATAAGAAGATGAATTAATACAGACAGCTTCTGAGCCCTTCATTCCAGAGTGTAATTGGAGTCCTTCAAACACACGTCTTATTTTAAAATACGTCCCTTCAAAACCGTGCAAAGCATTCTGCTCCAATACCCACATCTTTACCTGGGGATCAAGGGAGAGTCACACAACCTAAGTGAAGGGTTAACAGAGAGGTAGCTCGGACATTTCCACCATTGTCAGCAAGGAGGAAGGCAGTGTTTTGCAGACAGCAAATAGGTCTTCAGTGGGTCATTGTCTGGAGATGTATATCTAGTTCCAGTTTTTACGTGGATAGCGGAGGGCCACCATGTTTTCCACCTGGGAACTTCAAAATCACAGAATCAGTCACAGATTGGTTGAGGTTGGAAGGGACCTCTGTAGGTCATCTTGCCCAACCCCAACTGTGCTCCGTACGTAGTTTCTCGGATAGGTTATGTTTTGGTTAAATGACTTGGAAACGGGCAGCTGTTGCCAACGCTCTGTCTCCCAGGTGGCACCAGGGAAGGACACTGTCCAAACAGTTCCAGAACAGCGCGAACGCAGGGCACCACCCTGCCCAACGGCAGGCGGCAGGCAGACGTGGGCACACGGCTCTGCTGGGCTCTACAAGTGCCTGCCTACCTCTGAGGTGGGATGATTAAAAAATATGCAGAGAGAAGCAGAGGCGGCAGGCAACAGAACAGCCAGGTGGAGGAAATGAATCTGCGAATAAAAGCGCATCTCGTTACCACACTGTGCTTCGGGAACGGTACTTTGACACAACCCTATTTATTTCACAGAGCAAGTACAAAGAGGGATTCAACCTCCTTGTCGTTTTCTCCTCTAATACAAAGGATCCTCTAGACTCTAATTACTAGCTAACTTCTCGCATTAAGAAAGGGAAATGCTAGCAGGAGACACGGAATTTATTTTTAAGAAGATAAAATTGTGAGCAGGTTTTTCTGATCAAACGAAAGAACAGAAGCAAGCACGTTTAAAAACTCCAAAATGGACATAGTAATTTTCAATAAGACTAAAAGACAAGAGGTACAAAAGTGGATCCAAGCAGCATCTGGTGATTTCTGAGAACAAACAAGATGCTGACTTTAAAAACAATGCTAATCCTTTGTTGGATTAGCAGTTATCAAAGGCTTCAGTACAAAAGAAAGCATCAGAGGAACTGATGAAGTGACCAGCAGCCTGCCTGGTCATAATTTTAAAAGTTTTCCGTGAAATAACCAATGCTAGGCAAACTTTTGCTCTGACTTTGCTAATGGAAGTGACCTCTAACTTGAACTTAAAAGCTCAGAAATGTTGTTTCACAAACACAGTGTCAGTCAGTCATCTGGGTACAAAATCGAGCTTGCCATAATACTTTAACAGATATTATAAGTCGTCTATTTATAATATACTGACACTCAAAAGAAGAAACACGAGGCTGTTCCAACTCAAAAAGTCATCTTTTTTTTTTTTTTAATTTTGCAGAGGAAGAATTTTCTTTGAATTACAGCCAGAAGGGATGGTTGTAGGGGACAGGCACAGGGTTCCTAACAGTCACTCCAAATTGGCTAGACATGTCAGACCTCCGGGGCCCAAGGTTTTCTCCAAAAACTTGCCAATACTCTGCAGATCTGGCACAATCCTTGTAAGAAATGCTTCAGTGTAAGCAGTTAATTCGAGTTGGCCAAAGCCCAAGCATGAGAATTGAAGCTGCTGTCAGGCAAGAGAAATGAATGCAAAGGCTGTTCCGAGAAATTCAGCGTGGTATACCCAACTACCAGCCTATGTCCATGTAAAGAATTAAACAAAGAATTAGCGGATGACTTGCTACTTTTAGCCTGTTATTACACCTAGATGTAGCTAGCTTACACTAGCTATACTAGAAGCAACACATCTAAAAATTGTGTGAGGCTATTTACCTGTCTTCAAACTGAGTGGAAATAAACCTCATTTGTTTTGAAGTATTGATAATTGACTTTATGCTTACAAAATTAACACTGAGGTGGTACGAAATTACTAGATCCAGTGGATCCTTGTAGAAATGAAGAGCTTTATATCATTCTAATCTTACTAGTGCATCTTTGGGTTCGCTGTACTTACATCGATTTCTGCACCGACTGAGTGAGAAACCACTTCTGTTATGAGCAGAGAAAATTAATTCCTGGAAAGACCTCTTGCAGGTGTTTCTGGTTCAGCATTCGTGCTTTTGGGACATTTCTAGAGCTGAACAAATGTACCAGAGAAGACAGCACAAGAATGAAAAAGAGCATGAGAAGTCAATGGTGCTTTACAATAAAAATTTGGATTTCAGGGTGGTTTTTTTTTTTTTCTTTTTTGTCTTCTTTAGAGAAGAAAACCCAACACAAGGTGATGGCAATGCTTAAGTTACTAAACTGCTTTCAGTGTTATCTGTGCTGGAAGGAGCTTGGGGCTAGGGTGAGCTTTATTCCCTTTCAAGAACTCTCGAGTCAAGCACCTAAGAAGGAACGTAATAGATGGTTTGAAATTTGGCAGTGTTACAGTAATGTCACAGGCGTGAGGTTCAAGTGGGGTAATGCTTAAGTCTTAACCCTCCAATAATTCCACACTGGAAAACCATAAATAGTGCCCTAAGTAGAACAAATAATTCATCTTCGAAAGAACACTTGTGCTCCAGAAGACTTGGCTACTTGTCTCAACAATCACAGAACAGAAAATTCTTTGAAAACAAACGGAAGTTTGCTGCAAAGTAGGTATGAAACAAACAAATAAACAAAACCGAAACAAATAACGCTAATCAACTGACGAATCAAATGACTGAAAAACACATTGGAAAACTGAAATCTACCGTGAGTAACACAGTCAAGCATTTCCAGCTGTGACAGGAGAGTATAGTAGAGATATCTACACAAACTGCTTAATCCACTCTCAGACTCCCCGAAGTGTCTTAAAATTTGGCTTGCGTTGATGTAAAAGGTCTCTATCTGACTTTGATACGGAGATCAGTTTTCTGGCTTTCCAGAAATATTGAGCCAACACTCAAGATCATTCCTGGCATGTCATGCTGAAGACTCATTTTCTCAAAGGCCTTTTCATTTTAAATGCTATGGATGTATCTTCTCTCCTGCTTTTACAGTATCATCAAGGCTCATCAGCAAGTTCGTGTGGAAATAAGAGAGAAGTAGTTTGTTAACAACGTAATATTGTCTGTCTTTTCTAAGGGCTCAATATGGGATAAATTGTAAGATTTGGATGCATGTTTGTGGTGCTTCATCACATATCAAGAGAATGCTTAAAATAAAGCAGATCTGAACATACAGAACTGTTATCTGGGAGTAGGCGAGAGGAAGCTCTCTTTATGGGTACGGGTACTGCCTGAATGCAGTGAAAACAGTGTATGCGAACAAAGAAATCTATGAACTTGCATGATGATTTAAAAATTGCTGGTGACTTAGTCCTTCCAAAAGCTACGCTTCAGCTTTCAGATAAATTTACTTCTCTGTTGAGTGAAATGCTAACAGAAAGTAGACTATGAAGACACAGACCGTAATCACCAAAAGGTTTTGCTGTATTTGGTTATCAACTCCTAATTTACACAACAAGCCTTCAGACACCTTTGTCTAGTTGGTCATCCTGATGCTATGTTATAACCAATAGAGAGAAATCAGCCCCTCCAGCGAGAAATGTGAGATGACTAACAGCTCAAGACAGAAATGATGCAAGAAGATACAGATCTTTCCACAACACGGCTCCCAATAAAATAAGTATGAACAGAATTGATAGATTCGTGCAGTGACTGAGAAAGGTAGGCACTTTACAGAGACTATCAAAGGCCTTCTGTGCTTCCAAAATTATGTCATGTCCCCGTGTTTCAGGTCCCACTTTAAAGCCCCATTCTCAGGGGTGCAAGGCACTCACTGGGCTTGCAGATTCAAAGCAGGATTTTGCAAGAGAAATGAGTTAGACTTGATGTCTAAGAACAAAATGACAGATCCTCAGTCTTTTGAAGATCTCGTGGCAGAGATCGGGTCTTTCTTTACATACACTTATCAGATTAAGGTGTTTGATCACACCCAACTATTTTTCAATTATGGCAAACCATGCAGCAAGCTCATAACAGGTAAGCCAGAGAACTTAGCTAGATCACACAGAATTTCAGGGAAATAATCCAGGTTGAAAACAATATTAAATTTAACAATGTATTTCTTTTTTCTATATAAAGGATATTATATAAGAGTCTACTTCTGACTTGGATCCTTACTGGTGTTTAACCACAATGTCAGTCTCCACTGTGAAGCTATTACATCTCAATGAGAAGCTTCGGAAGAAATTGATATTTCAGTGAAGTTGTACATCAGTGTATGTGGTTCATTACAAAGTGAAATGTGCTCTTTTGCATTTAAATGGGCAAGGAGATGAAAACATTAAATTGTGGTTCATTACAAATAAACATAAGACTGTCCATTCATTATACGCTCTCCCCCTGACTCAGCTGGTGAGCAACCAAATCACTAATACAAGCTGGGGATATGTGAAAATCTGGTGTCTTGATACCATTTCATAGGATTGTGCCTTTACTACACTTACAGAAAGCTGCTGATTTGCATCCTGCAGAGTAACTAATATTCTGTAGCTAATTGTGTGCACTGCCATGACAGAACATCTAAAGAAGGACATTACTGCACATGTCTCAGAGGGAATAGGAAGATACTTCATTTAGAGCCACCCATCTGTCTAGTCACGGCAGAATTACATACGAGCACAATGCACAGATTGGTGTGTCCTTCAGGAACAGCTCTCCCAGCACAACAGCCTGGGTCTCTGCACAACTCGATTCACACACCAGTTTGTTGTGTTACAAGATTCTGTACATTGTATGCTTGATGACAGGCGCAGAAATTGGAAGTAGAGAATTAGAGGGGAAAAGACAAATGCAAAGCTTAAAATCAACATGAGGAGCAACAATTACGTTTTAATTTTTTCCCAGTAGAGTATTTAAATTGCTGCTGTCTGGAAAATTTACAAGCTTGCTGTGTGGAAATGCAGAGTGACCATGATTCGGCAAAGAATAGCTGCCTCTGGTCTTGAGCAAGGACGGGATGTTAAGCAGGGTTGTACCAGGCTTGAGCAAGGGCAGGAGCTGAGCAACTTCGTTACCTGGCCAAAGGCATGGACAGACTGGGGGTTTGCAGTTGAACACTCAGATGAGGCCCGGCAACCACAGTGATGGAGCAATGTCACGGGGTGAAGAGCAGCCCAACGTTGCTTCAGTGATGCCGGAAGAGCAACTGTACCTCTGTACCAAATGCTGCCCTTGCCTCCCCTTTTGATTGACAGCACAGCAACTCTTGTTAGAAGCCTATCAACACATGACATATGACTCAGTCCCACCTCATCAAGAGTATAAATCTGGTCCCCTGCCAACACTCCCATTGGCTGCTAGGCAGATTGATGGGTCTGACCATTCTCCTTCCCAGTTAGTAGGGATGCCTCTTTCAGTAAGAAGTTGCTCCTTCCCTACCTCACAGAGGATAGCTGGGTGGATTGTTAACATAGAGTAATTAGTAAATGGGTAGCCTTAAGATATTTAGTGCTAACACAGCAAGTCTATTCATCAATGGCAATTCTGAATCTCTTATGACTGTCACTTAAATAAACCATCCACTTTTGACTTCGTGAAACTGTCTCAGTGAAAGTCCTTGGAGGGATTCTGTCAGGCAAATGTCAAATCCATACACTTAACGTGAAAATGTCTCCTGGCAGGACATTGTCCTGTACGTGAAAAATACTGCAGTTTTCAGCTACAAGAGATCTTGCCCAAATAGAAAGACCAGTAGCTGACCAAACATGAATTACAGAATCAATCACAGAATCTCAGAATCGTTTGGGTTGGAAGTGACCTTAACGATCATTTAGTTCCAACTCTCCTGCCACGGACAGGGACACCTTCCACTAGACCAGGTTGCTCAAAGTCCCATCCAACCTGGTCTTGAACACTTCCAGGGATGGGGCATCCAGAACCTCCACGGCCACCTGTTCCAGTGCCTCACCACCCTCACGGGGAAGAACTTTTCACTTACATCTAATCTAAATCTAACCTTTTTCAGTTTAAAGCCATTGTCCCTTGTCATATCATTACAAGCCCTTGTAAAAAGTCCCTCTCCAAGTTTTCTTGTAGGCCTCCTTTAGGTACTCGAAGGCTGCTATAAGGTCCACCCAGAACCTTCACTTCACCAGGCTGAATGACGCCTTTCAGCCTGTCCTCAAAGGATAGGTGTTCCAGCCTTCTGTTCAACCTCATGGCCCTTCTCTGGACTCGCTCCAACAGGTCCATGTCTTTCTTACGGCTGGGGCCCCAAAGCTGAATGCAATGCACCAGGAAGGGTCTCACAACCTGCTGGCCACGCTTCTTTTGATGCACCCCAGCATACAGTTGGCTTTCTGGGGTGCAAGTGCACATTGCCAGGTCATGTTGAGCTTCTCATCAACTAACACCCCCAAGTCCTTCTCCTCAGGGTTGCTCTCAATCCATTTTCTGTGCAGCCTGTACTTGTACTTGGGGTTGCCCTGACCCTTGTACAGGACCTTGCACTTGGCCTAGTTGAACTTCATGAATGTTCTGATGGAGTACAGAAAATAAGTTCCTTTGCAGATATAGATGACTCAGAGATTTTTAACAGCAATTAACTGTTGAGAATATTGATAACTTATAATTCATCATAAACATGAAAGTAAAAGGAAGTCATTATCACGCAGACTTCTCAGTGGCACACTCAATAAACACATATTTTTTTAGAGTCAGAGAAGGCACTCATCTGTAAGCAAGGGACTCCACAGGGCATCTTTCCACCTCACTGCAGATCACTGAAGTCCTGAAGCTAATGCTGACCAAGCTCCTGTATCTGCATGAGGGAGCGCAGTATGATGCACACGTCCTAACAAAAATGCAACATTACACCTAAGACAGAGCATTTCTCAGCAGGAATACAGTTTGGATATGGCATCATACAAATGCAGTTGCCTTGTTTTTAAATTACTTAATTGTAAGTTATATTCTACGATTGCAGAAACTGTGTGAGATGTCGCCAGCTTCAGCGTTTCTGCACTGGCTGCTGTTAGGCAGTATAGATGTACAGTGCTGTCAATGCAAGATTAGATTATCCTTGGAAAGATGTCTTTATTGCACTTTCGGATAATCTGTGTCCTGAGCAACTCAGAATTGAAAAAAAACCCCATGCTTGTTCTGCACTGTATGCTGACATATCTGCTTCGGTGTGTTCACAAGCATAGATGTCTTTGTGGGAGGCATTTTCATGTTTATGTTTCTGGCAATAAGTGCCTGATCAATTCCTATCACCCTGTATGGATTTCTGCTTCATACAGTTTTAATCTACTCTGTCTCTTCTTCTGACTGTTCAATCCAGACCAGATTTCCTCCATTTCTTTAAGAAAAACAACCGCAATTTCATTCAAATATTATTACTCACATGATATTAGCCGGTGAAAACAGCTTAACCAAAATTTGCACAGCCAGAAAATAAAGCCCTCATTTTTTCTTGCATTTCTGATATTTTCGTGACTTTTAAGAAGCACAGATTAATCAGTTGTATCTTAAATTTTGTATCTACAATAGTTTTGTCAAATATTTTTGCTTAGAGAAAAACGTGCTCCTCCATAAGGAAAACCATGTCTTAGTTAAAACTAGAAATAAGTAGGCTTTGGTCTCCCCTCCCAATGGATAGAAGAGGGGAAGAGTGACAGAAAACAAGGAGTTGGTTGAAGAAAACTCTTTTTGTTGAATGAACACTGAAAGCCTACCCTGCATGGTCACCATGTTTAGGGAGGTGGGGAATCGGAGATTTCCACATGTTCTGCATGAGGGATACTCTGGAAACTGTGTCAGGGAAAACTGCCTTCAGGAGGAACATTCAAGTTTTGTCAACATCCCAATATGGGAGAAAAGAAGACCCCTGAAAAGAGGTGGGGAGGGTGAAAATTGAAGGGAAGGGGTTTAAATAGCACTGTGGGGATGGATGCATATATGGAGCTCCTTGCCTCGTTGAAGGAACAAACACCACCAATGCAGGAGGGAGAGCTGGAAAATGAGGAGATGCTGCACTTCTGCAGGATGAAAACTGATGAGTTAGAAGGATGGCACATGAGGGCCTCAATGATACAGTGTAGGAGAGGAGGAGGGGAGCAAACGAGTGCAAGGATTTCTGTCTGCAGGCAACGAGCTTGAACCTGCTTATGAAAAGTTATGAGCCAAGTTACAAAATGTGAGACACCCTAGAAACATTTTGTCTAAAAGGTTGTATAACTGGGCCTCCTAGGTTTAATATCTTCACACCACAAGAAATTAGAAGTACATAAGCAAAAATCAATCATGGAGAAAGCCCTACAGACCAATGAATATATTTTGCGCTAATTCGAAAGATTCTGGCAATTAAGGTAAAGGTTTGTACAGGTTTAAAAATATGTAAGAGAGTATGTCCCAGCAATAGCGAGGCAAGGTGAGAGGTCCTTGTTTCAAGTACAGAATGTTTTACTTTTAGATTATGCTACTTCAGCAACAAAACCAATTAGTGACCCAGCAGCAAGACTGGAATCGTCTACTGAAAAAAGAAAATAGAAAGAGACTGGTGAGACAAAACAACACAAAGCAAAACAGATAAATCTATAAAGGCCCTTGGACCAAGAACTAAGAGACAAAGTTAATTGCTTACATATATCACAGAACATACTCTTTATCTAGGCAAACGTGTGGTTGTTGCTATCAATTCACATTCATATTCTTTGGCAGTCTTTGTGCTCGCTCTTTGGCATACAAGCTACAGCACTTCCCAGGCATATCTGCCAATTAGGAAGGGGTCAACTTTCCAGGTTATGTTGAACTTAAATCTTGCTCAGATTAAAAAAAAAAACGTTACTGTGTCAACTAAAAGTTTTGACAGCAAGGCGTACGCTTAACCAGCATTCATGTCTGAGGAAAATTCAGCTATGGCATGTTACTAGCTGTTTGTAAAGTTCAGCATAGTAAACAAGAGCTAACATTCCCAGAGGGGTGGAAGGTTTGCAAAATAGTTTTTGAGATATCCAATAGTCCATCTGTGACATCTTGTCACCATTCTAAGTTAAAGAACCGTCATTTTAAGACACAACCTTGAGGAAATGGGAATTCGGAGTTTTTCATAAAATCCCAGATAAAATGCGGTTCAAATTTCAGTAGGGAGACAATGCCTGGAAGAAGGTATTTCAAAGTGCACCACCTCCACAAGAACTTAAAAGAAGACACATTGACTTTTTGTGTGTTACTGAAAGACTGTCAGGCGAGAACAAAATAATGTGTAACACTTCAATAAAATTGAATTTTTTTTTATTTTATATTTGCAGGAATGGTAGAGGTGGGTAAGAAACATTGAGTGGCATTGCTAAAGTATAATAATGACATTGGAAGTGTCAACCTATCTGGGCTAGTAAAAGTCAAAGCAAAAAAAAAAGACAAAAGAGAGAGCTCTGAAACAGTGCTGTGCTGACCCTGTAATTTTAAAACCACGGAATTAGCAAACTGAATGATATATTTTTAAAATATTTATTCTGATGGGACAACATTTCATTTTTGATGTCAAGCTGTCAGTCCAGGCAGATGATTCAGAATGACGCTTCGTTTGATGGCTGAAGTATCCTCACTAACAGAAGAGCACCCAGAAGAGTCGGTCTAACTGCTGCAGTGCTCTTTGGGGATATTTCAAATTTATGAAAGCAAACCAGACAGACTGGTGACTGACCCGAGAACTGCGCCGCTGTCAGTTCTCGCTAGTAAGAGAGATATACTGTGAGTTTTTCTGAGTGATGTTGTGAGGGTATTGCAATCCAAATTTTATTTTAAAGATAAACAAGAGGTGTCTGGTTTGAAAAGAGCTGAAAGGTTTGCAGAGCAACAGCTCGACTCAGGGAGATGTTAACTCTCTGAGAGCTAAACAAGAGAATTGAAATATGTGGGCTGATAAGACACAAATGGGACTTACAACTACGGGCAAAGAAAAAAACTGAGCAAAACGGGTTTTTGGATTGAGGGGGTGAAAGAAAACTAATTTAATTCAGAAAAACAGTAAGAACCATAAACCAGTCACTTAAATTCGGGTAGGACAGAGATAGAAAATGAGAGAGAGAGATGGTAACAAATACATAAATAGATCTATACATATAAATATAGATTTTGTCCATCCCATTCCACATCCCCCATCACCACAAGCCCACACACACCGGAGGAGGGGGGTGCGGTAAGAAATAACACCGGAATGGGGAAACGCAGCTCTTCCACCCTCAGAGGTCTCAGTTCAAAACCCAACTCTTCCAGACAAACTTCCTCAGCAGTACGGAGCCTTTCTCGGGGGCAGCTGGCAAGCTCGAGTTCCCGGTTTGACAGGGGCTGTTCTCGGCTCTCCCCGTCTGCAGAACGGGCGAGGAACCGCATCTCCGGGGAATGCTTTAGGTTTCCCGCATTCCCGCGGAGCCTCTGTCTCGGGCATCTGACACGTCCTTGTGTTCCCCTCGCCAGCAACTCTCTTTCCCTCCACGCAGAGTCGGGGGCTTGCAGCTGTCTTTGACCCTTCTGGCAAATCTCTTTTCAACCACCCCCGCCACTAATCGGCAAACAAAAGGCTACCGGCCGTGCGGAAGATCTTCTACTGTCCCGGCTTGAGGATGACTGCTGCAGCTCGCGCTCTCTGTCCAACCTCCTGCTCCAAAAATGAAATGTGTGCGCCAGGGAAGCCACGAGATTTGCGGCTGTTATATGTTCGTTCATTCACAGAGGGCTGGTTCGCAATGCCAGCCCGCCCCTTCCCCCACAAAAGCAGCGAAAGCCTTTCGCGTTTTAATGAGGGAAGGGGAAGGGGGAAGCCCCCTCTTCCGCTCTGGAGCTGACATCTTAACCCATGAGAGGAGGCACGCCCTGGATGATGGAATAGCAGTCAAAGACCTCACTCCTGTTTCTCATACTCGCAGTTTTCTGTACTGTCTAGGTCCAGTCCTGCTACTGATAACCGGCAAAAATCACATACCTTAGGCCAGTATCTAATTAGCCCCCTAAACCTGAAGATAAACCTCCGATAATGCCACTGCAAATATTAGCAGGCATCCAGAAATTTTCCTTGTGCCACAGGGTCCTAGAGCCAAAATTTGGTGGGATGTTGAGACTTCTTACAGAATAAAAATGCTGTCACATTAGTAAGTGGAAGAAGGCAAAAGAATTTGGGTTTGCAGCTGGAGAGGCAATTTGGTTGCAGATAGGAAGTAACAGTTTGCAGGAGGTAACAGAGTTTGGGGGAGCAGGAAAGCCCACGCTTATTGTCTTTCCATGTCCCTTCCGGCTGAGGCATCTCCCCTGGTTTTTTCTTTGGCAGAAGGTATGGAACATTAACTTCAAGTATGAAGCTCAGGTGCAACCGTGGTGCAGCTGGGTATCATGTCTGGGCCTGGTATACACCCAGTAATGAATTCCCGGAGTGGCCCAGGCTTTCCCAGGCCAGTCTTCTGCACAGATGAGCTAACGGACTGGCTGGAGACAAGGGACTGACCTGAAGCTAAGTGACTGACCCAACTTCAAGCCTCCCTCTCTCATGATTAATTATTTGACTACAGGAGGAGCTACAGTCAACATGAGCTCTCCAGGTGGGAATTTCAGAAAGTTGTAGAAGTTCCCCCAGGCAGCTGCTGCCATGCCTCATTCAATTTGTGAGCTTCAGCATCTTGATTAATGTCCTGAGTAGTGTCCCAGTCAGCTCCTACTGGGGAATTGATCAGATCATATGTAGGTAAGCCACTTGAAAACAGCCTGTAGAAAGTTGACACAGAAATGTTCATGCAGGACAGTCTTTCACATGTACTTTTAAGATAGTTAGAAGACATTTTCTACGTCATTTAAGATAGCTCCTGAAAATGGACCATGTGTGTACTGGAGTGGTCAAGTAGCACCACAAGCCAGCAGAAGAGTGGTCTGGGGAGTCTTGTCCAATCTAACGATACTATTGCAAAGACCCTTGCAATGAAGACTCCCATTTCTATCCAGACAGTGATCAACTGTTAGGGAGATTTCACTCCCAACACTTGTATGCCAAGGTCCAAAGTTTGGGTTATTTTTTAAGCAAGTACTCTGTCCATAACCGTCCATGCAACGATCATTTAGCATCAAAGAAGCACCATTCAGAGCAGAAGTGGATCTGGCTAAGCGTTCCAAAGAGCCACGCGAGGGTGTTAATGCTATTTCTTCCACTGCACACTCAAGAAGGAAGTGTTGTGGTAAGGAATCACAGCAAGATGGGAACTGCAGAATAACTAACTCTGTTCCTCACCTTCCCATAGTTTGGGTTTCCACAGAATCCATGAAACTGTAAGATCATATATAGAAAGAACTGGCAACAATGTATTTAAAACCCAGCTGAAAATTGAAAACCGAGAGCTAAATAGTATTTGGTTAACTAGATTCAGCACAAAGCTAGGAGTTGGGAAATGGCAAATCCTATGTGACATCTGCCAACAAATGTAATCATCTCCCAATTCTGTTTTATTCTTTCTTCTAAAAAACCACCAAACCTTAAAAGCCAATAAAGTTCAGCTTTTTTTCACTTCTAGTCTCACTGTTAATTTCTATCTACATTTTCACGCAAACTCAGACAAAAGTTTCTAAAAATCAAGTCTGAACAATTGAATTAAATAATACATGTCAGGAACATCAAGTTTCGAAGTGTCATTGTTAATAGCGTACTTGTCAGTTAATAAACTTCAGAGCACGTAATGTGGCCTTGCCCTATTTGGATACGTGCATGTCAAAGAGCGCAGTTAAGGGACTTTGATTTTTTTGAATTTTAAATTACCACAAAGATTGTATTTAAATTATTTAGATATGCTGTTTCTTATTATCAAACCCATATGGCTAGGAAGCATTACAAAGGATAAATTCAAAGATGTATACAATTCACAAATGAGCATCAAAGTATTAAGTACACCTCCAATGAGCAAAATCAGCTAAAGAGACCTCTTTCTATTCAGCTCCGTAAAATAAGGAGTTTCGCCTTTTTGGATTATTAAACTGCGCCTAACATATTAGGCATCTTTACAGATTTTCTGCACCTGGAACTACAAAGCAGTCAAGGATGCTTCAGCCTGGATGAGATAGAGAGAAGAGAGACACAATGGACATCTATTAAATTCTCAGTGGTCGGAAGAAGGTGCATATAGACTGTTGATTGTTTTTTCTCCTACAGGGCATAAAAGAATGACTTACTACCAAAACAAACAATTAAAAATAACCCTAAAAAAAGGAAGGAAGGAAGGAAGGGAGCTATAACTTGTCTCATGTAACACGAAATTAAGGTGCGAAACTCTTTGTAAACTTTACAAAGGTTCCAAAAATGACTGGTCAAATTAATGGGGAAAAACCAATGGGGGGTGGTTGGGGGGTGGGCAGTTATTAAATACAAAGCTACCACTACAGTTTAGGAAGTCCTGGGAAAAGTGCTGTGTAATGCTGCTTTCAGTTTAGACTCCTCCCTAGGCTGTCAGTAACCTATTATTAATCTATTTTAGTCAAGGTACGAATTGCCTGAACATTTGTTCTAATTTGACAGGCCCCTCCATATATTCTTATGTCCCTGTGTCCTGGTTTGAGCCAGAGCTCATTCTCTTCAGTGATTTCACTTTCCAGCTCAGTCTCTGCTCAGTGACGGCGCTGTCTGAAGTTAACGGGGTGTTTTTGCAGACAGTGTCTGCTTCCAGAAGGGATAACGCTGGATGTTTGCAGTTACTGCCAGGGGTTGGGGTGCAGAAAGGCTCTGGCTGACACTTGCTCCTGTGCAGACCAAGGTCACTGCTCAATCCTGTGTCCCACGGTGGGGTGCAGAGAGTGAGAGGCTGCACCTGCAGGAGGAGCGGACAGGACAGGTGACCCTGCACTGACCAACAGGGTGTTCCATCCCAGAGACGTCATACTCGGTGTAAAGCTGAGGATCACGAGAGTCAAACTCTCTTCTATATCCAGCATCCAAGGAGGCCTCTGTTCTTTCTGCCTTCGATCCCAACCCACACATGCCTGAATTCAGCTTCAGAATCCAGCTCCTGAATCCGGTTCCATCTGCTACCGAGTCCAGTCTGGGATTTCCCCAGTGCCTGCCCCACAGCATCAGTGGTGACGGTGATGTAATTGCTGTCAGGAGGGTTGGGTTCCATATTGGGTTTGTATATATTTGTGTGTATATATATATATTTGTTATTGCTTCATTAAAGCAGTTTGAGGGTTTTTTTTCCCATCCCTAAGTCTCTCTCTCCCTCATTCCCTTTCTCTTCCCCTTTGGGAAGGGAGAGGGGTTAATGGAGAGCATCTGTCATCTGTCTAGTGGCCAGCCCAGCCCTAACCCTTGACACACGGTCTTTTGAAATCTTCAAGTATTGTAAACCAGTATCTATCTTCCGATTTTTTCTATTCTTTAACCATTACCTTTGCTTAGTACTTACAGAAGCCTAAATAAAAATACGAAATACTTCTGTTCCAGAACTCACATGTGAAAATCTCAAAGAGCTAATGGGTCCATCCTATAGCTAAAAAGATCAAGCATTAGATGACAACTTTAGATACGTGTATCTTCATCAGCTGTTGTAGCATGATCAGCTTCTCTCCTCTGTAGCCACTGAATATGGAACCTTTTCTTAGAAATACTTTACTGAAAATTATAGGCAGATATTAACGTGCGAACAACTGAGAGCTTATTTTGAAGTGCTCCTCTGCAGCTCTAGCAAGCACTATTAAATTCCTGCACGCTGCTGGCTACTCCAGGAACAGGAAAGAAAACACGTATCAATCAATAAAACTGAAGATCTTAATTTGCTATCAGGAAAACCTATATTTAGTATTTCTAGCAGTGGACTCACCAATCCACCACTTTCTCCTTCCTACATATGGTATACTCACCGTCTTAGTAAGGAAACAACTGATAGTACATGTTCCCTTCAGTGCCTTCTTTCCCTTCCTCTGCATTTCCATTTGGATTATTTTCTCATTTCCACTTCTCGATTACTTCTCTATTAAAATCAGCCTTTTAGTGACCCATCAGCTTGCCCTGGTGATCCTGCAATATTGCACTGAGTGCAGCATTTGCGCTTGTACTTCACAAATATCCTGACATTTTTATAGGATTTTCAAAAGAATAAACTTTGAAGAACGTTGCATTCAAAGTAGTGATGTCTAAGGAGGAGAAAAGACTTAATATTCTCATAAGATTGCTTCTTCCAGAGGCATTTAAAAAAAAAATAAAAATAAAATTACAGTAATGTTTTGAAGTCAATGGATTAACAACAAACACACGCAACAGATGAATGATAATAATTTTAAACCACTGGTAATTATTTCTATTTATTTTTGGAAGTAGTGAGGAGAGGGAGCAGTGACCTGCAGAGAGACACATTAAACACTGCAGATTTGCGAAAATCTGCAGAGGAAGAGTGTTTGCGGGGAGACAGGCGTGCAAGAACGTTTCAGTAAGAAATGGTGTTATGCATTTACTCTCATTTGTTAACATGCACCAATCGTAACAGTGCAATCACGCTGCCTTTATGTACTTACTAGTGTGCTGAAGGCAAAGCATATTACAAAGCATTTCCATATACACTGCATAAAAAAACGTGTGCAAACCTGTATCCCCATATTTCCACTCCCAATTTGTCACCTCAAATGAGGGACTGTGGTACAGCCTGGAGATGCTGAGCCTGTGCGCTATTTCTCACCTGTGAACTCGGGTCTATGTAATCAAGAGCTACACAATTCATTCCCCCACCCCATAACCAGCCCTGTGGCCCCTCCCAGAAGTCAATTCCATGTACTGGTCTCAACGCGATTGTTTTATTGACATTTCTCAGCTGAAAGACTTTTCAAATACCATCCAATTTTCCAGCTCTTTCTAAAAGATCAGAAGATGCACCTCGCATAGTAGACAGGCATTTACACTGATGAGTACCTATTGTCTTGAATACAAATGCCGCTGGCGGTGTTTGCCCAAAGCTAAATGCGTATGTCTCTGTAATAACTCACTGCAGTTAGACCACAAAAGCATACTCGTACTGGAGATAAAATATGTTTGTGCTGAAGAATACCTTTTGCCTGAGCAATCCCCAGGCTAAGATCTTCAAGGCCTCCTAATTAGTGAGGACGGCACTGAGCTCGAAACCTGTCATTCCGAATAAAACAGCTGGAAAGAGCACGTCATTTCTGTTTGGAAACGATAACGAGTATGTTAGGTTATTGCTGCAGGTAATAGGTCCTGCAGGGTGAGACCTGCTTCTGTCAGAGGTCTCTAAGGAGGAAGCCGCTCCAGTCCCTGGGTTCACTCATGCAGTGGGAGGCAACCTAATAGCCTTCACAACGAGAAGACAACCTGGCTGAGACACAAGTACAGAAATAAGTTCATATTTAGCTAAACCTCCCAGATAGATAATGTCTCTTTCTTAAACTGCCCTATTAGCTAGCCTTTACTATTTAACTGTCCACATTAGACAGATCATTGCTCTTTCTGCTGAAAGCCACATATCGAGGTTCCCAATAAAGCTCACTTTATCAGACTACTCGCTTGAACAATACGTTTGGAAGATGTGAAATTAATTTGTAGCATTAACTCGAAAACACTGCTAGGGAACAAGGCATTTTCAACTACCTCTCAGAATCTCTCGTATGTCCGATGATCACAAGGATGACATTAATTTTAAAATTAATCAAGAAGAAAAGTTACAGGACTTCAACGACCATATGCTCACTAGATCATGAATTATATACAGAAAATAAATCATAAAAGTTACTTTGAAAAAGTAAAAAATAATATTATTATCTCTGTGATGCATAACAGATGTGGTTGCGGGGATGAATTTTATCCCATTGGACACCTAAACCAAGAACAAAAAGGCTGGAAAAATATTTTGGCAGGATATGACTAGCAAACAAGATACTTAATTCTTTTGAGTTGTGATGCAAAGTATATCCTTCATGAATAACTTACTGAAAATGCCATCTGCTTCGGAGCGTATACACAATAGTATTAAATGTACTATCATGTAGACATGTATCTCCGTAGTGTTTTTAAGATTGTGTTGTACATATCAGCTCAGAAAGCAGCATTACTAGAAATAAAATTTAAGCACTTGTCTAACAATGTCCCTACAGTAATCCTAACAGAACCACAAACACGAAAATAAATTGTAGGCACTGTAATGTTTTCAGGCCACGTTAGAGGCTTGCTTATCCTCGTCTCTGATGCAAATATTTTTACAGTAATACTTTGCATTTTGAAAAGTCTCCTTGTACTGAACTAAACTTTATACAAATTCCAAGAAATATATTTTTTTTAATAATCAGAAAATCTGAATATATAAAGGTATTGTAAAACCGGACATTTATTTCAGCACAGCTAGAGTGGAATAAAATAAGTTCTTTTTTTCTATTCTTGTTATTAAAACATACAGTCCAACGAAGAACTATTTTATTGTCCATTCTAAGTTCTGATTAATTCAACTTAAAGATATCAATCCAGAAAAAATAAACTAAATCTAAAAATTCATACAAGAGGGTAAGAAAAAAATAATTTTCAAATGGATATTCTTTTATGTCACTGGGAAAAATGATGTTAACATATTTACCAACTCCTTAATATATAGAATTGTAATAATCACTCAGTTTCGTTAATGGAAGTTAGAACTCAAGTAAGTTACCTTCAAGTTAATTTCAGTGCCTCCTGCCCCATATCTATGCTTTCCCTTTTTTTTCCACATCATTTTTTTTAATAGCACTCAATTGTTTTTATGACTGCACAGCAAATGAATTTGGCTTGTCTACATCCCTACTGAAAGATTTTCGTTTCTTTAAACGCTTCAGTTTTGTTATGACCATGTATTTACACTACATCTATAATTTCAAACAGAAACAATAGGATGGCAGTCAATTTTCTCAAAGCATATCTTCTGTTTTAACATGGAGATATAGAAATACAAGTAATTTCTAACACTTCAACACTTCTGTGACTCTTCCATAATGTGATTTTACACTTTTCAGGAAATCTACAGAAGCAACTAAATTCACCACTTAGAAGGTATTTCATATTTCAAAAGCTAAAAGCGAGATTTCCAAGAACTCCAGAAAATGAAGAACTCCTGGTATCTTGAAACTTCTCATTATAGTAGTCTGAACATACTGTACAGAAGGAGATTCCACTTAGTTCTACATCTTATCCTTCGGTTTACAATCAGCACAGTCTTCATCCAGTCTGTCTGACTGCTGCAGTTCCTAGAGAGTCCTCGAAAGCGCCCCTAACCTAACTGCAGAAATGGGTGGATGAGGGTGTCGTCTTCTCGCACACATAACTTCTCTTTCCTAGCTGCCCTGGCTCTTGCATACAGACAAAACATGGCAGCAAGCCAAAGGAATTAGCTCCACTGTTTAATATTCCTCCTGATATGGTATACAAAATGTTGTTGATTTCATTTTTAAAAGATGAATTGCAAGGAAAATAAGCCAGAAGTCAAGACTTTTTTTGCGTATATATATTCATAATTTTTTATATACAATGCTTTTTACAAATATGCGTATAGCTTTGTGGTTTTTATATATATATATATATGTATATTTATATAAACATATGCAATGTCAAACATATCGTTGTGTTGTGGTTTAGGATTTCAGCTCCAGGGCGGGAGGGAGCTTTCCCCCACTCCCCTTCCCAGTGCGCGGAAGGCTTTTGCTGCCTTTGTTGCGGAAGGGGTGCTGGCATTGCAAAATGCAGCCCGGCTCCAATTTCGTGCCGCCCCTGGAGCCAAGACATGTCAATCAACGCCTCTCTGAATAAACACACAAAAAGCACCAACCCACGTGGCTTCGCTGGCACATACATTTCATTTTCCAGCAAAAGGACGAAAAAGAGAGAACTGGAAGCAGCCACCCCAAACCTGGGACAGTAAAAGATCTTCCGCAGGGCAGGTAGCCTTTTCACTTTGTCCATCACTGGCGGGGGTGGTAAGCAGAGTGGCCGAAGCCCCCAGTGCTGCACAGAGAGTAGCCGCTGGCGAGGGGCAGCGAGAAGGGTTTCAGGTGCCGAGAAATGGAGGTTCCGCTGGAATGTGGGAAACCTAAAACATCCTCTGGAGATCCGGTCAATCTCAAGTGTTAGAGCTGGGGAGAACAGAGCCAAGACGCCCCTGGGAAAATGGTAACTCTTAAGCTTTCCAGCCACCCAGAGAAAGACTACACGTGGGAAAGGGGAGTTTGTCCTGAGGAGTTCAAACTGAACTGAAAACGGATGAGGTTAAAAGAACTGCATTGCACCATTTCGGATGTATCCTTTCCTTTCCCGCCCCTCTCTGGTGCAGACCGAGTGTGAAGGTTTATAACGGGATGCGGATAGAATGGGTGGAATATATATATGTATCTATGTATTTAATAACACCATTCTCTCTTTTCTATTTCTGTCCTACCTGAATTTAAGTGATTGATTTATGGTTCTCATTTTTTGAATTAAATATTTTTCTTTCGCTTCCTTAATCTGAACCTGCTGTGCAGGTTTTCTTTGCCCATAGCCATAAGCCCCATTGCTTCTTCCCAACTCGAACACTTTAGTCCTTTTGTTCAGCTCTTGGATGACATAACCTCTCTCTCCCTGAGGGCTATTTGTCGCTTTAAAACCTTTCTGTTCTTTCAAACTGCAACAAGTTGTGTATAAAATATAAAATAAATATATAAATGTATGTTGTAAATGTATATAAATTATAAACAATATACATATACACACACACATATATATATTAAAATATTGAGAAACAGTAAGAGAGAAAAAAATTACTCAGTCACCAGCAGTGTTCCCTGTCTCTCATAGGAAACGAAAGGAAAAGAGAATGAGGGAGGGAGGGAGGGAGGGAGGGAGGGAGGAAGGAACAGACATAAGAAATAAATGCTCTTACTTAGGAATAGAGAGAGACCTAGCCACTAGAGCATCCACTCTGAGCAGCCCAAGGACAATTTTCGGCACCTGAAACACATAAAATGCCTCTTAAAAACTCTGAAGACAGGGGCTCCAGGACAGAAAGCAGAGTGTTAACTTGCTACCTGCCAGGACACTGAAATAACTGAGAGAAGACTTTATTGTTATGTCTTTTGAGTGTAACTTTTTTGTTGTTTTTCTTTAATGTTGACTAGTTCCTCCAAACATATTTTTGAATAAACACTTTTTCCCTAAAGGCTGTTAGTTAAAAAAAAAAAAAAAAGAAAGAAAGAAAGAGAAAAAGGGGGAAAAAAGGGCAAAATAATTATTTCTGGTGACTGAACAATGTGATATACAGCAAGACTTAATCCTTAGAGGCTTGACAACTTTTACAGCCAGCTCTCAGTGCCCCCGAGGCTACATTACCCTGAGGTATGCAATAGGTGATAGAGTGCATGTCTTCTACTCTACTAGTATACTCATGCAATATATAAGAGATTATTGCTAATAACTATTAGCTGAGACTCAAGTTCTCAAATTATTAAATAATTGATCATTTGACTGCACTGAGAAATTGATGGGATGGATGCTGTCATGGCTTTCACCTGAGCCGGCTGGCATTCTTCCAACCACTTACCCAGGAGCGTGCGTGACCATGGACTAGGGCTATGATGCCCAGGATACGGTCCTCATTTCCCGGTGGCCTCAGTGCCACAGAAGGACCCTCTATGTATGTCTACTAGAGTAGAGAGAGCCTGAGAATTCAGCCTCCTTCAAAAGCATTCCAGTCTTTTAGGGAGTTAAAAGCTAGGATTCAGGCTTGCATGGTGAATGCTTGCAAATGTGGCATGTTGAAACCACTGAAGTGGTGACTGTCCCAGCTGTATGCTCCTGTCTCTGCTGGAAGTTACGTGAGGAACAGCAGAAAGGGAAGCCTTCCTTTGCTACTGCTATTCACAGCCCTGTGCATTTTCTAAACCGAAAACAACAGGACTTCACATTAGTTATGCCAAGTGGAAGGTACAGCAGCAAAGGAGAAAATCAAAGTTCCTTTTTAGTCACCCTGCAAAACGTCAGCAAACATGAGCAGAGGTCTTAGTATCCTCCTACAGCCCATCATTTCAGCTTCCACTGGTTATAAAATAATGCAAATGGGGCATGAGCAAACATGAAATCACAGTTAGAGTTTCAAGTCATTTTCACCAAACTGGAAAGCTGCCTGCTCCGAGAAAACTATTTCCATGTGTGGTAAGACCCTTCACCGGCTTTGGCCAGTTCTCTGATGCCTGTAAGGAGTTTCCTAACGATTTCAGGATTTCATCAATTTGTAGGTTAGTAGTTTTATAGGTTCTGTACATAGTATAGTAAAATAATTTTTTTATGTAACTCAAAAAACCATCATAAATACAGGCTATATCTGCCATGGTGACCATAACAAAGCTATTTATAAATCAAACATATTCTGTAAATAAAACACAACCAAATATTATCAACTTACATAAACTAATTCAAAGTGTTGTCTGGCAGCTAACATAAAAATGCCCTGAAACAGGATGAACATGTGAAAATATACAATGATTCAATATTACTGAAGAATGGACTTAAGGTATACGGAAATAAATGGGCCCAAATTCCATTTTTCTTGTAAGTACAAACATTTACTAGAGGCACTTCAAATAACTTACGAACGTTAGAAATTAACCTTCCTTGGTTTGTGACAGCTTCAAGAATTATTTTGCAATGACTGTTGCATTAGATTGCGGCACTGATTTTTACTTCTGCTGTTGGTAATGTATTTTTCCAGCCACATAGCCTGTTTTGCATTCTACTGAGCGCAGACTTTGGAAGTCGCATTTTTCATGCTCACTTAAAGAAGGTCATGTTAGTCTTACAGTAATCTTTAGTCCCTATGGTATCTGCATGTCTCACTATATTTGCTTTCTCCTTACTTCTACTGTTAAGAATTATTAGTATCAGAAATAAAGATTTGTAAACTGAAGCCACAGAAAGAGGGGGTTGGGTTTTTTTTATGAAAGAATGAATCCCAGAGCATTTTAAGATTTTCTGCCTTAGTAATATTTCTGTCTCTCATTCTGACTCCCTGTTCCACATTACAGCTGGCAATTTGGGCCGTGGCGGGTTGAGAGGCATATTTTTCAAACAGATTTACTGTTCAGCACGGGGTTTCTCAGCATCAGCTAACTTGGGCCAAATAGCGTATACGTGGATATAACTCAGCTCAAGTCAGCCCTCTTATTCCATGACCGAATTAGCATTTATGGGAGTTCAAACCAAACCCAAAGAAATCTTCTTCTGACTGCATTAGCCATATTGCTTCTTCGCAGTAGTGGGAACAAAGTCAAAATCGCAAGCGTTTGGCTTTAAAAACATTTCATAATCAATGTGACTAGATTTACCAATACCACACATTCTGTCTGAACTTCCTCCAGTACAGGCATATCTGCTATCAACGACACGCATTAGTTTTGTTTGTGTCACATCTTGCTCAAAAAGGATTAAGCAGTTTTAAGGGCGTACCTTTTTTGAATGTAGTCCACTACAACCTTCACTGACAAAATGCAGAGGATCTTAAACTATCCTTAATACATTAAGTCAGACTGCCAGTAAATCCTGAATTTGGGGGCAACGGGCACATATTTGTTACGATAAGCAAAGATGACACGGCAGACTTCCAAGAGCAGGCATTACTCTTCATCCTCCTAGTCTTTATCATGCAATACTTTCAATGAACTACATTAAATTTCTCAGTCAAAAAACCCCCAAACCTGCACCAAAATAAGATAGAAGAATTAGCTGTTAAATTATATTCAGGTGCCATGTGCTCAAAAGGCTCATTAGATGCGTTACATAATAGAATATTATACAGAAGAATAGCAATTCTTGGAAAGAGAGTGGTTGAATAAAAAATAATGGGTTTGCTTTTCAAAAAGACACTCAGCAAGTCACTCTTGAGAACTGCCATAGCTTCGGTTTTAACAGATATTTCAAAAATAAAACTATCTAAGTAAAACTAAAAATGTAACAATGATACACTCAAAATAGCGTTTAAAGACAGGAGCAATATTATGTGCATTATATTATGCAACTGTTTGGGGGTTTTATTCTGGCCTGAGATTTGAGGAGTAAGTTTCAAAGTCCAACACTAAAATATTGATTTTCAGATCAAATCCTTGAAATCACAGAGGTATTTAGCTGTGTAACCACAGTTATTAAAGTTCAAAGCTATAAAGCTATAAAAAAAAAAAAAAGAATGTGAGGTGACAGAATCTTTTCCAAAAAGAACGATCCCTTACTTTCTCACCTTTCACACTAATCTTTTGTCACCTTTTGAAATCCTGTCATCCTTCTTGCCTTTTTTGATCATGGCAAATCATACTAAGTAAAAAAGAACAATACTTTATACCAGGCAATTATGTAAAGACAAATAGACCGAGTCAAGCTTCCGTAAGAGAAAGTTCTGTGCTGCAACAAAAGGTTAGGTAGGATCACAAGTGAGGCAAATGCCAGCTTCTACCTGCAGCTATCTTTTCCATACAGAAATGACTGAAAGGATTATGTCAGACTTGGCTCCATCATCGAATTTACTGTAATGTAAAGTGCTATGTTGCCTAAATCATGGAAGAAAATTAAATGAAGAACTATTGGAAAAAAAGACACGAGACCTACAAATTGCTGGAGTCTGGCAAGTAGTCAGGGACATCATTGTATGGTCCCTTGATGCCATCCTCTTCCTTCAGCATCTGATTTTGGTGGCTCTCAGATGTACAGTATTACGTTACATGTCTCTTCAGACTGACCCAGCGCTATCACTTTTATGATCTTATTGCAGACAAGGTTATATATATGTATTTTTTATATATATACTATTTATTTTTTTAATCTTAGTGTACATAATAGTGGTCTGGACCCTGGTGCTGCAATATTAGTATAATGGAAACTAAGACTTGCATAAGCCATTTCCTAGTCCTCCTTATTGTGTTATAATGGAAGTGAAACAAAAGCCCTCATTCATTTCTAGTTTATTTAAAAAAAAAAACCAAACCCAGAAACAAGTCATAATCAACCACCTACATTCCCTGACAGCAACATCTTAAATAGTCTCTTATAATTATCTCTGAGTTCATATTTTTCTCTGATTATACTTTGTGCCCGGAGTTCCTCTGTTTCAGCATGACTTCTGTCCTTGTATTCCACGGACACAACTCTCCCAGAGAGGTACGCTTTTACTTAGCCAAGAGCAGAACCAAGACTTAATTTTCACCCTTCTATTTTTGAAATACTTCTGACACAAGATTTTTCTTGAAATACAGTCATCTTTCAGCTTCTGAGAGCACACAGTTCTGCTTTTATTCCTACTTCTCTGATTTTTCTTTAACATGTCACTCTGATGTGTTTCAAGAAGTTCTTGACTATCACCTTAAGGTAATAGTGGTTCAAAGAGAACTCTTAATTTTACTGTTCAGCCCGAGAGCTCTTTACTCTTTCTTTTCTACATGCCTGTGAATAATTCCTTCCTCCTCCTACAAAAACTAAGACTTATCTCAAGTGGTAGCTCTATTTCCTTATATTCAGGATATATCATCACCTTGCAGACTCTTTCAGCAAACCTTTTAAGAGACACAGCCTTTCATCTACAAATACACAGCCTGTGCATTCCCCAGATTCCGAACTTGTGTCTTCATTGATGCAACCTGCTTTCCCCCATCCTTTATAAATGCTGTTTCACCTCTTTATTCGCTTCTCTACAATATAAAACTCTTCTCTAGTATAAGAAAAGAGATGTTAAAATAATGGTATGCACTTTACACTAGGAAAGGAAGAGTTTGAAGAGTCCTTTTTCACATATCTCCAAAGTTCCTTCCACTGAAGTCCATATATCAATTTGACGGAAGAGCAAGAAGCAGTAAAAATGGTCCTGAACCAGTTGGGTGGGGATTTTTTCTGTTTTGTTTTGGTTTTTTTTAGCTTTAGTAATCAATCCATAAAACCCTAAATTACTGTGGAAGGGAAGGATCCCTGAGAAAACTCTCTGAAAAGATGTACAAGATAAAATCTATCACTCCTGTTAAAGGCAATCACAATGTTTATAGTCTTCCTTTAAGCACAACTTCATTCCTCTACTTAGAGCATAAAGTGAAAAGTACAGATTGAAAGCACTGCTGGAAGATGATTGACTGGCTTCCTAAAATATGCAGTTTAAGTACTTGGGTGCCTGATGGCATTCATGAGAATTCAAACTAACTTTAAGTATTTCGTGAACTTTTTCCCCCTCATAACATCACAAGTGTTATTTCTTCCTTGCTCTTTTCAGGTATAAATATGAAGCAATCATGTTTCCAACTACTTCTGTGATAGCTCGATCATATTCCAGCTTCCCAGGTTACGCTGGCATAGCAAAGGACAGAGTATCTTCCCAAACTTTTAGTCAGACATGACATTTGACTGTAGTCCCCATAGGTAATAACCACATTGTCCTCAGAAAATCCAACTTAAATTCACATCTACTACTTTGGAACAGATATATGATAGCATTCCTTGAAAAAAATGTAGCTCCATTTTATAAGCTAACTTTTCAAATAGGATAGATATCCTTTCAAAAAAATCTACACCATGTTTAGCTCCTGGACTTCTGTAAGACTTTTCCATTCTCCAGATGACTGGGAAAGCTTCATCTTTCTTCCATCACCTTCATGACGTACCATCTCTTTTTCTACATCTTGAAGCTTCATTCTTAGGCATTCTTTGGCCATCTGCGTCCTTAGAAATACAATTATGTTGCTATGTCATCTGGAAAATGATGCTGCGTAGTTGGTTGGGAGAGTATATTTACATAACTGTGTTATCACACCTATTTTACCAACTGAGCCAGGTTAAATTGAAGCATTAGGTCTAATTATGGTCACTTAACTCTTAACCTTGCTATCAACTAAAATTATGCTTTTTTGTATTTTTATTATATAGCATTTCTGTATCTGATAGTCAACATTTTTGAAGCCATCTACCTTTCTTACATCAATGTACATTTTTATACTGTGCCTTGTATATGGACCAATAAAGAAAGAAAATGACATCTACCTCAATATGCTTAGTAGAAGTCTGAAAAAAAAAATTAAAAACAAACAAAGAAACAAAAATACACACACAAAAAAACCCACTACAGAAATAACATTGAATTTAACACTCTTATACCATTTGCAGAAGAATTAACTCCAGCAACATAGTTAAGACGTAACTTTTATAAAGCTGTTTATCACAAGATTCCAAGGTATGGATACATGACATAGAGAAGCAACGAAAATCAGTCTAAAGTAGTCTTTGGTTCCAAAAAGTCTCTCTGATATATTTAAATAGCTTAATGTAAGATTCTTGACTTACTACCAGACATTAGTATCAGTGACCATCTGCTCGTTACAAAGATCCAGAACCATATATAAGGTCATTAATTAGAGTCTCTTGACCAACACATTTTTTTTTTTAAATGTGGGAACCAGATGGAAAATTTGGGAAAATTGCATCCCTAATAAATTTAAGGGTCACGTTCTCAAAAACTCCACTTAAAAGTAGTCTTCATTTTCAGTCTGAGGACGTACAAAATCTCGTTTTGCCTTGGTAAAACTTCTATCCTACTGAAAAGAATATGTATGTATGTAGTGCTGTCATTCAGCATTACTCTACCTCATCTGTCTTCTTGATAACTTTTTTTCATGCTTTTACTGCATAAGCGAAACTCTGGCTTTATTTCATGTGTAAACATTTGTGACACCTTTAGACTGAATTATGGTTATTCACATTAGCACTATGGAAAGTGCAATATGTTGTGCTGACCCACTCCTCAGTGTTATGAATCTTAGAGCTTTCTCGTAGGTTTTAGATTCATTACTAGCTTATGAGATTCAGAAGTGGTATATTTAGAAAAAATATGGTGGAGATCGAAAAGGATATAAATTCTTTGTCCTCTCAAAGTGATTAGTTACCACTGCGTCTAGGAACAGTCATGACCCCTTATACATGTTTGCATCAGAAGTATTCTTAATATATAGACTCGTAGAAGATGTAAGGGGACGTATGTTGGATGGAGACACTCAGCAGGTCACCAGATAGGAGGGCAGTGTGAGACCCCACCTCATTCACTCAGAGGTGACCGTCAAATGCAGAAATTGATACCTGACCCATCAAAGATATGCTTGCTCCCTTAAGGAGAGCAAAAAACCAGTCTTTCACTTGGAAAAACAGTAAAACTAAGTCCTACAAAAGTAGAAGTTAATAAGGCAGAAAGAACTGAAGGCAACAGGTAAATCTATCCAAAGCCCTACTGACATTCAAGAAAGAAGATCAGTTATAAAGCTAACACTCCCGTCAAGGTCTTTCCCAAAATGAACCTGAATAGCATGTAGAAAAGATCATCCTCTATGTAATGCACACAGATACAGAGACACCTTTCAGTTTTAATCTCTATGTCAGAAAATAATGCATTTTTTTCTGTCCCTTATTGATCAATTTTTAGAAATATTTACAACATGCAAAACAGACAGCATGGTAACAAACTTTTTTTTTCTTTCCATTTTTATTTTCAACAGATTTGAGCTAGGGGTGATTGCCAGCATTTTTCATCCCGTACTGCTTAGCAGATTTGTAAGTGGGTATTGCCATGTGCTAACAAGTACTTTATCTCCTCGGCACAAGTTCCAGAATATCCAAAGCCCAGCAAACCATTCTCCCTTAGAAAATATCTGGATCAGCTTCACAGCTTGCAATGATAGGATTGAGGGATGAAGACGTGTTCTTCAGTGACTATAAACCACAGTTTTGCACTGAGGAATCCAAAGCATTCCCAAGGAGCTGGTTTTAGATCTCTTCTTGACAGATGGATAAAGATCTGCTCACTGCATTTCTGTGATCACGGATTTAATGAACATATCTAGTAGTTCTGACCGGTTAATTCTCCTGACACTTATCTACACTTAGGAAGCATAGCGAATCATGCAAGGGATTCAACACACCAACCTACAGTTCAGATATAGCACATCTGTCAGAACAAATGTGATCTACCTAAAATATATGAGAAAACAGACAATTCTAGGAGACTGCATGAGTAAAAGAATGGATGACAGGCAGAAGAGCCATAGAGAATATTTTGCTATATTATATCGTATGTGAATCTGCTCACAAAGCCGTGGAGCGTTACTGGTAGGTATGGAAGACCTGGAAAGCAGAAGATCTGGGGAGAAAAGCTGAAAAGGTATGAAGCAAAAGTCCATTCTGTTACGAGTCAATAACACGAGTCCCATTGAGTTTAACAGGCTTTGCACTGAGCAGTTTTCCAAGACAAAGGATGACTTATTTTTGTGCTTGATCTAAGGTTATATATTTGTTGGCATGTTTAGTGAACTAAATGAGACACAATTTAACCTTTAGTTAACATAATTGTAAGCAGCTACCTATGTGATCACTGAATTTTTATGTAAAACTGTTTACTTGTGCTCTGAGGTAAGAAGTCTCCAGAAATTGAAGTCTTCTAGCAGTAGCAAGAGACGCAAGCCCATAATTTATCAATGACTGTAAATAACACTTAATCATAATTTATACACTACTACTGCAATATTCCATCAACACAAAACTCTAGAATTGCCTCAGACGTCTGACCTTGAAGATACTAGATGCGAATTTCTGGTTTTAGACAGCAAATTCAGAAGCCCAGGAGTCACAGTTCCACCAAACATTTCCAGCATGATCATTATTCGAAACTGTATTCATATTAATAAACTATACTTCTACTATCACAGCTAAAACGCAGACTATATGAAGGACAAAACTCTGCTTGAGAACCGAAAGCTGTAGATTTTGAGATAGCAATGAAACACACTCCTTACATGAAAATTAACAGAAAAGCAGCAGAGGTTTTCTGGCTTATTGGCACAAACCCATTTCTAGATGGAATGCGCCAGGACAGCACCCTCCTTAGCAGCAGCCAACTCAAACTGTCAGGGCAAGGCTGGCCCTTAAACTTCTCCCCGCAACCTGTTCGAACGCCTGGACATTTACCTGTGAGTAACGCAGGCATCAGTTTGCATTCAGTATTTCCAGATGAAAAGGGAGGACTACAATTTCTTTTTGCCCAGGCAAGGTTTGCATTGGGGAGCACGAATTCAGAGGGCAATTTAAAAAAAAAAAACCAAACAGAGACTGCATTTATAAAGCTGCAAAAAGTATCAAAGTGTTTGAAAACACGAGCCCTTATTAAAAAAAAGCTACTGCATCTTTTTGGGGTGTCATTACAGACTACCCAGTATATAGGCACAGTATACATTCAACTCCCCACAGTGAAAGCTTCCCTCAAAATTGGAATCAAAGTCTGAAAATTCACATCAGCATGTTCGAGAGATTCAGCTCTCACACGGGCAGGTCCTGTGAAACGGGAAACCAAATCCCAGGGACAACGCTGAGATATTAACTAGGACACTTTTTTATAAGCAGACTTCAAAATAAATCCTCTTCCTTCCTAGCAGACCTCAGCATTGCCTTGGCTAACATTAAATTGTGCAAACATTTTCTTCTAATTGCACAGTTAAATTATTTCTCCAAAGAGACTGAATGGCTGAAGCAGGAAAATAAATGTATATTGTAGATTTTAGCTCTCTGCTTCCAAACCCGGATTGTTTGCATATCCCTCTCTCCAGCCAGCTACGCTGCTTACAGTTTAATGCATCAAACAGCATAAACCACAGACTGACCACAAAGGACTTCAGACTGCAGTGAGCTTTTTTTTTGTTTGTTTTTTCAAATAATGACGTTTCACCTGCATGCAGCCAAAAGCAATCTAACATGGATTTCTTAAGCAATTAGCATGGCAGCCTTTCATAAAAAGATCCAGTCCAGCCCTCAGAAGGCAGAGCTCCTATGTTCGTCCCACTTGTGAAGTGTTCCTCACACTTCCGAAATTGTCACTTGATTTGGATTCAGGCTCCTTAGCATCACTCTTTTGCTAGGGCCACCCTCACATTTCCAGCAAATCCTTTCCTTTTGTAGCCAGCAAGCTGTTTGATTTTATATCTGCTGCTATCCAGAAAGATCATGAGAGAACTGCCTCGCAAAAGGACTCTGATGATAATTTCATGAACACAGCACAAACTCTTTGAAAGCATTCCCGCTGTTCTGGAAAGGCTTTAATGTATTGGTGCAGGAAGATAAGGTGAGAAATGTTCCAGAGACTTTCTGCAAACTTGATGAAAGCAAGAAAAGCCCCCATGTGCAAATATATTCCCTGATATTACACCCATTTGCTGTTCCTTTACAGCAGATGCAATCTTCAATGAAAATGCTTTGGTTTAGCACTGAGAATCTTCTCCAAAAATTAAAATCTGCTTAAAGTAATTGTAAATGTTTATTCAGAACTTAAAACAAACTAGACTCCAAAACTTCTGAATATGGATAAACATATTTTGGAAGAGAACTACAATTACGTGATTACAAAGAAAAAGAGTTCTGCTTCCAAACTGTCTTATGGCACATTGTATATAAATGTTTTCTGCATTTTTTTAAAATAGTCATGAGGACCAGATGACAAAAACATTGGTCTCATCCCCAGTGGCATGCAAACTGATTGCAGCATACTAACCTTTTACATTCTGTCTGCCTGATGTACCCCTAGGCACTATTTCTGATAATTTAGCTTGGGCCATTTTGCATTTACACGTTCAAAATGAGGTATCTCATATAAATATATAAATAAACTAACAAAAACGTATTTTATTTAAAAAAATCAGTTTGGCATTTTAGAAAGTGTCTTTCAAACACTGCTTAGGAAGAAATAGAAGTTAAATGATGTATGCCTAAATTTTTCTCACAAGCTGCACAAAGGGTAGCTCCTTAAAACATCAGTGTCTCTACGATATACGAAGTACAGCTACTGGAAGTCACTGGCTTTTGCATAGAATTCTTAGCACTACACAACTGTGCTAAATCCCATAGCTCAGGGAAACAGGAAGCCCTTGGCCCGTCATATAACAAACGCCTTGTAGAGAACATCGTTACTATGCAGTAAGAGCACTCAATTTAACTTGGTCCCCTGATCTAGAGGGCCGTACATCCAACCCTCATCGGCATTTCGCAGACATGGGAAGGAAACACGGAGATCGGATTCTCGAAGAACCTGCATCTGACTCTGCGGTATGTAATTATAATGCATGAGATTTCAGAGCTGTCTCAAACACCATTTCAGGAACTTAGCAATTTGGAAGTGTTTTAAATGAAGTGGGAGTTTCCTGTATCTTTCCCTTTTGATTGCTCCCTCCTCTCCTTTTCCCTCTGTCTCAACTAATACAGTGCGTGTATTGAGGCTGGCTGCAGTGTGAGCCGGATTTTGATGCACAACCCTCCCTCCCCAGGATATAGAGGAGGACTGTTTCTCAGGGGACTCTCTAGCATTGCTCTGCCCTCCTTTTGACTCCGTGTGATTTTTCAAGCGTGAAAGGAAGACAGTTCCCCCCTTTGTGAGATTTTATATCTCTTTATGTTTTAGCTTTTTTCTTGTTTTGAAGCCTTATTTCTAGGTCTGTGTATCTTGAGAAAAGTAGCAAGAATATGGATTTGAACCGACAGCTGGCAAAGGAGGTATTTAATTAGTTCTTTTTCCTCCTTTTTAATCACTACAGTGGTCCAGCCATACCTGAGAGCATAAAGAAAAACAATTACCTTAAAGAATTGCTTTTCCCCACACGTTAACCACACGTTGCAGTAAGGCTGCAACTTAAGTTCGTATTAGAAAGGGGAATGAAAAAGTAGCTCTCAATGAAAGATTCTGAATTTATTTCAAGGGGGTTTTGGCACGGAACTAGAAGATTCTATCTAAAGAGACATAGTTAATTTTATAATTATTTCCCAAAAACCATTTGAAATTAGGAGGTCCAGACTAACAATAGAGCCTTCCCGTTCACATCCAACTCCACTTTACAATCTAGGAAATCTGGTGAAGCTACAGGCTCCTGGGGAGGTGCAGAGAATAAAATGAGTACATTTCCCTTCTAAAATAAAAACTATGAGTTTCTTTTATCAGGCTTACTGAAAAGTGAAATCCTAACTGTAAGGCTTACCAGCAAACCCACTACTAGTTCTATGACACTTAGAAGATAATATCTATCATCCACCAGGTCTACCTGAAGTGCACTCTGCAAAGCACGCAGCTGGCTAAGTACAATACTACAGCATAGCTTTGTGCCATGAGAGATGAAGGGGGTTACCTTGTGGTAAACTATGGAATAGAGGCTGCAATAAAATAAAGCAGGAAGGAAGCTGCCTACAGCAGCACGCACGAGCCTATCTCCTCCTTCAGCAAGTCCTCTTGCCTCTTCCTGTTTCTAACTGCCCATGAAAGCTTTAAAAAAATGGAGGGCAGATAGTGAAAGCTGGCTTGACCATTTGTGTAATCTGAAAGTCATCGCAGCACAAATAATGCATCTTTATTATACTCCCAGCTGCTGAAATCATAAAATTGATGTATGTTCCCAAAAAGTCTTCATGTTTTATTTTTCTCCTGTTAAGAAATTTGGACAGTTTTAGGTTATATCTTTTCCTTCCCAGCATACAGAGCAATGGCATGATCCTTTCCTTGAATTTCTTTGTGTGACCACTCACCTTACACAGAACCTCTATAAACATCATGTCCCTTCATTTGTCCTGTTTTATGCATGCCATTATCAGTATGCATCACACGCCTGTAGAATGTCAGCACGTCTGGCCTTTACGAGACATTTGTCATTCCATCACATTTGATATATGTGGGTTGTCACTCTAACAGCAATGTCTTGTATATTGCGTAGGAACGACAACTGACTGCTGAGCAAAAAGGTTGGGCTACGCAGTACAGCCCTTAACATTAGTTGCTGCTCCACATTTTCATGCACCTGAAACCACGATGAAATTAACTGCAAGCATATGGGCTCCGACTTACCACCAGTATGCTGAGATCTGTCTATTGTTATGTAGAAACTTTCTGTACTCTGAACTGACAGGACTGATTGGTTTGTTAAATAAAATAATCAACATATGTTTTGACAGAATTCAACCTAATGTTAAGACACTAAACACACAAAAAAAAAAAAAATCTTTTCAAGGCAAGAGCATTGACAACATTTGTCAGTTTAAACACATCCTGGCAATAGCTCAGCTTGTTAACAGGCAATGAAAGACTGCTCTATTAAGCTCAGGGTGATGCTAAAACGGTTTCATACAAGACGATAGCAATTTTCCTTACCACCAAGTGAGGCTGCCTGTTGAGAAAGGCCATGGCACGCTGCAGGTCTTTGCTATTCATAGGTATTGATTGTAATGAGGAAGACATTTTATTGCTATCCAGCGTTATACTGAGCTACACGAACAGCTATGTTTTTATTAAGAGCTAGGAGTCATATCAAAATGAGTTAGACCACTGCTTAGTTTAATAGCGTTTCCTTTTAATTTTAACTGAAGCAATGTTCCATACGAATAATAAAAGAGATTACATAATCCTTTGGTTTTAATTTAAAACCAGCCTTTGAAAAGGAGAGGGTTTAATAAACACTACCTTTTAGAATTTACCCAACTATCACTTCCATCAATAGAGTGTCTTTCCTGATCATAACTAGATTAATTTTGGTGCTAAGTGAAATAGGAAGGTTTTGGCAGTCCCCCAAGGGTGTGGGAACCTGGGCTCAGTAAATACCGCAAGAAAACCTTAATGAGGCATAAAACAATTAAAAAGAACAACAGAAAAGTGTGTCCACCAACAGAGAGAGAAATGTAAAGCTGGTTAGTGCCCAGAGGAGGAGAGAAAATTACAGCCTTGGCTCTTTGAACTTACTCTGCATTCTGTGGACTTCAGACATCATGCTGCACAGTAGCATTTTTTCATTTGGGTATCAGTGTTGCCAGTCCAACGTAAATCTCTGTTGGAGGGATGTTTAAACTCCCCAGTTTAAATATCCTGCTAGCCAAAATGTGGTAAATGCAGGACATGGGAATGGAGCATTCTCCTGCAGAAACTGGCTGCCTACGGCCTGGGTGGGCGTACACTTCACTGGATCAAAAACTGCCTGGATGGCCAGGCCCAGAGAGTGGTGGTGAATTGAGTCAAGTCCAGCTGGTGGCTGGTCACCAGTGGTGTGCCTCAGGGCTCAGTATTGGGGCCAGTTCTCTTTAACATCTTTATCAATGATCTGGATGAGGGGATTGAGTGCACCCTCAGTAAGTTTGCAGAGGACACCAAGTTGGGTGGGTGTGTTGATCTGCTTGAAGGTGGGGAGGCTCTACAGAGGGATCTGGACAGGCTGGATTGGTGGCCTGAGGCCAATGGTATGAAGTTCAAGGAGGCCAAGTGCCAGGTCCTATCCTTGGGCCACAAGAAGCCCCTGCAGCATTACAGGCTTGGGGAGGAGTGGCTGGAAAGGTGCACAGCAGAAAAGGACCTGGGGGTGTTGGTTGACAGCTGGCTAAATAGGAGCCAGCAGTGTGCCCAGGTGGCCAAGAAGGCCAACAGCATCCTGGCTTGTATGAGAAATAGTGGGGTCAGCAGGAGGAGGGAAGTGATTATCGCCCTGCACTTGGCACTGGTGAGGCTGCACCTCAAATACTGTGTCCAGTTTTGGGCCCCTCACTTTAAGAAGGACATTGAGGTGCTGGAATGTGTCCAGAGAAGGGCAACAAAGCTGGTGAAGGGTCTAGAGAACAAGTCTTATGAGGAGCGGCTGAGGGAACTGGGGTTGTTTAGCCTGGAGAAGAGGAGGTTGACGGGAGACCTTATGGCTCTCTACAACTACCTGAAGGGAGGTTGCAGTGAGTTGGGTGTTGGACTCTTCTCCCATGTGACAAGTGACAGGACTAGAGGAAACAGACTCAAGTTGTGCCAGGGGGGGTTCAGGTTGGATATAAGCAAAAATTTCTTCACCGAAAGGGTTGTGAAGCATTGGAACAGGCTGCCCAGGGAGGTGGTGGAGTCCCCTTCCCTGGAAGTGTTTAAAAGACGTGTAGATGTGGTGCTGAGGGACTTGGTTTAAGGACCCTGGCAGTGCAGGGTGTATGCTTGGACTCAATGATCTTGAAGGTCTCTTCCAACCAGATGATTCTGTGATTCTGCAAGTTTTATTCTATATTTTAGTGTCCAGATAATCCTCCGTGTGAGAGGTGGGAGATCTCTGATGAAAGCAAACCTCTGAAGGAAGTTCGTGGTGGAACTCCTTCATAATTAGCTTGTTGAAAGACCTCGAATGCTAGCTGACCTAGGTGTGGCTGCAGCTTTGCCCTCTTCCACACCTAGAAGATCTGAAAGAAATCTCTGCTTCAACATCACATTGTCCTCATAATTTCCTACTTCCAGATATTAGAAAGTAGGGCATGCGATGAATTCTGGTCTAGGTTATTTGTCCTTCCCATTTCTGAGAACTTGTCAGGAGTGCTGTCATCCTTTACATCCAACATCCTCCTTCTATCACAGTGCAGATTTCTGGTTCGTAGGAAGGACTCCACCAAGTCCACAACAAAAGGAAGCCCCTTCCAGAGAAAGCTACATCTATACCTGCAAAGAATTTGGCTAAAAGACAAGCTGTTCTTGGTCAGTAATGTTGCCTGCTTATTTGCATGTTTAATACCAAGCAATCAGCTTTAATAAGTACTTCTGTGTGATTCTGAAGGGTTGTGTTGGATCATACCTGTGCTGCTGCAGTTTTATTTTAGACAAATTCCATTTGATTTAACAGAATCAGACCAACGTATACCTGATGTAAGGGGAATGTGAAAGGGGACTCAGCAATCTACATAGACTAACAAGTTTCACAGTCAGGCTCAGTCTTTGAACGGCTGAATGTACATACCGGATTCTCCACTCATATGGGAGCAAGGTGACAGTTTGAACTCAGGACTACCAGCATAGTTTTCATGAAGTCATCACTGTCTATAAATAAGTACAGTCTTGAGATCGATAAATAAGATTTTGCCTATATATTCTTATATTCTCTCTCGTTCCTTGAACCTTAACCCGTCATCACACAGGAAAACTTTAGAGAAAAGAGGTGGAGAATGTCAGAAAAGACTAAGTTTCAATACAGGGCCACCGACTCCGGTGTCCCAAATATGGCTACGACATCCAACATTTATGAAATCTGAGCTATCGAAGCTGGCAGTTTAAAGACCTAAAGCTCCCCCTAGAACCAATGAAGAAGGATACACACACTATTCCTCAGAGCAATTCAACTCTTCACACTCCCCTCTAATGACAGAGGGCTCGTAGCCAGCTACCCTTCCAGCTCCAGTGCCTCAAGCAGTTGCCTACAGTTAAGGATGAGAACGGCCCGTGTTGCCAACAATTAAGAGTTCATGTTTCTTTATGCATGTAAGTCTGGTATCACAATTATATTTTAAATATTAATTCACATACAGGAAGGTGAAACAGTATTTCCCATGCTTAAAGAACACGACTAGAAGCCGTACTTCCTGAAAGATACATCTTGATTTCCTATTCGGTACGGTTCTTCTTTTTTCCCTTGCTGCAGAATAACCTCGTTTCAGCCTTTAGAAATGAGGATCCATGTAAATTGAACCATGTGGCCTCTTAAACAGGATCACGGGTTTCAAGTTCCAAACCCAAGAATGTGTTACTCCAGGAGCTCAGCAGCTGTCCCCGACCCAGCTCCTGCTGCACTGCTGTCTGAAGCACTGCTGGGATAAAGGGCGGTTTCTCTAACAGTTCGTTTTTCTCAGTGCACACACCCCTTTGGTGAAAAGACCTTTCAAATATCCCTAGTGATGCAGAAGTTCCTCCAAGCTAGTGTGTACCTTAGCCTGTAGTATCTAAACCGTTGAGTACATCTACGCCTTCAGCACTATTCAGCACTAGAGAATTGCCCGTACACAGCTGCTTTTCCTCCTGCAGTGTTATTTCTGTTGTATAACACATGCTTCCACATTTGCTTTAATTTGAATGTATGGAAATACACGCTGCCTAGCAGAGGGAAGATCAACCTCTAGTTTTTAATAAATGATCATACTGACAATTAAAATTCCGGCTGACAGGCGAATTACTGTTAAAATCTATGATTTATTTCTAGCAGAAAAATCTGGAGCAGCAGGGAGTAGAGCAGCTAGCAGAAAACCTTTATAAAAATTAAGGTAATAAACCTTTTGCAAATATCAATTTTAATTATTTTTTAAATTACCTTTTCCTCTTCCATATCTTTCATATGGCCCAATCATGTGAAAAGTTAATCATATTTTATAATAAAAACCATTAACTGTTGGGGTTTTTTTCATCAGGTTCAGTGGAGTTTTTCAACAGTACGAGCCGTTACGCTAAACTGGGAATTTCTTCAGCCCTCAGAGTGCACAGCTGTTTTATAGTTAAACTGTTTCACATCAGTAGAGTTTTTTCACACACACACCGCAGCTTCCGGAGCACGATTTCACTACAAGGTTTTTATTTCTAAAATCCTGTATTTAATTTTTAATAATATCTGTGCAAGGACTGGCCAATCTCTTTGCTCTGATAGGCTTCTCTACTCAACGCTTTTTAACTATCTGCCAAGTAAACCAGCTTCAAAGGCCTTATAGTGAAAGCAGAGAAGTTTCTAAAACATGCACAGAGAAGTTGCAGAAATGAATAGCACAGCAAAAAGACAACCAAAAAGGAAGGCTTCCTTCAAATTCTTAGAAGAGCAGTGACACAGAACATTTATTTTCACTCACACTATTCCTCTCCCACAGGTCGAAAGGGATTTTGTCGAGAAAAACCTTTCAAAGTACTTCTGTGTGAGCTAAGAGATACAGAAGTATCTTACCTTCATTTTTAGAGGTGAAAGATGCAGTAAATTTTTAGAAGTGATATTTTTAATGGAAGAAAATATGCACCAAGGGCCATTAAAAGGTGGCACACAGCAGGGAAACATAAAAACCTTTGGGTGCTTACCACTTCATTCAACCCTTTTTGTTTCCAAACGTGTTTTTCACTTGCACTATAATGATCTTTAAATGGGTGGTAATGAAGAATAATGAACTTCGTGATGACTGGAATTGGTTAGCTCTAACTTGTGACTACTGCTATCAGTATGACCGCTGCGATTTAACTCCAGAAGAGACTGACCTGCTCAGAGGTACATAAAGAGTAACTCCAAACCACTGCTTTATGAATGCTCTGACCTTTGCTGGGGCTTACGGAAATCATTGAGCAGCCTGGCATTCTATACCATTTCTTTTCCACAACAAATAAATTGTTTCTAGATGGGACGTGAAGCCAGTTGACCAAGGGTGGGTCTTTAATATGTATCAAACATGCATCTGCACGCGACCACACAGATGCAGACCGGTTTCTTGTGAAGAATGACCACTTCGTGTACCAAAATATCCAGATAGTGACTTTGCATCCCTCAGCTAATGTGTTTTAAATTCTTACTCTCAGTTCAGCTGGTTTGACTTTCACAGCCACCTATCCTCTTAGCAGCAGCTGAGGATCATGGGTTATAGTCCCTTTCCTGGCACGTGACCAAGGTTGTAGCATACGTGCAGTACTGGAGCCGTTAGCACTGATGCCTATAACACACGCTACTCACAGCACATACAGGCTACTGAGGGGGCCACATGTCAGAGGGCATCCGGTGCGGTGCTACAGCCAGCAGGATTCAGCTGGACCACAGCATCCTCCCTCCCCATCTCAGACAGCTCTCAGAAACCGGACATGACTGGATAGGTGGACTAAATGATGTATCTTTGCAGACCTCAAAAACTGATGAACTTGGTCTCGCAACCCCGTGCAACACACTCAAAGAGTGCAGAGAAAAAACAAGATTGCATGAGGGAGAAAACTTGCTATTTACAGAACGAGTTTATCAGAACTGATGTTTTTTCTAGTAAAAGCTGTTGTACATACGAGCTCAATTTGATGCTGCATTGTTTAGTGGCAGACAGAGATAATACAAAACATAATGCAATTTACCGCTTCATTTCTTCATAAAGTCTACCCAGAAACGTATACTGCTCTGTGTTACAGTAGAGGAGTTCAGCAAAATGAGTAAAGTAGGGAGTCTGAAAAACTATAAATAATGATCTCTGCTTTCCTAAATAATATCTCTCACTCTAGTGAAATAACAGAAGAAATTTTCTTTTTAATACCATACCTGGCCTGAATTATTTGTTTAAAATTTCAAAACTTGAGTTAGTCGCCCTGGATTAGATTGGTGTGTGTTGTTTGGTCTATTGACAAAATGCACAGCTCAGTCTGCACTACCTGTGGACTTTGTCAACTGAGGAAAACTTGAGCAAGTATAATTTTCAGCTCCTGATTTTGTTTTTAATTACAACAGTACAAGGACGGAATTTTGCTGAAGTTTACTCTCAGTTGTCAGTCACAAAGGATATGATTAAAACCAAAAGATTTTAAAACAAAACAACAATAATGCTTTACGGTTTTAGTCCGCTTTCTGACTTTTTCAGTTACGAAAGTAAGATTCTGTTACTTCAGCCCCAAAATGTAGAATGCCATACATATTCTTGCTCATACAAGCTGTAGACCTCTTTTCAGACACTGGAGAGAGATAAAACATATCCCGTCTGGCTTCTGGGCAACATGGTTGATAACCTCTTCTGTTCGCTTCTCTAGCACCCTCCAGCAATCCCTTTCATCACTTCACAGGCACGAATTTTGGGGTTGAATCTTTTTATCTCCCCCCCCCCACACACACCTTTACAAGATCAGTTCTGGAAAACCCATTTCTCTTTCAACATCTCTATTAGAAAGGGTAGCTATTTTAACTATTTCAGTTATCACCCATTTGGGGACACCAGCTAGTGTCTCTGTAGAGTACTGCACCGTGACCCATGGTAGATGCAAGTCAGACCAAGGTCAGCAACCTTTGTTCTGTATTCTGCTGCATACTGTAGATAAACCTTCAGCTATTCTTATAAAAATGCATTGAATTCCATCAAAAGTGTAAGTTTCCCAGTTCCATAGAGACTGTAAAAGACAGAAGAAGGTGAGTGATAACCTTGGAGTCAAAGGTGTCACTTCACAGGAAGAATTCTGACTTAACTGAAGATTTTCCAAAACAGAAAGTGAAAACATTATTTCAGGAAGACCTAAATTTGGGCCATCCAAAAGATGATAGTTTCAGAAAGGTGTGAGACTGATACAATAAAAACAAGGAGGCAGATAGAAAAACGATCTGCAGCCATAAAGATAACCACTTGCAGCTACTACCACCACTGTTACTTTTGATTTCAGATGATTTGAATCTACCGCCCATTGAAGGTGCTCGGTATAAAGAAGTTTGTCATGAATCAAGAGGACAATTTTAAGGGTTCAATAACCTATACTGAAGTTTTGCAGCTTAGTTTCAAGCTAAAGTTATTAAAAACAAAGCGACATTCAAGAGCCAGTGATGGATATCCAAAATGCAGGCAATTCAGCTGCACATGCTTCACTCCTGCTGGTTAAACTTACCACCCTTTTATGCACAGGTACCCACTGACTTCAATCCGTCTACATTACTTGATTCAGCAACTTCAATGACGTTCAAAAGCAAATCACAAAAGATGCTACATGCACGTTTCAGTTTGGGCGTTAAGGATGCAAAACCGTCCCCAGACCTAAATCATACGTTCGTACAGAACACACTTCTGTAGCTTTGCAGCTAACTTACAACCAAGTCATCTTCAGTGCGTGATACTCATAACTTCAAAATTCATTTAGGAACATTTCAAAATAATGGTCAATTAACATTGAAATCCTTTAAGTACTTCACCTACATTAATCCCAAACGAGTACCTCATGATAAATGTTATTAAAACAAATTCCAAAGTAATTGGCAATGATTAAGTAGTTATTGTAGAGCGTTACTATTATTTTATGTATTGTGTGGGGTTTGCCTACTTTCTATACTGTTATCTTTGAAACCTCACCCCAGATTGACCTGAAAGTCACGTATTACTTTGTATGCAATACGATGTAGTGACAGTCTGCAATAGAACATATAAGATTGCTGCCGACTGAAGAGTTGCTGTGTTGAGAACAGGACCTTATCTAGGTGAAGTACCTGAGGTCCAGCGCTTTAAGGGTTTTCCAGTAACAGCTGACCCAGCCTGACTTAAACGAGGTGTGATACCTCGATGTCTAAAATGAGGCGAGGTAATCCCAGGACCCAGAGTCTAACCTGAATCGCACTAATCTGGCAAAATTCTTCTTGAGTCTCCCTTTTGTATTTTATACCAGACATCTCTTGAAAAACAGTTTGTTAACCCATGGTGAAGACGGCTATAGTATGAAAATTAGAAAAAACAAATGCAAAAAACTTATCTGTGTAGAAGTGGAAAAACTGAGGCACTGTTAATAAAAACGTAAACAATAAACAGTCTGTGATAACCACACTTACAAAAATACATTTTTAATTTTTAACCACATTAATACTGATTCCTTTCCCATGGGCTTGTAACTCATACAGAAGATAATGACAGTCTTTTATTAATGGTGAAAAGCCAAGCCCTTAAATTCATGTTTGCGTCCCCTAGACTGAGTTTCTAGAGCATCTAGGAGGATTTGACAAAAATACTGGGCCCTTAACAATTCTCAGGAATATCTTATAGAAAACTCTTGGCTGAAAATACTATAAAAGCTGCAGGATTTTTCTTTTACTAGATAGCAAAAGTATTACTATGACACCGTAGTCTAAACTCATGACGATGGACTATAAACCAGGCATGTTTCTTTCAGAGGAGCACGTGAAAAATTATAATAATTATCTAGAACTTAAGAAGTTATGAAGGTAGCATAAAAATGTACTGGATTCTAAGTTTTGGAAAGAGGCAAAGTGCTTTCCTAAAATTCAAAAGTATAAGCTCTACCCTTCCTACTCACAATTTTATAAAGAGACCAAAGTTAAGGATATTGGAAGATGTATATGAAATTTGCATGTATTTATCTTCATAATGAGTTATGTACTGTTAAAGTATCTCATTTACATTATTTGAAACTTTTCTTTAAAAAATTAGAGTAAGAATTATTATTACAATCACAGAAATAATATCAATGACCATAAAGAGCAGACCCAAGCCACCTAAGGTTCAATTCTAAACATTTTTCTTTTATTTGTATCAGGAATTTTTTTTTTACCTAAAATAAGAACTTGCCTTTTTTTTCATAGTTCAGTAGGGTTTGTTTTTTGGTTTTTTTTTTTTTTTTTTAAATTTATTAATTTTTAAGTTCTCATCTCGCTTGCTGGTTCAGCTTGTCCTCCCCTCCCACTCATTTTGGTGAAAATTTATTTAGACTAGTCTTTAGTCCATTATCCACGTCATTAATAGAAATGTGCAATAGGGCAAGATCGAGGGCAGATTCCTGCAGAACACACATCAGCGCGACAGCCAAAACCAGGACACAGGGAACAATACACTCTACGTAGTTTCCCTACTAATTACACACTCACATAATAGTAGTGCAATTTCTTTTGGTTTTTTATGTTTTCTTGTGAAAATGTCACGTGAGACAAAGTCAGATGATTTATTTGTCAGGACAGATGACATCTACTGGTTCACCCTCTTCTCAAGAACTGTTATTCTGTCACAAAAGGATATTAGACTGGTTTTACACAATTTATCCTTGATAAATTCATTTTGGCTATTGCTCATCTCCCTGATATTCTGCAGGTGCTTACAGTTCATTCGGTTTGATTATTTGTTCCAGTATTTTTTTTTTTTTAAGGAATTTAAATTATGCTGGTGGGTCTACAATTCCCCAGCTCTTCCTTCCCCTCCTTTATAAAGGCAGGCACTGAGTCAGCTCTTTTTGAGTCTTCTGAAACTTCCTCCATTGTCCACCACAGAGAATTGCTAATGGATCTTGAGAATTCTTCATCTAGTTACTCAAATACTATATACAATAAACTTCATTTAAACCAGCTCATTTAAAAGTATCTAATTTCTCAATGTGCTCTTTCAGAAGTTCTTTTATCTTCCCAATCTGACATCTTAGCCCTTTTTTAGGCTTAGTAGTTCTGTTAATTGAGCACAGTAGCTCCAATTAAGGAAAACTGAATAAGAAATTAAACATTTTTGCAGGGTAATACCATTTTTCAATTGCTTTCCTGCCCTGTCTGATAACATATAAAGCTTTTTTCCCTTGTTCATACCACTAATGTGTTTATAAAATTCCTTTTTTTTTTAATGCCCTTTTTTACGACGTGCGTAATTCTGTGTCTTGGCCTTTCCATTTTTTTCATCCTTCATATTAGTGCTACTTCATTTACACTAATTTAGTAATTTGACCTAGTTTCCACTTTCTGAGGGATTTTTTTCCTGGCCTTAGGCCACCGAAGTCAAGGCTTACTTAAGGGAGCTGCTTCCTAGGCTTTCATAAGTATTGAGATGGTTTGTGCTTCTCCCTTAAATATAATTTCTAGGAGGAACTGCCAGTTCTTGTAAACGTTTTTCCTTTAGATTTATTTGCAATGAGATCTGACTCATCTGCCCTACTAGATTGTTCTCTTATAATTTATTGGTTTTATTATGATCTGCACTTTCTGTTCCTTGACGTAACAAATCATTTTATGTCCTCCCCAAGCAGGTTAAAGCAAGTGAGAGTAAATCCCTTTTGTATTTTCAACTACATTTTTCCTAGGGGCTTCCTGCTAGCTGCCTTCGAAGAACCACAGAGCAACTGAGGTTGAGAGGGACCTCTGGAGGCGATTAGTCCAAGCTTCCGCTCAAGACAAGGCTAGCTGCAAAGCTGGATCAGGTTGCTCAGGGCTTCAAGTCAGTGTACTTTTGAAAATCTTCAAGGAAGAGGCTGAAGTTGATTCCACCACTTCTCTTTTTCTTACGATAAACCACTTTTGCTCTAACACTGTTATTCCTTACACTCTTGAAATAGTTTGTATTGCAGTTTGTGACAGTTGCTTGTTGACTCTCCATTATGCCCTTCTGAAAGAGCCTAACTTAATTTTCTCTATAATGCCCTACAGGCAGTGGTAAAGTGCAGTTGGATAGCCCTCAGCATTTTTTTAATCCTGGTTGAATAAACCATTTTCCCCTGCTTATCCATGTACACTGTTCTTTAGCCTCTCACCAGTTTCAATGGTTCTCCAGTGGACACTGTCCAGTTTGCCAGTATTCCTTACCTTAGGACCCAAAACTGGACACAGCTTCCGAGATGCTGTTTGACTGGTGTCAAGCAGTCTCCATCATCAGCAGGCTATGAACGTCCTAACGCAGCCCAGTAGGCACTTAACCTGCAACATTGCAAAGGTCCACCACAGATTCACGCAGAGGCTGTTATTGGCCTGGACCCCAGGTCCTTCTTCTGCAGTGCTGCAATGCGGCGCTTGGTCCTGTGTGTATTACTGCACGGGGTTATGCTGATCCAAACGGTGGCCCTTCCCTCCAGCCTGTCAGCGGCCGCTCCTCCACTTTGGTATGGTATTGGTATTGGGTTTTGCAGATGGTATCCCATTACCCGTGTGGCACTGCAGACACCTTGACTGCTTGCACAAAAGACACGAGCCTGCACAAGCACCTGGTAAAGATGAGGTCGATGCCCCAGGGCTATCTGGTGCCTCCGAGTCTAGGCTCCATTGGTTGGTCTCCTGTCTGTGCTAGCTGATTTAAATGACCACAGCCCACACTAGACCAGGGTATAAAAGGAGCCTTATTGGAGAACCCAGTTTGAGTTGGTCCTTCTTGGAGCAGCAGGTAATGGAGTCAGAGACCCTCTCCTCGGATCAGGACACTACCTGAGGTTACCTCCTGGGGCTCCCCTCGGATCAGGATGCTATTCGAGTGTATCTCCCAGGACAGAGTGAGCCCTCACCCCGGCGCTGGTGAGTGACCCTTTTGGTACCTTTAAATGGTGAGTGAGAATGTACACATTGTACACATTGTGGTTCATCGTCCTTACAGAGTATACTTTGGTATTCAGGAATGTGTCGTACAGTGATATATTCCCAACTGACATCCGATCCTGTGATTAATTTGGTCAGTCGCAGTGTCGGGCAAATTTCATTGCACTAAATCCACGGTTTTCAGACAGCTGCTGCTGTCTGTTCTGTGGGTGCCTCCGCAACAACCCGGCCACTGCTGAGGACATTAAACAATTATCATCCCCAGACTCATTCCTGAGAAACACCCCTCAGACTCTGGACACAAGGACTTGGTGCTGCTCACCACAGCCTCTACAGCCTGATGGTTCAGTTGATTTTCCCCCAATCCTGAAGTCTACCTACAGCCCACGTTGCCCTGATTTGGCTACTGGCATACTGCTTAGAGCCCCTTGCTAAAATTAAAATAAAGGACAACTGCTCATCTCCTTTTGTACACAGAGGCAGTCATTTCATCACACAAGGCAATCAGGCTAATCCAACGTGAGTTTTGCTTGGTAAATCCATGCCAGCTGCTCCCAACCATCTTCTTGTCTTCACATATCTGTAAATGGTTTCCACAATGGCTTGCTCTGCATTTTCTCCAGGTACTGAGGTGAAACTGATTGGTGTGTAGCTCCTCAGATCCTCTTTCCTATGTATTTATTTTAATGGCTGTAGCATGTTCTCTCATGGGATGCCCTCCAGTTGCTACAACCTTTCAAAACTACAGCGACCTCGCAGTAGCATCAGCCAGCTGCCCACCATAGATCTGTGCCTGTGTGACTCACCCAAAAAGTCCATAATTTGACCCCAGTTTCTGGTGGATAGTGCCCAAGAATTTTGCTCCTCTACCCAAGAGACCCGAGATAAGCCTTGCCGGCACAGATCCAGCACATGGAAAGCACTGACCGCTCCAGCCTCCTCCCTACCCTGCATCAACATACTGCTCTAACTCATTTTTCTGCATCCCTTCCACCTGCTGTGTTCCTCTGCTAGCCAGTGGCTAGAGTTTGCCATTAGCTGAAAATTTACACTTCAGATAATTCAAATGTTGTTCAAAAAACATCCTCATCCCCATGGACAGGGAGGTCACATTCATCAACTTCTAATTTTCAATGTGCAGGTAACGGTATTAATATTGTAAACCTAATGACATTTTTGTTGCTATTCTTTGCAACTCACTGTACAAAACTTAGGTTCAGACTTACCAAGTTTATTTCTACTGCGAGATCACTTTCTTTATTCTTCTTGGTCTTCCTCTCTTTTCCAAACACTTCTGCAAAGTTCCTAGTTCTCTGCCTGAATTTTTTGCTTAACTCGTCCTATATAACCTCATTTGCTTTGGAGGTAAACTAGCATATATTCTTGTGCGTGATAACTGAAGATTGTACATTTCTGAGTCAGTCTTAAAAGTCAGTCCTAACTGGGATACTGCAAACCATCTACTCATAACACTGCACTTTAAAAATCTTTTAAAATTTCCTCCAGGCAACTGCATTACCTGCCAGAAGCCAGTATGTTAAAGATTCATCACAAAAATGTTCATGTTATGGCAAAGTGAAGCTTAATTTTCTAACTTTCATCTGAAACCTAAACCAATAGTAAAACACCAGAAAGAAGACTTCACTACTGAAATATCTTTGTTAAGTGTAATCTCTATGGCATAATCTCACATGAAGGATGGGTAGCTGAGGCACTCATACCTAAAACGCATAATTATCTTTGCTATAAAAAGATGGTTTATTTTCTCTATAAAACTGAATATTCACTTCAGCACTAGAACCAGAGTAAAGGGTCTATAAGGCCATGGTATAGTAGGGGTTTTTAGGAAGAATCACGTGAAGTTGCTTAATTCTCCACCAGGACAAGGTGCATCCTAGAGTTTCTCTACCCTCCTGCCGACCGCAACTGTCTGACTGTGCAGTCCAGTCATCTCCACAGACAAAATGACTGTTGGGTACCTCTGGGTACAGCAGCACTAATCCATTTTCATCAGTCGTAAACCCCACTTTCCCAGTGCAGCTCAAATCGGAGTTCAAATCAGGACTGGAGCCTGCCAATGCAGCTAGAAGTTGTCCTTTGAACAACATCTGCTCTCCCTCGTTTTTTCAGGAACGCTTCCCCAGCACATTGTGGAAAGGTCCTTGGAACTTGCTTATTTACAACAGTCTAGATGTGTGGTTTGTGTCTGTTGTACAGGGGCTTTAAAATGTCCGTAAACATTTATTTTTCATCAGAAACAATAAAGATACTGCAAACAAAATTCAGCCATCGCTTAAAACATTCCAAGGAGCAAACATGCTTTTCCTTCAAATATTCCTCTGATTTTTTTTTTTTTTTTCCCATTGGTTTACACAGAGTTTTAACTCTTGAGAGCAGAAGAAAATTATTTGGGAAGGTAAAGATTTCTTCATGCAGTTAGCAAATCCTAGTGTTTGACAATTCTCATGTTCAATATTAGGAGTTCATTTAAATGTTTAAAAGAATCCATATCCAACTTCTAAGTCTCAGCCGTATCTTCCCAATCTATAGCTAGCTCATTTAATCCCAGACATAATTTAGAAACACTGTTAAGTGAGAAGGCAGTAATTTAACCAGAAGTTAACCAATGATTTCCATTGAAAGAAATGGAGAAACAAATGAAGATGTAGTAAGCAAAGTACTCTTTTTCTTTTTTGAACTTTTCAAGATTTATTCTGCTGCATAAGGCCAATGCAATAATAAAGACTAATTTCCTGTGGCAATCATCTTCAAAGGAAACTAAAATGCATGCATTTATTCTGGAGCCATACTGATAAAAAACGGTTCAAACAATCCCCACTATTTCCATAATGTTGAAAAACGATACCGAAGAAGGGTTTCCAACTTATTTCTAGCGATTCATTTTGGATTAACATAAAACATGTTACTTCCAGTTGTTACTATCCCTGTGCAATGTTATTTATATCAATATGATTACTATCTTCAGTGAAAGATTTAATGTCAACATATATGTCATTACAGGAAATGTTTCAATTTATATTAAAAAAACGAAACTGTAAGATCAGCAACAACTGCCTCAACTAAATCATTCTTCCCGCAAGCCAAATATAAACGTTCTCATTTATTGAAGTTACACATCTCTTTCGTAGCAAAAATTGAGCCACTCAGCTTCATTTCTAAAATTATCCACTTTGCTGATTTTCTTTATGCAGGGCTTATACGTCATTTGAAAGGATCTCTTCTGAAAGCACCGATCCTTTGTAAAGGTAAAGAATAAAATCAGAAAACCAGAAATTTATGTAACATCAATTATTCCAGTCTTTTACTTACATACGACATCTCTGTGCATACGGACATTGCAGTCTAACACTATTCCAGTTAGGTTACTGCATGTTTTGGACACAATTATTTCCCTTTACAGCTGGGATAAATTTAAAAAGTGTATTTCTAATTGCTAGTCCAAATTGGATTTATTTTGAATTAATGTGACTTTAACAAATTAATAGAATAATGTCTGTGGAAAATCTTCACTGACGTATCTGAATAAAAGGCATTTAAAAAAGAAATCCAGAGCAGAGGATTCTTTCTGTGTGCATTTCTGAGAGAAATATGAAAACATGCCAAATCTCCCAAAACCAGTACGGAAGACTAAAACTAGATCTCAAGAAATCCAGTAAGAAGAACCTACAGGAACATTCTATAAATTTATGTATATTTTGACACTGTGAGAAACCAAAAGTCTGGTCATACCAAAGACTTGTTTTTGAAATATTGTCAGAGGCAAAAATAAGGCTATGGTAACATCCAAAAAGCACAAAATGAGAGAGAGAGGCATCCAGAGATGTTTACGTCTCCTGAGACAAGGCTCCTAGATATGACACAGACCTTCTTGAGAGCACCCCGCCCTGCTGGACCATGACACTTAGCAGCTTGAAGCCACGCAGAAAACACAGATCTAATGTCTACAAAGAACATTCAAGTTGAGCCCCAAATGGTGCAAAACATGATGAAAAACAACACATGAATTGCTGCTGATGTTTCTTCAATGATCTGGGCGACACTGGGCAACTGTAACTCTACAGAAGTTTGTCCCGGACACAGCTTCATCCCGTATCTGCAGGGGGGTACTGAAGAGACTTGCTTACCATGCCCACGGGCCACCACAGAACTCTGCAAGTTTCTGGTTTTGTGCAGACCACCAGAACGCCACGCGAACCTGGCAAGCCAAAGAAATCTACTGGCGTAGCCCTAAAGGTGATACCTAAAAAAGGGGCGTCAAATATGATACCGAAATGACAACAGCCTGGAAACTCAGGGGTACGATCAAAAGGGTCTGGGGGTTTGTGATGGATCCCTAAGTGTATGTCAGTCATCACTAACTGTACATGACACTGCTGCGGGAAAAAAGCGGTATAGCTTTGGATTGGCCAACAAACAAATATTTTATATGAGATATTGGAAGTATTTACACTCTCCTACTTAGTACTAGCGAACCTTTTCCAGAGAACAGTCAGTGTTTTGGGGCACGTTTGTCTAGACAAATTGGAGAGCCAAAATGAAAAGAAGAAGGTACTGAAGGACCTGAACATGTAATTTTAATGAAGAAGCCCGTGAGGTGCAGCCATGAGGAAGTGGTAGCAAGAAGGGACAAGGGGAGACCCGTCTGACTAGAGGAGGCAGAAGCTGGCGTAGAAAACACGGTGATCAGTTGTTCCTTGTGGCCACAGCAGACAAGAAGAGATTATCTTAATTTGCAGCAAAGAAGATTTATGTCTGATCTCAGGAATAGCTTTCTCACTTTCAGAACAGAATACACACCAGCATCTGTCACATATGGATGCACTTGATCCTGCTTTCAGTATATGTGATGAATTAGATGATCTCTTCATTTTGAACTTTACATTTCCATGATTTAACGATCTCAGCTGTCTGAGAAAATGAGGAGTTACAAGTATTTGCTTATAAAAAATAGCTTCTACTGCAAATTAGCCACACCACCAAATTCTAGGATACCAATTAATAGGTACTAATGACACGACGTTCCTGAATTAGGAATGCAAAGCTTACCGCTCTTTATCCCGTTCCTGACCCTGTGAACAATTCAGCCTTATGCCTGGATTTCTGTTGACATTGTCAGTACTGTCATCACAAATGCTCAACTCATAACTTCAAAAAATACACCACTACAAAGGTTATCATGCCAGGCTGATAAACCACGGTTACCCCATTGTTGGAGTGGCACGTGATTTCTGATGTGCTTTATCCCGTATGTTCATTACTGTGATATGGATATTTTCCAACGCAGAATTTCAGTGCTAGTAGCTTAAACTTGAGAACTGTACTAAATAAAACCCACACATCTCCCTATTCCAAATGTATTGCTTTAAGAAAAAGAAGATGGGAGATTTATGGCAATGCAGTTCCTTGAATTTAGTGGGAGCAGCAGCTGAGGTTACTGGCTTGAAGACTCCTGATGGAGGAAAGTTTTTTAGGAGTTACTGGTGTAAATTAGGGGGACTCTGTTTCTGACAAACCAGAGTAGAGTAGCTTCAGGAAAAGACGTAAAACCTTTTGAAGGCCAACACTCACACAGTCCAGGCTAACTCAATATTAAGGTAAGTGAACGGGTTTTCCTACGTGCCACTGTACAGAGACCTGGACAATACCAGCGGCTGGACGCAGACACGCCGGCAGGTTCTGCTCCCTGTCATTAAAGTCCATTTTCAGTCCCTTTGTAGATCACTGTCAACTAAATGGACTCTCTTCTCCTTTCTCCTCGGGGTCATGTGTGCTTTAACTGTTCTTCTCATGTGTGACCTCAGAAGGAAATTAATAATAAACCCCCCCCCCCCAAACTAAGTTCTCTTTCTCTCACACGCACGTACACACACACTACTCTGAAGGGAACAAACACCGCCTCTGTGTTGCCTGGACCACCCTTTTCCTCCCTCCAGTGTTTCTGTGCTTCCCAAGTGTTGCTGCTGGATGCCACGCGCGCACCTGCTGGGCACCAGTGCCAGCACTACCACTGCCCCAGCACTACCAGTGCCCCAGCACTACCGCTGCCCCAGCACTACCGCTGCCCCAGCACTACCACTGCCCCAGCACTACCGCTGCCCCAGCACTACCACTGCCCCAGCACTACCAGTGCCCCACCACTACCGCTGCCCCACCACTACCGCTGCCCCACCACTACCGCTGCCCCAGCACTACCACTGCCCCAGCACTACCAGTGCCCCAGCACTACCACTGCCCCACCACTACCGCTGCCCCAGCTCCTCGGAGGAGCAGACAGCCACTGGTACAAATGACACCCTTCTGCTGGTGGATGAGCACATTTCCTCTGCAATGAGCTAAATTTAATTCTGAAATTCATTCCCATATGGAAAGGAGAGTACGTAATAGCCATTTTACTGCCCACCGCCAGCAGCTAATTGCACCAATATACATGCAAAGCATATATACGCACCAGTAAAATCTGTTAAAAGATTTATGGTTTATTGCTCTTTCACAAAACATTTGGAGAATTAGAGTAATAAGTATAAAACAAATGATATATTTTCATCTTATCAGGCAAAATTAAGGTCTGCCTTCTAACATATTTGTCATCTTCTTTCAGGAGTAAAGCCTATTCATTTCAGTAAAATGGCCCAAGAATTAAGGCTGCACTCATCCAAAGCAGTTGAAGTATTCAGCTGTTAATAAAACCCACAAGCTTTTATCAATGAGATCAGATGCCCCTTCCCTTCCTCAAACCAATTTATTGTCAGGCCATAAATGAACAAGATCCATGCTAGAAACCTTCAAACACAGCAAGTGAGGAAACGCATAGCTACGTGCAAGCGGTTATTAGGAAGCACATCTGGCTGAAAACCAGGCTAACGCTATAAAACATGTCCAGTCTTTTACTGGTGTTGCGGGAGGGGGTGAGAACGATCCCTAAGCAGGGACATATTTCATTCACGAGCCCAGACTGCATAAAGAAAATATTATTTGTATTCTCTTCATTAAGGACATAATCAAGAAAGAAAAAAAAAGTAAACATATATTCAGTATTCTAGAAATCTCTCCTCTATCAGAGAGCAGCAGCCTTTTAATTTCAGTTCCCATACAGGTTTGTGGCTGAATATTTTTATTTGTACCACGGATTTAGGGAACTTTCTTTTCTGTTTAGCAGACCTAAGTGTTCCACAGTGATTTCTAGGTAAACAATACTGATAAAACCGGATATTTTTCACTATCTAAAATCATTGTTCGATTTGCAATTTAATCAATGCAGTAAAGGTACGTTTCTTATTCATAGTTTAGTCACCACAAATACAGTATAGTCTCAAATGTGAACAAATTTATTCTTATGCAATACATAAAAGCACACAAAAATAAACAAAATATGGAAGAAAGGACCTGAATAATCTCTGAAAGCTACTTTCACATGATACTGTTTTGCATTTTACATATTCTATGCAAATATTCCCCAAAACAATGTGCAGAGTATAATATCGTTATTACAGCCAACAGAACGTCACATTAATCGTATGATACCACACTACTAGAGACCATTATAGACTTTCTCTTGCTCTATCACAATCCTGCACCTTTATTGTAAACATAAGCTTAATAACCAGTTCTCTCTTGTACAGCTTTCTGATTGTGACTATTGTGTCACTGCGTATTTCACAGTTTTTACGTCATAAAGAACAGTTAGCTACGATTTGGCTTTAGATCTGCTTGAAAACATATACAGCGTAAGGGATTTGAAATCTGTTAGTTGTTCTCTGGTCTTTCACTTGAGCAGGAAACTTATCTGGGACGCATTACAACCGTTTCCTGCGTTAACTGGATCCTAGATGCAGGTCTGTCAAAGACCTGCAGTGACGTGTCGCCTCGGACAAAGCACTTCTGCTCATTGTATTTAAACTTACTATTAAACTATTATTAATACTTCTGCTCAGTATATTTAAACTTATTATTATTATTAAACTATTTCTATCCACTAGTGCTGTGTAAAGAAAATTAAAACGTGTAGTTACATTTTGGAACTAATTATTTTGTTACAATTTATGTAATTGCCACATGATTGTTAATGAAAAAAACTGTGGCTTAGAATACGATACATCCACATACAATAAAGGCAACATGCAAAATAAAGGAGAGAGAGAGAGAGAGAAATAAATGCCTGAGGGGACCACAAATGAGGGGATCTCTAAGAGTTGTAGACTTACGTGGGCTAAAGGAAAATGTGGTGGCCAGCGCATGCCAACTGCCACAGGAGTCACACGAGGTCCAGAGGCAGCAGCAGCATGGTTTTATCACCACGGTGCTGCAATCGCAGCAATCTGCCTGGTGAGACTGACCGTCAAGAACTAACGCTGATCAGCTGGGGCACAAAACTGACCCAACGAAGGCTTCAGAACCAAGGCAGTATGGCCACGTGTTGATACACAGTCTTGAACGATGCTACTGACTCGTGTTGGGTCAGATGAGCCCAAGGCTTCAGAGGCCCACGCTGCCACACTCTGCTGTGGAAAATCACCATTCTGTGATTCCGTGGAAAGATCGTTGATGCTGCCCGAGAAAGCAGTCTCAGTCTTTTTGACAAGTGGTAGGAAAAGATCAGTCAGTAGCAGTGTCTTTGGTAACAATCAGTATTACAGATCTACAGAGATCAAGTGGAGCAATCTAGGATTCTACTAAAAATGTTGGACCAGATGGTCTTTTGAGGACCCTTCCAACCTGGCCTGTCGCATCATTCTGTGATTCTAAAAAGACAAAATCACACATGAACCATGAATTGCTTCACGGTTACGGGTTAATGGGATACCAGTGTAGGAATCTAGGTTTGAACTAGATACCTACACTCCTTCCCAACCCAGAACCTAACCAGCTGCCAACCAGAAGGCCAAGGAAGGTCCAAAAGAAGTAGAGAAGGAAGACTCCACATTCATCCATTATCCCCTTTTTCCAAAAACAGACACATCACAGTCTGACAAGAAAAACCAATGCTTCTGTCAGCAGTACAACCATTTTGCCTGGCTTGGAAATAGCTCCTGAAAGATGAATAGCTCAGTATGATCTGGATAGCAAAGAAGGTCCTGTCACAGAAGTAATGCTGCTGCTTCCTCTTCTTCATCACACAGAACATCCTCTTGCTGTTGAACAATCCTTAATTAAAATATGCAGCTAGTTCTGATGAGTCAAGGGGCAGCAAAGCAAATCTGAGGTATAGGGGAATCCTTCGACAACCTTCATGGCCTTCGGTTCATACCCGGTTTATCCCAGAGAGCCAGGAAGGCCTGGGAGAAGCTATGGGCATTTTTTTCCTTCACTAGGGGTTCTGATTAGTCCTGATAGACTAGAAATATGCTATAAACAGCATTTGGTCATTGATACATATGAGGCTTTACCATAATTTCATGCTTACCCAGAAGAGAGTTCGAAAATTGCTGTTCTTGGAAATCGTTGACTCAGAACACAAAACCAAACTGAACAATTTGTTGAAGAAATTGCAAATTGTTGGACATGCCTATTAAACTAAAGTTACTTTAAAAACATGCTCTACCCATCAATGGCATTACCAATCAGAGTAATAGCTTTCCTAAGCCATGCTTCAGCTCATAGTCCCTGTTTGAAGGGTATTATTACTACCTTCTGTAAGAATCAGATAGTATAATGGAATTTAATTTGTTGTACTTAATTCCAACATTCTAATGTAAAATTATTCCAAAACAAAAACACCTTCTCTCAAAAAACTATTGACAAAGAAAATTGATTTTTAAGAAATTCATAATCTGCTGGCATACTTTTTCAAATTCAAAGTTAAATATGTTATTTTCTTGGCACGTATTTGACACATGGCCTTAAGTTTACAGAAGATGCAGGTCATATAAACTTTGTTGATTCGTTTACATTCATACTGCATTTAACTCAATATATAGATGATTGAAAATGAGGAGCTTGTAATGTTTTACATATCCTGAAAAACAGCTTGGATCTTGGTATAGTTCCCTAAATAAACTCAGTCACTTAGTAACTAGTGCTTCTGTGTCACTGAAACATTTCCATTTCATTTAATAATATCTTCCTTCTGCGTTGCAATCATATTTAAAATATTTTACCAAGTAGGCTTACATGGGAATTAAAATATTACAACTTTATGTTATTTTGTCACTAAATGCAGAATCTGCTCAGCTCAATCAATCCTCCAATAAACAAGCCGAAAACTGATTTTCAGAAGCACTCATCTTCAAATAAATTTTTACTTAGAAGAAAAATACCTCCTTAAATGATACCAAAAACGTAGGTTATGTAGGTATATTAGCCTCTACTTATGCAAAATATCAGTTAGCATTAACGAAGTGTTGTGTTTTCATCAGTGTAAAATGACAGATGTTCTGAATGGGAATTTTTCTGTCCAAATGTTTATACCATAGGCATCGACCTTTAAGGAATTCATCCCAGACACTTTTTCTAGTCATTGAAGAGAAGTAGGCACCTCATCCTCATGCTGACCGGTGTTTGAGAAGTGTTTATTTCTTTCCATTAAATGGCATTTACGCTACTGCCCTGTTCATCCACGATGCGGACACCAGAAGTCCGGTAAGAAGAGCTCCTCTTGTGTCCCGGCTACTTTGTCACCATTACTCCTTGGCTAACACACGGTGATAAAGGCAGTGTAGTTCTGAAGGGCACTGTATAAACTAACACATCTGGAATATTTTGCGAAGAGACAATTTAAAATTTAAACCACTTATCAAGCTATAAGAAGAAAAATCAAGGCTTTGACCTGAGTTAGTCCTCAGCAGATTTTTATCCCTGTAAAAATGTTTATATTATCTGAGGACTTTAGACCTTTTTTTTGCAAGCTTTACCATGTAGAACATAAAGAGTGTAACGGGGTCACCAAACAACAGTTAATAGTTCTTCTATTATAACAAAATAGTTCTTCTTTGTTGACAAGGAGGCATAGGAATTACCCTTATGGGACACAATTCAGATGGACCAGCAAGAAGATTATGCAATAGTTTCCCCAATCCTCTTCTTCCCATTGGGTTTCTAAACCGGGAAAAGCGCAAGCTGCATTTTTACTGTCCTGTGACCCTTCCTGCACCAAAAGATCTCTCAGTACTGCACCCTTGGGAAGTCCAGGGATTCTCTGCAGGACTATTTTTTTTTTTTAAAGCAAGAAGACTAAGTCATAACAATAATTAATTTCAAAATATTACCTTTGAAAATATTGTCTTTGGAGAGCTTCCTGTGCACCATATACAGTACACTGGAGGAAGCGTAGTGAATAAATGGGATGAAATGGTAGTTAACAAGTACTTCTTTCTCATCGGTGCTTATAAAACATAATTAAACCCATCTTATCTTACAAAACATCATCATTGATAATGCTTCCAATTTCGCTTCTGGCAGAAGTTGTCTGACTAGAGGCTCTTAGGATACGACAATGACCACATCGCTAGATTTTATTACCCTGCTTAAAACCCCTGTAACAAAAGATGAAGATAATCCTTACAAGAAGATTCGACGTTAGCGTTAAGAGCAAAATTGTGTTCAAGAAGTGAGAAAGGCTTATAAACAGATAACCTTGTAAAGCTACTAATGGGAAAATCCTGCTCATGTGAAAAGTAAACGACTGAAGTTCCCTGTATTATCTCTGAGGGTATGGGGAAAATGCCAGCTATCACCTGAGACCATAAGCCATATCCTCAGCTGGTATAAATTACTAACTTACTGATCCTGAAATGCTCTAATGAAAGAGTTAACAACAAAAAAAATATTTTAAGGCATAACCACCAAAAATGCAATAGATGTAGTCACATGGTTTGTTTTTTTTCCTAAATTCAAATTGAAGTTTTTATCCCTTTTCCCACGTGCATAAGCATACTGTTGTTCTCAGCAAAATAACTTCATGCAGTAAAGAAGATAATTAAACAAATTATTCTAGTACTCAGTGTTGCAGATACATTCAAGTACCTGAAATTTCAAATTTTAAACAGCTGCTTTAAAAAAATCCAGATTTGTCTTACGATTTTTTCTTTCTCATAAGTTATTTTCTACACAAATACAAATTACTTCCACAGAAAAGGGCATAAATATAGGAATATTTTTAAAGAACCAAACCTAAATGACACACCATAAGGAAAATCTATTTGTTTGGGAAAAAAAATAATTCATTTCTACTTCACTGTAATAAATTTTAGGTTTTCTCAACTTGGGTGTTTTTCTAGGTATTTACAACAGAGCAATAGCAGCACTCATCCCAGCAGTTCCTCGATAAGAACAAATGTTTGTTTAAAATTCAGTACAGAAAACATTGGTAGATAACCCAGAGATGTTGCAGACATAAAGCAATGAAGAAATAGGTCAACTATAAAGAAAACTTAGATTCCTTGGTAATGCGGAATATCTAAAGCAATGTGAATTTCAGCGGTTCAAATTCAAGGTGGCATCTCAAAAGAGATAATGCAGATTATATTCACAGGACAGAAGAATTTCGACGGAATTTAGTGAAATTGAGAAGGACTTAAAAACTAAGCGTAAATGGCCAACTAAAGATACACTTCAAGAGCGATGCTGCAGCTAAGACAGCAAATACTATTTTGGGATGTATTAAGACATTTACAACAATACAAAATGTTGCATTAATTTTGGTGTTCACATTTTGGAAAGTAGCCTGTAGTTTGAAATTTATTTGTTTGGGGTTTTTTAATGCAAAATATTGAAGTTCAAGATCTTAAGTTTGAAATTTAAAGCTCTTTCAAAAGAGATCATTAATAACGATTTTCCACTTCCACATGGGAAACGATATTGAGACACAACATCATACTCTTCTCTCGATGTGAACCTAACTTGTGACACCCCCAGTGCTGTGAGGCAGCGCTCAAGAGTACTTACAACAGGGATGTTCCTTGCTATGTTCTGGAGAATCCGTTATGGTTATTATAGCTTTAATTAAGAAGCACATTTTCAAAAATACTGTATTTCTAACAACTATCAATGAATAAAGGTCTGAAATAGCCTTATGGGGATTTTGGCATTGTAGAACTACAAATATTAAGAAAGCGGCAGCAGACTTTGTTCCATCCATTAACAAACTCCATAACAAATACTATTTTTCCATAATTCCTTTTTTATTTCCGCATCTGCTTCAGTATCTCCTGTGAGGATCCTTCGTTGCTCTGCGATTAAAGAACGTCAGATTTTCCTAACTGAGAGGGATAAGGGTGCTGCCAGCACAACACAGGACAGTATCAAGAGGACAGTAATTCTGCACGAGGGAGGTACATGTCACGATGATCTCCTGTTCCCTTCCATTCTTGCAAAGAGTGCGTCACCACTGATCTCACTCAGGCTCTCTAACTTCCCTGTCTCTGTTGTTTAGCTCATCAAACCCTACTTACTCATACCACTTCCTCACCTCAAACGAGGAAGGTCAAACAGTAAGTAGAGATAAAGGAATAAGAAAACAGTAGCAAAAGGGTTAATTCTGGCCAGCCAGACAATCTTCAAACAACTACAGGCAGTAGAAGGGAAGAATGGATATTTTCTGCATTGGCACAAAAAAGGAGATTACTGATTCTGAATGGATCGGGTGCAGGTGGCAAGGTTTGGTAGATGTGGGGGGCTGCAGGGGTGGCCTCTATGGCAAGATGCCCGAGTGGGCATCTGGCTGCTGGCCAAAGGTAACCCACCAGTTCATGCAGTCAGGGTCACCTGCTAGTGTCACAATCTGAACTAAAATATCCCCAAGTCTCTAAAACATCCAAGACAGAAGATTTAACAATGTTAACCTCAACTCTGCCCTCTTTAATAATGGGGTCAGAACATTTCCACTACAGATGTTACAGAACAGTATAGAAAAATCATGGGAAAAGAAACCATTACGTGAAAGCAAGATGAGTGCATTAGGCACAAGCTAAAAGGACACCACTTAAGCATGGTTTCCACTCTACCTCTGAATCTACTAGTCATCAAACACCCCTTGCAATCTTCATGACTTCTACTCTGTACAAGACTATTTTTCCTAAACGGACTTTATTTACATGCTGTTATTGCATTGATCTCCAACATCCATATTCCTACTCTGTTATTCATCATGATCACAAAATGCCACCCTATTTTTCTCAGTGACAGAGATTCTTCGTACTGAAAGTAAGATACGCTCAGTTCTTCAATGATAGACATGTAGGTGTCTAAAAAACAACGAAGTTCCCACCACTGTGAACAGAGTTATGTATAGAATTCATTACTTCAATACAGGAATCTGAAGTCATTTCAAAGCTGTCAGGTACCCATAACACACGCATGGTGATGATCACGACGCTGACAATCTCCTTCAACCAATCCCCAACTCTTCAGTACATTTGTGCTTAATACTGGGAAGGGAAGATGGAGCGCTAGCAAGGCACAGGCTGCAAGCTCCAATACTTGGCATGCAACACGAGTCATTTCATCGGTACTTAAGTGTATTATTGAACCACCCCTACTGTTCCTAGTCACTACTGGCTGACTCAGGCAGGCAGGGTTAGGATATTTTGTGGCATACCTGCGAGTGTTTTCCATAATGTGAAGTCAGCATTACTTTCAATCATCACTTTCTGGTGTTCTAAAAAACACTACAATATTGTGTGAGAATTTAAAGCAATCGAACTCAAAAGCTGAAAGTGCCCTTGGCAACCCTAACTCTGGTGTAGATTTTTGGACAGCTAAAAATCGACATTAGCACCAGACTGTAAAAGGCAGAAGCATGAAGAGACCAGGACAAACTCTCTTGCTGCTTCTGTGCTTTCTTCTTCCCATGGCTGCCTGCACATAGTCCTAAATAACATCTCAGCTGACAATTACACAGCTTGCCAGCTCAACACTCAGAACGTGCTCGTACAGGGAGAAACGGGACCTCAAAAACTATTCATTACCACAATGTCTTAAGACTCCCACGGGGTGGCTTTCCAAATCACCCACACTTTTATATAAGTTCTGGTCATTCTCTTGCTGGTCATCCTTTGGTTTAGATTTCAGTCAACAGGTGTTTGGTCGGCAGTTAGAGCTGCCTGTGGCAAAACACTTTAAACCTTGGTGATTATACAGAGAGCAAAATAGTACACAGAAGAGAAACTATGAAACAAGAAAGCAGGAAAATGAGATTTCAGGAAAGAGACTGTATGAAAAGGAAGTGCAGCCAGAAAGGGTGAAGAGGAATGAGTATGGGAGACAGAGAAGGCAATGAGGGAAGGGAGACTGACCGAGAAGGAGAAAGATGTGAGGGGATTCTAGGATGGAGGGAATTACAAAGTGTCCTGGTTTGGGTCAGAACAGAACTCCTGCTGTTCAGTGATTTCACTTCCCAGCTCAGTCTCTTCTCCGTGACGGCGCTGTCTGAAGTTAACGGGGTGTTTTTGCAGACAGTGTCTGCTTCCAGAAGGGATAACGCTGGATGTTTGCAGTCACTGCCAGGGGTTGGGCTGCAGAAAGGCTCTGGCTGACACTTGCTCCTGTGCAGACCAAGGTCACTGCTCAATCCTGTGTCCCACGGTGGGGTGCAGAGAGTGAGAGGCTGCACCTGCAGGAGGAGCGGACAGGACAACAAGGACAACAACTGACCAACAGGGTGTTCCATCCCACAGACGTCATATTTATTTGGTATACAGCTGGAAGATCAAAAGTGTCAAACTCTCTTGCTCTCTTCTTCAATGGTCGACATGGGAGGAGGACTCTGGCCATTCTGCCTTTGATCCCAAGCTGTGCATCCCTGAATTCAGTTACAGAATCCAGCTCCTGCATCTGGTTCCTGTCTGCCACTGAGCCCAGTCTGGAACTTCCCCAGTGCCCACCCTGCAGCATCAGTGGTGACGGTGATGTGACTGCCATCAGGCGGGGTTGGGTTCCATATTGATATTCCATATATATAATTTTATTGTTATTATTTTCATTAAAGCAGTTTTAGTTTTCTTTCCCAATCCATAAGTCTCTCTCCCTTATTCCCTTTCTCTTCCCCTTTTGGGACATATTGGGGGGTAATAGAGAGTGTCTGTCATTTGCCTAGTGGACAGCTCAACCCTAACCTGTGACACAAAGTTGTGCAGAAAGGGAGTATTCCACCAGTGAAACAGAACAGATGTAGCTATCCTACCAGCAAAACTTAGAGCTTCTCGGTACCTGAAAAACTGGCAGCTCCTGGAACGGCAGCTGAAAACTGGCTGAGAACCAGCAAACCTAACAGATCTGAGATTGTTGAAGACTGACGACAACACGGTGTGAAAACATTATTGGAAGTACTGGGTGTATGAATAACAAATCAATACAAGAAAACTTGACAGAAACTTTGCAAACAGAAATAAATTTGTGGATCGTACCATTGTCTATGAATTACATTTACAACTCTACTTGTAACAGAAACATTCAGAGAGATGTAAACTACAGTACCAAAGGGAGCAGGGATGAGAGAGGGAAAGATGAATCCTTCCTACAGAAAAATGTAGGTCCTTTATACTATAGGCATATGTATTTATTATTTTTCTCCTCGATACTTTTCAAGATGTACCTCACTGCTATGAATTTATTGATTTTAGCTGACACAGGCGCTTTGTAATGGAAGTAATGACCCCAACATGTATTTGGAGAATTAGTCACACTTTGTAAGCGAGCTACTTCATGTTACTGCTGTCAAAGATATATTTTTCAGGGGTCAGTATATTCAAGTTCATGTTACTGCTGATGTTTAATTAATTAACTAAGAATTATATCAAGCTGACTAATATCCTCAGTTTTATGACTTTTCAAAACTTTGACAGGTTATTAGAAACGTAAGATATATTATGGCATATTACAGGAGCTTGACCCCTACAAATCAATGGGGCCTGACAACATCCACCCAACGGTGTTAAGAGAGCTGGCTGATGTCATTGCGAGGCAGTTCTCCATAATCTTTGAGAAGTCGTGGAGATTTTGGCGCATCCTAGAAGACTGGAAGAAGGCTACTGACACCTCTGTCTACAAGAAGGGCTTAAAGGAGGATTCAGGATATTATAGGCCCATTAGTCTTACTGCAGTCCCTGGGAAAGTGATGGAACGAATCCCCCTGGAGGCTATCACAAGTCAAATGAAGGACGTGATTTGGAAAAGCCAGCATGGATTCACCAAAGGGAAATCAGGCTAGACAAACCTGATCACCTTCTCCAACAAAGTAACCCGCTCAGATGACGCGGGACGAGCAGGGGACATTGTCTATCTGGATTTCTCCAAGGCTTTTGATACCGTTTCCCACAGCTGCCTCCTAGAGAGACTGATGTGTTACGGTCTAGGCAAGTGGTCTGTGCAGTGGGACACATCCAAAGAGTTGTAGTAAGTTGCTCCTTTTCAAACTGGCAATGTGGCACAAGTGGGATCCCCCGGGGATCGATACTGAGCCAAACATGGTTTAATACCTTTGTAAGTGGTCTGGACGATGGGATCAAGTGCACCCTGATGAAGATTGCTGATGACACCAAACTGGACACTTTGGGAGGGAGACTCATGCTGCAGAAAGACCTGGACACACTGAAAAGTGGGCTAACAAGAACCTGATGAAGTCAACGTAGAGAAATGCAAGGTTTTATACCTGGGAAAACATAACCCAGGAGTGCAGCACAGACTGGGATCTAGCCAGCTGTGGGAGGAAGGAAAGGGAAAGGGGTCCCTTTTCCCCCTCTGGAAAAGGACCTGGGGGTCCTCGTGGACAGCAAGCTCAATATGGGTGAACAGTGCGCTGCTGAGGCAAGGAAAGCCAACAGGATGCTGGGTAGCATCAGCAGAGATAAAGTAGTCATTATCCTACTCTACTCAGCACTTGTCAGGCCACATCTGCAATACTGCGTTCAGTTTTGGTCCCCGCTACACAAAAAAGTTGCGGACAGGCTGGAGAAGTCCCGAGAAGGGCCACAAAGATGATCAAAGGACTGAAAAGGCTACTGTAAGGAAAGGCTGAAACAACCAGGTTTGTTCAGCCTCGACAAAAAAAAGGTTTAGGGGAGACCTTATCCCCACGTTCCAGTATTTAAAGGGTGGCTGCAAAGAAAACGGAGACTCCCGTTCTCACAAGGAGTCACATGGAGAAGATGAAGGGTAACAGGTAGAAGTTACCCCTGGGGAGATTCCAGCTGGACTCAAGAGGAAAATTTTTTCATGAGAACAATCACCAATGGGAATAATCTCCCCAGGGAAGTGGTGGATCCCCCAACACTGGACACTTCTAAGATTCGTCTGGAAAGGGCTCTGGGCCATCTTGTCTAGACTTTTGCCAAGAAAGCTGGGACCAGATGATCCTTGAGGTCCCTTCCAACTTGTGTTCTATGAGTATAAAAATTTAATTTTTTAAAGAAACAAACCTAGGGAAAAGCAGAATATTCCATCTAAATAAAACTTATTTTACTCCATTTCTTAATTAATAAAATTGTTTCTTTAGGCAAAGAAAAAGTACTATAACGTTAATACTTTTAGGTGGGTTGTTTTGTTTTGTTTTTTTTAAATAAAGTGGAAGGCATGAAGACCACCACGTCAAAAAAAGACATTTCGCTGCAAACATTCTGAAAGACAAAGAGAACACAGGATGTCAAGACTCAAGCTCAAGCCTGCAAAGCACTTCCAAATCTGCTTGCCTTTAACCCCTTGCTTCAGCTGCACCTGCTCCAAACAAAGACATGTTCATAGGCAGTGTGGCAAAGAACTGGACCACAGCACAGGGTTAAAAATTAATATGTTAATCATAGATTATAAAGCCATAAAGATCTCTGTGATCCTCTAATCTGACCTGCTGCATAATAAAGGACAGAGGATTACCCTGACTTCATTCCAGTCTGAACTACGTGCTTCCAAATGCTTTTTCAGGGCTTGGAACTCCTTTTCTCCCTCAAGTGGGAGTTGTTTGGAATAGGCTGTGTTTCCTCCTGAGTACACTTGTTATGTGTAAGCAGCCACTTGTTTAAAAAAAAAAAGCTTTAAAGATGAAAGTAGTATCATTTGTATCAGTCAGAACAAACTAATGATGGCTCAGTGTGCCTTACTTGGATATTTATATTGTAGCACCTTTCTGTATGAGGTGCTATACGTAGCAAGGTTTGGACACTTACCAACATCTATAGCTTTTCCAAACACTCATATTTAATTTTTCAGACAGAATCAGGGGATTATTGATGACCTGGACTTATTCTGGTGATACTGGTTTTAAAATAACGTTATTCAGAGGATATAAAGGGCTTTCCCAGTTGCAAAAGGAGCTCTTTCTTTGCCAAGAGAGACAAACTATGCCGATACCCAACGCAAGGGTACAAGGATATTGTCAGTCCTGATGAGCCCACTGTACTTGTGTTATGCATAGCTATCATAGATGAAATAGAAAGTCTCCTCCAAAGAACTGCTCATCCTCATCCTGGTCCTGTGGGGAAGACAGCCCAGCATAGGCGGTCCAGTCCTCCCACCCTATCAGCAGTAATTTTTCCTTTCATAATACACAAAGACTGAATATTCTTATATACTTACCTACTAAATATTCTTATAAATTAAGCACATGTATCGTTTACTTCCTATGCAAAGCAATGATTAGAAATTGCTTTGGCTTTACTTTAAAAACCTCATGCGTACTGAGACAGACGCTCTGTTAATCATAATGGTCTAGAAATTTGTAACTACCCCAGGATAAGAGTTACTCAGCTGAACAAAGGAGATTCATTTAAGCCGCCTGCACAGGAGTCTTGTCCCGTCTGAGGTTTTACAGCACATCCAAACCACTCCAATGGGGCTGGCAGATAGGACACCAGTAACCTTCTGGAGTATAATATCAATGTGTTAAATGTGAGCTGAACAGTGGTCCTGGCCACGTTGTCTGGTTTGCCTAAAACTACGTTGTCTATATGGGGAGCCTGGACTTAGATATTTAAATGTTTATTCTGAAGCTGAATCCACTCTTTATTGAATTTTCAACCGTGTACCAGGGGGCAGAGTAGAAAACTGAACCGCCCCTGGCAAATGAAAATGCACAGATGTGCAAGTATGTGCAGAATCTGGTTCTGGGGGAGCACCATTCGTACAAGGGTCCTACAGAGGCTTGGTACCCACACTAAAGTATTGGGGATTTGTAGACAATCGTAATCCTTAAAACAATTTGAGAGCTCTCTATTTATACTTGCCACACTTCTATTCCCGTTGCTAGCAGGTGCCTTCCAGGCGCACTGTCAGGTCCTGCACGAAACAACAGGCAGTACAGGAAAACTCAGTGTCTTCAAACATTTTGTGAGCTCTCTGGTGAGCTTCGGTATTCTTCCATAGCCAAAGCCATACCAACTTTACCAGCCCAGCCATCGAGGCATCATCGCAGCCCTGCGTTTGGGTGCGCCCTTTTGCTAAGTGTGATGGCTTGAACTCCTGTGCACAAAGTGCGATGTCCATCTCAACAAGCGTGTCTCTTTGCAGTTGGGAAAAAGGGAAAGCTACAATAACTTCAAGAAACTCAAGAAAATCGGTGTTTAATTTATTTTTATATAAGCAATCCAAACAAGGGGGTTTTTAGCGGTTAAATTCCTTCCACAGAGTTCTCAGTGATCGAAATTATGGAAAAGAAGTTTTCAATTGCCCTCCACTTACTTGAAGCAACAGTTGTGTTCTCAGCCTTACATCAAACCAACAGAGATATTGGCAGATCACTGTCTACTGCCTAAAAACATTAACTGTGACCAGTAACTACTGTTATCACAGTACACAGTGAAAGTAGTTGAGCTTGCAGCTTTTTTGCTGTTCTTGTTACAGGATTTTTTTTTTATGCAGGGTTTTAGGTTTGGGTTTTTTGTTTTGCCCTTTTTTTTTTTTTTTTTGAGAAAGAAAAGGAAAAAATATCAGAAGTGCGTTTATTTATCTTGGTACCCCGCCAGGTAATATAATCCTCCCCCTCTCCTAATGTCATTTCCTCTTAATCATGTTATAAAGCCTGGTTTGTGTTGTTCAGGTCAAATTGAGTCTAAGGTAAAAATAAGTAGAAGGGTCAGCAAGGGATGGACCAGGGTAACGGGTTGATACTTTTAGAGTAATTGGCTCTTGAAGAATATAGGCTAAATTCCTGGAAAATCAGTACAGTCTCCAAGAAAAGTTCACCTTCATATAATTGAAGACAAAATGTTACAAAAATATAAATACAGGGTATCAGTCTTGACACTAGATTTCCTGCATTTTACTTGTTCACCTTTCACACATAGCATTATTTAAACCAATAACACCTATATAACATCAGGTTTGAAATCTTTTGAAAAAAATATATTTTCAGAGCTGTAATTTATGTTTTAAATAATATTTGTACACATATACCAAAGAGGATTGGGAATTGTTCCAGCTTTTTACTTAAATTGCACGCATCAAATAAACCTGTTTAATTACATGTTTAAAGTAGCTACTCTGTTTGAATAAATGCAGTAAATCAAATGTAGAGAAATATAGTAATACAATTTCTATAAGTAGCGGTATTTATGCAAAAATAACCCAAAATTTAGCCTAGCATATAGTTAAGTACATTTTTAGCAAGTATGCTATGCCTACCTAAAAGTATTCAGAGTATTTTGTTGAAACTAAATTGATGATGGTATGCTACAAAATTTACAATTTTAGATCTATCCTGGCTTCTTCCCTTTATAATATCAAAAATGAATTCATTTATTACTATAAAAGTATACATATGGAACAATGGAGCCTTTGAAGAAAACACTGGCCTTTGGTGCCTTTAACCCTTTTCTTAACAGATCAAAACATCTACTTTTTTCCACTATGCCTTATGTACCACAAATGTTCCTCCTCAAAGGATAAAAATGAAAACAGAAAGCATTCCAGCATTTGAGGGCCAAAACACACAAGCGGCATTTTAAGTCAATCAAGGCTTTAACCTTATACAGTGTCATCAGAAGTCTTACATTTTTCAGTATTTTCTTTAGATATCCATTTAAACATAATTATTCAAGATGCAAATTTCATCTGAAAAAAAAAAGAACCACTTTTACTGTAATGAAAAAAAAAGAAACAAAAAAAAATGTTTAAAAGTGTGTATAATAAAATATCTACTGCAAACATTAAAGTTGGGTTTAGTACAATTTCATAATTAGGGGATTCTGATTTATAACTTCCAACTATATGACTTGATTCCATAACCTACGATCTAAGAAAATACACAAATGTAAAGAAGAATAGATCAGAAAAAAGAAACCATGACAGGATTGATGTTGCAATGATGGATGTTAAGAATCTTGTAATGAATTCGATGAAGATAATTTAAAGTGCAAAGGATGCTGCAGAGTGTAAAGAAAGATTTTTTTTTTTCCCCCCGATAGATGCTGCTCTGAAGGCACAAAAACATGGGGAAATACTACTTTTGCATAAAGATAAGCACAGCTAACAGTACAGATGAGCACTGGAAATATAAGAACAACGTGATCCTTTAGGTTGGCCAAGATTAATCCCAGCTCAGATAATATAGGGTGTAACACAAAGATTGAGAAACACTGCATTTACGGTCTCAGGTCTGCTGGGATTTGCTTCAACAAGCAGGAGCAACTTTGCCATGGACTGGAGAAGAAGGGATCTCAGTCACCTTAGGCAGGTACAAGAAGGGCAGAAGACCTCTGCCCGTAGACCTCTGTGACCTCCGTCATCAATGTGTTCTTCAGCTGCACTGGAAGCCGTGGCCTTTTTTGCCTATGGAACTAGGGAAAACCAGCTATACTTGTACATGACTAAAATCTGAAACCACAGCTGGCCAGTACACCGCCATATGAAGACAGACGGGAACGCTCCTTGGACCCTTAGACCTTGTAGGTGCATTTTACTTTTGAAACTATGATAATTATATTACCAGAAGTAACTGCAAAAGTTGAAATAAAAAGTATTTCCAACTGTTCGTTTTCATGAAGACAGTTAAGCTATTTGTATTCTGCTCCTGCCTTCCTCTCCGCTACTGTTGATGCAAAGCTCGGCATAACAGCACCGTACATGGACCAGTTTACCTCTGTACAGAGCAGCCAACACATCTCTGCATTTTTACATTGCCTACTCTACACCACTTAGATACTTTGCTCTGGAAGAACTCCTGTTGAAGTCGATGGGCCTGCCTGCAAGGGTTACAAGACACGTGATGAGACTTCTCTGTGCTCAATACTAGTGTGGCAAAAACTTGCCTAATATTAACCCACCATAGATCTGTCTGAAGTGCCTCTGCAGGTACAGAAGAACTAAGGAATGTCCAGCAAAGATGGTGACGGTAAAGATAAGCAAAGGTATGGATCAGCTTCTCTTTGAGAGAAGATTAGTGTGGTGGGTTGACCCTGGTTGGACGCCAGGTTCCCACCAAGTTGCTCTATCTTCCTCAGCAGGATAGAGGGGGCAAAAAATAAGATGGAAAAAACCTCATGGGTCAAGATAAGGGCAGTTTAATAAAGCAAAAGTAAAGGCTGTGTGCTTCTAGAAGCAAAGCAGAACAAGAGATTTACTCTCTATTTCCCATCAGCAGGCGATGTTCAGCCACTTCCTGGGAAGCAGGGCTTCAGCAGGCATCAACAGTTGCTCCAGAAGACAACATCGTAACCCCAAGTGCTCCCTCTTCTCCTCCCTTCTCTTAGCTTTTATTGCTAACCATATGGTCTATGGTACAGAATATCCCTTTGGTCAGTTTGGGTCTGCTGTCCTGGCTATGTCCCCTCCCAAGACCTTGTCCACCCTCAGCCTGTTGATGAGGGGGAGGATGGTGAAGACAGGACTTTGATGCTGTGCGAGCACTGCTCAGCAGTAGCTAAAGCACTGGCGTGTTACCAACACCTTTCTACCTACCGATACAAAGCAGAGCTGTAGGAGGGCTGCTATGGGGAAAGTCAACTCCATCTCAGCCAGACACAATGCAATTAGATAAACAAAGACACTTAACTGGAAAAGAAAAATATAGCATCAATACCACCACAGAGATGGTGAACAGGAAACACTGACTGAAGAACTATTCTCCATAGTACAAGTAGCAGTGGGATAGCAAATAAAATTATCATCATTCTCCCAAAACAGGGAAAAGAAGAGAGTTCTCACAGCACGTAGGCAATGTTGAACTTTATTGCAACGGGAAGTTATAGACACCAGAAGTCTAAGTTCAAAAACAATTAGATGCATTTAGGTTAAGATAACCCAACAGTATTATTAAACAAACAAACAAAAACCCGCAAAATCAAAAAAGATAAAAGCTCCTGTTTAGGAATCTCCAAGCCACAGATTGCAGGATATAAAGCCTATAGGAGTGGAAGTGTTAACTGTCCTGGTGTGAACCTTAAAACCTTTTCTAAACACCTTCTGCTGGGCTTTGTTTGAGGTAAGCGACTGGGGAGGTGGACACAAAGTATGACGTGGTACCCAAGGCTTACCACACTTTGTAAAAGCATGGACAACAAGCAGCTAGAAGAAGCTGTAAGATTATACGAGCCCGAGTACCGGGCCAGAACAATGAACCTTCAAGGTATCCTGCGTCTGTAACAGTGTAATGAATAGAACCATCATTACAGACCTAGTAAATGCAGAACAATCCCACAGTAAGACTTCCACAACATCTGCTCCCCGTTCCCAGAACTGCGTGATTTCAGGACCTTGTAAACTTGGCATCTCAGAGTCTGACATTCCTTGTGGGAATCTTCTTCCATGTATTCGGTCACTCTTTGATCCTCTGTGTATTTTTGGACTCCAGAATAGAAACGAAATCCATGAATTCATTATGCACTGTACAAAAAATATTTCCTTTTCATCATTTTATACCTGCTACCTGATAATTTGATTTAATGATCCATGATATGAGAAGAAGTGAATAATAATTTTTCTACTCAACGTCAGCAGGATTTCGTTCACTTTACCTTATTCATTTTCAGTTATTTACTTTTTCTTACTGAAGCCTTAGTCTAGTTAGACCTCCTTGCCCAGACACCACTCCATACCTACGATCGAGCCTGTCATCCCTGTCCAATGTTTTATAGAACTATCAAGGTTGAAAATGCATCTTCACAGTTTTAGTAGCCAGTTTGGAGAAAATCCCTATATATGAATAGGTAAGACTAGCTTTCCCTACCACGTCTGTCTTTGGATTTATCGTTACTGAATTTCATCTGCTATTTTATCACCTACTTACTCAGTATCTTACAACCTGAGTTCAATTCTGAGTATACTACGCTGAACAGTTCAGTATCACTAAACTGTATCACCTCCACCTATCGGGATAAATAGCTACGGAATTCCACAACTCTACTATTGCAAATATTTATGATTTTTATTCATTAATTTCATTATTATTCTTTCCTTCCTGTCCTTAAACATAGACCTATGCAAAGATCTTTCCTCTTATTCCTTGAAAACTTAATTTCTCATGAATGAGTTGGCAGGTAATTTTGGTGAAAGATTTTAATAAATCCAGGCAGTTTCTTATCTAGATGCACCTTGGTCCGTGTGCTCCTTTAATCTTTTCAGAAGACTTTTAGCAGACAGTGACATAATTTCCTTCCACAAAAGTCATGCTGAATGAACTCCACTATTTTGCATTTCCCCACATGTCCCTCGGTTTCGTATCACACTTACCAGCAATTTACCTGCTCGTCCACTGGTAGCAAAGCACAAACAAGTACTATGTGCATTTACCCCAATGTCAGTGTCTAGAACTTCCCTTTACGGGTTTGTTTCTGTATTTTTCTGTATCAGTGCAGTGTTCACGTTCATCTTTGTTATTTTTAAAATTGTCTCTTAACAGATCTCCTGGAAATACTTTCTGTCACCTGGGCGGACACTCTAGATGATCCAAACCACAGAACACTTTGGCCTTTTCAGCAAGCAAATCTGTGCCTCTATTTGCATAGTTATATTTACATTTTTCTCTCTAAAAAAAAGAAGTTCAAACAGAACTTAAATATTCTTCTTTCTGAAAAGACATGCAACATATCTTTATGGAGGGTCTAGCTTCACGAACGGGCTCAAATGGATTAAGAAAAAAAAAAAAAGAGTCAAACAAAACATGTTGTTCTATTGTAACATGAGTGATGCCCGAGTAGCTGATTATTCAAAGCATGAGTGCTCTCACATTTCTGTGAAACAGCAGTACTGAATAATAAATGCTAAGGATATGGTCTAAAATTTAAATAATAATAATAATTAAAAAGCTCACTAGTACATAAAAGATACTGGCTCTTTCTTCTAAGCATAAAAGGAATTAGGACTTCAAAAACAAATTAAAAAAAAAAAACCACCAAACAGGTAGAGGCACAGCTTTTTATTCCACATGGCAAAGGTCAGTTCCAACAGAAAAATTCTGAACTTGCATAGAAGTTAAATAAATCATTTCTGATGCATAAACTGGAGAACACTTTATGACCACATCCTATGAATACCAACTATCTACATACTAGTATGATTCTCCCCAGCACAGTACTGTGAAAGACACGCTGATGACCCACGACCAGGAGCAGAGCACTTGTACACAGCATTCACAGCTGAACTTACGATCGGGACAGAAGCGCTCACGTTAGCTTTAACCCAGGTGATTCCGTAGCAGTAGCAGTGAATAAATAGTAGCCATGAGATCAGCACTGGCAGGAAAGCCCAGCCGGTAGAGGGCCCACTGGCCTCACGCCGCACACACTGGAAGTCATGCCATCACGTTCTACCTATGCTGGTAAGACTAAGGTTTGCATGACTCCCTTCACTGTTCATTTGAGTGAACAGCAAGAGGTACCACGTGAAAACTCTGGCAGCAGCAGCTGGCACCTGCAAACTGCTGGGAAGTCAGAAGAAATTAATTTACTCAGGTATCAAACTTAAAAGCTAAAATTCACACCACCTACTCCAAGCAGATTTAAGCAAAAACTTGGCTCATCCAAAAATTTACCATGTCTCATGGCCATTAGGATGTCTCCAGCACTTCAGCCTTCTTGTGTCCCAGTTTCTACTGATGTTGTTCACCTAATGAGTGCTTTGTGACAGAAGTCTACAATAAGCATTGTCCACCCAGTTAGAAAGGTTGTGTGCTTCCAGTTTAAGCCCACGCATTTTACTTCACAAGTGCAGACGGCTATGGTCACCAGCAGTTCCCACAGCTCGTTTGACAGGCAATAGTCATGATGCTTTGGTGTCCTGATCTCCTACCACCATCTGAGCATAAAAGATTCAGGAAACATAGCTATGTCTTCTTTAAACTCTGCGCTTGTCTTCAAATATTCAAAACCTGTAGAAATTTAGAATAGTATAGATAAGAGACCGTTTTAACACGGGAATGACAGCATTTCCAAGATTAAAGGGAAATACCAGCACTTAATTACCTCTTGCTAGTACAAGATAAGTAGCACTTTTTATGGTTGCCATGCAAGAAATAATATGACCTTTGAAGTGGGAAAAATGATAACAAATATAATAACAAGAAAACCAGCTAAAAATTAGAATGCTACTGATTTCTGAAGTTACCTTTTCATAAGCTTCTGTAAGCCTAACCGATACTTAAGATGTAGTTGGTTTTACGTGTACAACTTTCAGACAACCTGTACATCATATTGCTCAAAAGAATTATATTCTATATTCAAACCTTACCATGCTGATAGTTTTTATCTGTAATAATACATCCCACAACACAAAAGTGGGCGCTGACTTCAGCTTTGTCCTCTGCAATCCCTGTTGGTGTGTGTCATAAGGTCTGTGAACTCTTCACACCTTAACTATTAAGAGGAATGTTTATCGTTGGGGATTAGTCAACAGGAAGTTCTTGCTACGTTTCAAATATTAAGATAAAAACTTGTACTTCTCCCCAAATTCTAAACTATTTCAACTTTTAATAGCAATATTATTTAAGTTTAAAAGACTACATTTGAGATTGGTAATACTACATGAAGCATTAGGAAAAGTTAAGCTTTTACTTCATCAATGGTTCTGCAACATGAAGTATCCCTAAAACTGAAAAATGCGAAAAATTTGAAAACCACTGGAGAGTTCTAGATGCAGATCCTTCTTAATAAATTCAGTTATTCAGAATATGCATACCGAGAAGGGTTCCAGCTACACTTTCCACTTTACTAATACAACTTCTTTTTGATATTTCTTCACAGCTCTCACCGTAAGAAGTATGATATCCCAGTTTTGCTGAGCTATCAATATTCAATCCTCCCATGTAGCTCTTTGCAGGCTGTCATTTTTGCTTAAATCCACCACTTTATCCCAAGACTAATTTTGGAGGGAAACTGTACAGACAGCAGAACTCATTTTATTAGCGCGGTAGTGTGCTACTTCAGCATCTGCCAGTAACGGTGTTTTCAGTGGACTGACGCTTTATTCCGGCACAGCTGGTATCGCGTGGCCTTGTGAAAAGGGAACCCAGATGCAAGAACACAGGCAATGATCCTCGTGCCCAGCTTTCTCCTTGGCAGTACACTTTACACCAGTATCTACTGCCTTCTTGCACAAGGCAATTCTCTTTGTCACCAGAAGCAGCAAGAAGTCTTGGTGTGCAAGTGATCACAGACTATCACATTCAACTTACCCACTTCAGACATCCAAAAGATGTCTAGTCTAACTAGCCACTGAGGATTTCTCTGCAGGTAGTAGAGAGGATCTTTAGCTCATGATTCATATTGAGCTAAAATTGGGCTCTGAGGTGGGATGAATCACACACACTAGTGGATGCCTGTCATCTTCTCTCCACTCCAACAACCACTTTAGACTGGATGCTCACCTTTTAGGTGACTCAGATTAGGCATTATGAAATCCAGCCCAGATTCAGGAGGTGCCAACAAGATGATGTAGCCAATTAAAAAAAAAAAAAAATTAAAAAAAAAAATTAAAAATTAAAAAAAAGAATTTAAAAAAAAAATAAAAAAGAGTACAGTATTATTCTAGGAGTGTATGGAGAAGAAATCCAGAAAAGAAAGAGAAAAGACCCTGTGCTATTTCGTAATGCACCCTCTCTAGAATACCTTTGCCTGATAACTCGTGAGATGAAAATGGAACAGTACACGAGTGAATGGGGTAAACAAGAAGGATAAAAAACGTAAGTGGAAACAGTGTGCTCATTATTTTTAAAATATGATTGAGTATGTTTACAAAAGGGACTGCAAGATGTTCTGACTGTATGACATACTGGACATGATTATTCGGAGACAAAATCTAGTAATACAGTGTTTTTAGCAAATGATGAAAATTCTCTTTGCTGCCCATATGCATTCCCTATATTCCTCTAAATTACAACAAACTACTAACAAAAACTCTGTGAAAGACTGTATTTTCATTTAAAAGTGTTTTCTTCATGAGAAACATGGTGTCTGCTCATTAAAGAATTACCAGTTTATTACACATTTCATATGAAGTATGGCTTTGGTGGGGATGGCTCTACGTAAATATTAATTGCATTGTACGGTACTGTTTTTTCAATGAGGCCGTTAAACTTTATGCTGGGTTTTTGGACTCCCCTCGACAAACACAGGAGTCTGAAGACAAACTGGTAGAGAGTAACGGTAGCTGAAAATACATTGGTTTCTAAAGAACTCAGGGGATTATGAATAACTAAATTAAAATTCCTCACAAAAACATCTGAGAAAAGGACACGACACACATTTCCATGTGTATTAAACAGCACCTACTTTGTATGATGCTGAATACAGTAAAAAATTATATCCCGGATCTGTGCTGGAGGATATGCGACTATCAAACACAAACTGTGCAACATCAGAGCCATCTGCCTGTCCACCTGTCTGTCTGTCTCTCCCATTCCCTCTCTCTCCAGCAGCTCTTAGAACAGAAGAGAGATTCTTCCAGTACCAATTTACATGCACATCCACAAGTTAAAAGCAAGTTCAAATGAGCTGGAAGGTGGATTATTCATTAACAGTGGCCCTGTAATAGTCTTGTTACGCCTTGTACATAGTGTTATTAAGAGGGATTTGACATGCAGTAATTTTACAAATGCCTTTCAAATGTAAGAAAAGATTTTTTTTCCTTGGTCTATTACTCTGACACTATTATAAGTGTATAAACAGAGTATCAAGTAACAGCAGTCTGCAGAGAGGAAAAACATCTCGTGTTTCACTTCTCCCTGTTAAATCTTGGTAAAGTTATAAAAAAAATCTGTCACAGAAAGCACCTAACTACCATGGTAAACCTTTGTAAAATTCACGAACTCTAAACCCACAATAATCCGAATCTGAACAGCTAATCGTGGTGTGAAGCTATTATCGTGTGTATCCAATTACAATCAGCATTATGATAATGGCACTGTCATTAATCTTCGGTGCTATTTCTCATTCTTTCTAGAGACACTGCTAAAAGCAAAGCCTTGAAGCTACTTACAGGAGAGGGGAAGTTTTAAGTCCTTGTACTGCTCAAAATTTTCTATGATGTTCTCTGCTTTCAGGAATTTCCAATTTTGCCAATAACCTTTCAACAAAATATTTTTTTCACCTGTTATCTGTTTGAGGTTTGTTGTTTAAGTATAAAAGAATTTTTCAGATATTTCATTCCAGATTGGAATTAGAGAGGGAAAGGAAATTTGTTTTGCCAAAGCTTCACAAATTCCTTCTGCAGTCTCACCAGATAAATTGTCACTTCACACTCTGGAGCACAAAACTGAAATGTGTAAATAAAGTTGCTTTTTGTGGTTCCTAGAAAAAAAAAAATACTGACTCTGAACAAAACAAACTCTTCTGGAAGTCTCCTCTCCTAACACACACTGTGGAAATGAATTTGTCAAGTAGATGCTCCAAGAACTTTCATGCCTGAATGTGCCCTGGTTCAAGGCTACTGTGGTTTAAGCAGGGCAGTAGTAGGGCCTGTAGCAATAGGACAAGGGGCAATGGATTTAAACTAAAAGAGGGGAGATTTAGACTAGATACAAGGAAGAAATTTTTTTCAATGAGGGTGGTGAAACACTGGAACAAGTTGCCCAGAGAGGTGGTAGATGCCCCATCCCCTAAAATATTCAAGGTCAGGTTGGATGGGGATATGAGCAATCTGATAAAGATGTTCCTACAGGGAGGTTGGACTAGATGACCTCTAAATGTCCCTTCAACCCAAATCATCCTGTGATCCTATGATCCCCTGGGGTACACCTTCTCACTGCTCAGCCTCTCAGAAATGTAAGTGATGCCCAACACTGTAAGAAAAACTCAAGCTTGGAATGAAACATTTAATGGGGTGGAAAGTCTACAGGAAAGCCAACATGGACCTGGTAAACTGGAGAGAGGTGTAGGAGGGAAGAAAGGTGTGCAGGGCCAACACAGACAGCTTATTAATGGAAACACCACCTAAGAAAAAGGTGGAAAGAAGAGTGGGAACACTGGGTAAGAGAAGTGGAAAATAAGGAAGAACGCTAAACACATTGGGCAGGGATGGAGAGCCTCGCATCAGGTAGGTGAGGAAAAGACAGCGAGTAGCCTCCTGAGTAGCTCTGCTCCTTCAGTACATCCATCCGCATCCATACCCAGCACATCCATCTTCGTCCTTACCCATACTGGGTGGGCATCTTCTCAGGCCTAGAGGGAAGGTGACTCAAACCAGTCTTACTTTTCCCTCTCCTTTTCCAGGCATGAAGGGCCAACCATAGAGATGAGAAATCTCCCGGTGCCTTCTTACTTGTGGTATCACTTGAGAGAGACAAGTATAGCACAAACAACAGTGACATCCTGGCTCTACACTGGAAGGTTGTCTTTAAGGAGACATCTCTGAAGATTTAAATCCAGCCAATGTGGCGTTGACTTAATGGGATTTTTTTTTAAATGTCAAGAACAGGTTTCAGGGTAGGAATGTAATGCAATTATTTTGAATCATAGTACTGAAACAGTTAACATGGTCTGCTTCACAGTATATCATCCAAAGAAAATAGTGAGGGAAACAGTTGTCCTTCATTTATCAACATGAATGAATGTAAATGTTTTTAATTTGATCTACCCACTACAAGTGACATTTGAGAGGAAAATAACATATGTGAAAACTACCTACCTGAAACACATTAAAAAAAAATATGAACATGAGTTACTGAGAAAGAAAAACGTCAGGTCTCCCTGATGGGAAAAATATTGGATAAGGAGACTGTGATCTCCCTAGAAGACAGAGAAACATTAAGAGGAAGAGATGATAATACAGAATAAAACACTATGATTAAAAACATATGAAATAATGTTAATTATAGAAAAATATGGGTGGATGTGACATTAACAGTGTTATGACTTGGAGAAATCTCAAGCTGGGGATTTAGGGTTGTTTGGGGGGTTTTTAATCATTCTTATTGTATCTATTAAGACTGGAAGTTCAGTACTTACTTTTAAGATAAACTACTGTCAACTAAATAAAACTAATTTCTGGTCTTGTCGTTCATGAGATTTGGAAGATGTGAATAGAACCATCAGCATGTTTGGACTAGTAGACCAGGATTCCTGGGTAGCCAATACATTGCATGAACGCACAATAGAAAAAGAAAATATATAAGTTCATCTTTAAAAAATATTTTCTGGTTTTAGCCTACACAATAAAGCTGAATCGCAGCTCTTAGCTGTGACTAAATTCACAGACTGTTTTCCACCCCACAGATTCAGTGGTTTGAAGGAAGGTACCATAAGAAAGATTGTTTTAAGGTAAGCTCTTAAGACAGTAACACACATCTGTGGTTCCACTGCAAACTGCAACAGTCTACAGGGTACGTATTACCGTACCGGTAGCTGGTGGGCCAGCCCATTAGAAACTGCAAACCAAAGCCACGCAGACCTGTAAAAGATGAGTGATACACCTGAAAAGTCACGCACGTATGGGTTTGGTATGGGAACACACTTGTCTCTTAGTAGATACAAGCAAGTGCCTGTGAATTTACAGTGAACTTTGAAGAAGAATTAAAAGTGGCATATAAACACTAACAAATAAACTCATAAAAACAAGCATATAAGACTGTCGCGCAGATCTAGTTTCCATGGCTTTGTTCCCCTGGTACCGGCAGCCTCCTGCTCTCAGTTGCCCTGTCTAGGAGCATTTCCTACCTCTTCAGTCGCATCTCAAATTAGACGGCAGCTCTGATCAGCATCCCTCTCCTGATCTGTATCTCCACGGGTCTCCAAGCAGTGCACCCCTGGCTGAACACAGCGCAACCTGTGGGCAGCCACAAACACCATAAACGTGTTCCAGCGCACACACCTTCCTCCAGCAACGATGGCAACACAATTTCTGGCTGCGAACCGACGTGGCATCGCAGCCTCAAGTTGCTACACTGCAACTCCTTAATCAACCACGAATTTCTTTTACGTTGTGACAACGATTAACAAATTCAAAACATACTACTATGGTCTTGCTATTTCCAGAGCCTTCAGAAATTACGAACCTCTTGCAGATGTTTCGCTTCTCCGTGTTTTTCCTACCGCACAGTACGCGTCTATACTATAAGACATGGAAAAAGCTCTCATATCACACAGCTCATTAGAAGCTTAAATGAACCAGTTATAGATGTACGATTTTGACCTCATTACTATCCTCAATCAATGGAATAAAAATGGTAGTTGTCATAACATCGTATCTTGCATACATTGCTCCGGGAATCTGCAATCAGAGTCTGCTCCTCAGATGGTAAAACTGCTATTGAATATATTTGCTAGTACTGCGCCTGATTAAATAATAACAGAGAAAAAAGGATTTTTTGAACTCAATAAGCCAATCAAAGTATCTCTGAGCAAACTGGAGGGAAAGATATATCCCACCTGCATCTTGTCATAACCTGGGTCCATTTGCAAAATGCTGTAGGAAAAAAAATCCTCAGCTGGCACAGTTCCTATGCCAGTGCCTAAACATGTCTTAACGTGGTTGTATGTCATGCTGCAAATGTCGCAACAAAAAGCAGCATATGTCGGAAGTGCTGCTCTGAAGGGGGAGGATATGCTTTAAGAGCAATGACAATTTTTTTAAATACTCCTTCAGAATCAGAATATCTTTTTTTTTTTTCATTTTTCTTCACATTTATGCGAGCCATACTCCTAGTCTGGGATGAACCACACTCTGGAGATGCCTCTTTCTCTCCCTGACTACAGAGAGGGCTGAGGTAAATAACTTAAGCCATTAAACAACTTAGCGCATTCTGCACGTCTAACACAAATGAGATGGATTACCTACGGCTGCTTTCAATTTAAGAGAGTTTTCAGTTACATGCACAAGGTCATTTCCAGAACTTTACACTTCCAAATATATTCCTATTTAAGCAATCATTATTTGGATTTCTAAAAATATACAGATGATTTCTACTGCCTAAGCCTTCAGTTTGCACACATTTGTGAAGGTAGTAAGCTGTTACATGCATACCTTGCCTGTGACATATAGTGGACACACACAATATATAATTTTTGAGAGACTCGAGTGACCAGGACTTACTCCAAAGGCTCAATGACACATGAAAAGTCCAGAGCTGACATATTTTCCCTTGTCATATCTGTTCAAAATTTTAGCACGCAAACAGAACAAATTAGCAAACACTGAGTCAAGTTTCTGCTATTTCTGCCATGCCAAAATTCTTCAAGTTTTGCACTGTTCCAAGTTAAACTCTTCTTATTTATTAATTTAGTTGTACCTGATGAATTGACTCTGACGGCTTTTTAATACAGTTTCATTTTTAACATTGAAATAGTGGGGGTTTTTTTCCTGACAATGTAGTATTTTCTAACATGTGGGAAGTTGTGTTATTAAACAATTCAAGAGTGTTTTGTATATAATATTCCCTTCAGATGAAGCTATTCTTAAAAGTTCCTGTTTTCCGAATCGTGTCTCTCTACAGGACAACGGGTTTTGCTAGTTCTTTTACGATTTAGCCAAATATTCTTTCTTTCACTTTCTTATTCTATCAGCTACAGGCTCTTCTTGCTGCAGTATGCAACTGGAAAGTCCTACCCTCATCTTCATTCATCAGGCACTTCCAACCAGTTTCACACCCCTGCAGGGAAATGAGGCTTTGAACAGAGAGGCAGAGTGCAGGCAGAAGAAAAGGCTCACCTGCATCTTCAACGGCAGGTAGGGAAGAACGTTTTTACCTTTCTGAAGTCGTCTTCTCTATTTCTTCACCTACTTTTTCTCCTCGCAGACACGGGGAACACAGGGCCAACCTTCACCCATTGGAGCTGTCGTGGGAAGGTTTGGGCAGAGAAGGCTCTGCGTAGTTGAAGGACTCTTATCTACAGGGGGAAAAGCTTCTTTCCATCAGGGGGTGATTGTTTGGCGTTGCTGCATGTGTGCTGAGGCATACCGTCTTCCTTAAAAGTAATTGCTTCAGAGTATCCTTAACTATGTCGCGAGTCTGTAACATACAGACTGGGAGGGACTTTATTTTGGCAGAAGATAACGCTGACTTTTATCAGGCCGTTTTTAGCCTCGTTTCCTATGGAAACAAGACTGCGCAACAACATAGTACAATCTGTGTGTCCTCTCCTTGTGCTTTCCGAACTAAGGAGCCCAATTTTCGCCAAATGTGACTGAGAAGATCGAAATCTCAAAGGTAGTCACGCTCTTACAAATTTTGAAAGCAGCAGCTGCTGGAGAGAAGAGAGACCAGGACCCCGGCATTAACCTGCAGGGTGCTAACAATCTTCCCAGCCCATTTCTGCCGTCAGGTGTGGCAGCCTGCGTACCATCACCAGAGAATACCCGCATTCAGAGATAAAAGAAGACCTCTATAATTCAATTACTAACCCAGTGACATCATCCATAAGGAACTGGTCCTCGTCAGTCCTGGTTCTTTTAGCACTTCTCTCTTTTAACCAGACAGCCAAGATAACAGGCTGATGAGGGAAAAACCCAAAAAATAATAAAAAAAGGAGGAACAGTTTAAATGAAAACCAAAATCATGCAAAATCCATGTTGTAACAAAAGAGAAGACTAAGTAGGTGGAATGAGGAGTCTTTCAGTCGCTACAGTACAAGGATAAACGTCTTTTTGGGTTATGTACTAAAGTACATTTAAATCCCTTTCTGATTCTACCAGGTTCAGGAGCCCTACGCACAAAACAGACACACAGAGACACACACACACATACACAGGAGATTGTGAGCTTCACTTTTTAGTGGCAACCAACTAAACGTATTGAATGACCTAACTTTTTCATGCAGATATATGATGTAAAGCTGAAAATAATTTTCATTTCATTTTCTATATTCCACAGCCAAGCAGGAACTTAATGATTAGAGAACAGGGATTCCCCCACCAAACTCTTTTATTACAGTTCTTTGGAGAATAGTCTGAGATGGTCTACCATAGTTATCTACGTCATAATTTCTCCTTGCCTGCTTCAGAAAAACTTCAAAAAATACCAGCAAATATTGATTCACTGTTGAAATGCATGCATTGACTAGGGGAAGTGGTATGACAAGTTATCTGTTACTCAAAGAAGTAGCATAGTTCTTCATTATATGTCCCAGTATTCTGCCAGCATTTACTATAAATAAGACTGTTCTGTTCCAAGATTTCTCAAGACAGAAGATACAAATTCCAAGCTCTCAGCCAAAAAATTTCAAAATGTAGAAAGCATTTCTGAGCTAGCTATTCCTGAAATATAAATGATGTTTGATCTCCACCTATTAATTCTCAAGGGAAAAAAAAAAAAAAAAAAGAATTATGAGCTTTCCATCTCATTTTTGTGGTAACTTCTGTTCTTTTGTTGTTTTTTTTTTTTATGGTCCATAGTGTCTGGTATCTTTTCCCTTCATTCTCTCTTAATTCTCTTTTAATTCAAGGAGTTGCTGCTGTCCAGTTAAACTTGGTGCCAGATCACAGCCAGCCAGGCGCTAAGGTAGCTATTCTCCTTCCCAGTTCAGCAGTACATGTAACACCATTAGCAGCATAGCCTGGGTATTAACTCTCTCATTTGTAGGTACACTGTAAAGTTAATCCATGTTGGTACAAAAGGAAAAAACTAAATGAAGTAAAGAAAGAAATCAGGCAATTAAAGTAGGCTCAGTAAAACCAGAGATGTCTATATTCAAGGACGTAATCCTGAAGACCTGAACTCAGCTTAAGGAATCTACTTCTACTATTCGAAAAGGTCCTAGGTACCTAATTTTTTCCTTTAGCACATACACAGGTTTTATCCAGGTTTAGGAGCATTTAGCTAATTCCAAAAGTAAAAATCAGGTTGATAATCTCCTGCCTACCTTCCATGAAGAACTGAACTCATTAGGGGTTCTTACTTCATCTACCAGACCACAGTCAAGCACCTCCAAAGTACAGCGTTAACCAACACTTCTAAAGTCTAACATGAAGTGCTAGTTTCCCTGTTTTTCGGTTGCTGAATGCAGCTTAACCCATTTTCAATTTTTCGTCTGCAGATGTTAGACAAGAACAGACTATCTCAGTCATTTCTCAGTATTTTTCATAAAACATGACTAAGAAGAGCACACCTATCATCAATAGCCTTAAGTTGGTTACAGATACATATCAGTATAAAAAACAAATTAAAAAAAAAAATATTTCAAACTCTCGATTCCGTAGGTCAAGAATATACCCAGGGTGTTTTGAAGAGATGCCAGTTCAGCCCCTTTCTTCAGTTACTGCAACTCAAGCCCCTGCCTCCCACTACCTTGCAGGTTATAAAAAGCATCAGGCTATGTGACTTGAGTAAGAAATCGCGTATGGGCAGCACAGCTCCTTACGCTGTACTGTATTACCACAGAAGTAGATACTTAATCCAGGCTGACGGAGCCTGGATTCACCTCAGAGAACAGTGCTGAAACTAGCCTGGAAGTAGCGAGCAATTACCAAAGCAGACCCCTCCATACCTTAAGTGCTATCCCTCTCTAGATCTCTGCAGAGATATACAAGGAAAAAATCTTTCCTAAGAAGGAGGAACCTCTTCTCTCAAAAATGTACTTGTGATCAGGCTTTTCCTTCAGGCAACACCAGTAAAAATTCACCTGATGTTTCCAGTTCCTCCATATACGCTTGCCTAATGGATATGGTGCTTCTTTGAGGTGGGGGAACGGAAGCTTTACCTCTGACATCCAGCTTCCCTGGGAAGCGACTTCACAAGTGGGTTGTACATTATTCTGGCTGGGAAAGAGCCTCCTCCTGCCTTTTCCTTAGTCAAGAGGAGAAAGGAAAAGCAAAGAGGATGATTCTGTAGCTCTGAGGGCAGAGCAGCCAGGTGAGAGCGAAGTATGCTCTGCTTCCTTCTGTGATAACTGTTCTGGAAGTTATTCCACAATCATTTAACGTAAGGAACTAGACCACTCCAGGGGCAGGTTTGACACCCTCGACTCCCTGTTTGCCCCAGTTCTTGCACCCAGTTCTCACCCTCGCAGTCTGTACTATTCTCATGCGCAAGATGAAGAGTCGCAACGCCTAACATGATTTCCAGGCTTGACATTTAAAGATTAGTCGGTGCCTAGACTCAGCATTCAGTACCTAATCTTATTTTTATTAGTGGTTTTAAAAAAATTCTTCTCACGACTGCAAAGGCAACTTTACTTCCTGCCTCCTTAAAAAGGCCATTCAAGAAACAAATGACACCACAACATGACAAAAGAGACAAAATTAGCAGTCATGAAAAGTACAGAAGGCTTAGAATGAAATATAGACTTGCAGCGATAGTAAAGCTATAAAAGCAGTGACATTGACAATGGCATCTCAAAGAGGACTCTTTGAGACAGGGCTCACTGAGGTCTGGAAGACACCGTACTTAACTCACTGCACGCTCGATTTGACCTTCCTCAGCAAAGACGGACAGGTGAGACGTGGGTGCTGACGGGCAGTTCACAGCCAGCACACTTTCCTCCTGATTAAGCAACAGGGTTACCAAGCTCTGGGGAACCTCCTCTGCATTTTGTGGACCCCATTTGAGCACTGGAGACCATGTGTCTGATGCTAAGAGCTAGACTGTCCTCCAATCTAGAAACAATACGTCAACTAGGAGAAACAGTGGGAACAATATTAACTATAAAGCTCGTATTTTAATAAAATATTTAAATACTTATTAATATAGTATTTTAAACCAAATACACAATGCAGGGGATAAAAGGCTTCAGGTAGCATGAGAAGGAATTAAAAGATGAGACACATAGTCTAGCAATGAAATGAATGAGCTGTTCCTCACCAAACGTGATGCCATCTCTCTGAAATCTATACCACAGTCACCCATTGCGCCTTTCACTGTGCAATACACTTTTTATCTGTATCTTAATAAAATCTGGTATCCCTGATCAGGGAGTGAGTCTTTGTCAGGCTGGGAGAAACAGCAACACATTCATGTAGTTTTTATGCTGCATATAGAAAATGAGAGGCAACAGTTGGATCCATCAGTCAGGAAAACAGAATTTAAGCACCAAGTCTGAGTTAGTGCACTCTCCTAAGTATGTCTCTCTTGATAGATTTTAACCAATTGCTCTTGAATTGGGCATCGCATCTGCTGTATTTCCGAAGCTATTATACACAATGCATTGCAAGCTGTTGTAATTCATAAACGGACCTTGCATTGTCTTCCCAGTTATTATTAAATCCAACCGCAAGTGACCATCCCACTATTTACTCCACTGTCTCTATAGCTATGATCACACTTCAAGTTTGAAAAAGGATATTGAGAAGTTTAAAAAAGAAAAAAAAAATTATAAATACAGCCCAGGGCTGCCCAGGAGATGAGGCTGAGGAAGCAGGAAAGGAAGGTTGCAATATCTTGAGTAGGCACAGTGAGCTTTGTGTGATGACGCTAATAATAAATCCCAATTTAGAGAAGACCACAATTTCAACTTTTGCCCGGAGCTCTTTGGAAGGTCTGCGTGCCCCTGAATGTCTAATTTAGCAGGGTTTTTATTCTATATCAGTGCCTATCTAGTACCACTTAATTAAGGGAATCACGGTGGAAATACATTCTCACGAAGGAGTAACAGGTTTCACTGTTAGCAGACAACTGAAATAAATAAAGGAAAACGGAGCTGATTCCGTGTGAATTCAATGGCTAGGTTTTAATTTGATGACAGTCCTTGAACGCTATGCAAGTCCCACTTCCGCACTGCCCGCGGAATGCAGAAATGCCGACGTAACAGAGCAAGAGCCTACCAGTAGTGGTCACCGGGGCTTTTCTCTCGGGACAGGACAGCCTGACTCACATCCTCATGGAGCACCTGGTGAGCTCACGCGTTAAGGGCAGATTTTCGAAACAGCGCAGAATTATCTTTGGTTGTTCCCATGAGTTTTCTGGAGGTCCTCAATAACAAGTTTTTGAAAACTCCATCCTGAAAGTACAGCTTTTAGGACTGTACTAAGTGACGGCACATCGACCATTTCTTTCTACGCGTCTCAGAAGCTGAAAACCTTTTTAAGAAACTACTTTATATAGAGCCCCTGCTTTCTCTGGGAATTGCGCACGCATACGGAAGGACAGAGCTTGTTCCCATTTAGAAGAGGAAGCGCAGTCTACTCACAGCAAGCAACAGCAGAAAAGACTATCGAAATGCCAGGTTGTGAAAGGTAGCTCAACTTACCTCTCGAGTATGCCTTATCACTTGACTTGTTGTAAAAACTTCCATTAGCCCATCACTCCCATTTTGAGAGAAACCCGTGTTCCTAGATGTCTTTTGTTGGTGGAGAAGGAAGTTTGCTTTGTCTTGTCTTGTTTTCACACTGGTTGTCTGGTGACATTCCCATTTAAAGACCCGCTGGCTGAAATCAAACCCTTTACAGCAGCCATACAATTCTTCCGAATAGAGTGTGATAAGCTGACCCGCACCAGCATCCATCTAACCTAAACAAATACACAGGGGGTGCAAGGTGCGTTCCCTAAATCGCTTATTGCAACGTGAATTAACTTGGTAGGATCAGTGATCAGGGATCTCCTCACATACGCTTGTGACTGTGGACTCGCTGTTTCTGAAGAGCTGCCGCACAAAAAAAGGATTAGTTTTTACAATCCTCCCCAAGCAATACACAGGAACAAAACACTGGCTGAAGGTGAGAGTTCCCAGTCGCTAAAATGATTTATCAATATTCAGAAACAAGACATGGAAAGCAGCAGTTACACCACCTGCATCACCGATAGCTTATCAAGAGTAAAAATTGTTTCTGTATTTATGTGCATTGCACAAATCTGACACCTTTTGTGCTTCAGACTTTTTAAATGTTACAGTACTCTGTTTCATTTTTTCCAGTCTGAGATTTTGCACTTGCTTTAACATTTTGTTCTCTAACATACGATAAAAGCCAAAGCTCTGTATTTCGAGCGTCCTAAAAAAAAAAATCAGATATTATGCCCAAAGCTTGAAAAGCCTGTTGAGTCATTATATTTCTAAGACAAAAGAAAAGGCACAAAATTCACTTTGCTGTAAATGAGAGGCATATTATAAAGTCCGTTGATCCCTGATAAATCCTTGTTAAGTCTCCTTAGGAATGGTTCTCAGTCGAATCAAGCACACACGCCTCCATCAGGCACCGCTCTGCTCACCACTTTGAAGTAAGCAGCCACTGAAGCATTACTACGAGAATCTTGGGGAGGAAGTAAAGTAATCCCTTCAGCTCCTCCTCAGTGCCGGGACGGGTCACCACCAGGAGCGGTCAGCAGAGGCAAAGAGAAAGAACCTTTCTTACACGATGAGCAAGCAGACAGGAGCATTCCAGCTCGGGGCTGGCAGAGGAGGAAAGTGCTAACTTTTACCTGGAGACGTCTTCTTAAGCATAAGTAACCTAAAAAGGGTCTGCAGACAAGTTTCAATTAATAGAGGGAGAGCGTCTCGACAGAAAAGCAAGAGGGATGAAACCTTTCAGAAAGGCTGGAGCAGCCGAGGAAGATTGCTCTTATTAAGCATAGTCTTAATTGTCTCATTCTGTATTTGGGTTCCATCACTGCAAACTTGTATTTTAAAGACATACTCTTTAGGTCTCAGATAGGGAACACTGCCTGGATGACCTGACAAACAAGAAGACATTTCTGATACCAAATCTTTAAACACAGGTATTGAAACGCTTAAGGGTGCCCAGCCCCACAACAGACTATTTCTAGGGCATCCGGGGAATAACAAATATATTTCTTCAGAACGGGATATTTGAAGAATCAGCACAACAAACAACAGGAAAGGAAGAAGCATTTTCCAATGGTCTCCTGGCAATAGTGAGGAAAAACTCTGGCACACTGCATAGGAGTAGAGAGCGTACATGAAAACTAAGCGAGGGTATGACATAAGGATTAAAACAAAGTAATAAAATTCTGAGACATGCACAGCTTTTTATGGTTTCCCCCCCACCACCCAAGAATGTTAAATCCTGTCCATCCTTTTAGCAAGCAACGTGATAACATCTGATCTAACTAGATTTAACTTTTCTGACCTCAGTCCCATTATCAGACCTCAAACATTTCACTCCATTTCCAATGCCACGTTTGGCTGCCGCCACCAGCTGCAGCATCCCTGCCGCTCCGCTGTAGGAAATGCTGCGACACCGAGAGCACTGCACATCAGCTGTACTCGCTCTGCCTGCACAGTCCCTGCCACAGGCATGCACCACACTGCTCGCAAAAATGCTGCCGCTTACAACCAGCTCTCTTAAAGAAATTATATACTTGGACACGGGTAATTTCATTACTGAGGAAGGAGTCTTCACAGTTAACTTGCTTGCAGTAACGATCAGTGCAGCAGTGCACATGCGTCCCTCGAAGAAATTTAGGGAACAGCCAGCTTTGATCCTCCAGCAAACCATTTGCTGGTTTTGGGAATCAGCGAGGAACCGTGCCTGCCCGCTAAAGGAGCTGCAAGGGACCTGCATCAGAGAAAGAGGCAGATTAGACCCCTGTGCAAGAAAGTTTAGTTAAGGAAAAGAGGGTCTGGGAAAGAATGATTCATTTCTTGGATGTTTCCTCTACCTTAAAAAAAAAGTGCTCACAGCCATTTATTTTCTCAGCCTGTTCAGGGAGGCCTTCTTGATAGGTGTTTGATCTGTGGCCAGAGGCACCCCAGATGCAACCATTATTCTTTTTTTCTGTATCTGTAGTATTTGCACATACTTAGATATATAGGGGGATATATATATATATAACCCTATCTGTTCCTATGCAAACTTATATATTCCCATGCCTAAGCCTCAGAGACTGGTTGGGAGCATCTGAGCGATGGAGTTTTGTGGTCCTGCTGGTCCTGGAGGGATAGGATATTCTGGCCCAGGACAAGTGCTTATACAAGGGACCACCTTGTGGTCCCAATACCTTACAAGTTGGGGGTGAGTGTGAAGTTTCAACCCACTAGGGATACCTGGTCCCCCCACAAGAGCCCTTTTACCCTCAGAGGGGAAATGAGGGTAACTCTTCCACAGGGTCTGCAGAGTGATTTTTAGACTAATTTTAGACCTCAAACAAGGCACCAAAGCTGTTGTTGGAAGCCGATGTTAAAGAAGTTGTTGAGGATTAAGCTGAAAGAAGTCTCTTTGCAAAATGATCTGTCTGGATGCTGATTAAGGTTATATTTACTGGAGGGCAGAAAAGAAACCTGAGAAAGCAGAGACTGCAAGGCAAGAGTTAATAGAGAAGAAAAATAGGGAGACCAATTGCCTCCCCAGGAGGGAGTGCTCAGCCGACTGTCACAGGGGCAAGGCGGAGCATTATCATAATGTTGAGCAATGAAGATATTTTTCAGTGCTGGCACTTTGGGAAAGGACATGAGGGGCACTAGATCACCTCACCGTGTTCTCTAAATATTTGGGATTTAACATTTATATTGGGGGGAAAAAAAAAAATAGAGGGTTACGTAATGAGCTCAAGCACCTATTCTACAGTGCTTAATTAGCATCTTGCTTCCAAGACCATTTTAAACTGATTTACATAGACTCCTTCACGGTAAATCTTTCTGCGTTAGCCTAAGACCCATCCCTGACTGTTGTACTAGGATATAAACAAGGCACAGCTATCGCTTTTTTCAGGAAGCTCGGTAAGCATGGTAGATTTTCAACCGGTTTGTGCTGTAATAGTCCCAAGGAAGGGAGTATTTATCTAGAGTGCAGACCACCACGTAAATTGTTCTAGTATCTACAGTGTTGAGTCCCATTTTTACTATTTTCTTGCAAGATACATAAGTATTTCAAAACCCCTGGTAGGTGATAAACAGGTGAAAAGATTTCACTTGTCCCATCTGTCAGAATTACTTTGGGAAACACTCTTTAAAAATAGTGGGGTACATGGCAGATAATGATGGTGTCCTTGATTCAATTAATACTGTGGTTAAAAGACAATGAGGTAGAGGATTGCATTTTGCATCTTTTATGTCCTCATCTTGTGGGACTCATAACTTTTTATGAGCACTTTAAATGTGGTCACAAAAAACAGACTGAAAGCAGGCTACCATTAATGTTGGCTAACAAAACCCACACCTTAACGTATTGCGTTATGAGGTGAGGATGGATGGTGAAAGTCCAAGGAAAAAATACCATATATGCAAACAATATCATTAAAACTTCAACATTGCAAACACACCGTATTCGGCTGTTGTACCGAAATGCCTCAGCTGAGTTGAAAGCCTAGGGTTAGGGGAAATGGGAACAGAGAAATCAGATCTAATCAGATCTGTGATTGAAAGTTTCGTACATCTTCTAGTGCCTATATTTCAGCCTCTCAAAAAAAAAAACAAAAACAAAACAAAAAAAACCAACCCCACACCAGAATATTCTACGGCTACTGAATGGGCCTCATATATACTTGAGGCTTCTTCCAATAAATGTGCTGAAGAACAGAAATCCCCATCCTTGCGAACTGAAGTCACGGTAAACTGTTGACATTTCCCTTTCTTACAAAGATCACCAGCCTGTTAAGTCTGGCACAGATTTGTCTCTGCAACGAGAGGGCAAAAATCAACAAATGATACCCCATTTCCTTCCCTGAAGTTTCAATCCGTATCAGCAAACTTTCACAACCAAGTTAATTCAACGTTACGTTCCTAAGTATCAGACTGCTTCAAATAAAGGAATGGAGGAAAAAAGGAAGAGAAAGAGTTCTAGTATTGCAGAGCATAAGAACTCACAGTAATGACATAAACCTCCATATTTCTGCACAGCATTTCTAGAATATTCTGACCCGAGGACTTGTACCGCCAAGAAAAGGAAACTTCCAGGGAAGCGCGGTTGCACTTTTCTACCTTCAATCCCACTACGGTCTGTAAATCAACTACTGCGCAATTTTTCACAGTTATGAGCTTGGAAAGGTAAATCTTGCTTGGAAGAGCAAGACCATACTCTAAATATGGAAATTCAAACACACCTTATATATATTGTATTTCCTCTACTTTGTACGACCCATAACAGCAATGATAGCCACGCATTCCCGCCCATAGATCTCAAAAAATAGAAGTCATCAATGTCGAAAGGACAAACCTAAAAGTTTATCAAGAAGTTTTGTTTGAAGCATGACTGAGGCACCACGGAAAGTACCTCGACTAGGATGTGAAACAAAACAACCTGTCTTCTGTTTTGCTGTTGCTGGCTTAGACATAAGATAACAAAACCCATAACCTCTGGACCAAAGATGAGCCAAGAGTGCGGCCTAAAGTAACCTTCAGTAATTACAATGCTAAAGCACACCCCGCTAAGGTAAAACTGATCATGCTAATTAGGGAACCTCCCCGAACCACCCCAAAATATTACAGCACATGTATCTCTGTTGTAGGATGAACAGGGAAATACGACTGACTATTCAATCAAGCGTCTCGTGCTGCTCTAAACAGTGTGTGCCCTGTAACGAGGGGTGTGCTGGCTGTGCTTGAACGCCTGGCACTCTGTTCTGCAGAACCGAAATAAAGACAAATATCTCGACTGGGTGTGCAGATTGGCTTTTTGCACGCTGGGTGAAGAACCCTTATTAGGGACAACATCACGACTTCTCTGCCTCAGATCGATAGCACTGTTATAAAAGCTCTGATGCTTACCTGAAAGGAAGAATGCTATTTGGATTTATTTTGAAAATGAATGCGATGTGAGTTATAACAAGCACTTGTCTGAATTAATAATGCAGTCCCATATCTTATTGGTTAAGTGCTTCTAGCTTCAAAAACGATGTTTGCTCGAAGGTTGTGTTCTCTAGTAGAACAGACCCCCTTACAGCGGTCACTCTGGAAAGCGCGCTCTCCCTCTCTGATCTTCACGGATCTGTAAGAATAATATTCCAAGGTCTTAACCTTTCTGGTCTGAAATAAAAGAAGCACCCTAGGAAAGAACTTAATGTTGGCATTTCTAGGAAAGAGGCTTTTCTCTGAACGTGTTGCTAACACAACGATAGCAACTTCAGCAACCGGTTCTGTGGTAAATCGCGTAACCACAACAAGTCCTTCTTACCGTCTTCTATAAACTATGTTTCTGTTTATTTATAACGGCAATTAGTGCATGGCTCTGGGTCTTCTACAAAGAGTTGCATTGCTTATGCTTTTGTAGGACTCCCGATGAGGATGAGTTCCGTTTCCTCCTTGAACTGAGATGGCTCTGAACGAATAATTTCTCCTTGCAGCATGAGGCCCCTGGTAATGCCCAGTTACTCCACAAAACAGTCATTTCATAATTCTTCAGGCACCTCTGGTTCTCTCTTCCCTGTCACTTGCATTGTACTCCAAACCAGTCCGGGAAAGCACCTATTACCCCCGGGTTTGTCGGTTAAATCAAGCTCTGTGCCAGAGGAAGGCTGCAGTTATAATGGGGCAGGGGGTAGGGGCTATCTCCCTCAGGATTTAAGAAACATCAGAAGAAGAATCTCAAGCTCTGTATCAGATCTATCAACAGAAGTTTGTCTAATGAGTCAAAGGAATGGCCAGTAGTTGAACACATTACAACATCTCACAAATTAATTCTTTGAAAGAATAAACGAAGTGTGTATAAGATGCAACTGATTTACAGAGTAGTTGGATTTCCAAAAGCCTTCTCAAAATGTGCGTCAAAGGGCCTTGGGCTCAACTGCCATGGGAGGAGAGGGAAGAGTTTCTCCTGGCTTAATAGCTGGTTAGCAGATAAGAGGCATGTTAGAAATAAATGGTCAGTATTCACAACAGAGAAGGAAGTTCCCAACAACCTCTCTTAGGTTCTTGTGCCACTGAACTTCCTTTCTTAGCATTCAAGAAAAGAGGATGATGAGTGAGGAGAAAGTCTAATGGTAAAAAATTAACCAGAACAGGAAGAATTATAGTTGCCTTTGAAAAGCTGTACAAGGATCTCACAATACCGAATCACTTGGCAAAAAATTGACAGCTGAAATTCAGAGTAGCAAAAGTACCACATATGCAAGGCGAGAAGGGAAAGCCCTAACTGCACAGAAACCATCATGGACCCCTATAACTGTCATTAGTACTAATAGTCAATTTGAACCCTTTGATTACTGTTCTTCATGCCCAGCAGCAGTTAAAAACAAAATGCAATTTTAGGAATTATTAAGTAACAGAAAACAAGACCAAAATAGAACATTATTTACTATATCACCTCATGATGCACAACATCTCCACAACAATTTCGGCAGGACTATACCTAGCAAAGGTATAGAGAAGGAAGCCCATAATGAATCAACATACATAAAAGATTCCGTACTTAATCTCCGAGAGATGAAATAGAGCAAGGAACTCTTAATTTGAAAAAAACCAGATAGATTAATATTTTCTTTTAGGAATACTGTGTGCTGTATGCGTGTCTCGCAGTAGACCATCCAGTTCTGTCTGATTTAATCGCGCCTTTTCAGATGACGATGCATACTTTGCCTATGTTCAGTTATACACGATTGTAGGGTTTGAGGATGGAAAAAACCATATGAAGGTGGAGGGTTTATTTTGTTTTGCGTTGTTTCTTTGTTTGGGTTTTTGCCTCTAGTATGCCCTTTGAAATCTACTGGGGCACCAACTACTACAGTCATGTCAGAAGACAGGAGCGGGAGAAGATGAAATTTTTTCAGCACGCAGGGAAGGCACAAATGGAATTAGATGTGGGCAGCGCACACAGTTTAGAATTAGAATTTAAAATTAAGCCTTGAAATTAAGCCTTCAACATGAAAGGTCTGCTTCTAGGAAACCCATCTGAGCTGTCAGTTGCTGTGGAGACAGGTAAAATTATGGAGAGGGAGGAGCACTCATTGGCAGTGAGTGACTTCTCTTACTGACACCAGGCTCCTGACTGGTACAAGGTCACAAAGCTGCAGAGAAAAGCCACATTACGCGCTGCAACCTTCAGCATCACGAAAAATTTTCCTGAGGCCATTGAAAACACAATCTTCACAAGGCTGAAACAATAATAGGCAAAAAGCTTCCCAAGGCAGATAGGCGAAACGGGAAGAGGTAATCTGCTAACACAGGGGAGGCTCGTTCCAAGGGAAAAGCACTGGATGAGGGATACCACAATACTGGCATTTCTCCTAAACCTCGCCTATGGCTCACCTCACGTAATTCAGTTGCAGCTGTAAGCTCACTAACCAGAGAGGGGAAGGAGGTAAGACAGGCTTCTCTCTCGAGGACTTTTGAGGGAGGTCCTGAACTTTGCAGTACAATATCCAAAGTAACCCTCAAAAGGAAACAGAAACAATAATAAACTACTCAATAGTAAATGAAGAGTCTAGTCCTCTAAAAGTAAATCATTCTAAGCGAAACATTTGAAATAAATTCATGCTTTAGCTTTCAACTGTGAAGAACTGTTCTCAATTTTGTGGAGTGTTTAAAATAAAGTCTGTGTCCCCTATGAACCTGGCTCTTCCATACACTTAGAGCAGTACTTCAGCAGCTGCCACTCGATTTAAATGAACCGGGTTTGCCCTCTCTGAAGAGCTCGGACATAAACCAAACACTAATACTTCAACCGTGCCTTCCCCAGCCTTACTGCTGACAAGTCCGCTCCACTGTTTTCTCATCAGTTGTTTCTTGGACCCCCAGGGATAAACAGTCTTGGAGAAGAATAAGCTTCACAAGGATGGGGACCTGAGAGTCAAATCCCAAGCCACCCTCTCATGCACGTATGGACCTGAATCCTACTCAGAAGCTCAAAAGAATCAAATTGTGCACCATAATTTTTTTTTTCATCCCTAAATGTCCTTCTAAGGTTCCTCCCAATGTTGCTAAGGCAAGAGTCCATAGTATATTCATTGGTGCTGGTTTGGGTATCATTTGAAAGAGATCTCCCGATCTTATCAACCAGTCAAGGTCACAGAATACTTAAGTGTGCAGCTGATCTCACATTTTTCAATGAACGTCGTCATAGTCCCTGTCCATTTTAATACAATTCTTGCTAAGCTACTACTATATGAATATCAGGGAAATTTATCACAATACAAAGGTTCCATAAAGGACTTTTCTTTTAATGAACCAAGATGTGATTTGAGCAGAACAAAGACCACAGGTAGACAGATGTGAAGTAAATTTTATACAGAAAGATTACATGGCAGTAAGAAAGTCTACATTCCGGCACCTTCGCTGTAACTTTTATACACATCAAAGGAGACTTGTTTAAAGATCATTATGAAAGTCAGGATATGAAACATTCATATGCTAAAATCACACCTTCTGTCCCGCACGCCTACGTATCACAATGGCAAATGGACAAAACTGGTTTTAGAATGAGTGAGATTGGGTATTATTCAGCCTGTAGGACAAAAGACTTTTTTTTTTTTTTCCCCCCCAAACTTGGAAAGCATTTAGTGAATGGAGCTGGGAGTCGCAGCTAGAGAAAGGATAATCTCACGAGTATGATGGTAAGAGCATTTCCATGGAGCATTGTACCATTTCTCCAACTATAGTTTCCTACATCTCAGCCAAACTTTCACAAATGATTCTCCGTTTACATTAATTACTTTCTGGTGTCCAAATCAAGACACAATGGAGCCTGATATGCAGAAGATCTACTCAGCGACTGCAGCTGAAACCAGTTCTAGCAACGTTCTGAAATAAAAAAGTGCCAAGTACTCTTACAACACAAGCTGAGCATCTGAAACTTTAAAAATATATTCCTTTCTCACCTGTAAAAGGAAAATAACTCAGAATAGGAGGAAAATAACCTCAGAAAGTATTGTGAAAATAAAGGGGTTTAATTAAGTTTACTGATGTGGTAGTTAGCAGAGGTTATGCAAATATTTATAGTCTTGTCTTGGAGTACAATCTAGTATAAGACAATGAAAATAATTCATTGTATAAGTACCATTGATCATGTATGAGGATTTGTGCGTGTCTATACTGCCAGAACTATCTTTACGCATATATACAAGGGAGCTAAACAGAAGCTCCTGCAACAATCTTAATTATCTAAATTTTTAGTGCTTGGCGTTACAATTTTAAATTTCTAGTAATATGGTAGTATGTTGTCTGTCTCTTTTTTTTCTTTTTTTTTTGGTCCAACAAAAGAGCTAATGTAGTATTTTTAAGTGTTTTAAGTAGAAATAACTACAGCTACAACTACTACTGCAGCTACAACTGCTATGAGAATCAGTAAGTTGCAGAGCGTACATCACTAAAGCCTGCACTGTTCCGTACCTGGTTTATTATGGCCTTGACATAAGAAATGTGCACTGGTAAACTATACTTTGAACGACTTGAGAGGTTTGTGTTTTCTGGGAGGGAGGAAAAATATCTAAACTGACAGTGAAACAAGATTTCCCAAATAGCTTTTGAGAGAACAAGCTAGGAAACAGGAGTTAACGCTAGTAACAATTTAGATGGTTTACTTAATAGTCCTAGAACAAGATCAAACTATTTACTTCTTGCTAGGCAAGTGATTACCAACAGAGTGCAAGTGTGGAGAAGGGTGAGCCTCAAGTAACAACAACAACAACAACAACAAAAGGATTTCTTGACCTATATTCTATTGATTCATATTTCTGTAATATTATCATGTCTCTCTAAAATAACAAACAGTCCCGAGCTGCATGAGCACAGATGGGGTGTGATCCCCATCACATTCTCTGACAGGGAGAGTAACTCCCTGAAGGGGACTGAAGTCAGAAGTGATGCACAGCCGCTGCCAGCTCTGCCTTGCTCTATTTTATGATATCAACACCGCAAACCGTGTTTGTATCACCCGCCTTTAGACAGCTAATGTGAACGTTTCGGTGCCTCAGATACAGACACCTCGCTGCAGCAGATTCAGACTGCCTTTGCTGCGGACCCAGACTTGCCCTGCAGCTAAAAGAGAGGAAGCTTTGTAGAAATCCGTGCTTGTCTCTACATCAGCAAGCAGTGCAGCGCGAAGGGAGCAAACCCGCGGGGTAAAAGAGTGGTGGTGGGAACCTGACAACCCCACTATACATATTAACGGCTTTGGACCTATTCTGATCTGGATGGATTTGAATACCTGGTAACAGCTGGAGCACACGGAATCATAGAATAGAATCACACATCTTCTGGTTACCCAAAAAGTCCGTCTCGTGTTCTTCAAGACTGCTCTGTGATGTGAATCCAAGCACAGCAAGTAGAGACAATGGGGAGCTTTGCTTCAAAGCACATTCCTAACTCATACCGAAATGCTCATGCAGGTACGTTCTCTGAATGCTTCCAGGGAATGATGCAGAACATCTTAATAAGAAGTCTTCCCTTTTCCATTGCCTAAACATAACTACAACAAAAAAAGACATGTATTTTCTATTTTCTTATATTTTCTTTTCACGCACAGTGCTGTAAAAAGGAAAAAGAAAACATGCAGACCTTAGAAACCTATTTACTTCCAAGGGAAAACGCTTTTTATCCATCCACCAGAACACCAGGCACAGCTGGGATTCAAAGCGGCAAACGCTCCTTTTTGGGTGAGAAACACCCGCCGGAGAATAGCACTCCTCTGTGTCAGCAGCCGGACGGCCAGCCGGATGAAGTTCTGCAGGTTTTTTTATGTTGTTACAGCAGTCATGGGGTTCTCGAGGAGAAGCTGCCTCAACTGCTCTCTGAGATTTAGTATCTAAATTCTGCATAAAGTCCTTTTAAATTCCAGTTTCGGATGTGTAGGTCCTGCATAAGCGGACTCCAGGATTTGCAGGCAGCCTCCACTCCAGCCTTCATTTCCAGGTGGAGGAACACCTTTCATCGCGTTTGCTGTTCTGTTTGCTAGTCTCACACATCATTTCATATGCTGAGACACTCCGGTCTCACACGCATAGTAAAAAAAAGTTGTTTCACAATGTCAGCAAATGAACGGCTTTGCTTTAACCACCTCGACAGAGCTATACATATATATACGTGCACCTCACCAACATGATACAGAATTCCATCTTTAATAAATCAATTTCAGGATTTTGGAAAATGACTGGCATCTTAACACAGTAAGAATTAAAAAAAAAAATCCCCTAACCTATCCTTAGAAGGAGAGTATCTCGGAACTTGGTGCTTTGTTCTTCTTCTGGTAGTCATGTTGTCTTCATAGCAGGAACATCTATTAAGAATCAAAACCTTCAAAATCGCCTTTTCTTTATGGGTGCATGAACAATTTATATTTAACAATTTCAGTCTTTGAAAAATGTGCTTGATTGAAAGAGAGCGATTAATTATGAGATTCAAAGCAGCTGCGCCGAAGATTTGTCGAAGGAACTAATCACAAGTATAAAGTTCAGAGACTAGGAATCCTGTCAGAAATACTCCAAGCAGCACTCGGGTCTGATGAGATTTTGAAAGCAAATACAATTCTACAGAATTCATGTGCAAAACGCACAAAACCAAACAAAAGCCTCACCTCCGAAGGGGAGGTACGTGCCACTTCAGCTCCACGTCCCCCCACATGCTGCCGTACATTGTGACGGAGCGCTCCTTCCCCATCCTCGTTATTTCCCGTTTGCTTTCCTTTGGGTCCCATTGCCAGTAGGCTTCCGAGTATACTTCTCTTTGGATCGGTCTCTTTTACTTGTCCCTAGCATCATACAGAAATAGAAATTCAACCATCATTTCAGTCCAATTCACAGACTCCTCTCTCCCGGGTTTTTTTTCCCAGCTCTGTTTCTGTTCAGAGTAAATCTGTTTCTACCAATACCGACCCATGAATTGTGGTGCAAGGAATAGTTTTAAACAACAGCGCTCACCATACCTGATTCAGTACTCGTATTGTCTGTGCCCAGAATCTGAATCAGTCACAACTACAAACTTTCCGCTAGGAATGAGTAAGTGCATTTTTCATTTTTAAATAAATTGTTCCCTTGCTCTGCCTGATGCCAAAAAGCAGAACTCCAGGCTGTTCTGCCTGCCTGAGTTGGTAAAAGAGCAGTACCCTAACCACGTGGGTTTGTACCATGATTACAAGGGCAAACTAGTCACGGGTAAACAAGGAGGTACAGACCACCACTATTTATGTTAACCCCAGAATATAATGTAAAAAATGATTTTGCTGATGCAACACTTATCACATCACACAGGTTCAGGTTATAAGCACAATATGCTACCGTGTTAAATTACAAGTTTTTTACATAACGAAAAAACTTTTCTGGTGTTTTTCTACTAAAATTTGGATTTATTCGCTGTTACTAAAAACACAGTTAACACAAAAAATGTCTGTAAAGTTCACGGCTGTTGGCCAGGAGGGAAGATTGAAGCAGCAGTAAGCAGATCAGTTAGCCCTGGGGTGCCACACGTTACGTACTTGCACCCTCCTGATTTAGACTGAGGTTGCATCTGCCTTCGGTGTTACACATCTTTTAGGTAGCAATGGCTGATTTCATGTATTATTCTGAAACTGTGTCTTTTGGATCAAAACCTCATTTATTCCTTTTGGTACTATAAAAAAACCCCATACTTCTTTTTAAAGTGAAGCTCTTTTCAAAGCTCATGTGTCTATTTAAAACAAACAACCAAAGGGAAAAAAAAAAAAAAAAGCAAAGCTTTGGCAATTTCATATTAATTTTACATTTGGCTTTGATTATGCTGACTATTTTTCAGTGTTATTCAACAGGATGAAAAAGCCACTGGCAATGCTAGACATCTCTGCTGCAAACTTGGTGGAGTAGTTCTAAAACAATGTCACTAAAAATTGGTGTGTTAATGTAAAACTTAATCTTCCACTCCCCAAATACAGTATCAGACTTCTTACTCAACACTCAACACCATGGTAAACTGTGGATGAGCGATGTTTTGTTTAGAGTGAAATTATTTTCGTGGCAGTTTTGTCAGGCTTCAGTCTAGCAGGTTGTCATTTTTTACTCCTGTATTCTGAAATGGATTTTGACTTTTCTGACTACAGCAGAACGGGAAGGACAGTGCCTTTGCAGCACATCCTGCCACTTTCTGTCCTGCTACTGCTTTATTCTTGTGTTGCCCTTCATCCCAAGGTGCTGATGACTGAGAAGGAAAAATATATCTCTACTGCTGTTTGCTATTAATACCTCCCTCTCCTTCAAACATGAGGGGGAAAAAAAAGTCATAAACCTCTCATTCCTAACATCTTCGTTTGATGTCCTATCCAAATTCTGACCGATGCTATCACCCTTTTCTCCCAGGACCTCTGTCGTGACAGGAAAGTGGAGGGATGGCTAGTAGGCTTCATACCCCTTTTGAAAAAGGATGGGAACTCACTGGGTTTAAATGCCTAAGAATAAAATATAAGGACTAATTGCAGATGGGTCATAAAATCAGAGTTTGTAAACAAGATCCTGGTACTGTCAAAATTTGAAGTAACACTTCTGCAGTAACACACACATTAAAATTATAAAAGATTACTTTAGTCATTGCCTCCTTTGTTCTAGCAGATATTGTTGAACTTGGACTGTGTTCCCCTACTTTCACGTAGCTCCACAGAAGCAAACTTGTTTTCTCGTGCTTTTGCTCCTCAACACTTTGTTCTTGCACAAAGACTGAAGAGACTCCTCTCCATATCCCTACGGATAACAAATTTCTTACGTATTGGTTTAACTATTGAGCAAATAATTAAAATCTCCCAAAATAAATAGTTTAGAAAAGAAAAGTCTGGGTAAGGAAAGAAGTCCTGGCCCTACTGAAATCCAACAGAGTTTTGACAGACTTTGGTAAAAATCAGTAGTGTACCCACCAGTCAGGAGGAGCTGCAACAACGGGCCATACTCCTCATATTATTTCTGGAATACGGATAAAATCGAGCCTGTGCCTGACACGGTAAGAAAGCACTCCCAAAAGAGCCTGGCGGCGAATGCACTGAAAGGAATCTAAATCGTGAATGTAAGAAGACCACAATCCATAACACCTCTTTTGGAATAACTGGCGGATACAGCTACAGTTTGGAGTTGCAAAAGCAGAATATTAATTTGAAAAAGGGTGGGGAGCGAGAACAAAAACCAAACAAACCGTTAGTAAAAGACTATGCAACTGAAAAAAGTGGCATGGGGTGAAATTGCTGGATATTTACTGTCAGGTTATCTCTATAAGAAAGGCAACAGAAATTAAACACTAGCTCCTGGCAAGGACCAAGGAAACATTACAGGTGGAGGAACTCTAGTAATCCAGTCGGAGAAAACCAGAGGACACTGCGACAGCTTCTCCTGGCTGCTCGACAGGCATGATTTCTCGACGAGATTATTGTATCTAGTATGAAACCAAAAATAAATCAAAGAAACTCTCTGCCCCGAAGGCTGTGCACGTGAAACAGGGTAATTGTCTACAAAGAACTCCTGATAGGATGGGTCCAAGAGGGAAGAGCGTTTTGAAACTGTGTCAAGTTTTTTGAGATGTGCTCAGGGGGCCGTGGGGATGATGAAAACTTACGGGAAGCACCAAAGGAAGAGAAAGGGAAGAGACTAAGGGGAGGGACTTTCAGAAAGACACCACAAAGGACTGATACTGCTGTTAGTCACTCGGGAACGCAGTCAAAGATACGGGACAAAGGCGTCACGTTCATTTCGGAGTTTAGTATTAACCAAGCTCCTATCAAATGACTACAAAGTTCCCAGTAAGGGAGGTTTGATGCCAGTTTTATTTTGGGGATCGATGGCAATAAGGAGAGAATTCATATTTAAAATGAAAGTAAACAAAAAACCCTCAGAAAGCCTTACGCCCACCCATCAGCGTATCACCAAATACCCACCGCCTCAGTCATGATCATCTCTATGTATCTGCACGAGAAAAGCTGCTTTAGTTCCGACATCTGCCTACATCGCAGGTCTGCAGCAAGCTGCCTGTAGACATAGCCCAGTCCTGCCAGCCCACTCTGCATCCTGCTTTCTCTGAATATCAAATGTATTATTAGTTTTATGTCTTTTACTGCTTCTCTCATTTCGTTGTTACAAAGCTCCTCTGAAAATTGCTGTGTAAGTCCTGAATGAATATGATGTCCACAATGAATATAACGTCCTGAATGAAGGAGGGTATAATGGTGTTAATCACAAAGGAAATTTGTTCTCATTTGTTTTAACTGTTCCCTGAAATAATCTTGCTAAAATGTTTTTGATCTTGTAAAAGTTTCATTAGAAGTATTTATGTTCACATTTATATACCGCTTAAATTGCTGGTTTTGTTGTTTTTCACACAGGAAGCCGTTCAAAGACCTCGGAAAACTCAATAGTGAAAGTCAGCAGTGTAAAATCGATAGATTTGTCATGTCACGTATAAAGAATTCATCAGAACTTAATTTCCTTAAATGTTATGATATTTGGAACACCTCTTGCATTTTGATGAGCAGCCCCTGGATTTCTTGAAAAGCAGCCCAATTAAAAAATAATGAACCTATTTTTTTCTGAAACGGACTCATTATCCCAGTGGTTTCCAACAACATCTTAGAGCTAGGTTTTATATCAAATTATTTTGTGCCTGTTGGCCAGCAATACCTTTGAAACCTTCTAAGGTGCTTCTAAAGTCAAGCAATTTGCCCAGGAGAAAATTTTAAAGCTGTTGTTATTCCCACTGCCAACTTTGTATGTAGGTTCAGAAAGCAAATAAGAGTTCTATGGAAACGGACAGAACCCACGGAATGGTCAAGACTTCTCTCTCGTACCTTAACCTTAATGGAACATCTTAGAAGGAGAACAGCTTCATATTCAGCAGAGAACACGAAGATTTCTGCTGCTGACTCTCCATGGAGTATTTTGTTTCTTTATTTTTATAGTATTATTCTCAAAAAGCATATTTACAGGATGCAAAAGGTTAAATCCTTCAGCAGAGGTCTGTGAGGATCCAGTCCGCACCACCACCCACTCCCACTAACAGCAAAATAAAAACCACGCTCCAAGAACGCTTTCTGTTTCGTGGACGTATGAGGAAGAACCCACCCATTTTTGGATCTACGACCTACCCCAACCCCACCTTTAACTTTATTTATATGCGCATCCAACAGTTACACCTACCGCCTTTTCACAAAAGACTCACTCTCGCAGAAAACAGAAAATATTTCTGTGTGGGCTCTCTCACGGAGTCAGCATCACTTTTTGAGGACCCTGCCCAGCGGGAGCAGGCAATACGTACCTTCCGAGGCCGTGCGCTTACTTGGAGCAAAAGCGATACATCAACAAGGGCTTGGGTCACCTGGGAATCCACGAGCCAAAGAGCCAGCAGCAGCCCCCACCGTAAACCGTGTTAATCCCAACCGGCCCCTACAGAACCTCACGTTTCAAGGTGTAGATGCTTTTCACTGTGGTTTGTTCTTTTAAAGGACTTAAAGAAAAAAGACCTGCTACCACTACTGACAAATCATAATAACGTGACAGGAACACGTAATTCGTTGTGTTTTGTCTAATTTAGGACATAATGACCCAAACAATGAGTTTCCCTTCATATCCCTTGGAAGATTGTGCCATAAACCAAAGTGTTTGTCAAACATCTTTGAGATTATTGCCGACTGCTGGCAATCTAGTACTTGATTGCTAATAATTTAAATAACATTATCAGCCCAGGAAGAAAATTGGAATTGCTTAAATATTCCTCAAGAGGCAAAAAATAAAGGGAAAAAAACCTTCTATGCTGACCAATTTTCAAGCTGAATAAGTTTTTTATTAAGAAAAGCTTCAGGTCAAACAGCAATGCCAGTCTACTTCAAAGCTACCTCATGTTTAAATAGATTTACTATAGACAGGGTTCTCCATGGCAAAGAAAACTAATTTTGGCAACCTGCTCTCAATCTTCTCTATTACAATACTTTTGCTTTGCATGCAATAATTATTTTTTGGCCAGAAAGGAAGAGAAGAAACTATCGAGCTGAGAGCAGCCTGGCCTCACGTCAAGAGGGGCTGCAGATCCAGGATGCTGGTTTCGGTCGGTTTTCCAGTAGCTACCTCACGGAAAAATATTTATGCGTTTGTTGGACTGGAGCCGGAGAGAACGTTTCAGCTCTTTCAAAGCAATGTCCTCCGTTGTGCTCACAAACAGGCACAAAAGAAACCACCTCCTCTGGCTCAAGGAACATGCTCTTCTTTTTGCACAGCGGAATTGCTCCGGAAGGAAAGATTGCGCGCATCCCTCCAAAAAGCGCCTTGGGGGCGCTCCCCCAGGTGGCGAGGAGCGAGGACTCCGCTCTGCCACTCATCAGCATCACTCACAGGACTTCCCCCTCGGTTAGATTCCCTGGCTGATAACTCGGTCGCTCTGACTGACTCTCCTCACTCGTTGTATCCTGTAGCCTTAAGCACCTCTATGAAAAACTTCATCCTGCCTAAATATCAGGGGCTGTACCAGCAGAGCAGTGCCCTAACTCTTTGTGGAAGAATTCCAGCAAACACAAGTAACGTCAAAAAATGAATTATCAGTCATTTCTTCCTCTGTTGACATGTGGAAGTAGGTACGTATCTGTGTGGCGTAAACAGGAAATATGGTGGGCAGAACAGAAAATAATGATTTAGAAAGCAAAGGAAGAAGAGGAGTCTGCCATCAGAACGGAGAAAATCCTCAGAATGTATTCTTTAGCTTGCCTTTGTAAATTAACGCCTCACTGCTGAAAGGCATGCACGCAGCTCTCTTGTAAAATTAGCCCAACCGATGTTTTCTCCACAAAAATTCGCCTGAATATTGAGTTCCTGCTATTTCTAACACACATTAGCAAGTACCTTTGCTCCAAAGGGGACCAAATGATTAGCACTTGCGGATCACAGCAGGGTGAAATAAAAATGAGACAAATATTCGTGGAATAAATGTTAGTAATGTTTACAAATTTGCCTTTCATACGAGAGTGTCAAAAATACAAATATATACTAATCAGAAGAAATGGCTGCTAGCTGTTCCTATCACTTTCCCAAGATGCTTATTGTTGAAAATGGGAAATATCTCATATTTGCCGATTTAAAATAATTACATCGTACCTCTATATCTCTACATTGAATTAACACAAAGGTATGGAAACTCTAAGTACTGTTTTGAGAAGTTTTATTCTGCTACGTCCGTCCTTCCCGCGTGACTCCTCTGAACAGTCACTAGGCACAGTGTGACCAGCTCTGGACCTGCGTCACATTAGTTCAGCATTAGAGACTAAAATCTGGATGAATCTGCTCTTAACTACAGCATTTTCTTCACCCTGAGTTTGATTTTTGCTGGTATTTCGGCTACGACTGACAGGGAAATTCTCTTCTCTAGAAGAGGAAACTGTCAAAAGCAGGTTTAGCTTGAGAGGTCCATCAGGCATGAAGGCAATGGCAATGACCATTGTGTCACCAGAAAAATGGAAATTCCTCTAAAATACCCAACGAAGCAAAAACTAACAATGAAAGGAAAACTATACAAATACTAAAGGAAAAATTGAACCTCGCAACCCAAAAGTTACCCACAGTGTTACAACATACCTTGGAAAAAAGCTCTCTGGCTTACGATACAATTTCAGGTGACTTTTTGAACACAAGGGGCTGTTGGAGTACGTATGTGTACGGATGTAGGTCCATATGTCCACATACTGGGGACGTAATACTTGGTGGCATTCTTCTCAGTTGAGGAGAAGGCGTTAGTCTCTTGGGCAAACGGTAAGAGCAGAGCAATTTAAATCCCTTCGTTAGGTAGGGAAAAGCTCCCCATGAGCAATGACCTGTATTTATGGACTCCAGTACTCGCCAGCAACCGGATTTTGGTATACAAGGTGCAAAGAGTTTGTGGTTTGGCCAGTTTCTGTACTGAGCATCGACTGTGCGCTGGACAGTGAATTAAAGTGTCCAGCTGGAGCTGCTTTAAAAAGAAAACTCCGACTCTACATTACTAATTAACAAGGTACAAAGATGCTTCCACAAAGGATCCATCAATTATTGTAGGAATCTCAGTGGGATATGAAGTTGGTGTCCTTTAAAAGGACAATTAAAAAAATTCAGCAGCATATTTCTTTGTACTCGATTTGTTGTTTATGTGACGGGAAAAAAGTTTATATAGTATGCATGTAACTATAAAAACTGTGTAAGTCTCACGAAAAATTACTGGCATAAATATAAAATTCAAGCTCTCTGCAGACAGGACTGTCCCTCCTTTGTTTTTCTTCACACAATTTAATTTCAATTTTGAATTTTGATCATTTACCGCTTTACTTACTGTTGTAAAAAAAACCCCACGCAATTCCCAATGAAATTCTGCAATCGGCCGCATTCAGTCAGGACGGACAGGCAGAAATCAGGTTTTAACTCCAAAAACTAGAAACAGAAGCGTGCACGTGCCCCACCACCAACCTGATGAGAGTCAATTCATACGCGGCTTTTAGAACGCAGCCTCAGTAACTGAAGAAGGAAGAGGATTTGGAGTTCTCATTCGAAGAATGGTGCAGGCCTCTGAAAAGCAGCTTTAAGAACAAGCTAAGCACTATTTCAGCGTTCACTTTCAGGAAGCTGCTTCCAAGAGACCTTTCACTTCATCAGCCATGCTACACCGCAAGGAGACAGGCGTTGGTATTTCATCAACGCATTTTCGCGACGACGCGGGTATTCCGTTAACAGCGCTCATTGCCAGCCCAGAGCCAGCACAACGGACCGCCCTGGAACAGCCGCGGGCAAGGAATATTGCTCCTGGCTTTTCACCAACTCCATAAATAAACCTCCCCTGCGCCATTCTTTAAAATACCGTCATTTTTAAATTAGATTTTTATTTTCTGCTCAGAAACACCTAAATCTCCGTTGAGCCAGCAAAACCGAGTTTGCAATTTTGATTAGCATGATCTGTCTTCACCGCTTTTTTTTTTTTCTCAGCTGGACTGCTAGCAGAGGATAGACTACCTCACAAAGCAAAAAAGATTTTATTAAGGAAGTTTCTGCTGAGGGTCAGCTTTGGCCTCTCCTTTTACATTTACCAAACTGCCTTAAACACGGGCATGTTACACAGAGTTTGGAGCAGACAAGAGTACTGCAAACTGCAACGACTGATTAAAGAGAACACGGCCTGAGCCAGGAACTGCTCGAGAGGTATTTTCTATATTTCTCTACCACACGGACAATGCTGACAGACAAAATGATATGTAGTTATTTTCCCTCAAGGAATCAAAATTGCTCGGACGCAGTATTATCTTATATGTTAAAGTCGTAAAGCCAAAAACTAATACCAGAGGAATAAATATTTATATTACGTATGTATGCTGTGAATCAATGTTGTGGAACTAAATAAGGCACAGTCACCCTTTGCACTCACAGCTCCTTTCTCTGTGAAACTTTACGTCAGTTTAAGAGCAAAGATGGAAAACACATCAGGTTTAGCCACCGGGCACTGGGTGTTCGTCATCCCTTGCCTTTGGTTTGTCACTGCATTGCCGGCTTCTTAGGGACCAGCACACATCTAATAATAAGGGTACTCAACAATTAAAAAACACTTAAAAATCATGCAAAAGCTTCTGAAGTCTGGCGATTGACAACTAGATACTTACAACATGCAAAGAAGCGTCCTAGCGCTGCTTTTCATTTCTATTTCAGCACTACCGTGAGCGCAGTTTTAATGTATATCTCAAAGCTGCACGTAGCTGGCAGTGGGCACCCTCAGATGTAGGAAAACAACGATAAATAGCAGCATACAAACCTGCAGTCTAATAATCTGATCGATTTGTTCCATAGACTCCAAATTTCAATGTGCCATAGAACGGGCAGACACCCACTAAACGGACCACATTAACTATCCACATGGACGTGGTAAGGAGCCAAGAGTTCTGCTAAGGTAGCGAAGCACTCTCACTATGGTCCCTCATCCTAGGCAGATGCCCAGGTCCTTCAGCTTTGGAGAACCGATGATTTTGCTAGCATGGCTTGTCAAATTTTGGTGATGCACTCAGAAAGTCAAGGGCAGAAGTGGGGATAGTAGCCAAGAAGGCTCAGCTGCTGGTAGTTTCTTCTCAATGATACGGTGAGAGCACTATAACATTGCCACATTGCATTTTTTTGCCATGTGAGAAAAGACAGTCTTTCTCTTGCACCTTCATCTAAGACATCTACCTGAAATTCACCATCAAACGGTGAGCCCCACTTTCTCATCATGACTTCAGGCTCATGTTCCCAGATACTCTCTTGAGTAACTTCAAGACCCTTTTTGGTGGGTTAGCTAGCAGATTATCTTGCTAGTCCAGGTCAGCATGTCAGACAGGTAGACCTGATGCAAGAGAAGTAGTCAGGGGCGGGAACAGGGAACGCACAACTTTCTTGACAGCCAAGTCCTATGCAGTGGGGTGAGGTGTAAATGAAAACACACTTCAGTAGTCTGGACCCACACCCTTTAGAACTTTTTTTCAGGTTTAAAGGAAGTATAAGCCAGAACCCCACAGTCTGCTTTTTCAGGTTACGGAGCACCGTTATGTGAAATTATGATGAGAGACAGAACCATGCAAAAGCTGCATCGTTCTCTCTGCAATGAGGCAATTACGTACTAGATACTGAGCTTGAATTATTGAGAACTGCCCACTTAGCAGAGAAACAAGCTCTGAAGGAACTGTTCAACAATAAAAACGCCAATACATCTTGATTAGAATTTTTCTTTTTTGGAGCATCATCAGTCAGGTCACCACAATCTGTTTGAGATGAGATGTTTAACCACTTAAGTGGTGAGAAAAAAGAGAAATCTACAGACTGTACAGACCAAGACGAAGTGGGGCATTAAAAAAAAAAAAAAAAAAAATAAAAAATTAAGCATCTCTGCTGACTCCCTCCTTCTTTGCATCTTATTCATCCAAATCTTTGCATGAAAGCACTTTTCCAGTCTTTTTTTCCCTTCTCCTAGGGCTTTAACTATTTGCAAGGTCTTAATATCTAACACAATGGATGCAAAGGGACTCAAGCAATAAGAAAAAGAAGTAGTCCCATTCATGTTTCACCCATCTTCCAGTAACAGTCCCTTCTCCAGTAATTTATCCTATCGTGCATTCTCTCCCTGGTTCTTTGAGCCAGCATCACAAAAGAGTATCCAAAACCAAACACAGATCCATGCGGCACCTACTGGGCAAGCAGAATGGTTGTTCCAGATTGAAATGCTGCAACCATACACACCAACACTTCAAAATGTTACCACTACTACTTGATTGATATCACCAGAGAAATGAGATGTAGACAAGAGCAGCTGAAAGAGAAACATTCGCTGAAGAAAGGAAACTGAATCCTGAACTGGAAAGAACCTACAAGAAAGGTACACAGGACCTGACGGGACCCTCCCTAGCCATGACCATCAAGCAGCTCCATCGGACTTTCAGTAGGGTAACCATGCACAATGATCCCTTTCCCTAACGTTATGCTTCACTTCTTAAAAAATAATTCTGTTTAAGAAAGCCATTTCAGTCTCCTGTATTAATTACCGCTTCTAGGCTTTCAAAGGAAAACTGCAAGGTTGTAAGGGATACCGTAACTCGAAAGCCAACTGCAGACCTATGACATGAGAACTGTAGTGAGGTATTCGCAGACTATATTTTGCCAGATCTGGAGTACTTCTACATACCTCCATAGCACTCACAACCACGGCAGTATTCACGGACGACCTCTCACTATACCCTACTAAAGTCTGATACCCAGATGTGCAAAAGCCTCATCCCCTGCACTGACTTCTCCCCAAGACAAACTCAGACAAAAGCCAGATGGGTGTCCCTGTAAATTCTAGCATGTTCGAAACTCAATGCACAAGTCAGAGGGACATGGCCAAAAATATCAGAGAAATACGTGGCTACTACCACAGACACGGCAAGAGCTACAACTACGGAGACCCACAAAGAATCTGTTTTGGCAACAGAAAGGTCTAGCTTTTGAGTTATAGATCAGGCTTTGTCAAGCATCGGGCTTGAACTAATTGGACTCCCCAAACGGTAGGATTAGCGTGGCTGACTTAGCCTTTGATCTTTCTGACAGATGTGAACAGAGCCCTGTGTAATATTTTATTGTGCATATGTTTGCACTCCTATATGTTTGCATACAAAACAGTTTCAACCTGGTTTGCAAATACCTGTCCTGGGTAACATGCAGCTTGTCTAGCTCTTCCCATGATTAAATGTGACTTTGAGGCCACTCCAGGTAAAAGGCATGATTTTACCCCTGCGTGCACACACATGCACACACACAGATAGGACTCTGCTATTCCATCAGAGTACCTAATTTAATGTAACAGCCCTACAAGGCACCTGTTAAAAGCAGTCAAGACTTCCACTTGTTTCGGGAGATTTGCCCTGCTATTTTAAACCCAACAGGTCAGCGAACAGGTCCGAGGCTCCATTGTTAGCCAAGCATCTGTAGAAATGCTTCTTTCAGGAAGAAAAAAAGCCCAGCTCAGGATGCTCGGTACCCTTTACATCTGCTGCTCAGCTGGAGACGCGGTTAAAAGGCCATTCGAAGCGCAAGGTGACAGACCTCGCAGGCTAGGCGAGCCGGAGAGCAATTTGCTGTTTGCATTAGGAGCAGCAGCCCTCAGCGCTGCTTTTCAACGGACCAAAAGCAGCTCCCGTCCCCAGCCCTGAAAAGCGAGGCCAGGACTAGCAGCCGGCTGGTCTTCACACCGGGGCTGCCGCTGTGCCGTAGAGCCTCCTCCTGGGCACCTGGGTTTCCACAGCGAGCTGGCAGGACGCGAACCCGCTCGGCGTTACTAATAACCCCCGGCTTTGCTCCGCTGTGCGCAGCGGAGCGGGCTGAACCGCTGGGAGTCCCCCCCACCGCCCCAGTTAGCGCCTCTTGCGTGGCACCCGCCTTCAAACGCGGCGTGCCCTGGCCGTTCCGCGATCGCTCAACGGAATAAAGTACCATTGTTTCGGTCTGCTGGAAGGGAAAGGTCACGTTAGCCGGAAGATCATCGGAGAGAGCTGGTGGGCTTTGTGACGGCCTCCCGCAACAAGAGCTGAAAAGGTGTCGTATTAGAGAAGCTTATCGCCTGGTTGTGAGCGGGAGCTGGGGAGCCGTAAGTAGGGAAGAAACCTTAGCTTCAGTACGGTTTAGGCTGGTTTGACATACAGAGGAATAAAGTGCTAAGAATTTTAGCAGGCATATGTTTTCCTGCCATCTGCAACACGTCTTACATTCCTTTTGCATCTTGTAATGTATTCTCTCTGCTTAGCATAATAACTACCCTGCCTTTACACACCAACCTTTACACGCTTTTCTCCAGAATTCGTGGAGAAGGGTTAATTCTTTTATATCTATTTAAGCTGCTAAAATAATTATGCCTGGTAGTACGAATGGTTAAAACCTCAGCATGAAGGTTCCCTTCCCAGGGAGATAGCACCCATTAACCAGGTACGAAGGGGAGCCTACAGTCATAGTTCATTGAAAATGTAATTTCATTTTGCTAGTAATGGGAGTGCTGATACTTTGATACCATAATGGAGTTTTAAGCACCAAGCTTGTTATTTCAACGAGAAACTTTAATGTAATTATGCATTTTTACTTTACTAAGCAGAAAGGAAGATTAGTATTCACAGTTTTCTTACATGTATTGTGGGGAACAAGACAGAGATCTCCGAGTGATACCGCAAGATGCTCAAGTCATTCAAAAGAAATGGCAGGTGGTAATTTTAAAGACAAATTATCCAGAAAAGCTTTTATTGTTGATCATTTGTTATAAGATTTGCCATTTGCAAGTAATTGTACATTCAGCTGAAACTGACCTTTTATGAGAGCCAAGTGGCAATATAAATGAAATGAATATATTCTTTATTGCAGTAATATAAAAAGAATGGCCCGAGCTTTTAACATAGTGCTTGACCTCCCTGGTGTCTGAACACCACCTAATCTCAGGAGTATTTCACAATAGCGCGTGATGAAATAAGTACTAACTCAATATCAGAACAGTTTAACACATCAGCGCTTAGAAGTGTCGAAAATATTACAGATTTAGGTATGCTTTTTGATTATAAATCAGACTTAAAATAGAAAGAAAATACGATTAGCGCATAATACAATGAAATCCGTCATTACGCTAATTATTAAAGCATTGCCTTTTCTATTTTAAAGCCCTTCTTTCCAAGATACTCTACCATCAAGTCACATCTGGAAACTCTAGATGCTGAGATTTAAAATTCTCAGTCAAAAATAAATTATTTATAAGCACCAAGAACATACTATTCCTCCTCAAAGGCCCTGATCTTACAAACAGCACCTTTAGGCTTGGATGCGCATACATAAACCGTATCCCTTTAACGGCATCAGTCACAGACAAACCAATAAACATGTGCGAAAGTGATAGCAAAGCCAGGTCTTAGACGAGCTGTACTTCCTCCTAGCTAAACGCACACGCCAGCTTATTAGCATGTACCACACACTCACAACGAAAAAATAGGGGAGGCCATAAGGGGAGGCGACCAGGTTCTCGTGACACTGCAGTTACGGAAATCGCAACCAGGGGTGAGGAGCAGTCACACACAATGCGGAGGACACCGCTACGACAGTGAGAAAACAAGAAAAGCACGACGTTTACATGAAATTCCATGTCCATCTTCCCTGTCATCACGGAGGTCAGGAGAGAATTAATCTCGAATGGCCCAATATGGATTTCACAAATTTGCATTGACTGTATCATTGATTTCAGTAAGGCTATTCCTTTTTTTTTTTTTTTAACGCTGCTGAAACAACCACGCAAGACGCCTGTGAATCGCCGTTCCCCTCCTGGTCTACAGGCACTTTTTTCACACAACTCTCAGTGACAGCGGTAAACAGTAAACGAAGGCATTAATTAACAAGTGCTTTGATACAGACTCGGTCCGGAGGACTTTCTGCTCCTCTCCTGCCTATCTATCATTACATTTTAGAGCTACTTAAAGGAAAACAACAGAAAGAGTATCTTGGGAACTTCTGACATGGACTAATAGCTCGATCGCATGAGCGACTACTGAGTTTATTTTTTTTATTATTATTATTATTATTATTATTATTACTACTTTAGAGCCACAAGCAACTGTGTTATGTTTGCTGGCTTTCTTCAGTCAACTCCTCTGCATTATGGCAGGGTGAAGCCCATTCATCAAAGTGCAATTTCAGGTGACTCCTGACCTTCAAAATGAAGGGTTTGCTTCTGCTTTCATTTCAGGTACGTTCACCACAGTGTCTCTGTGTTGGCAGAATCTCACCTCGCTCATCAACAGCTCAGCAGAACAAAGCTCAGCAGCTTCCTACACAGTATTTAGAGTTCAACCTCGTTACAGTTGGACACGTTACCAGAACACTTCTAGTCTTTCTCCAAATACACTACTATTCATTTAGTAAAAAAAAAAATTTAAGAAGAACCCCTCATAAACCCAAATCTAAACAAGACCACGACCTGCAAACCCCCACACCTTCACCGTCCATAATCTCTACATCAACTGGAAGTGGGGAGGCACAAATCAGACGCATTCATTTCCTTTGAACCGTCAGACATTCGCTTTCATTCAGAAAACCTGGAGGCGAGGACATGCTCCACCCTTAACTTCGATGCTTCATTCTCACGGCTTCCCCGAAGATGCTGTAAGTTATTGAAATCATGGTTGGAGTTACACAAGTGTTGCTAACAGATACACGCTGCGATTTTTATCTTTCGTATTGACTTCCAAGTGACAGATTTTCCTACAGCGAAGCCCTCAGGAGCTCCGCGCAGAGCTCGTGAATGCCGGGTCACGGCAGCCTGAGCCTGACAGTTCACCTCTTCTGCACACGCAGGATACTGCCCAGCAGCTCTACAAGAGAGCTACTTCACACGGGTAGGCCAGTACGCACCATAAGCTACCGCCACCCACCCCGCGTGTGACCGATGCACAGAATCAAGACCACAGCAGCATATTACGTACACTGCAAACTTCCCTCCTGCCCCCATTCCCAGGCAAGGTTCCTTTACCGAGGACTCACTTTGACAACCCACGCTGGAAAACAGCTTCATGTACCGTGCTCCCATGGAGGTCACAGCACCAGAACCCAGCGATCAGACAAGACACCAGCCGCAGCAGGTGGGTTATAAATAAATACGATCTAATTGCATTGAACACTTTAGCACTGCTGTAAAAGCATGGCAGGCAACCGTAACCACATTAGTACCAACTTCAACACGTTTCTACAAAATACCGTAGGAAAACCTTGCCTTACAGTGCAAAAACTGACGGCTTTGGAATCTGTAACTTCTACCTTCTCCATTCAAAAGGGCGTGCCGGTACAAATGATTTTACTACGGGTATCTAACGAATCCGGCTTTGCAGCGCCATTCAGCAGAGGGGTACCTCTATGTCCGTATTCCCTCTAATTTAAACAGACGCTTCAGCTCTTTGCATCAGAATATCCGCACCTTGTGCCCGTTCATACCCCCCACCTCTTCGGTTTATCAGCAGTCCTCGCTAGAAGGCAGCTTTCAAACAAGCGACAAATGGAAAAATACAATTACTGTTAAATCCAAACACATCAACCATCCTGCGTCTATCAAGCCATTGATGCAAAATCTTTTGAAAACACAATGTTTGTTCAGAAATATGGCTGTAATTAAAGTTCTTTGAACTCTTTAAAACGGGAGGCACTTGACAGACGGCGCTTCTTGCGTAACAGTAACAAATTGCTTCCTTAACCAAGTCAGTGGGAAAAGGCAGAATAAAAAGGAAACTATTCTGAAACCGGTACGTTGATTGATTTAATTAAACTTCCAGCATTGCACCGGGTTCCAAACACATCGCTTCCACATTAACAAGAGCACATACTGCATGAACAACTACACAAGCTTTCAGCATTGTGCAGGAAAAGCACACTCCGACACACACCTTAAAGCAGCCCTCGCCTTCCAACAACTGAGGAACTTCAACAGCTACACAGAGAACTGCTCCCAAGTCGATACACCAACTAGTAACAAGGCAGATAAACCACAGAGCAGGCAAACAACTTGTAAGAGGAAGCTCAGAACAAAAATAACTCATACCTGCATAAATCATGTACTTCGTAACCGTAAAAGTAGATATTACTTATGAAGCTCAGCAGGACACCGAAGGGGAATTTTGGATGGAACTAGTATTAAATGCTTAACTACCACGAGTCTTTCGGTACCGATACATGTTAACCGAAACTTGCAGCTGCTGCGATTACTTAAAAATTGCATGGCAACTTTGCACTGTATATAAAGAAAATAAATGACACAGGAAAAACTTCTCTGTGAGCTGAAAGCAACAAGTGTTTACCCAAAGTTACTAGAAGTCTGAAATTCACTGGAAATTATTATTTTTAAATGGGACAGGGAATATCCTACCACCCTGTCTCAAAGCAGATGGAGTAACAACGAGCAAAGGGAAAGCACGACTGCATACTCACAGGATCTGTGGCTCACAGGAGAGATTTCATGATTTAACCAACGAGCAACCTGAAGATAAATTTTTTAAAAAGAGCACAGAAAGACCAGAGAATCAGTGAGCCTGAGGGACGAATAGTTACACCCACAGGCCCTTTACTCTCCTGCCCTGTCCCAAAGCTCATCAATGGATCAGCCCTATGTGCCTGAAGGAACCGATGTGGCTCTGCAGAGATTTGGTCTGTTCTGCCTTGGCAACACGGAACAACCTTGCCCGTATTTTTGTGAACTCCATCCTCACCGTCCTGCGATTTTCCACATTCATCATTCCTCATGCAAAGCGCTAAACGCTGCACAGTGAATAACTGTGGCTTTAGTTCACCTCCAGGAAGATAAATCTACTGCTTCCAACTTTAAAAAGGAAGCTAGCAAACCGAGGGGCATCTAATTCATTCTGCAAACAGCAGAACCGAACAGCAAAGTGCCAGTGGCAAAGCAGAAATCTTTCTCGAGGGCTCAGGCAGTCTAATTTAAGCAGCCCGAGCTCATGCCTTGCCATGTTATCTCTCTCTTTTTGTCACGCTCTCCAATTGCTAAGGCATTATCTGCCCCAGACATATTTCTATTCATCCAGTCCCAAAGATGCGATCGGGGTAAGGTTGGAGGGAAAAACACGAAAACAAAATCACCACCAAAAAAAAAAAATAAAAACCAACCAACCCCAACGCCTTCGCAGGCGGGTTGAGCTCTAACCTGTTGTAGGCGTGTTTCAGCAAAAGGCAGAGCCAAGGCGCAGCCTGCGCGGGGTCTCGGGCTCTGTATGTGCGTGTGCCGGGTGCCTCGCCCCGGCAGCCGGTGCCTCTGCTCCACTGGGGCCGCAGCGGCTGCGCCTCCGCGGGGCGCGCTGCCCGGCGCGGGGGTGCGCGGCTGGGCTGGCACCCCCCGGAGGGGGCGTCCGGGCAGGGAGCGGCGCTGCCTCCCCCACCCGCCGCCGCCCCCGTCCCCGCTGGCAGGAGGCGAAGTGATTTCCCCCGCACCCGGCGGCAGCGGCGGCAGCAGCCGCTGCGGAACCGCTCGCTGCCTCCCGCAGCGCCGCCGCAACTCTCAAGAAGTTTCTGCCGGCGAACAGAACCGCGGCCGGGGCTCGCCCGCGCCCCTCTCCCCCGCACCCCGCGCCGTTCTTCGCACACCCCCGTCCTCAGCTTTTATCCCCATTTAAACCATTTCTTTACACAGCCGCGAGAAGCCCCCAGGCCGGCAGCACTGCTCCGCGCCGCGCAGGCACCTCCGCTATTCACGGCTCCGCTTCCGCGGGGAGTGCGCGCAGCCGGGCAGCGTCTCCCCCCCGCCCGCCCCGCTCCGCTCCGCTCCGCTCCGCCCGGCCCCTTACCTGCGATCTCCTGGTAGGGCACGCTGGCCAGGCTGAAGCCCTTGGCGCTGTACGCCTGCCGCACCTCGCCGCAGCTCCGCGCCTTGCCCTCGGCCCCCGCGGCCGCGGGCGGCAGCGGCAGCAGCAGCGGCAGCAGCAGCAGCAGCAGCAGCAGCAGAGGCGGTGGCAGCCCCGCCAGGGCGCAGCGCCGCGCAGCCCCCTGCGCCGGCGGCATGGCGCGGCGCGCAAGTCCCGCGCGGCGCGCAAGTCCCGCGCCGCCGCGCCGCCGCGCCGCCGCGCCCCCCGCCCGCGGGGGCGGCGGCCCGGGAGCCCCCCGGCCGCCGAGGCAAACTTTTGCGAGGCGGGGGGGAGGTGGGCGCGCACCCGCACTCATGCGCGCACGGCTCGTCCGCCCGGCTCCCCCTCCGAATGCAGAGCGCTCTCGCTCCTCGCCAAGCAAAACAAAAAAGAAAAAAAGGAAAGGGAAAAAAAAAGGGGGGGGGGGAGGTAAAAATCTGGCTGTAGGCTGAGAAGGGTGAAACCGCGGTCGCGTTGCTGCGGGCGGAGTGCCGGGCCAGCGGCAGCGCGACCCGCCGCGGAGCGGAGGCTGCCGCCTGTGCGAGAAGCAGCCGGCGTGGGGACGGACTGGACAGCGGCTCGGTGCGTGCCTGTGGGTGGGTGTGCGCGGGTGCTGCACGGGCTGCGTGTGCCTCTATTGACGGGATGCGCGGAAAGCTCCGCGAAGCGCTGGAGCAGCCTCCCGAGCCAGGCAGGGAGAAATCCCGGAGCCCGACGCGGCGAAGGAGAGCCCCGCACACACACACACACACACTCACTCACTCTCACACAGAAACGTGCTACACATCGCATCGCCGAGATGCGGGAGCAGAAAGCAAATCCTGGCGTGGATCGCTGTTTGCTGGCAGAAGGGAGGAAGAGCAGCCGCAGCTCTGAAAACTTCCTCCTCACCACGGATCCGGATGCTCCCGATCCCAACATTATAAATTGCCTCTTAGTGAGAAGTCAAAAAAGGCACTCGTCGATGGTGTTCCACCCTGTAATGCCAACTTCGGAGTGGGGGCCGTAAATAATTCTTTTTTTCATTAATTATTGTTTGTTGCACACGTAAATACCCAAACTGAAGAGCTAGAACGACAATGATCCATCACCTAAAGGAGAGAGAAGGATGTTTCTGTGCATCGGACAGAGAAGAGTGAGGAGGGAACGAGAAGGGCAGTCCTTGACCAGGGTGATTCCTGCCACTCTGGGAGAGCAGAGCAGGGGACAAAAGCATAAATTCCCTCCTGCCAATGAGCAGCTGCGAAGAGCTGAATGGGGGAAGTGAAGAAAATTCCTGCACGGTGAATTCAATCTGCGTAGGGAAAAGAAATATATTCTGTTCCTACGTATTTGATAGTAAAATCCAAAGTTACAGTTTGAAGTTTTTTATTGCAGTGCTTTTTATGAGCAGTGTGGAGAAGCGCGATATTTTGTCAAAAGTATAGAGACAGGGATGTCAGGCCCAGGATGAAATGAAGAAGGCGAACAGAAGAGGTGAAAGACCATCAGCCTGGAGACCCACCTGCCGGTGAGGAGCCCTGGGACAATATCATGCCACCATCATAATTCAGGATGCCTTCAAGTTAGATGATTGAAATGATAAGGTGCCAATCCTGCTGCAGTGACCCGGTAACGGCAGGATTAGCCTTGGGTCTGGGCCAGCGTACGCAGCCTGGTCCCACCTGACGTGCTGTGTTCCCCTAGCTTCCCTCACCATTTTCCCTCTCCCGTATTGTCATTCCTTCCCCTTCCCTCCCCTTTTCCTCATCACCCGGGTGATGGTTCTCTGGCACTGCTTGTGTATACAGTAGAGAAACAGCAGTTGGGTGTGCAGCCCTTGTCCTCCCTCTTCCTAGAGAAGTTCCTGGGTGTGCAGCCCTTGTCCTCCCTCCTCCTAGAGAAGTTCCTGCGTGTGCAGCCCTTCTCCTCCCTCTTCCTAGAGAAGTTCCTGCGTGTGCAGCCCTTGTCCTCCCTCTTCCTAGAGAAGTTCCTGGGTGTGCAGCCCTTGTCCTCCCTCTTCCTAGAGAAGTTCCTGCGTGTGCACCCTTTGTCCTCCCTCTTCCTAGAGAAGTTCCTGCGTGTGCAGCCCTTGTCCTCCCTCTTCCTAGAGAAGTTCCTGCGTGTGCAGCCCTTGTCCTCCCTCTTCCTAGAGAAGTTCCTGCGTGCGCAGGGCCAGGGGGGCCGGGGAGGGGTGAGTGAGCAACGGATTTTATCAGAGCCCTGCAATCAGATCAGAAAGATGGGGTTAACGCCGGTCCCTACAACCTTCCCTGAAGGTGAGGTGTCTCTGGCGGACAGGTGCCAAACCCCGGTGAGATCAGGTTGGAAGGCAAAGGTTTGGGAGGCGGGTTGGCAAAAGAGAGCCATCTTCTACCTCTCTCCCAGTCCACACGCCCTTTAAAGCTCCACGGGCCTGCTAGCTTGAAGGGTTTCTTGTATACCACGGGCTTGTTTTGGGCGAGCGGGGCGTTGGTGAGTGAGTGTTCTAAGAGTGTCAAGTGCTATCACCCAGCCTCAGCTCCTGGAGGGCAGGATGGAAGTCACTGCTTCAGCAACCCGGCGATGGAGAACTCCATGTGTTACCAGCCCACTACAAGCAGTAAGTCGTTAGTAGGTATTAGTGACCCCGTCTTAATGAAAAGTTAGGCAAGGTCTGTATATTTACTGTGTGGAAAAGTTTTGTCAGAGCTGTATGTAGGGTCTCACTATGCGTAAGATACACACGGTTCATCCCAAGGGAGGATCAGGAGGGTGTAACGAATATTACACACACCTCGTTTCTTCTGGATTGCTCCAGCTTTCCTCTACGTTGTGGTCAAAGCAGAGAATTAGCTTGCCACGTGTCAAGCCTGACAGACTCCCCCACAATCAAATCTTCTTCAATATTTCTTCAACCCACAGAAACGTTATTTGACACAAATCCAAAGATGCAAATGAGAAAATCAGCCAACTGGTTTGAAGTGCAGAAATCATCATAAAATAGCAAAAGAGGTTCTGTGATTAGCTCAGGAGTGCGTCTAGGTAATTTTTTTTTTAAATAAAAATTGTAAATTTCCTAGAAAAAAATGGGATTTATTCCCCACGGCAGTTTTTGCAAATACCGTTTGAATTAATACCAGTGGCAGTGTGACAGCACTTTCATATAAGGGGATGACAGCATGCTATAACCTTTATACAGCATGGGAAACCTGCTATGGGAAAATCCGGCTCATTTCCACCCTTGACTCCTGCCTCTGACATAGATGGCCTGGAGAGCCGGGTGCACGTGTTGAGGAACACCTTACTCTCCCAAGAGCTAGCGTTTAAACACAGCTATTTCTACCGCTTCAAAGAAATCTCCTCCTCATCACATGGGAGAGCCGTTGTGTGTTCTCAGGACGTATGTAATTAATTTTGTACAAAGTGGAAGAGCTCCAGAGGAAGCCCAGGTCGGAACGTGCTCTAAGCCAGTGGCTTTAGCAATCCCTTAGAAATACAACAGCTCCTGCAAGGCGCATCATCGGCATGAGCTAAAAGCTCTCCTGCTTCCGGACCCGCACTAGTAGGTTGGTTGAGGTGGCCACACCGTACACCCCGTTTTCATCTGTACCTCATGAAAACCGTGCAACTAGTGGATTCCACAACTAGCGCAATTACCGCTTCAATTTGTTCTTCCGGAAGGAGGCAAAAGCAACCCTTGGTTGCTGAATTAAAAGCAATTTAATGCATGTAAGATGGTGAATAAAGTCCCCCTCCCTCCTCCTCGACACGGTGATTAGTGTCGTCCGGGCTAAAGCGTTCTCTGGCAGAGATGGACTTGATTCGGAGCTGCCACCCGTCAGTGAGTGCTCAAACCTGTAAACGGCTGGGGAAAAGGCTGGCTTTTCCTGCCCCGATTTGGGGAAGCCACGCATTACATTCATTTGCATAAGCCCCAAAATGAAACATTTTATTTTAGTTAAATGGAACATTTTCATCACCGGGGAATGTTTTTGCTTCTTTTGCATTTCTATGGAAAGAAATAACAGCACTTAAAAAAAAAAAAATTGGTTTTAATATTTTTGCTTGCTTGCAGTCAGACTGAAAATCAATCGTTGACCCTCTTGGAGAGCCCTCTCCCCCAAACGCATTCAGTGCAGTAACATAGATGATTGCTTAGAATGAAGATTTTGCAATGCATCTGCTGGCCAAGCTTACATCAAGCAGGTGGTTTGTTTTTTTTTTCCAAGTTATTCCAAATAGGAGGTGTTCATTTTTATCAAGTTCTACTGATTGATTTTTTTTTTGGCAAACTTTTTCCTAAAGTTGTGCCAAAAAATGTGGAAGATTATTTTTAACCTTTGTTTCCAAATGCTTCTATTAAAAAAACAGATTGGAAGTAATCATTCACACCCCACCGTAATAAAAATATTGATGCAAGGTGGAGCGGCAGCCAGCGTTAATTCCTCCGTGCGCGGGAACCCTCTGCCCCACTGGCTGAGGCGCCTTTATGGTGTGCCGTAAAGGAGCGATGGAATCCCTAAACAATGAGGACAAAAATAAATATTGAATCGTTGTGTAATTTGCCGAATAGCCGTCATCTTGAGCTCTGAACGATTCAAGGACATGCTGGGAAAGCACATGATTATGGATTTTAAACATTATAAGGTGTAGTGTACGGGCATGAGATTGAGATTGTGCAAGGAAGTTTTGCTCTTTTTTCATACTTTTATTTCACCTTAGAAACAGGATAAATGATCTTACGTTGAAAGATACACTGATTTATTATCAGGTGTTATCAAAAAACGCCCACTGATAGCCCAGGTATTAAGGGGACTGCATAGACAAAAGCATCTTCTACCTGGCTTGACAAGAAAGCTTTGGCAAATGTCAAAATGCTCCATAACTCAACTTCGCAAAAAAAAAGAGAGAAAAAGGGAAAAAAAAAAAAAGCTGACTTCTAGATTCACCGTTAAATCTATGTGCTCCGTAGATTTGCAGCTTTCACATACGGATTTCTAGTGAGAAGGTTTCACGGGTTGAGGCAATAATCGGTGAGATTCTCGGATGTCCAATAGAATTATGGCTACTGAAGCGGCTCGGCTGCTCCGGGTAGCTCTGCAGGTGGAGGACTGCTTCCGTGCCGTTAGCCTCTGTCTGCACCAGCAGGCTCTGAAGCACTGCAGAAGCTCTGGGACAGGGACAACTGGTAGGATCCTGCCGTCATCTTAAGGGGACATCCATCCCCACACAGGTTTCCAATGCATTTATTTAGTCCGGAACACATCCCTGATACTGGGCCAAGTCACCCACACTCCAGGCTGTGCGTCCCAACAGGAAAATCTCAACATGCTCCTTTTTCTGTAAAACTGTCTGGGCAAATATAAAGAAATTATATGAAGAAAATGTTCTTATTCTATGTCTACAGTGTCTACTCCAGGAGGACGTGGTTCCTTCAAAGCCCAGAGACTGTTAATTGTGTGGTGCTGAGGTCACGCTCTGCGGATGAAATGAAGCTATGAATTTGTCCCGATAAAACTTTCCAAAGACCAGTTCAATGAAGGCATACGTTGCAGCATCAAAAGGTCCCTTGTAACTGTTTTATCGTGTTGTGTCCAGAGCCTTCGTAGAAAAACTTCCTCCACGCAGCACAACCTGGTCTTCCTTATCGCTCTATGCTAGAAGGGGAAGCTTTATTTTTTCCTTTGCACTGTAAGGTATTTGCTGCAAAATTAATGCAAAGCCCAGTCCTCTCCAAAACGTAAGCTCTAGAGGCACAGGTGTGAAGAGCTCGTCTTGCTCTTGAAGTTGCGTTCAAAAATAGGATTGTCAACACAGCTGCTAGGTAAGTCCTCTTAGAAAAAGTTTTCCGACTCATGGCCAAGAAAACAGACCTGCTAAATATGCAGAATAATGAAATACAACTCGCTTTCTTTCCTCTGAAAATTTTCAGAGACAGAAGGTAAAAAAATGATCTAAGATTCCATATGCTCAGTTACACATAATATAGGAGGCTGGGGCTCCCATAAAAAAGGTTTATAAGTGGTAATCAGTGATATCATATTAATTATAAGCAGTAGTGGTTGCTCTTGAAATCTGCAGGCTATGCTATTTTGGGCAAATAGCAGCCTTTTATTTTAGCTGTTCATTTTATGAAACCTTTTGTGAACAAATGCCGGAAGTTTATGTATAGCAACTGAATGGGTAAGTCGAAATGCCTGGGCTTTGCAGCAACCGTACTCGAAGGCCAGACAGAACCATTGCTTCTTCTAGGTGAGGATTACAGCAAATAATCCAGGGCTGTGGTTCATAATAATTTAAATATTTTTTTTTTCCATCCATCTATTTATTTATTTAAGGTAGTGTCATTTAATCTGCCCGTTTTTAATAAAAGCAATGGGCCACAGTGGCATTCTCTCTTAAATAAAATGCCTACAATTTCTGCTTCCTTAGAAAAGGCCAGTTCCAAAAATGGGGGAAAATGAAATTATTTTTAAGACCATAAATTTTCATTACAAGAAACAGTGAAACCATCAGACTGAAGTGCAGATACACAGACAAATCCTGCTCTTATGCTCAATTTCACGGAAGTCCGAAAGATTTTTAAAGCTTGAATAAATGTTGGCAACGTTCCAAAATGCGGCTATTTATATGTTTGTGTAGATCTTACACTGACCAAGGAATAGCATTTTAAATATCACATGCTGCTTCTTTTGTGTCATTGTGATGCCTTGCTTCCAAGTGTCTGCTCTCCAGCTCAGGCAAGATTTTGACAGTATACGAGATCCTTCACTAGCAAATGCCATTTTTCATGAGTGAATATATACAAGATCAGGTTCATTTTCAAACATACTCTTTTATGAATCCACTCCTCTCTGGTTAATCCATGGATAAGATGCAACATCTGTTCTGATTCTTAACTCTACGAGAAGATTACCTTAAAGATTCCTAAAAAATGCCTATGCATACTTTTATCCTTGTTTCCCTGCAACATCTTACTAGCATTAGAAAGTAACAATTAAAACAGAAAAGCACTTGATATATAGAGTCAAAGAAAAATGTTTGTATCCAGAAAGTATTTAGACTGTAGATTAATATTTTTGAGAAATATTACTTACTTTTTAACACGGATATAGAAGATACCAAACAACAGGGTATATTGTAGCAACATTAAGGAGTTGAAAATATCCAGTATGTAATAGGTTATCACTAGAAAACTAGTTTTATTTAGATCATAAGCCTAAGTAATGCAAAAGCCAACACGTACCCATTGGTGACAATTTTCATTCATATCTTATCCATTTGCAGTATCTTTTTTTTTTTTTTCTGTTCAACTGAAAGTTGAGGAAATGTTATGCAATAAACAGAACGTGGACGTTATTTTTGGTAGAAAAGTACAGCGTGATATACATATTAAAGCTGTGAATGTTAGGTTTATAGGTTATAAATTACAATTTCCAAGCAATGTGTTTAAAAGTGTATGGTATGTTCTCTGATAAAGATCAAAGGGCTTAATATATTTTGTAAATTACAGCTACAATGATTTCATTTGCAAAAGATATAATTTTCATAATGAATGGGAGCCTAACGAATCACATAAGCTTAAGCATTCAGCAAAAACATGGGACATCTTAGACTTGACATGGAATGTGCATTACGATAATCGTTGAGATTTTGTGGAAGAGTAAATTTTATTTTCCTTTCTTGGCATGCTCATCTTGTCAGCTTTCTCGGGTATTTCAGTTTTCTAAAACAAAATATCTTTTAGGTATGTTAGCGAATGTGGTTCAGGAGGAGGTTGCAGTGGTGCATTCCTGGGCGCATGCACGTGTACAGGAAGGCTGTGAGAAAGGAAAAGCCAGGTTCTTAGGTAAAGATAGGCAAGAAACCTCTTGTGAGGACTAAGGGAAAATACACCTCAGGCACAGTGAGATAATTTCATTATTCTCAACATTTTTAATAGAATGATGTCATCACCTTCTTGTCATGGGGTGGGCATGGCATGCCCGATAGTCAGAATATTGTATAGAATGTAAAAGAACAGATAATTTAGTCTCTTTCCCATGGATATTTAATACAGATTTACAGGAGTTCATGGAGAGACTAGACAAGCTAATGGAAAAGAAATTAGCTGAGAATTGCTAAAGTCACAGTCAACTTCTGGCTCAGTTTCTCAAGATGACAGTTTATAAATATGTCCTTTCCTGTACTTGCCATTGGCATGTGCTTTGGGCCACTGTTGGAGAAGGTACAGGCTGCTAGGTCTACCCTGTGGTCAAAGCCAGCGTGGCCATTCATATATTTGGTTTAGATCTTAAGAACCTAGTACAGAAGATAAACTAAATATAAAGTAAATGCTTGTTTCTGGGTCTGGAAAAACATACCAGTTTCTAAAGCGCATTCAGTAACTTCAGACCTCCAACAGGAAGAAGTGCAGAGCCCGCCATAAACGTGCTTGCCTTGTAAATCCCTCATCAACCTCCAGTTTACCAGCTGCACCCTGCAAGTGTTACAGAAATTATGAAGAACTGACTTCTTTCCACTTCGACAGTCAGGGCAATACACAGGAATTACCATGTTCTACAAGAACACTGGTTGGACAAATCCAGCATCTTCCTTCTCAAAGAATGCTCTGCTTCACAGGAAAGCACAGTCTCTCTCCCTTCCTTCCATCCCTCCCTTCCAGAAAGTCCCCCTGATTTACTACCGAGTGGTATTCCATGAAAGGGAAATTTTTTTCAGTCCCAGCAGTAGTTTCTGGTTAGATTCCACATAGCTCATGTCCATTGGACCTTTAAATGGCAAAAATGGTAAGATTTTGTTAATATCGGTGTAAAAGTCTTAGGTTTTTTATCCTCAGGACGCTCAGTTCCACACATTTAGTTGAATAAAAGGATCACTACACTTAGGGAGAGGAGAGCTCACAGAATCTCCCTTCTATGTTTACCCCCCTACTGTTCAGTTAAATACCTGTCTGCTACAGCCTCATGTTCAGCGAGCTACAAACCCAAGTTTAGGGAAAAAAATAAAAGGGTTTTTTTTCACATGAGAAGTTTTCCCCACTTCCTTCAGGACAATTTTCGCAGATATTAAAGAAGAAGGGACTGTATTCTTTTAACAATACTCATGTTCAGGGAGGTCTGTTGATTAACAATTTTGATACGGAAAAATCAGATGTGGGTATTGATCTGTCCTTATTCAGTTCTTTGTTGGTTAACTCCGTGGCAGCTAGCTTTTCCTGTACAGCTTCAGTACTGTAGTTCCCAGCATTACCTTTAACTCGTCTGTGAGAGTTAGGTATCGTTTTCAGGCTCTCTCCAACCTTCAGACAGTACCTAGCTTTAATTATAAAACGTGTATTTGTTAAGTAGCTTAGATGCTTTATTTTTATTACCAGGCTGGCAGGTTTTAGGAGAATGCCTCTTTCTCTGTCGATTATTTTCATTACCCTCACATGAACCCTTCATCAAGATGCTTCAGTGTTCCACCTCTGTCAGCAAAATTATCATTAGTATAGTCATATCACCCCTTCGCTTTTTTTCCAAAGCTCAGAGTCTCAATGTTAGGATATTAAAAAAGTGCTAGGAGTGCGAAGGGCAGAAGTTTCTTTGCAGAAAGTGAGAAAAAAATAAGCGGGATGCTTTCTTTTCCCACTGCAAGTACTTCTTTGCAGTTCCCTCTGCAGCAACTACAAAATTATACCTCTTAAAAATAAATCCGCTCCAAAGCAGATAAAACACAGTGGAGGGACTGTGGGAACCCAGCAGATAAAGGTGTGTGCGTTTGTCTAGGATCCAGCAGGATCTACCTGCTCCTTAGGTCCGGCTCGTTCCCCAGTGATACCGAAGGAGAGTATGACCCCGTGGGCATGTAAGGCAGCGTGGCAGGTGGCCAGCTGCCTCCAGGCAACCTTGGAAAGACCATGTGCCTAACCTGGCAAGCTGCAGATAATGGACTAAAACACTCCTGCTATCCGATAAAGTCTTAGGGTGGTGTCTTTGTGAAGACAGCAGGCTCGTGCCCTGCCGTTGCCAAAAGGGAGAAGGTGCTGAGGAAAGAGAGAGCCTGGAAACTAGTGGCCAGGGAGTCACTTTGAGCCTCAAATCTTTGAAGATAAGTTTCTCTGCAAAGTCAGAATGTCAAGTCAGATATCCATTCCTTTAGAATAAACAGAAGAAATGTAAAAGGCATTTTTCTGTGTTATCTGCAATTCCAGCGGGAGTTTTGTATATGAAGATTGCTGAATATGCAGAAGGTCATTTATAAGCTTATTTGTACTGTCCTCTGTGACTGCTAGAAAAAACTTGGAATTCTCGCACTTCAGTATTGCTATTTTCAGTAGCGGTGGGGCCGGATGACTTTCTGAGGTCCCTTCTAACATCAATTATTCTGTGACTCCGTGACCTCAATGTGATATGCTGATTTTGGGGTGAGAAATAGTTACACAAAGAAAAATACAAAACGATTTCTGTAAAGAACTTGGCACCAAGCTTCATCTTTCTTTGTAGTTCCACAGGACAGATCTCAGCTGTAGGAGTCGTGAGCATGACTCTGTTGACAGCAATGACTCCTTTCCCGCTGCTTGTCAAAAAGCAATGATGAAACTGGCTTGGGAGGACTGAAACTTCTTTGCGACTGAGCAGAACAGCAGCTCTGCAATATCTATGCCTAGAATGCAATCGTGTGTATTCTTTTCTTCCTGGACATTTTAATTTGCTCTTGTTGTCTTTCAGTGCGTGTGTAGTGACTGTACTCGGCTCGGCTCAAGAGTAAGCATTAGCTCATACTCTTTCTATGTTTCTTTAATAATCATGTTCTTCTGTCTGGATAAAATGGCTCCCTGCTGCTTGTTTTCGAGCTAAAACATGTATGAATCCTATCACAGTAAATGTTTACAGAATACACATCTGACAAAACTCATAATTCTTGGAGTGCCTTTGGAGGCCTTCTTAGAAAGCACGAGTACCTTCATGTCAATTGAACTGAGTTTTAGTATCTTGGCACATAAACTATGCAGATCCTTTTGTAAATCTGATTTCCCTTTTTCTCCAGGCAAGAGCTACAAAACATTGATGATTTTCCTACAACATGTACTTATTTTTAAATGCAAAGCCCAAAAAAGTAAGCAAAGCTCTTCCAAAACCCAGGAGTTTAGGAAAAAAAAAAAAAAAAAGTATTAAATAACTCTGATCTCAGAAGAACTACTGCAATTGATATCTTCACACATACTGTCCCTGCTGGTAGCTTGCTGGATGTATGCAGATTGCATGTGCTTAACTGGGTGTACTAACTGGTGTATAGTCAGTCTAGCCGTGTGCAGTAGGCTGCATTCAGACATGTAGAGTCTATCCACGGGCAGAGGGTTTTTTCGTCTGGATTTTGGGTTAGATTTACTGGAGTCTCACGACTCTAGCTGCTGAAAAATTCCAGATCAATAGCCAGAAAAATTAACTCAGGTAACTGATAAAATGCAAAATCATATTGCCTCACAATAGATAGTACTAGAACAATTGACAGGTATAGTGTGGACTAATACACCTTAGGTAACTAACCACGCCGTAGCATAAAATCGATGAAGAAAAAAAGTGAAGGAAAACCCAGAAAGATTCCTTGCTATTGCTAGCATTTGCACATTCCCCCTACTAATAAGTCTGTGCACGCTTTCAGATTACGTAAAATCAGCGCTGCAAACCGGTCCAAAAGGCAGCCCTTGTTTTGCTAAGAAGAAAGAGTCATGGCCCAAGTACCCAGTGCTCCAGCCCGAGAGCTTCCAGGAGCCTCTGCAGCTGCGCTTGTCCGCGTCCTAGCAATTCCTCTCTGTGCATCTACCCAAGGATTCAATCTGCATGCAATCTCAAAACTTCATACAATCTTGTCCGAGGAGTTTGGGGCAGAGCTTTGCTGCATCCGATCGGTCAACCCCAAGTCTGAACACCACTCGAATACTTAACCACGCGCATCTTGCAAAAATGGAAGGATTAAGCAGGAGACTCAATAATGTAAGTCTTAACGCAGGGGACATGTAAGGCACGTGAGAATGTTTAGCTGAAGAACACAGCTCCATACCCCGTATGCAATCTGTGCATCACATGGTCTTCTAGTTTTTGCTGGTTTGAAATAAAGTTAACGCTGGCATGTTGAAATACAGGTGATTACTGGAGTGAAAGAGAGCAGCATGAACACCATGCAGTGTACATTTTCTGCTGTGGTGAGTAAGAAAGTTTTCACTCACTAACTCTGTTACAGTCATCTTGAATCCAGCCCTTTGCAAATCTTCTAGAAATATGTTTATGTGCTCTCATAAAAGTGGTGGATCATCTGAATTTGAAAAGCACAACTTATTTCATGTTTTTCGAAGTGTATGTGGAAGTAGGCACCGATAACATGAGGAAGAAATCTGCTTTGCACTTGCAGAGATAGTGTAAAGGTCTCTGAACATGAGAGCAGGCTATTGTTTTAAAGATAATTAATGACAAGGTACTGAATAGGGCAAATACGCGTGTAAGTGTCTTTATATAGGCTATGCTCATCCCAAAGAAGTTAATGCTTAAATTACTGGCTTGGATTTATCAAAGATAAATTCTTTTTGGCAAAGAATGACAGTTTATCATGAATTTATAGGATAAGAGACGTATTTATCATTTATCCTATTTGGTCCAAAAAAAAAAAAAAAAAGAAAAGAAAAAGAAAAAGAACATACTGGATCTGTTCCCTGCTTTGAAAGGAAATTTGATTGATAAACTTACTTCTTTAAAATGATGCTTTAGGTTAAGAGTTTTGAAATACGTGTTCTGTATTTGATGCACATATACTCTGTATTACAACCTGAGTTTAGGCATTTGTTACCTCGAGAGATTTACTACTAAACTTATGGCTTGTAAAGTAGTCAAAATTAAGACAACCATCCCTTCTCTTTCCCTGAAAATCCTTGACAGTTGCATGCAAATTCTACAAAAAGAAACAACAGAGCTGTAACTCAAAATCTCTTTTATCACATTTAATACTTGGGAGTTCTGTTCGATTTTGTTATTGTTTGGCGTTTGGGGGTTTTTTCCCTCCATTTTACAAAAAAATGAGGGGGAAAAGAGAAAATTTAGGCTTAAGAACTCAAGAACATAATTGGACTGTGGTTTTATAAAAGGGTTACGTACTGTACCATTCAGAATAACAATATTTTTATCTATCAATTAGAAAGCAAAGCAAAGTCATGATACTTTTGTTAAACGAAAAGAATTTACCACTTTCTAGGAATGGTTTAAGTTGCATGGTTACCTGAAAGGCTAAGTTACAATAAAATTTTAATCAGGAATGATGCAAACTTCTAATTAGTGTGCATAAAAATTTTGTCTACCAAACAATCACATAGTGAGGGATGTAAGAAATCCTTTAAAAAAAAATCCAGTAAATAAAAGTAAGGTTTAAGTAACATACCTGAGAGGACCTTCTTCACTGTTTAGGTTTATTTCTTTTCTTCTTGGGAATGTTTATTAACATTGTGGGTAAGGAAGAAAACACCCTAAAGCCTTGATGTGAAATAATCACCAGATTTTATCAATAAACTTTTAGTCCCCATCTATAATTCTTCATTGTATCTGCAATTTTATTGATTACATTTCTCTGTTTGTTGCAGAGTCTGTGATTAAAGGTGCAGCTAGCAGAGGTGACCGGTGTTAATCAGACCCTGCCTCTCCTGACAGTGATCTCTGCAAAAACATTCTCGGTGTACAATAGCCATCAGACCTGTACCCAGGACTTATTTATGAAGGTATTAGTTTAGCAGTGGGAGAGATGTTCTGCACCTAGCAAATCTTGGCCAAAGTATGAGCACCTGAGAATTTTACGAGAGAGTTACTTTGCAAAGGACCTCAAATATTTAAGCGTAGTGGGGGAGGATGATGTTTACAGAGTCTCTACATAGAAAGACTGTGACCTCAGCTTAAACGATTGTTAACAAAACATTAGTGACCTATTCAGTGACCCCATATATTTTCCCTTTACCTTATCTCTTTAACCACTAAATACATCTTAATCTCCAAAAGGGCAAATCCAGAATGTTAATGATTGTAGCTGAGGAGTGAAACCAGGCATTTTCAGCTAAAAGTCCCCACAAAATACAAAACTGAAAACTGTTTCAGCCTATGAAGCCCCCAGTATTAGTTATCCCTCTGCTACTTTGGGAAGGGAAAGACTGACCATCATGTACGTGGAACTAATATTCCTCCTGGGGGCCAGTCCTCATCCTATTAGTGTTTTCTTCTTTCTGGTCTTCCTGTAGATGGTATTTTGTGAATGCCACCGACCATAAGGTACAGAGCACACCTATACAAATTTCATCCACATCCACTTAAAGAAAACAAAGCTGGCTGTTCCTTTTAGGAAGAAAAAGCCCTAATAAAACTAACTGGCTGGAATTTGCCCAAGACAATATTCATTTTAATATCACAGTTGAAAACATATAGAATGAATATTCACAGCAAGCAATCAAAACCTTGGATAACAGGAGGAAAATGGGAAAAGGAATATTTATTCCATGACAACAATACTAGACCGAATTAATAAATCCTTTACTAAAGCTTTATGGAAAACACGGAAGGAAATCATCTTTGAAAAAAGTGCTTAAAGTAGATGTTGTTTTGGTTCACCTTGTAGCATCCTTGCAAAAGAAACGTTCCTCGAACACGTTCATTGCTAGAATACGTTTTTATCATCTCAGCCTCTCTGTGAACTGAGCAAAAACATTCTGCAGTGGTAGAATAACCCCATTTGAGTCACAGTGTAATTCTCCACATGTTGGAAAAGGATGGGGTTTTACTGACAAATATTTACCTATTTAAAGAAGCCAACAAAAGTACATAGTGTTTAATCATCCCGATTTTATTACTTACCCGAGGTGGTGTAGTGCGCTGAATCCTAGCTTGCAGAGCATTCAGAATTCCAGCAAAGGAACAAGTCTCAAAGATTGCATCCCATCTCTGCGGTACGGAAGATACAGTATGTAAATTTTAGAGTGGCATCACTCTTCCTGCTTTCGCCATTATTCAAAGGTCTTCTAAGTCATCCCTGAAGAAAGCAGAGAACAGAAAGAGAAGATTCTAAAAACATGATTAACCTTCCTGTTTTCAGGAAAATCATTCCTTATCCTTCATTTAAACAAAATCCGCGCCTACTACGCTACGCCCGCTATCCTGTACCTGCTTACTTTTATTGGCGTGAAAAAAACCCAAACCTTAAGACATTTTGGATAAAGAAAATCTATACAAAGTATGTTAAGGCCCCTTTTCGTAAAGAAATGAACAGACTTCGGTAGAAATGCGGGACTGCAGTTTTCAAACATCAGTAACAACTTTTGTGTTTCCTAACCGTGCAGGGTAATTTATTTCAATGCTTGATCCAGTCACACACAAACATATCTTACATAATGAAGCTGTTGTCTTGAATAAATTACTTTTCCTGGAACACCATCCTCAATTCTAGTATTCACCCATCAGGATGCCTATGGAATCATTAAAGGATTGGAGGGGACATTAAAAAAAAAGAAAAACCCTCATAATAAGAGATTTGAGAGGTTCAATTTCTTCAGTTTACCTAAGAGAAAGTTAAGGGAGTGTTAGATTATGGTCTAGCTATACCTGTGCAGGAAAATATTTCAGATCGATTGCTCAAAGGTGTTATGGAGTGCAATGCTAGGGAACAGAAGTTGGACAAATCTAAAGCAGAGAGCGTAGGTCTTTCATTTACAATGAGGTTGGTTCATACTCAGAAGCCTGCACTGGGAGTTGGTCAATTCACTTGAAATTTGTTAAATCAGTCATGTATGTTTAAAAATATGAAGTTATAGACTGGATACAGAGATTGTTAGATGGAATCTTATGCAGTTACGAGGTTAAGCCGGGGTCAGGGTGTTGATATTTAAATGTGTATCATAGTTTTAATCATTCGTTTCCGTATAACTGAGCTGGGGCAGAAACTGCCAGTGAACCTAGTAGTCCTCTTTACACGCAGAAAACATGATTCATCATATACATGTGATTTATCAGGTTGAATGTAAACCCATTCTCTTGCCCTGATGCATCTACCACCTGGCAGTGAGGTCTTCTGGTGTGCTCACGTTGAGCAGGTGGGAACATCTGTCACTGGAAACATGCTGCCAGCAGCAGAAGACTCTCAACACTGGCTTTTGTACCCGTTCAATTCGGCAGGATACACAGTGATTGTTATGCAGAAAAACAGTTCAATGTCCTTTCTTATACTTTTGCCTGGGAGACAGAGCGTGGTTTATTCTGGGAGATGTCCCACTTCTTAGTGTCTTTTAGAAGCAGCATTTTTTATTTTCGTCATTTTGTGTACACATTGGAGAACTTGGACAAATTGCCAGATATGGCTTTTTAGATGTGTAAGTCTTTCTGAAGTGTCTCTTTTTCATCCTTCCTGAGGATGCAATTATATAGTTTTCTCTACCTCAGGGTGAAGATTAAGAGAGTAAGTTTTCATTACTTCTACCCTATTTGCTGTCATGCTATTTCTGCTCTGTGGGTCACCAGCACAACTTGCCCTCCTGACTGATGTCCTTCTCCAGATCCATAACATCACAAACCAAAGGTAAAATGACCCAAACTTTGGCCATGCTTTGGGAAAAGAAGTGGTGGCAACCCAGCAATGCAGGAGCAAGGAAAAGGGCTATTAAGGTAGTAGAGGCTGGGGCTGCATCCCATTTTTCTACCCAGGAAACCTTGGACAAAAATGTGGTGGCATGTGTACACCCCAGTGCAGTGTATGCCTCATGATTTATGTGGGCTGGATTCCCACACGTAGCCAGCAAGTGAGCCTCGGTCCTCTTTTGCATCAAATGCCAGGCAGAAGGAAAACATGATAGACGGCACCCGTTACAACGGGAGAGGGATAATTCCTCTTTCCACCCAAAGCTCTGTAACACGTTACACTCTTTGGCCTTGGGTGGTCTGGCAAAGGGAGCATTCCCCTGACAAGGATGCCCTACCTCCCTAATCTATTCCCCACAAGGCGGCATCTGTCCGTGCTGTAACCTCGGTGTCTGCAGCTTGCACTATCAGATTGTATTACTGTGTCGCATATTAATGTACTAACCTCTACGGAGCTGAGGATAATAGGTTAAAAGAGCAAGTACTTATCCTCTACCAAAAAAAAGATTTTATCAGATTAATCAATTCACAGAATGTAGTTTTACTGAGATCCAACAGCTGAACAGAAGTGTAAGAATCAGTGTAGTAAAAATTTCTAGGAAAGATTTTTTTTGGAGTGACCAATAATCCTAAATCAGAAAAATTTAAATACACCTTTCCACACCTCCTCATCGTTATCCTAAACAGTGCTGTTTCCCCTTTGTTGCCAGAGAAGAGACAGATTCGAACCGCCTGGCCAGCCTCAGATTCTCTGCTATTTGCGACCACGCTTTTTTCAGACTGTATTACCTACTCTTTGAGACTGGGATTTCTTTATCCTGTTTCTTACTATTTTGTGTTCAGATATGTGGCCAGAGAAACAAAACCAACACAGACTATTCACTCACCTGATCCAGTCTGACATGATAAAATTTAACTCAGCCCTTGCTACGTTTCAGTCAGTAATAAAAACATAACAGCAAACAACTCACTGGGCAGTGCGTAATGTAGAAATACATCAGCAGCGTATGACAACGTACAGAAGCAAGCCCTTGAGAGAAACACCAGTAACTCATTCTTGCCATAACTGAACAATATTTCAAATCCATTTACTTCATATCCATGCAACTTGTTATCCTTGACTGTATTGTGAGGTTGTAAAGACTGTCACTTGTTGACATAAAATACGTTGTGGACTCAGTTAAATAGACTAGAGGGATTTAAAAGATATAACCAGAATACTTTGAAATACTTCCTTTTACTAACAGTTCAGAGTTGATTTAGTAAATGGAGAGATGGAATATTAATCAAGCAACACCGAAATATATGAGCTGACCTTAATAAAAATAAGTAGGTGAAGTTATAAATTAGTTTAATTAACAGATATTTAATAATAGCTGATTCAGATAATTTACCATGCTGAACATTCGGGCTTATTTCGCTAACGGAGAGGGAGTATAAAAAAAGGAGGGTGCAGTATAGCACAATATTTAGTATAATTTCATAGTTTTCTCCAAACCTCTTTAGCAAATTACACATTTTCAAATGAAATTCCATTTTACATTCACACAACAGCATTTGAACAGCAGCACAGAGACTTGGAGGTTATCGGTGACCTACTTTCATAATGCAGCTTCTGTAAAAATGCATGGGATCTGTAGTGAGTAAAACCAAGGACTTGATTCTTTATTGGCTGGGTCGGAAATCTGGGAAAGCAGAGCTGCGATTTTCATGCCTGTAATTGCAAATATACATTATTAGATCTTTATTAAATCATCTCACCATACCAAGTAAAGCCTCTCAGACTTGGTAAAGCAAACACCCCAATGATTTTGCGCTAGAGCTCAAGGTTTACTCTGGCTGCCAAACCTGCAGCCACCTCAGCGTATCCCAGCTTGGAAGAAATAATTTGCCGACAACAGTTGACAAGATCATTTCTGCCTAATTTCCACGCAAATGTAGGTACCTAAGTCACCCGTTGCAAGCACGAAGTTATCATACTGAAATCAGTAAATGAGGCACTAATGGGTGCCTCCTGGTTTTAAGACTAGAAGACTGTCCATAAAATGATCAGTTTTTCTTTTTTCTTTTTCTCTTTTGAGAGAAGTACTTTTAAGAGTACTTACTAGGTAGGTTTGAGAAGCTTACCTATGCCTCTCATAGACCATCTAAGCAGCCTTCAGGTTTTATGTAATTCATTTGAATCTGAAATTTTCAGACCTTTTCTCGCTTGTTCTTTTTTCTTTTAAATAAATGAAAATCAAGGCAGTTTAAAATGTAAAATGAACGTTGCCGTTCTTGCTTTATTAGTTTTGACCATGCTTCTTCAAGGACCAGAAGCATGTTTTCTGGCTTTCAGACCATGCAGGTCCTGTTTCACGGCTGGGAATTGCAGCATCTCAAAGCCTTCTCGTTGTTCCCCTTGCAGCTGCTGCTCAGGGACAGTCATGACCGTACTGTCCACGCTCAAAAGCAGAGTGTTATTTGCAGGCGTAATGTATGTGCGTTCTGCCCAACCGACATGGATAATGACAAGTTCCCAGGAATGTCCAACACCAGGACCGTCAGGAAGAGTCTTTAAGAGACAGACCAAGAAAGTCTGGCCTGCCTTGGTTTCTGTGCTGCTCTGGACCATCCTAGAGCAACCTTAAGGCTCACAACAAGACTGGAACCAGAAAGCGTTCTTATTATTTAGTATTAAAACCACGCAGAACTTGGTGACTACATTTGTAGTGCCTCCAAAGGGCCATGGAGCTGTGGTGGGTTTGTTTGTTTCAAATAATGTCATTTAAAAATCTTTAGAGTTCTTTCGTTTGGCTCTGTCCTTTGAGCATATAATGTAAAAAAGGACCAAAGATTAAAACCTGTCATCAATTAAAGCATGTCTAAAATAACGGTTAAAAAGAACAGGAGAAAATGAATCTCATTGGAGATGAATCTTTCTCTGCACTGTTAGTATTTGACAATATATTATCTATCTCCATATTTTATGAAAGTTTTGGCTTCAATCGCTGTGGCTTTTTCATGTAGTGCCGGCTGAAACTTCACAGAGGCACTTAAAACAAAAACAAAACTGGCAAACCAATAAGCAAGCTGAGATAACATTTCAGAGGTAAGTCTTTGTACAACACATAAACCTTAAAATACATCTGCTTCATGACAAGGAATTGTTTATAAATAAAGCCAATCTTAAAATGTCTCAAAATCCTTGCTGCACTTTTTTTCCTAGTAAAAATAATCTATATTTACTCTAAACCAAAGTAATTTTAGCTAGATTCACTCAATATTAAACTAAATGAAAAATCATTAGCAATTTTTACTGAGAGGACAACAGAATAGTTTCTTGGTAAACGTGGAGCTACTCCACAACGTTGTAGGGAAAAAACGTTAACTAGAAAACTAGTTTCTTTCCAACATAATTGCCAAATCTGATCGTTCTTCCATCCCCTCCTACCTCTTTGTGAATTAGTCCATCAGAGGTAACGCAGCGTCCTTATTTATTCAGGGACCTTTTCCCACTGAAAACTAATTTATTCATCTTCTGAAAAAAATGCCAGCAAAAGGGAGGGGTCGGGGAAGATTTGAAGCAGGAGGGAGAGGGAACAGGTAGAAGAGTGCAGCGTCTCTGAAGGGCCAAGACTGCAAAACCGTGGCACTGCACACAATATTGGAGTGAGTCCACAGAAAGGGGACTTTCTGCGGCTTGAAGGAAGCAACGCAAGAAAACACATTGGATGTATTTAGAGGCAAAGGAAAAGCCAAAGACTGAGGAGATTCACACTTAATTGCCCAGAAAGCTGCACGAACTAGTCTGGGCAAACAAGACACTGTCTGAAGACATAAGTTCAGTACCTTTAAGGTAAGGTAAGATAGCCATGCACTTTAAACTCTTTCCTTCCTTTCATGGCCTTAGGAAACTGTTCCTACGGGCGTTAGGACCGTTGCCTCATCAGCCTGCTCCAGCGTCCTTGCAAAATCCTGGGTGCCAGACCTGGATCGTCACAGTAATCATGGGGAGGTACAGTACGAGAGACGGTACATGAGGTCTGACCCAAAAGTAAGGGGATTTGGGGACTTTTTTTTGGTAGGCAAAAGGAGGAAACCTGACACAAGCACAGCTGGTGCAACCGCAAATAGCGCTGCGTGCAGCTAGCCCTGTGCAACTGTTCCATCGTGATAAAACATGGTGACTGCTTCATATCTGACATGCAGCAATAGCAAAAAAATCAGGGACATTTCTGTATTCAGACATAATAACTCTGCTATACCAGGAAAGCGACGAGAGCTCCCATAAACCCACAGGACAATGTGACCTGTGTGCCACACGGAGAAAAGTTATATCGTGGATAACAGAAGAATTGAGGTTATGAATTTATGCCCACGTTTATAACCCAAGAAACTACTCACAGCCAATCTTTGGAAATTCTGTCCTTGCCAGCCTCTCTTCTATTTGGATGCCAATCGGAAGGTACAGCAAAGTATGCTGTTATTCCCTTCTGTGTTATTTTATTGACACATCACAACCTCCAAAAAAAACTTTTCTGTTTTAATGTTTAATAGTTGTAAATCATTTATGTAGTACTTTTTTTCATGTGTGTCGCCTAAGGGTGAAAACTCAGGGTTCTTGTTGCTGATACTGGGAGAAGCAATCCTTTGGGTATGATCTTTGTTTTCACTCTCTCTGAAACCCTTTATCTCACTGACTGCAATGGTGCTGAATGTGAATAATGTACCTGTCAATCATCTAGGGATTTAAATCTATCAAACTCTCCTAGCCACTCAACTAAGTAAATGCTTTTTCACTCACACAGATTTTAAAATACCCTCGCATCTCCTTTTTGCAGAAGAAAACTTGTGTGTAGAGATATCCAGAAGCACAAAGGAAAAAAAAAAAAAGAGAGAAATTCAGTGTTCAAAGGCAAACACAGCAGTGGGGTTAACCTGTGCCACAATTTCCTCATTTATGAGTATGCATGTGAGAATATAAGACTAAGAGGAGGCTATTTATAGTACTGAGAGTGCACAGGACTCCAAGATTTCATTTTCAGCTGAATGGGTGCATAGTAACATTTAATATCCAGGGAATATAATCACAGAATAATCCTTTCTGAGGGAACAGAGCCCTATCTTCAAAAAGTTCAAACAATATTTATAGGAACACTGTTCTATAAAATTGACATGGTACAGTCTGGATCTTTAAAAATAATGGAATTTTACTGCGATGAAAAAAGGAAAAACTAATAGAAAATGAACTCAGGTAACTACCTTCATCCTCATGTAAATGACATTAATTAGTATTTTTGTAACTTTTCAGAAAAGCTGATAATGGTAGCTGCGTTGTTTATGCAAACAGTGTCCAGATATGCAAAATGGACATAATCAGATTGTAAATCAAACTTCAGCTAAATGATTAGCCTGAGTCTATCTCTAGAAAGCAGAAAGCCTCCTAAAAAGCATTGACTCTAAGTTTAAAAAAAAGAGAAAAGTTTCTGTTGTTCTTATATAACGTGCAGGAATAGTATATACAGAAAATGAATCTTTAACATCACCTTAAATCTTCATTTTCTTCTCATTTGGAACTGATTTTGAATCAATGCAATTTCTTTGACAGAACCTGTCTTCCAAAGAGGGGAGCACAGTGTGCTGTTTAAATAAAACAAACCCAATCTTTACAGCAGCTAGAACTTACCAGCATTCTGAGATAGGTATGTAGCAATGTCCTCCTTCCTGAAGAAAAATATGAAAAAAATAGCTATATTGCATTAATTCCCTGGCTTAACAGAACAAACACAGCATCAGGGAATATTCACAGAAGTGTATCAGGCTTCTTCACTCATGCATTGCCTTTAGTTGGAAGTGCAGAAGAACTAGGAGAGAATATTTTACTCAGATATGAACTTTCATGCATATGTGCTTAAATTTTGTAAAAAGTAATGATTGTGGTTGCTGAGTCTTGAACTTTTAAAAAACAATAGCAAAAAAGTTAGGAACATTTCTTTATTATACTTCAGAAAGTCCAAGATCAGTATTTTGGAAGGATCGTTCCCTTGAAGATTTGGATCAAATCAAGATCAGACATGAAGACGCATTAATGAAACTTGACATGACGATAAGATTGGCCTTCAAAATCAAACTTCCTATCCTACTCCCTTATGTCTGTTATTTTAGCGTTATAAAAAATTCCCTCGTTTATTAACAACAACAACAAAAAAGGCAATAGTAAGGAGTAAATACATGACATCATGATTTGAAAGTGCTGGGAAAAAAATCATCATGAAAAAGGATGTGTAATAGAGTGAGCAATCAATATGCCATCCAAACCTGCAGTGTTATCCACGCACAGCAGTGTTCCACAGCTACCTGCAAAACTCAGTTTGAGTTCCAGTATCAGTTCTGTGTTACTGGAAAAAGTTAATCCCAACTCTGAGAACTTCCAAAACCCTTAAACAAGAACCCTTAAACAGCTTGATCCCCTTCATCCCAGATGTATATTCTCATAGAGGTGCCCTAGGAAATTTGTTTCAATTTTTGTAGAAGCAAACAGGATTTTTTACCTATCTGTAAGTAGAAGGAAAGGTAAACCATTACACCAACGATGAAGTAGTTTTGTCCTATGTCTGACAGCTTTGTTTCCAAATACAGCCCTAGTTTAAGTGGATACCAGTGTGTTCTCCAAAAGGTTACTTCAAAAGGTGTGCATAAAAAAGTAGTCTGCTGTAGTAATTCTGTGAGCTTCTGAGGTGAGCGGGCTTAAAATAGAGTGGAAGAGTTATGTATTCTAGCAAAAGAAAAAAAAAAATAAAAGCAAGTTTGTGCCTATGATAAGCTACCCCTTATTTCAGTTTTCCATTTTCCTCAACTCTGGAAATGAAATTGGCTCCAAGCTTCTGGTTTGGATTTTTTTGGTTGTTGTTTTTTTTTTTTGTACTCACAGTCCTGCGTTGATTTTACCCCTAACTAATAAATAAACAGTTTTAGCTTGACAGTGACTTATTTTTGGTTTGTCAAGCTAACTAGAATTGAAATAATGTTTTTCTTTCTTTTTTGTGCAGTCTGCATATGCACATTCTTTTTTTAGAATGTTTTATTTAGACATCCGTGAAATGTCGATATTTCTGATTTTTTTTTTCATCTTAAACTGGGAAAAAATCCCAGACCAACTGCTGCCAAATCAAATCAGGGGGTGGCAGAGATCTTTTCCTATCTAAACACCTATCTTAGAAGGATTATGGTATTTAAGCAATTGAAACAGAGGATCAACACGACTATATTATATTTACATATGTCTTTGGAAAACGTGGCTGCTTGGAAGGAAATGATATGCAAAAAGACAGTAAAGAAGAGAATTAGATCTAAATATGGGGTTTTTTGAGTGATTATGGGATGTAAGCATTAGGAACCTCTGTTTAATACTGCTAACCATCTCACTCCTATCTACCAGTAAAATAACAAAATAGGAAGTAACAAGACTTGTGAAAAGCACGGATACTTCAGCAATTAAAGTTCTCAAATGTAAGAATATGCAAGTGTTTCTCAGCATAAATACGAGTTTTATTTTCTGATTTACAGCTGGATGACTTGGGACAAATATGTTTGACTGCTTTTCCATAACTCAAGTACTATGTGGTTGTGTTGTCCAACTCACATAGCAGAGAAAACCATAAACAGCAAAAGGATATTAAACAACCAAGGTCAGCTTCTGTTCTGGAAAGACAGCTAATCCAAATATACTGTCGTTTATAATAAGATCATGTTGATCCATAAGCAGCAAAACCAGCAAGGATCAATAGCTACATTATACTCAGACTTACAGGCAAGGAAAGAAATAGCAGACCCAGCATCCACTAGCGGCTTTCTGAAGTTCACAGGATCAAAGTCTCCAAGCACTAGTCCAACTTTATCTAACGTTACTGACTTCAGTACGTACCAGGAAAACAATGTACAAATGTCTACGAATAACTCCCACATAACACAACATCTGGCAACATTTCTGATCGGAATCTCTTTTACTGCCCAGCCTGGTGCCCTTTATCATTTTTGATAGTGGACTTGCTAGCTAGACTTGAGGTTACCTGCTCTGCCTGCCCGATTTGGTAATGAGGCTCAGTTGCCCTCTGTAAATGTGTGCCAGCTGCAGAAAGATTGATAAAATCTAGCAAGTCCCTGGCATCAGTCACAAATCTATACAACTGTTCCGAGGGCTTCTTCCAGGCGGAAAAAGGAGAGCTTTCCTTTGTGTTGAAGATGGCCGAATCGAGTTGGCAAACCCTCAAGACCTTTCACATCACTCACGCAAAGGATAGAACCAGCCCCCAGTTCTTCAGGAGAACATTGGCACGTACAAATATAGGATACCTAAACCTTGTGGGCAGCTTTTAGCATTTTGGAGACTCCTCCAAGTAGGTTTGTGAGGAGTGATTCACAGGAAAGTGACATGTAGGATCTCTCAGCCTATCTGTAGGGTAGGTAGCTGGTACTCAAAAGTTAGGGGGGTTGTGTTTACGTACAACACTGTATACATCCTCAGGGTATAGGGACTTGCATTTTGGGTGGTTGTTTTTTTAATCAGTGTTTTGTAAAGGCTCCTTGTTGGCAGACTTTGTACCTGCGTCAGGAGGGGTGAGGCAGATGCCCTCCCTGAGCACCTTACAGTTTTGATCCTTTTGTCCAGATAGGGGACTCACCCGAGTTTAATGCAACTCCTTAACTCCTTCTTCCTTAAAAAAAGGCTGTGGAGGCGGCATACACATCTGAAATGAACTCAGGGTGTAGCTGGGGTGGACGAGGAAGAGGTTCCAAATCTCACAGACTGGGATGAACACGCATGCAGTGACCTTCCAACTTTAATGTGTACGTTGGTCACAGAGACAGGCTAAAGGGAAGTTCCGTTTCTTTGAGGTGGAGTATTAGTCCTACTTTCAGGTACTGTATTGTCACTGAATACTCCTTGAATTCTTCATTTCCAGAGATGGAGGCCAAACCTCATGAATGCCTGGAGTCTTCTCCACCAGAGAGGAGCTCAGAAGGGGAATCTTAATACAGCCAAGAGCCGAAAGCCCACTCCATCAAACGACAAACAAACAGCAAACAAACAAACAAAACCAACCAAAAAACAAACCCAGAAGAAAAAATTCAATGGTTATTGCAGCGGCAGGCTTAAAGGTAGACAATGGCTACCCATACCTGATATCGCAATTCTTTTAGAAATATTGGTTTATTAGCAAACTAAAATTAAGAGGAAAAAACACACCTTCACCACCTAGCACCCACATCCTGGAAACCACACACGAGTACGCACTGAAAGACTCAAGCGATCTGATGAAGGATGGGGAGGATATGGCGGTGACACACGTTCCACTTTTCAGGACTTGTTTACAAAATTAGTAAAGCATTCAACCACAAAATAAAAAGACTGAAATCTATTCTCTGCTCAGCTAGAATGAAATCAGAGCTTCATCTCCCAATGGACACATTGATTTGCTTGGTTTTGGGCTGTTGGAACTTTATATTCTTCAACACATGCTGGCACAGCCTCATTGCATAGAAAGCAAACTGGTTTTTATCTTGATGCTCTAATAGTAGCCTTAAAAGGTGGACTTCTGGCTCCTTAGCCTGAGGAGGGACAGGGGTCTAGATCGCCTACACCTATTTGGTGAGACAGTGGATGTATTCATCCTCAATATTTCAAAAAGATAATAATTTGCCGTTAGTAAGGCCTGTGTACTAGATGTCTTTAAAGTACACGTACTTCATGAGGCTTGCGGGGATCTAAAGCGCTGCTGCTGCAAAGCAAATTTGATGGTGAAACTGTCTGACGTAGACAAAGATGTATCCAGCGGTAAATGCTTGTAGAGATGGCCATCTGTTAGTCTTGCACCCGGGTGTTTAAAATTTGCCTTATACTAACCTCAGAAGCATAAACCTTTCTTGAAGCTGGTCCAGATTTGCCTTTTTACTCCACTGTTTCTAGTCTAGCGCTTCAGATTTTTGTCAAACACAGATTGAATAAACAGATCGGTGCTTTGTCTGACCATCACAAGATCATTTTACGCTACTCCAGTTTTGCCAGTGGAGCAGATTTTCTGGGCTACGTAAATTCTGCTAAAAAAGCTTACTTCAATTGTATATTAAGTCCAATGGGGATTGTTTCAAATATGCAGAAATAAACAGAGTTGACACGCTTTAGAAAATTCTAGTGTTTCTTTGGGAATAATCTGCATAGAAAGGAGGAATTAAAATCTGAAAAAAGCATTCATTATGGAATTAGTAGCCAATTAAGTCAGACTAGAGGCAATGGTGAGAAGAGCTGAGTAGTTATTGGTAGTCATTTATTGATAGTCGTTTGTTTTTCTCAGTTTCATGACAACTAAGACAGCTAATGAAAAGGAAAACATTCTCAGTCTTTGAGCATTCAGGTTCTTCTGATGAAGGATGTTTTTATTTAAAAAGTCACTGAAGAAACACGTATCAATAGTATCAGAAATCATACATGTGGAATTAAAGACGAGTTGAAGACACAATGAAGGGAATTTCTAATGAATATTACAAATTTTATTACAAATGTAGTTCCACCTTTGATGAAAGCTGAAGCCACGGTCTGAATTAAGAACTTGAACCTTCCAGTGTTTTTTTCTTTCTGAAATAATTTGTTAACTGGCATCAGGGTGAGTGTCTTTGGTGATCTAGTAACTGACAAGCTAGTTGTCTTCCGAGCCCTTAGCCGCCTGAAAAAGTGAACTTCCATGAGGAAGATATATGAGTGCGTGAAATTTATAAATACTGTAAGGTTCTTGCATTAAAAAACTCAATGCAAAATGCAAAAATAATTCAATTTTTTAATGCAATCTCCTTTCTACCTCTCCTTTACCCAGGAGAGAGAGAAAAAAATAACCTTCCCAGAGCTCTAATTTTACCAGGCTTCCTCAAAGCTGTCCAGTTCTTGATAGCTGAAGATTTCAGTGGTCTCACCTTCAGGTCCAGAGTCTCTAGGAAGTAAAAGAGAAATAAGCTGTTATTACACTACTACAATAATTAAAAAGGACCACAAAGCCAAGTGATACAAACTGTCTTGCGTCCAGACTGCTTGGTTCTTTTTTTGTCTCTACAGCAGCTTTGCTTGGAAACAGCTGGCTGGAGCAGTCCGTGACACACGTGAAGGACTAAGTTAAAATGTGAGTGCTCTGGAGTGTCCGGGGTACACGTTTTGAGTTCTGCCTTGACACTGTTTGTTAGCAGTGCCCCGACTTTCAGCCAGTGTGCCATTTAGCACAGTACCAGACTTCAAAGTGCCAGCTCTGGAGTGTGCCAACTCCAACTATGGAGCATTTGACACCTGATTTTCAAGTATCTGGCAACTTCAGTCGAAGCCACGTGTTTCTACGTGAGCAGCTCTTCACAGGAGCGTAAAATCAGGACTCTGACAGGGCATGGTAAGATGGACAGCTTTTGTTCAGCTACCCAGAAATTCAAAATTCTGGTTTGTCCTACTGGGCGTCTAAAGAAGAAGGGTTTTCTGCCTGACGGTAGCCGTGTGATGCATCGGTAGGCAGGATGAGAAAGGTAGCAATAGGCAGAGTGTGGCTCTAGCTGTTACCAGGTGTCTGTACACCTCAGTTATGTCCTTGAGGCACCATCCTAAAGGCTCTTTGGAGCTTGGACTCCCCTCTCTCCCCCTCACACCATGTTTTGAATCATGCTCAAAGCCTGTATACGAAACAAATTTAAGCTTGAAGACAGGAGACTAAAAAGTGAAGTAGAATAGAAGAAGAATTAAACTACGTTTTCTTGGCAGGTTAAGGTCACACAAATCATGTCTGGCACTATCTTCCCATCTCTTTTCTTGAGCTTTTGTGTGGCCTGGCAACGAATTGACTCAGGGAGCTGATTTGGCTTAAAACTCACATTTTTGCCAGGTTAGCTTTTGACTGGCAATTCACGCATTCAGATGGCAAGAATTCCAAGGAGGCCCTTTTTTTTCTGCTGTGATGACTACCAAAAGAGTGTAACATTTCCCTGTAAGGTGCACGCAGTCTCCGGACAGAAAGATCTGTTTATTTCGTTGAACTTTTTTGAAAGCTAATTTTGAAGCAACAGACCTAGGAAAATGAAGAGACCGGTTTTGACATCTGAAGGTAAATTGTTAAAATACCAATATATGGAACACTACGCAGCTAATTAACTTTTACAGCCAATATATAGCCAATTAACTTTTTCACATTTACCATATGTTTATCTTCCTGCAGGGAGTATTTCCAGGAGGAAATCATAATGGGAGGTAGTTCTGCCTTTTATATGGGAATAAGATCTGTTGATGAGAGCTACAAATTCTTACACAGCTTATGGTAGCTTCAAAGGATGGTACTGTTAAAATTTGAGATGTGAAATGTAGGAATTCAGCAATTAATTTCATGGTTTCACTGTGCTCGTTTCCATAACCGGTTAATTGTAAATGGCCCTTTGTCTTTTTCCTGACAGGAACCCAAAGCAGTCAGTATCAGCGGTTCTCAAAAAAGAACTGGACATCAACTCAGACAAGACACTAGCTGAATAAATTGTTGTCACCTAGTGGTACGGTGTGTCTCCAAACTCCCTGACTGCTCCTCTTGGGAATAACCGTATCTTACTGTCTTTAATCCAGTTACTTTACAGTCCCAGGTCAAGTCTCAGCCTGTGCTGTTGCAGTGAAGACCTCTGCTCAAGCTCTTATGGGAGTATTTGTCACCCAAAATCTACTCTTGTAAGCAAATTTTAGTAAATATTTCAGTTATAGATGGTAGCAGTAGTACTGGCTGGTGCTCCTACAGCCATCCTCTCTTCCCTGTCACCAGAAAGAAACATTGCAGTCATCTTGCAAACATCTGAAACCTATTACATGTAGACAAACTAGGCTGGACTTTCAAAACACTGTCTTGAAATTTTAAAATTAAAATACATAAATTAATGCATTGACCAACTCTAAAGTCTGTGATTGGTTTTGACCTGTTTGGTAGGGTAGCTCCCCAGTTCATTTTGTGGCCCTAGTCTCTCTCCAAAAGAACTGTCAGAGCACACCGAAGTCTCTTTTTTGCATCGTGGTTGCAAAAGATGGTCCTCCAATGGCAATCGTAGGGACCAGGGACTATGAATGCACCTAACTCTTGCCCAAAGATGCGACCGGAAGAGGCTGAAGTCCTGGGTCTCCCAGTGGGATTGTAGCCTACGTGACTGGGTCGCTGTTGTCATTTGTCAGCCAAAAGAGCCCTTGCTGCTCTAACTAGTCTTAGGGGAAGGAGATATAGTTGCTTGGGTGTTCAGGTAGTTAAAGTCTCAGATCAGAGTAAATGGAATGAAAGGAAATAATGAGGAGGAATTAACTACTGCTGTGGTGAATTGGTTGTTGTTTATCACTGTCTTGAGTTGAATAGTCAGCCCATAATTAAATAAGACTTGCAAGAAAAGGTGCAGCAGTGTTTGCACACTGGGCTGATTTTATTATATTTCTTTCAATTTATTCCAATACAATTGCTTATACATTTATTTGATTAACAATGACATTTATCCTGGAGTTGCAGTGGTGGCATATTTATTGGGAGAGCTAAGAAGAATATGAAGGATTACCATAGTTGTGTCTGGCTTAATCTTTGATCCTAGAATGGAACTGTATTATTTAAAATATTATTTAAAGTCTCTGACATGGTTTATAACATATGAACATAAATAAATATTAAAAGACCAATTTTACAATATCAGTATTTTAAAAATGTGCAAGGAAATATTACCATTTCAACACTATGATCTGACAGTGGAATTAGAATATCTAACATGCGTAAGATACCAAAAAATATATTTTTTTGTGTAATACTGTGTATGTTCCCCAAATAACTGTGGGAAAACCACTTCTTATGGGTCGAACTACCACACCTCCTCTCTTTCTAAAACATGAAGAGTCTGTCAGTCTGACTAATGTTGAACACATTCTTTCTGTCATATGAAAATATTGGTTTCATTTTCAAGTTATTGAGCCCTTTCTGGTTTGAATGAAGATAAATATCCAAAATAAACAATATATAAAAAAGTATAATTAAAAATATCAAAGAGAAATTAGTTTTCATTTTGAAGACAGAACAACTCATTCTCAAAAGATATCTTTTAATATTTTTATTTAAAGTCTTCACTAAATTTGCAAATTATTTCAATTACTCCAGAATGTCACATCTTGCTGAATTAAGTATTTTTTAAAAAAATATCATCTAGCACTGACAATGATCATACATCAACACAATTATCCATTAGTTCAGCAAAGTTCTTTTTAATTCATTTCTGACTGTTATTGAGATTCTTCTCTGAATATTTCAGTTTGGAAAAGTAAATTTTCAATCCTAAGTGTTTAAATTTGAATGCCTTGGAACATTTGATGATAGAAGAGAGTATATCTTTATCACCTAGGAGGTACTCCAAGCACAATGTTGTATAAGACTGAAATTGAAAATTATCTTGATAAACTGGATAAATAATCTGGAAAACGATCCTCGATCCTAGCAGGATGCAATTCTCCAAATACAAGTGCAAAGTTCTGCACGACATTATGCAACTACATTGTGCAACAAAAAGCTCTTTCATGGGCACCCCCTTGCCGTGAGGAAAGAGCTTGCGTGCCCTTGCGAAGTTGAGAGCTATGTCCGCGAGCTGCTTTTTGCTGACGATGCTGCCCTTGTTGCCCACACTGAAGCAGCTCTGCAGCACTTAACATCCTGCTTTGCAGAGGTGGCTGAGCTTTTTGGGCTGGAAGTCAGCTTGAAGAAGACAGTAGTTCTCTACCAACCAGCACCACAAGATGATTACCATCATCCCCACATCACCATTGGCGAGTCAGAGCTTCAGTCAGTCCAGCAGTTCAGCTATCTGGGTAGCATCATCTCCTCAGATGCCACGATCGACAAAGAGATAGACAACAGAATAGCAAAGGCAAACAGAGCTTTCGGAAAACTCCATAAAAGAGTCTGGTGCAATAAACACCTGAAGAAAAGTACAAAGATCAGTGTCTACAGAGCCGTGGTACTGCCTACTCTTCTGTACGGGTCTGAATCATGGGTCATCTACCGCCACCATCTGCGACTCCTCGAACGCTTCCATCAGCGCTGCCTCCGCACAATCCTAAACATCCACTGGACTGACTACGTGACTAACGTTGCTGTCCTTGAACAGGCAGACGTCACCAGTATTGAGGCCATGTTGCTGAAAACGCAGCTGCGTTGGGCAGGGCACGTCTCCAGGATGGCGGATCACCGCCTCCCTAAGATCGTGTTCTATGGTGAACTTGCCACCGGCTGCCGCAAGAGAAGAGCTCCAAAGAGGAGATAGAAGGACTCCCTGAAACAACACCTCAGCCTAGGCCATATTGACCACCATCAGTGGTCCACCCTGGCCTCCAATCGGGAGATTTGGAGACACACCATACATAACGCTGCTGTCTCCTTTGAGAGCACGCGTAGAATCAGGCTCGAGGAGAAAAGACAGCGCAGAAAGAACCGTGCCTCGACTATACCACCCAAGGGGACCCTCCGGTGTGCTCTTTGCAACCGGTCTTGCCTATCCCGCATTGGCCTTTTCAGCCATCAACGCGCTTGCAATAAGCGTGGGCAAAGCCCTTCCCAAATCTTCGTCCGCGAAGCCAAGCCATGATGATGATGCAAAAAAGGGTCAGAATCAAAGCTAAACGACAGTGACTAATATCATGCAATTGCAAAAAATTTAATTATCATTATTACCAAAGGCACAGGATGTACCACTTTCTGCTTTTTTTTGGGTAGAGTTCCTTCTTACATGGTCTTGGCTGAATTTCTTTCACCTGCAGTGTAGGGTAGATAAACACCAGGTAGAGAGCATCCGGAAGGTTCAAGTTGTGATGCTGCTGTCACTAAACGCTCCTGCAATGCAGTGAAAACATTGTAAGAAATAATCGTGAACGCTAGATGTGAAGAAAAACATTTTCTGTGTTTACTGTAGACAAACTGTTTTCAGAAAGGTAAGATTTATTCTATACATTATAAAATGTGCTGATTGAAACATTGAGGGGATTAAAGAATGTCCATTATGGAACTTTCAAAAGACATATGTTATTCAGGAAACACAGATACTTTATAGAATATACCATTTATTTTAATGAAAACCAGAAACAAAGCCAGCAATATTTGTGGTAACCAAAGTGGTCGCCACACTTTTCTTCAGTGACTATCTTTTCAAAGGTAGCACATTAATCATATTAACACAAAAGCAGGCCTCTGAAACTGCCTTGAGACACTCCGAGAATACTTTTTTGCGTTTAAGTATGTGCTTACCCTTTTGTTCCGTAACATTTTCAATAAACTGTTGGTTTTGTCCTTCAGTTTTGTACCTACAGTCACATAAAAGCAAATGCATTTGTTAATTATGCATTTGTTATACGTGCTTGTTAATTAATCTTCAAAATAAAATGGGAAAGAGACTGATTGTCTGCAATAAGGAAGTTTGCAAATTAGAACTGGAGCCATCAGAGAGCAACTGACTAGATGACAGTCAAGAGCATTTTATTTTTCAGTTTTCAAAGTGTACTTTAACGTCTGTGTTAGAATAAAACCTGTTCAACTGTCAAAAGTGCTTGTAAAAGAACAGAATTAGTCCTCTGTCCTGAATTTTCGGAAATAAAATGAAGGCGCACTCAGCAGTCATGAACCTTAAGACCTAGACAGCAACAATTCTTGAGATCCAAGTTCAGGAGCTGACTGCTCTTCACTTGTCAAATATCTTGGTGCAAATCACTCTTTAAATTCTTTGTACGCCTTGTATTTATTTTTTTTTAACCCATGAAAGGATTAAACTCTCTTGCAGTGGTAACTTGTTTGGCTCAAAAGTTCCTGATATCTGTCTGTTGTCTCATGTACCAATACAAGACTTTGCACTGCTAAAGCAAAATTAAAAATAAAGACGATGAGGTTTTTCTACTTGTGTTTTATGTAAAAAAATATTTTGCAAAAGGTAGAAATATATCTGGCAGATGACTAATCATTCTTAAGTGAAGATTCATTTTAATTATATACTTAGCAAGTGTCGACATGTATGGTGTCAAAATGCTGGTAATGGACACAGGTTCCTGAAATAATTCTTCCCGTTCACTCAGCTGATATCCAGCCCTGGGCATTCAGTTGCATCAATGGCTTTGGTTCTGGAAGCTTTATTTCTGCATTTATTTATTTCAAACCAACTAATGATGGAACGTCTTAATTGTTGGCAGCCTTTCTCACTCTGTTGTTTTAGTAACAATTACAGAAAACAGATCACTGGATCACTGGTTTGTTGTTAATAATAATGAAACACACTGGGAGAGTGCAACTGAAAGTGCATCTCTGTCTTCTGTTGTGTGAAAAATATTCACAAGACAGGTACAACTTTATTTAGGAAAGCAAATGGCTAACCTGACTTTGGAATAAAATTGAATAGCATCCCCAGAGGTCATAGCACACGCTAAACCACGGGGTAATCCTGCTGCTAGATTGCTTTCTCGATACATAAAGCTGAAGAACACATCTATCATGGTCTGCAGTTTTCTCATTAGCATTTGGCTTGACAAAACTAAGAGCTTTTAAGTGTTGTCGTACATCTGTTTTCTTCAATCCCACCAACAGTATAAGCTTTGAAGATCCTGAGGACTGCCACTCTTCTTTACATTTGTTTCTTAAATTCTTCCATCAACATGTCACAGTCTTCGTATGACTTCTGCTTACCACACTCCTCAAAAACTAATACCTGATTTTATATTACGCTCTGTTGACTCATTCGTCACAACGATGTTGCATATTTGTCGGGATAGTAGAGAGGAATCATTGAAAAAAGATAGAGGTACATAGTTTTTGCACGCAGATTTGCTGATAATTTTTTGTTTTACTGGGGAAAATCATTACTTTAAACACATGCATATTATGTTTATTGATTTAAATTAAGAACTGATGAGCCTAGATGTAGTATATCTAACCCTTTCTTCATCTTGATTTCCTCTCTTAAATTTTAACATATAATTCATTTATTAGTTTGATCACCCTTTCTGATCTATGACTTTATAGCACTTCACTTGTTAAAGACTTCATAAATCAGAATTATTTTTTCATATTTAATTAATTTTGGTGTAATTTCAATGTGGTTATTTATGGATGTGTCACTATTAAAATTGTGGTGCAATTAGTACAAATGTTTTTATACCAAAGGTTGTGTAGTATTCAATTTTCTTTCTTGTAAAAAGAGCATGTCATTTGTTTTTACAACAGGTAGTGCACCACAGGAGCTAAAATCTTTGGATTTTACTTTTCTTCAGCTCTACAGTCTTCTAAACTCTCCACCCCGCAATTTTACTTTATTTTTCTTATTCAGTTTTGAATTCATTGTATATCAAGAATAATTAATTGCTGGCTTGAAAGCTAGACAATGTTAAGAAACAAACAGAAATCTCATAAAAACTTTAGTTTGAGTCACCCAAATGTGTTAATGCATAGGTATTCAAGAAAGCCCAATATGCAGTTGAGTGTACGTATATTACCTTTTTGAAGGCAAATAACTTAGAGTTGAGCTAAGAATGGACGGTCAGATAAGTGACTCAGAATCAGGCAATATGACCAAGCTGAGCACAAGGAGAATGGTCTTTGCAAGAGCATTTTGAATGGATATTTTTGGCTGATATTGCTATTTTCAAGGAAAAAAAGAAAAAATTAATCAAAGTGAGGAATTAAAAAATGAAATCCAGGTGTTTACTTGTTTTCTTTTGTGAGTGGATAGGAAAGGGTTTAACTTAGAAATATTATGCATAAGGGGTCTGTCAGTGATAAAGACAGTCATATATTTATTAGGTGTAACTTACATTGTATCCACTTCTCTTGCAAAAGTTGTGTCAGTTATTGTCGGCAGTACAATTTTATCTGCTGCCTTTTTGTGCCTTTAGACTTTGTGACTTCTACCTGTCTTAAAATATCCACTTTTGATCTTTTTATTGACCAGGTGACCTTCAAGGCTCATGGGGCTGGCAGAAGCAGTTGGGCTGAAGGGGAAGCTAAAGATGAAATGCGGGCAGGGATGGACCTCGGGGGCAGGACTGCAGCCTTAATGGGCCAGTGCCAGGGTGCATTACACTGGCTGCAGGACAATTGCCGGGGAGTCGTGCAGCATGCATATTCTCAAAATTTACCTCGAGGTGAACCAGGGAAGTAATTTAAAAGCAGCCTAGAAAGAGATATGGCTTAGAGTAGAAATGAAGCTTAAATCCAGTCCAGGGTGTGGATTAATGTGAGGCAGAATGCATTGCTTCAAGGCTGACTGGACTGTCCTGGGGATCAAATGCCAGTCAGGACTGTAGTTAGGCAGCTGAAGATACATCTGCAATGCTCAAGAGAGAGATTAAAGATAAGTAAATTCTGATTTATGATTTCAGTTAGAGACATGGTTATTTATAATACAACACTCTTGTTTGATGTTCCTGTCTACATTTAATTTTATTTCTGATAGAGGTATCTCTTGTTGCTGTTATTCTTCCAAGCCCTGCTCATTTTTTCTTTCCTAGTCATATGTAATATAATTTTGTGAGGTCCTGTTTACACATAAGTATTTTCATTTGGTCAGTGGCCATTTTACTTAAAGGAATAGCTACAGAAATGTTCTAAAGAGGCTACAGTAAAGCACTGTTATCTTTAAAAAGTAGGTCTTCATATCATAAGAGGAAGTAGTTAAAAAATGCATATTTAAAATATAGTTAACTCAGTGCTAATTGACATCTTTGAATAGTTTAGCTATGATGGGAAAATTCCAGACTTCTCCGGGTAGTTGATAGGTGCCAGTTTAAGATGATTGCAGAGAGAATGCCCTTTTCAAATAGGATATGAAGACAGATTGTATTTTAATTGAGGGGTGCTAGAAGATGGGTGCTATATATCAAAAACTATTTCAGATGTAATAGTCTGGTAGAAAAAAGAGACTGCATTTATGGAGCAGGACAGGGAAGCTATAGAAAAGGTAACTGGGTGACTTGTCTAAATAAATTATTAGAACAATGGGGTAATTAAAGTACTGGGAGTAATACATAGTAGAATGCTTACTAAAGGGAGTGGTTCTTACTTGGTTGCATATTACCCTCAGCAGCACGAGATTAATCAGTTCAATAAGGCTGAATAATTCTAAAGGCAACACTTGCCTCTCACTGTTTAGATGTCTTTAAGTTAGGTGTCTAAGTTGGAAGTAGTCATTCTAAATTCTTTTTGGTGATGATGAAAAGAAACAGGCATCTTCAGATTCTGGTCTTATGTATCTACGTTAGAGTGAGCTAAACCGATCTTTGGCACTCTCTTTCTCTCTGCCATCTGTAAAAATTGATGATGAGAGACTTAAATAAAATTTTGGATGGATGTAGTCAGGTGCGAATAATACCTCTCCCTCCACATCTCCCACATTCGTAAAATAAAGACCCGTATGCACACCCATCTCGTTCTTCAAAGTGCAATATTTTCCCTCACTAAGTACATTTCTGCTTTCAGCCTTTCCAAAGCTGGTTGCACCGCAAAGCACAGAGGAACAGAACAGTGAATAAAAAGCTTTAACTGGACGCAGAAGACACGGTTTCTAGTTGTGCCATGAACAGGATTAAAAGATGAGAACTTGAAAAAAAAATAGATAAGTCATCTGTTAAAATAGGATAAGCTAAGGAGGAAAATAAGTCTTATTTTGAGGGAATATAAAAGATAGAAGTATTTATAAAATATTTAATACAAATACAGCTAGAATTGTTGGGTTCATTTGGAAAAAAAGTTTCTCCTTCCACCAATTCCCCCCGCCCTGCGCAGAAACTTAAGACTGTTTTCGTACGTAATTGTTTGGTTTAACTTTTCATTGTTATTATTTTTTTCAGTCATTTTTGACAAAAGGCTTTGGAGGGGTCAGAAGGAAAGGGTAATCAACAGATCAGTCATCCAGACAAGGATTAAGAGCTGACATGTCCTTGAAGACAGCTTCGTAAAGTGAAGGAGTTTTACCAGTGTTAGAGAACGCTGCCCTTACTAAGCTATCCCTTGATTTGGTAAACTATATGTAGTACATGCATCTGGATTTTTTTCTCTTTATTTTGGATGTTTCATTTTGTCGTAAGGCTTGATCTTGTTCTTCAGATACAAAGAAAATAGTGTGAACCCATGAAGTCTTTTTTTTCCGTTAGTGAGGTTAAAATTTTTAAATTTGGATAGGCTTTCACACCAACCTGGCAGTGACGTTTCCATGTTGTGCATTAGTCTGAAAGTTAGGTGTCATCCAGAACGTATAAATACATGAAAAAGTTCCCACAGGGTAAGAAGTTAGTGAAAGAAAGCTAAGCTAGCTCAAATTATTTTAACACAAGCTAAGAGCCTGTATACAGTCAGCTGCCACAAATCAGCTGAGGTATGTGAAGCTGTTGCACCACAATGACTTGTTCATTTGTATAAGCCCTTGACTGTGCTCTGAAATCTACTGTATTTTGATATAGTAAACATCATAGGTTGTAAATGCAGAGTTAATAGACTATTTGCTTATTTTTTCTGTTCAATTTCCTCTGGCTGAACTGCATTAAATTATGGCTTTTTTATAAAGAAACACACTCATGATTGAGTTATGCTGATTTCACTTAAAGTTCTTAACTGATTTACGTTATTGATTTTGTTTAGTATTAGATTACTAATGTGTATGTAGAATGATACATAGTAGTGATACAACATTAATTATTGATAATGAGCCAGGTTAGAAGAAGTTAATTTAATACTCTTTAGATTGTTCACAACCCGCATTTTCAATTTATTCTTTCTTTAGTGCACAGCCTAATAATGTTCCATGTACAAGCTGTATATAGCAGGTCGCTAGTGGTAGAGTGAATTAGTCTTTAAATCCAAGCTTACTGCCTGAACAAAGTTTAGGTCTTCAGGACGTGCCTTCCACACACTGTTTACTCAATGACTGGCAGACTCACTTGTGCCTTTTATACTGCCTGGCTGTGTTAGGCTGTGTGAACATGTTTCGTGCCTGCCGGTTTTACCCTACTAAAGACTAGTTTTGGCTCTTCCACTTCCACCGCTGAAATGCAACATAGTTCCAGCAAGCCCGCTTTCTAAAGTGCAGCACAACGGCGTGTTCATTTGTTTTAAATGCTCCGGACATGGGTAGTGTTATAAAAGGGAAGACTGGACTGTCCTATAAGATATGGTCCTACAGCCTATACATACAGTCTATACATGCAGGCTGTACATACAGCCTGCATTGTCCCCGCTTCCAGTCCCATTAGGAGTCTCTGAAATAGTGTAGGGCTGTGATGCAGTTCACCAGAATGGTGTCTTAGTGTGAAATTAAGGGTGTTGCATGCATTGGGGAAGTGATAAGGATCTTCAGGTATGTTTGAGACTGCGAGATGTTCTTGGATTGTGTTGGAGGATGGGGAGAGTGCAGGAATGCAAAGCTGCTATAGTATTGTCCTTGTGCTTGCGGGAATTGACTACAGCCCTCGTACAGCTCCAGTTTAATCTTGAAAAAAGCTAGCTGGGACAGTTGAATGTGAGCTGGTGGGGTGTTATGACTGTGTGGTTTGATAACCAGGGGCCAGTGCTTGAGTTTACTCCATATCCTCTTATGCTTTGCAATGTAGACAACAGGCAGTTTTCCCCTAGGACTCAGGAGAATGTAGGTGGCCTGAATCATGCTATTAACTTACTACCCACTTGTAAAAAAGGTCTGCAATCCTTTTAGGCCAACACAGTGATTCATTGATAGCTTTAACATACACTTTACACTACCACAGGGATTATTACCATTCATCCCTCTGAGGGCATAAGTGAGATATGATGCACAAGGAATGCTCATTGATTCAGTGCAGCAAACTGCTACTGTCATGAACAAAAAAATATAACCTATCCCAAGCAACAGTGGCCACAGTTTCTTTACCATTTGGAAAAACTCTCCAATGTTTAAGTAAATATCCTTCAGGAGTTCAGGATGCTCCTCTCCTGCCAGAGTTGGTCATTAAATCACAAAGACTATCTCTTCCTCTTTCTCTTCCTCCTTCTCTCTTTCTCTCCTTTTCCCTTTGCCTCTGTGAGGTTTCTGGAAGACATTATTAACGACTCAGTTTTGAACCCTGAGAGATACTTTCCAAACCAGCACGCCTGCAAAGAGGTTGGACGAAGCTGTTCTGTCTAACTACAACCAGAATAGATTATCATTAAAATTTGACTGACTTTGCCCTTGCCTAGAAAACACAGCACTGACAGCCCATGGTGTATGACACACTGTGCTCCCTCCTTCCCCTGTCAAACAGATGGGTTTTAACTACCAAATGAACGCATGGCCTTTCAAATGCAGATTCCCTTCACAACACACTGTAGGTTGCCCTCATTTCCCTCTCTGATACCGCTTCGCTGAAATACATATATATATAATATATTTAAATTGCAGTAAAAAATCATTGCAAAAGTTTTGTTGTGAGCCGTAGGTAATACCAATAAATTCAGCAGACTCTGGGAACTCTCAGGAGAGGCTGAGGTCAGCTGTGGTGCACAGCATTAGGAAGGATGAATCACTCCCATTCTCCCATTTATCAAGACTGATGTCCATGACAGGCTGAAGGAGAACCAACAGTCGTGGAAGAAAACCTAGCCCCTGAATTAAAAGAGCGTTTTGAATCTTTGCTATCGATGCCTAAGCCTGCCCAAAACTGTCTTTTCCCTGCACTGTCTTTTGTCGACTACTGATGAAGCACCAGCCCATGTTTTTTGTTTCCATGTCATGTCAGCATTAAAACGTGCTCGCTGTTTAGACATTTGAGACTTTTTCAAGTTAATCTCAGAATTACACGTCTGAATTTTGCCTGTAAATCTTAGACTTCATAAACGAGGAAGACAGGAGTTTAAATACTATAGTGAGAGAAATTTTGATTGGTCCTATCTGGCGCAAACAGACCAAGTGGTCAAATTCTCAAGTGCAGTTACACTTGATCTTGACACAGGATAGGATTATAGATACTGCTGCTCGTAGAACGCAGCCTGAAATCTCCTCAAGCATTCAACTGCTGGGCAAGGGAATACCTTGTACCAGTGAAAGTGTGGCGTCACGCTATGTATAAATCTTAAAAAAAAAAAAAAAAATCCACAGAGCAGGAAATATATTTCAGATTTGAATTCCTAAATCTTGCTGAAAGACAGGCTGTGTTGAATATTGTACAGCTGCAGGTGAATAAGGCAACAGATAAATCGTTTACAGACTCTTTGTTTCTTATGACTTCGGCTTCCCCAGTGCAGATTAGGGGAAGTTTCTTCTGAGGAAACAGCTCAAGAGTTATCAGATGAAAAAAATACTATAGGCGAACACGGCATAATTATTATGTTACCAGTCCCACAGTAACCCTCCCTCAAAGGAGCATACATTGCAGTATTCATTTACAAGATCTTTTAACAGACTTGTATGATAAATGGCATTTTGATTTGGTCGGGTGTCCTGTTTTGTTTTGAGACGATACTTCTTTGCAGTTTAATTTTATTAACGTAGCAAGTTAGAGAATGATGTTCTGGATCCACATAGTGAATTATTCATTGCATTTCAGATATTAAGTTGCCATCAAATGCTTTCTGATCTGCATTACATAAAGTCATGGTGAATCTCTAATGTCTGGACTGCCTGTGTAATGACGAACCTCTCAGACAGTATTCAATCAAAATACACTTGAGAGAAGGCAGGCACAGTACTTTGATAAGCATCGTGAATACCCCATAGTTTTGTTTTGGTTTTTGGGTTTGATGTTGTTGTTTGTTTGTTTCCTAAGCAGGAAGAATCCTCAGAGGTGACCACATCTGTTTTTCTGAAAAGTGTTTGCTCAAGAACAAATCTTTTCGTTTTAAAGCTATTATAATTACATCCTTTAGTGAGTTCCTAGGGCTGCTGTTACTGGTAAACGAGTTAAAATAATGTCTTACAGATCTCTAGTTTCTGAAACAAGAAACAAATTGAAACAAAATTGTTTAAGAAGTCTAAGTCAGAAGAAGGGAATGTTTGTTATTTTTATACATTAACTGAATTCCTTTTAGCACACATTCTATCTTAAAATATTATTTTTTATTTTAACATCTGAATGACCTGATCGCTGTTTTAATATTTCAGATTCATGGGCACAAATAACAGAAGACAAAACTTAGATCATTCCGATACGCCTGATTGCTTTGCTTTGCTTCTTTGCCCTTGGAGGGCTGTGAGAGAAATTGCCCTCGGAAGCACAGCCCTGCTGCATGCTGTGCCCTTAGCTGGTTCCATGGTCAGTTTTACTTCCTCGTGTCCTCGTGATGCTCTGTAATTCCCAGTCATTCCCAACAGTTTTAGGTTGTGATTCAGCGTTAAGACGCTAGGTGGCATGAGGCAATGAGGGAGAAGGAAGTTAATATTGGGAATTTCTGCTGAGCGCAGCTGGCACTGGGCGCCTGGGAACAAACTCGTTAGAGTGCCACTCACCTCACTTTTACTCACTCCTTGGACAACAGACCATAGCTGTCTATTGCTCAACATGCCTTTACTCGTAAAAGGTATTAAAATGTGTTCAAAAATTTCCTTTCGGTAACTTTATGGAAAATCATTCTGTGTGCCTAATTGCTATAGAAATGGAGTCTTGCTCGCCTCTCCCGCCCGCTGCCTGCTAAAAGCAGACACAACCGGCTTCTTGGTAACAACATAACTAAAGTACATTAAAAAAAAGGTAAAAATTAAGGCAATGTTTGTGGCATGGGGGAGGCAGAAGTAGGAGATGCCAGTATTCTAGTGCATATATTGTTACCTTATTCATCCCCGTCCCCTGATTTCTCTGGGGTTTTTCTGACCTCCATCCCCACTGAATCTAGTTAAAAGTCCTTCTCACTAAGTTAGCAATCCTGCTGGCACAGATAATCTTGCCTCCTGCTTTCATTGGGTGGATCGTGTCTCTTCTCTCTGCAGAAGTCCTCATCCCTTCAAGAGGGCTCAATGGTCAGAGCAGACAAAGACCTGCCAGTGACCCCCAGCTGAGCAGCTGGGAGTTGACTTTCTGGCGCATTCTTTGTGAGTCAATCTTTCCCTTTTGACCATTAGGGTTAAGGAGGATACTGTCTGGGCAGTCATGTTATCCTCTACAGCCACCCTTTATCTGCTCAAGGTCTCCCTTGGTAGTGCTATTAATGCCCACAAGGATTATGAGCAAAGAAAATGTCAGGTTTGTCCAGTTTCATGGTGCACCAACTCTTCTCCATCGTTTGCTGTATGCTTTTTAAGTATGGATTAGGGATTGTTAGAAATTTTTCTTCTGGAGCCACCTGTACATCAGAAGTGGCAAAACATCCCATCAATGTGGCATCATCAAAAATATAGATCGGATGATATATGAAGTCATAAAAAGGAAGAAAGGTGGAGCCTCCACTAGTCAGAAAGGAAGAAAATACTTGGAATTTAAGCAGACAACTGAAGTAACTGATTATTTCTCCACACAGGCCTTACCATTAACATAGCCAAAAAAATTCCCTCTTATAATGAAGTAAACATTCTTCCTTTCTGGAAAATTTAAAGTGCAGAGGCAGAAGGTCCTTTAAGGTTAAGCGAGATTCATAAAACATAGTCCTGCTCTGCCTGTGTTGAGACATAAATTATCCCTACTTCTGTGATTTTTACTCTAACTTTGACTGTTTTGTGTAGTTATTTCTGCTCTTGTGTGATGTGATACATTTCTTTCTGAACCTGACCTTGATGAACTGCCCTGAGTTTTTATTATATACTATGTCCCAGTTTTTGGAGACGGCTAAAATTAAATTTCTCTTTAATAAGGTGATCTGTCTTATCAGACATTGATTATCTACTGAAACTAGTATTTAATCACTCTTAACAGGACTACAAAGTATCTCCGTAGCATAGTGAGGAACAAGAATTGGGAAGGGAGAGAAAGAAAAAAAGAGATGTGTTTGGTTGTCACTGGAAACATTCTATTTAGAATTAGGATTCAAATAGGTGAATCGGAATGTCTATATTTAATTAGTTGTCCAAACTGTCTTCATAGACAATAAGTCTGATTCAACATGCCTATTTATCTCTATTACCTCTAAAGGGAGCATTGCAAACGTTCAATTGTAGTTGTTTAAAGTTAAGAGAGTTAAGCGAGTTAAGAATGTCCTACTCATGAGGACAAAATGTTGCACAACTGAGGAAAGCTTCCTTGTTGGTAGAAACTCAGCATTAGGGACAGCCTGAACAGAACTTGTTTCACAATCACAGCGTGAGAAATATCTCTCCTAATTTTGGATGTCTAAGTCCAAGCTGGACACTTTTAGAATTAATTCAGTTCACCTGGTTTTGACAGGACAAGTTGAATCATGTCTTGGAGATGTGAACAGAGACATTCATGCCGTTATTGTCTTCCCTTATAAAAACATGGTTCTTGAGGCGTGTGTGGATGGTTGCTTGCACATGGTTTATCTTCATGCCAACAGGAGTCCCGATTATTGTGACTCCAGTTGTATGACAATTGGTACCCCACAGTTAATACCAAAGGGAATATTTCTGCCAGTATCAAGGGTAGGTCAGCAGAGACTGAAATATGACTGAAGTACTCGTGTGTATTTCTAAGCGTTTCCAGCATGCAACCACTGAATTTGTACTAAGTTCAATGTAATGTTTATTGCATTAGCTTAACTTTTATTCATCTCCACTGAGATATGCTCAGATTTTATTATTTTTATTTTTCTTTTGTGCTTATAAATTCTTAAAAAATGGCCTGTGGCTGCTGTGAAAAGAGAAGATAGTCCTGAAAGAGCTTTGATGTGTATGCTTTTTAAAGTTGGTTAAGGATATGCTATAAAACATTTAATATTTAGAAATAAAAAGATTGTCCATAATACAAATGTTAACGTATGGATTTAGAAATGGGATGACCTGCTAATTTTAATATGGTCATTGTTACTGCTCTTGTTTTGACTTAGGGATATATCTGATAAAATACCCAAGAATTGAAAATCACATTATTTTCCTCCTTGATACGTACCCTATTTCTAACCTTATTGTCTTGTTTTTTCCCAGTTACACTCGTACAAACATATCCAGATTTCAATAAGTATCTTGTATACCAGGGAGATGGGAATTTAGCCCAATGTTTTCCTTTTCATAGTCTTAAAAATTTCTTGCTTTATTTAAATGCTGTTTGATTACTTAAAAACTGAGTGGCCATTAGATGTTTGGAGTAGATAGACAAATCAATGTCCATAAATAAACTCAAAATGTCATTTTACTAAATTTCAATGAATTGATCTTAGTTAATCAGTTAATCATGAGCATTGTCTCTTTAGAGGAGGACTATTTTTTGATGTGTAAGGCTTCCCAGTTTTATCCATGGTTACAAGCTTGGATTAACTGGTCAACTCCAGTCAAACTGAGGCATTAATAGGGAAAGTACGTAATTGTGCACTAGTGCACTAGTGCAATAAGTATAAGCATTACTAATAACTGAAATTTTCACCTTGTATTTATTGCATGAGTATGTTTACTGTTGGGCTAAATAACACGTGCGCACACACACACCCCCCCACCCCCCCACCCCCCCCACATTTCAAGATCAGTTTTAAAACAAAATGAGGTCTGGTTTTGAATTCCAGCCACAATTTTAATTTTAAAATAATAATGTTCTAGTTTGCTACAGTGTTTTTCCTGCTGGTGAACGTATAAACATCCTGCTATAAGCAAATTAGGGATGTACTGATGAACAGAAAGTACTGCGTAATACAAAAAGTCCCACCAACGAAATAATTGTAATTACATTTTAGCACCATTAGTTACATCCCTTACACATTTTAAGACTGAAGTGTGATTTACTGGGTCTTTTGTTAGATAATTAATATCAAAAGTACATAAATCATCATTTTGTAGTGTATATATCTCCAGTACAATTAAGAGTTTAAACAGGTATAAATGTGTTCTAAATAGCTGTGAATAGAACTTATTTTATGAGAGTTTATTCTCTTGGCACAGAATTATCTTGCTAATATTGCTTAGCAGCAAAGAGCCGAAAGGATCACTTCGGGACGTCAGAATGCAGCCCTGTTTCCAGTCAGCAAGAGTAGCTCACTTCTGGGCAGCGGGGAGTCCCAGCTGAGGCAGAACCGTGACTCTGAACAGGATCCTCAAGTGCCACAGTCTTGACATTTTACTTCTTCCCGCAGCGGGCGGTTCATAGCCTGATCTGGTGGGACACCCAACTGCAATCTGGCTGGTTTGGGGGTCTGTTGGGCAAGCAAAATTTTCCAAATTTCACCAGTGATGGGGCAAGTTCACAGCACATTTTGATTGATGAATCATGAATACAAGGACCTAGAGAATTTGTTTTACTTTAAAGCTTTCGCACAGTAGCATTGTTTAACCAAATGTGAACAATTCTGTACAGGTGACCTTGCTATTAGTGAAATGCTTATTTTCTGAAAGTCATCAGTCAGTGCCTTGGCAGGATATGCTAACAGAGAAAAAGACATATAAAATGTTTTGTGTCTGTCTCAGAGACACAGATTATTAAGGACATCAAGCATTTACCCCTGTATTTCCATATGAATGCAGATTTGAGTGCCGCTGGAAAAAAACTTCTATGTGAAATGAGCTTTCACCTTTCTGAGCAATGGAGTGCATGTTCAGTTCAACTCCAAATATCTCTGTCACTGACTGGAAATGCACTTGATTCCAGCTGTTTCTGAAGAAAGCGACCTCCAAAGCAGAGCTTTTTAAACTTTCCAAACATGCAGGAAATCAAAATCTACCTCCACACAGCTCCAAGTTCATAAAATCTTATTGAACACAAATTTAATATTATCGGTTATCTTGAAGATATTGGCCATAAGTCTATGCGATTAATTTATATTTGATCGGATCTGTTGGAAATAGAAATTGCGTATTTCTTCGGTGCAATACTGGTTATTTATAAAAAATATGTTCACGCTCCTGCTTCTCTCTAACAGCTGGAATGAGGTTACAGGAAGACTTGGCAATCTGAATCAATAAAATTCCTGTGTTCCTATATGAGTCCTGCGTTCCAAAGAAATCTGTTTTCTCCTCACTCTGAAATATCCAGTTTTTCCTCAGCTTTCTAGTCATGACACAAATACACATTGCTAACTGTTCCCTTTACCCCTTGCCTTTGCAGGTCTGTCCCTAGAGCCAGCTATCGCACAGGGCTGCCTGCAAGAAGGAACTACCGAAGAATCTTCCTATGGTGTGGCATCATCTAGAGGCATGATTCTATTAAGTGAAAGGTCGTCGTCAGGATTAATTTGTGCTTAGAGGGAATGATCTTCATTTCCTCTTTAGCACCAATGGAGAGGGACAAAGGCTTCTCAGCTGCTAATTTAGTCTATAAAGTTCGCTTCTTCCAGAGGATGATTCAAGGCAGGATCCTGCCTTTTTCTCAGTAAATTATACCGGGATCTGAACTTTGTTAGTGCTGTTGAGATACTCACTGAAGACCTGCCTTTTAACAGACAAAAGCGAACACACGGTAAAATACATGAGGCCTATCCAAAACCTCCTGATTCCACTCTTCACGAATAACTTCAAGTTTTCTCTCTTCACCTCTAATTCTGTGGGATATGACCTCCATGTAGACACAGTTGCTTTTATCTTCACTGTACATACTCATCCTTTTGGTACAGAAAGGTGCCTACTCTTCATTGGAGAGTATCATTTAAAGTTATGGAAATCAAATGAAAAAAAAAAACTAAGGGGAAAAAAGCATCAGTGTATACTGGGAAATTTCAGTTGGCCATCTTAGCCCCCACAAGCCCTTTTCTCTCCCACTGACAAAAGGATTTTCATACCGAAGGATCAGCTAATCATGTAAGCAAGCTTATATTCCTAAACCATCTTAGTTTCATCTCCTCATCCACCTTCTTTATCTGCTTTCACTTTTTATCATATCTAAAAGTTAACTGAGGGAAGAATTTTATCTTTTTACTGGTTCCATATTTACGGAAATGCAATATATGACTCATTGTCAAAGCAGGTACACAGAATTAGATGCCAGGTGAAGTTAAAATATAAATGCTAGTCCACATTGTCAATACAGGGTGTTGGGATACAGTTTCTCATTAGAAATTACTGGGAGTCAAAACCTATAGTTTAAATCAGATGTCAGTTTACTAACCCACAAATACATTACCACTGTTCTTTATTTCTGGTCTTCCCAATAAGCAGAGGAATAAATTTTTTTTTACAAAGATCAGGTGTTTATAACATGCTGCCTCTTCAATTGTTGAAAATACTTAACTCTTCTAAATCTAAAAATGAATGTCACTTTTTAAAAGTCAAATTATATTAGATTATTTGTAATTTTCAGCCTAGCAGTAGCATCTGAATAACGTGAAGTAGTAGAGCTCATAGTACACATACAAGTTAAAAATTAAAGGAGTAGAGAGATAGAAGTTCAAATTTCAAGGAAGCACATTAGATTCTTCATAATAAGGCACAGATTTTCAGAAGTGATTAACATTTATTTTAAATGTCCATAGTGCTTTTTAGAAATCAAGCCCGTTCTTTATGATTCAATGTCAATGCAAACAGTCACTTCTGAAGACGTGTGTTCTTTCACGGCTGTCAGTTTGTGCACCTCTCTTGTTACTATCAGTATTAAGCACAGCATGGAAAAAATGACAGTTTTTTATTATTCTATCTATCTTTTAAGCTTTGATAAGGAAGCAAGGTGATGAGTTGAAAGGTGCCCTAAGTGCACAGCTAATTGCACACCAACATAGTCTGTGCCAGCAAAGACTATGTAAATGGAGCTCAAAGGGAAAAAGTTGATCTAAAGTTCCGGTGGAAAAATACATTAAATAATATGTTATAAAAAAAGAAAGAAGCGCACGTATAACATACCAATATCACCTAGCAGGCATATCATACCAGATATAGTTTTTAAACACGCACCTTATGAATACTATTATGTTTAATTGTATTAATAGATTTTTTGGCCTTAAGAAAAAATAATTTCCATCAAAATTGTCAGAACTGCATGATTGAATAATTTATTGTGCGTTGGAAATGGAACAACCTGCAGAACTTTGAATTAACCTTTTAAAAACCTGCTATCTAAACTCCTAAGGTTAAACCTATCCCTAAGTAAAGATTTAGGTATTCTTCTTCTGAAGAGGTAACCACCCAGAGGAAATAATCTCTTTGAAGGCTCTAGTACAGTCCTGTCACAATCACCGAGTGTTGGTAGAAGCTTTAGAAGGAAAACGGCTTAGATAATTTAATGGAAAAAATAGTAACATTTATATTATGAGTCATTCATGATAGGAAAAAAATGGGTCAAGTTAAAAATACATGGGAAGTGAATGTTAAAAGGACGTAATTTTAGGATAGTGCTAAGGATTGGAGAAGATTTGAAATCTGAAGGTAAAGAGGAAATCTAGCTGGTTAAATCTACCGATCTCATTATTTCCATGCATTTGCTCAGATAAACCAGTTCGTGTGTCTGTTCTTGAAGACAGGAAAACCCTTCAGTTTCCCATTTGAGTGTACTTGCAGGTTAAGAAAATAACTCTGGGGGTTTTTCTGTTTGTTTTGGGTTTATTGAGGTCTATTTTTTTTTTAGTTCCTCTTCACAGTTTGAAATAAGTAAGGGAGTTACAGGTTAAATCAAAAATTACCTTTTACAGATTACATCATTTGACTCAATTTTCTTTGAAAGAGAGAAATCGAGATATATTGTTTTAAGCATCTTGAAAAATGTTAACAGAAATGTAAATGGAAAGCTGGCAAAATTTACAAATATCAAATTAGTCAGTAAAGGTACAATTCATCTCACTCAATTTTAACCCCCTGAAAATGATGCATTGATTTTAAATTATAGATGAAGTCTTACCTTCATAAGTGATGCAAAGAGAGAGGTCATCCAGAATGATGTATCCCACCTATGTGATCTGAAAATCATTGAATACTTCATGAGGATTTTATCCTAAGTTATGAATAGAATTTGGACACCTTTTAATAAACAAGGACAAAATGTTTACAGGTGTGGTCGGTTGACCCTGGCTGGAAGCCAGGTGCCGCTCCATCGATTCCTCTCCTCAACTGGACAAGGGAAAGAAAATATAACCAAAGGCTTATGGGTTGACATAAGGACAGGGAGGAATCACTCACCAATTACTGTCACAGGCAAAACAGACTCGAATTGCGGAAATTAGTTTAATTTTATTAACAGTCAAATCAGAGTAGAGTAATGAGAAATAAAGACTAAATCTTAAAACAGCTTTCCCCTACCCCTCCCTTCTTTCCAGTCTCAATTTCACTTCCCATTTCTCTATCTCCTCCCCACCAGCAGCACAGGGGAGTGGGGAACGGGAGTTGTGGTCAATTCTTCACACTATTTCTGCTGCTCCTTCCTCTTCAGGGGAAGGCTCCTCACACTCTTCCCCTGCTACAGCATGGGTTCCTTCCCACGGGAGACAGTCCTCCACGAACTTCTCCAACACAAATCCCTCCAACGGGCTGCAGTTCTTCGTGAACTGCTCCAGCATGGGTCCCTTCCACAGTGTTCAGTCCTTCAGCCACAGACTGCTCCAGTGTGGGTGCCCCGCAAGGTCACGAGTCCTGTCAGCAAACCTGCGTCAGTGTGGTCTCCTTTCACAGGTCCATAGGTCCTGCCGGGAGCCTACTCCTGCACTTGTTTCCCACAGGATCACAGCCTCCTTCAGGTGCATCCACCTGCTCCAGTGTGGGGTCCTCCATGGGCTGCAGGGGGACAGCCTGCCTCACCATGGTCTTCACCACAGGCTGCAGGGTAGTCTCTGCACCGGTGCCTGGAGCACGTCCTTCCCCTCTTTCTTCACTGACTTTTGTGTCTGCAGAGTCGTTCCTCTCACATATTCTCACATCTCTCTCCATCTGCTGTTGTGCAGTTTTCTTTTCCCCCTTACATGTCTTATCACAGAGGTGCGTCTACCATCAGAGATTGTCTCAGCCTTGGTCAGCAGTGGGTCCATCTTGGAGCTGGCTGGCATTGGCTCTATCAGACGTGGGGGAAGCTTCTAGCTACTTCTCACAGCAGTCACATCTGTACCCCACCCCCTACAAAAACCTTGCCACACACACCAAATACGTTCTGCCTCTGCCTTATTTCAGATTTCTCATGTCCCTATTCAGGTGCCAAAAAGCGATGTGGTGGGTTGACCTTGGCTGGATGCCAGGTGCCCATCAAGCTGCTCCAACACTCCCCTCCTCAGCAGAACAGGGCAGGAGAGAAAATCAGATGGAAAAAGCCTCATGAGTCAAGATAAAGGCAGTTTAATAAAGCAAAGCAAAGGCTGTATATGGAAGTAAAGGAAAACAAAATATTTATTCTCTACTTCCTATCAGCAGGCCATGTCCGGCTGCTTCCCGGGAAGCAGGGCTTCAGTATGTTCGGTGGTTGCTCCAAAACACAAATGTCATGATAGCAAATGCCCCCCGCCCTGCTCCTTTCTCTGAGCTTTTATTGCTGAACAGACATCATATGGTATGGGATATCCCTTTGGTCAGTTTGGGTCTGCTGTCCTGGCTATGTCCCCTCCCAAGACCTTGTCCACCCTCAGCCTGTTGATGAGGGGGAGGATGGTGAAGACAGGACTTTGATGCTGTGCGAGCACTGCTCAGCAGTAGCTAAAGCACTGGTGTGTTACCAACACCTTTCTACCTACCGATACAAAGCAGAGCTGTAGGAGGGCTGCTATGGGGAAAGTCAACTCCATCTCAGCCAGACCAAATACAACAGGTAAAAGATAAAAATTACTATTTACTTTCTAATAAATAGTTCGTCTCTGTTGCTTTGTTGCCTGACAGTAAGGCAGTCCTGGTTTCAGCTGCAACTGTTGATTTTCTTCCTAGTAGCTGGTAGAGTGCTGTGTTTTGGATTTAGTGTGAGAACAATGTTGATAATGCACTGATGGTTTAGCTGTTCCTAAGCAGTATTTCTGAAGGATTTTTCTGTTTCCCATACTCTGCCAATGAGGAGTTGCTCAAGAAGCTGGGAGGAAGCACAGTCAGGACAGCTGACCCGCTGGCCCAAATCAGCCAAGAGGGTATTCATACCATGCTCCATGCAGGGATTTGGCTGGGAGGGGCCGATACTGCCCGAGCGTCGGTCAGCAGGTGGTGAGCAATTGCATTGTGCATCATTTGTCTTCTTTTAGGTTTTATTTTTCCCTTCTTTTTCGGTTATATTCCTTCTCATTACAATTTAATTATAATATTTTATTATTATTGTTATTATTATATCTTATTTTATTTTAGTTACTAAACTGTTCTTATCTCAACCCACAAGATTTACTTTTTTTTTTTTTATTCTCCTCCCTGTCCCACCAGGAGTGGGGAGTGGGTGAGCAGCTGCGTGGTGCTTAGGTGCTGACTGGGGTTAAACCATGACAACAATTCAAAAGAAGTGGATAGTTTAATTTCTTTTTAGGGCCTAAACATCCACTGTATTTACAGACATTCTATTTTCTAAAATACATTTTCATCCTTAAAAAGCATCAGGTGCCTTGCTGAGGCTGTTGGCTGGAATATGTCTTGTCTTAGTGCAATAAATTTGCACTAATTTCTGTCTTCCAGCCAGATGTCTCCATCAGACTATGGAATCCTTAATATTTTCTCTTATAGCTGATTTCAAAGCTTGAGGTAATTGCTTTATCACAGCAGGTTAGGAAATCTATGTCTGACACAGAGGTTGAGTCCTGAAAGTTGTACAGGCTTATGTTTTATGCATCTTTTGAAGATAAATTAGCTTGTTTCAGGAATTTTGATCTTAAAAGATTTAGCTCTGGAAAATACGGATGTTCTTTTATAACCATTCCAGCTGATCCTTCTGTTAAATATTTATTTTCCTTTTATGAGAAACTCTCTTGTAGGAATCCTGCTTGCCATAGAGACATCATTACACAGAAGGTGTGGATAGCGGACAATCTTTTTGGTCAAAAGTAATAAAGGAGATTTTACGGGTTTGTTTTGGGAGTCTTGTCTTGTCCTTTGATCCAGATGTGTATATGATGACCAACATGATAATCATGCACACCTCAGTTATTTTGATACTCTTTTTGTCTCTCGTGACAGCAGTAAAAACCCTCCACATCTTCAACATTTGAGAGGTCTCACCCCAAAATGAGTCTTTGCAGGTGGATGCAGATGTGCCTTGTCTCTAGAACCTCCCTTTCTCATGTAAGCCTGCAAACGCAAAGAAATGAGTTAGACTCTTGAGCAGTGTGTCAGTCCTCTACTGGAGAATGGGTTCCTTGCTCAGCCACCATTCTTCATTTAACCAGTTATTGTTGCCAGATCTCCCAAAAATTACTCTCTGCCTGATGGGAATTCAAACTAAAAAAATACCATTACATTAAGAAAAATATTACAAAAGAAACCTTAGGGCAAGAAAATACAAATGCAGATCATGCTTAAAGTACTTTCTGAAGTTCCTCAGTGTGTCCTAGCTAGTTTAGGAAGCTGGCTTTCTTTCTTTTTCTTACTATCATATTTAAGCTAAAGTCTTCAACTTGGTATTATATGTATTTGATTTCTCGTTCTCTGTGATTGGGCTTTTGGATAATCCTGCTTGGTTTCTTGGTTTTTTGGGCTGGATCTTTTAGCATTTCCTGATTTACATTTTCTGCTGTACTCTTTAATTTGTTTACAATCTTCTTAAAGGTTTTAGGCTGTTTTCTCACTCTTATCTTTCTGAAGACACATTTGTGGAACTGTATAGCTGACGTCTCAAGAAACAGTAATTTTTTAATCACAGAGAAGACTTCAATATTAATTTTGCTGTAAGTGTTGCATAAAGAGCAATCATCATTCAACAGATGGTGAATTGGGAACAGTATCATTATGGAAGTATTTAACTTCCTAAATAGAGTATTGGAGAACAAATGCACTAATAATGGTATTAGTGCTGAATAGCCTCGGCAGATCTGAATCAACAAGAAGTGATGCTAAGTTTATACTGATCTGGATATCCTTGTAAGGATTTAATGGAAGATAAACTTAAATCATTACATTTAAATTAATTATATATGTAAAAAAAGGAGTTCTGAAACAAATGTTCTTGGTTTGAAGTGGTCAGATTTTAATGAATTTAGGAAATTGATGATGCTGCACTGAGGAGCTAAAGGTATTGATTCCCAGAAATCCAGGACTCTGTCACATTAAAAAAAAATTATCAGTATCCTGGAAAAATCTTGGGGAAAGGCATTGTGGCCTTTCCTGACTGAAAAATCAACTGTAAAGGTATCAGGAATAAACTTGGAGGGAGGAAGAAGGAAAATACTAGTCAGGAAAGAAAAGTCATAAATGCAGTATAAATTTTTCCGAAGTAAGTCTGAGTTGGACTGCTGCAAGATACATAAGAACAAAACCCCAAAACCATTTTAGTTTTATAAATAGCTGTGAATCAAGAAAAAATACAGCTTGAAAGACCCACCTACCTCATGGACCAGATGCAGTCTAACTGCATTAGCACAGCACTCTGCCAAAGCCAATATACCGTGCTCCGTTTTCTCTCAGGAAGAAGGTATAAAACATGGGGAATAGCACAGAGAAACGTGAGCATGTCCATGCGGGAAGAGAAAGCTACAGTCAAAGATTCAATGGCTGAAGTCAGAAACACCTGATCATTTCTGTCACAGAACCCTGGACAGATCCCAGATCTGGAAACAGGTATCTTACATGGGTCTACAGAGTTAATTCCTGAAAAAAAAAAAGAAAAAACAACTCAAACGTCTCCTAGTCAAGTGCAGGCCTGTTCAACTGAGGGAAGCAGCATGGCAGGAGATGGAGAAGCATGAGAACAGCCATTCAGATGATGATTATTTGCAACAATGAGCGTTCTTGTTTCTGCTGTGTGTTTTGATCTATGTTTCTACTTATTTTAACGGTTCGATCATCCCTTCTACATAAAAGTGGGATTTTTAGGACAAAGTGGAAAGATGCTGAAGTTGTATAAAACTTATACCTGAATTTTGACATGAAGGTTTTGGAAAGATACATCTTCACAGTTAACTTGGAGAAATGGGACACCTGCTTCTTATTTTATTGTATCCAAACTGCAGTCAGAAAAATTTTCAAAGATTTTTGTCTTAACCGGTGTATTTAAGTAACATACTTCCTGGGTACAGTCCAAACTCAGCATGCAGGGTCAACTCTTTGTTCGGGATGACATGTTCATGATGGATAATAATAGTGTTCGCCCTATTATCTACAGTGTTTGTCTGAGTTTTAAACCGTTGTGTGTTTTCTTTTTATACTGCTCCAGGGAGATAAAACTGATACATTATATGCTCAAAGAAATGTATTGGAAGCTATTTAACATCTTGTTTCCGTGTGTTTCTTTTCTTGCTTACAGAAGGACGTTTTTAAGGTATCTTTTGTTGTAGTAACTGCCAGTTTTACACTCCTTTCCAAGACATTTGTATTGGCTGGCAGAGCTGCTGCTGCTTCATGTATGAGGAGAGATCAGAAGCAAAAATAAGTTCCTTTGTACGAAAAACATCAGCTGGTCTTCATGACTGTGGTCTACTCCACTGATTTGGCTTCAAACAGCATTGCAGAGACATAAGGAGTCATTTGCAATACCAACCGTTGTGTGAGCTGAATGCCAGAGTGTAGGAGAGGCAAGTACTTCAAAGAAAATTCTGGAGAACTAACAGAGCTGTTCTTAATCTTACCTTGTGATTCAGAATGATTTTTGATTGACGTGAATGAAACTCCCTGTCAACAGTTATTCTTTCATCCTGAGCTGAGAAAACAGGCACAAATCTTCAATAAAGGGTTTAAAGAAAAAGTAGTAGCTATGGTAAATCATTATGGAGAGAAGGTGGTCTCCAGTTTTGGACAGCGAATAGGCTACCTGCCAGGTAGCCCATCAGGGACTCCCCATTTCTTTACTCAGAAGCTTCATTTAAGGCCTTGCCCTTGTTCTTCACCCCTGCAATGTTGCAGATGTGCCTGTTGTGTTGAGTTTCTGTCTGACAGGGTTTTGGTAGCAGGGTAGTGGGCTACTGGTGTGGCTCCTGTAAGAAGCTTCAAGAAGCTTCCCCAGATCCAAGTTGGACCCTCTTCTGGCCAAGGCTGAGCCAGTGAGCGACTATATAATGCATTTAAGAGAGGAAAACCTGTTGGGTGAGTTCCTGTGTTTTAGGAGATCTTTTGTCTTAGAGAGGCGTGAGAAAGATGACCATGCAGATACCCAGGTCAGTGAGGAAGCAGTTGGGGAGGCACTCCAAAGCAGCCATTCCTGTCTGTCCCGAGGTGAGATGGCAGGCTGACCCCCGGCAGCACTTAAAGAGCAACAGGGGCAGAATCGTGCCTGCAGCCTGTGGGGAACCCCATGCTGGTGCAGGGGACTGCTCCCAGAGAAGTCCATGGTTCTGAGGGAAGCCTGCAATGCAGCAGTCCATCTCTGGGAAGGTTACTGAATGCAGAAGGGACTCACACTGGTGGGAAAAGTTCAAGGAGGACTTTCTCCCATGTGAGGGATGCTGTGTTGTCGCAGAGGAGGACTGTGAGTATTCCCCCTGAGGAGAAACAACGTGAAATGGACTTGGACTGACCACAACCCTCATTCTCTGTTCCCCAGAGCTGCTGAGGGAGAGGAGGTAGCAGAGCAGGGCCTGGGAAGAAGGGATGAGTGGAGGGAAGGTGTATGTAAGATCCAGTTTTATTTATCACTGTCCTACTCTGATTCAATTGGTGAATTGGGGTGGTTTTGTTTAAACTGATTTTTCTTCCCCCAAGTCTATCTTTTGCCCGTGACCATAATTGGCGAGTGTGCCTTCCCTGTCCTTTGTCTTGACCCTCAAGCCTTTTGTGTATTTTCCTCCCAATCCCACTGGAGAGGAGGATGAGTGAGCGAAAGGCTGCATGGCTGCTTTGTGGCCAGCTGGGTGGGCTTAATCATGACACCTGAACCCAGCCTTCAGTTGAGAACCCCCTTTGCTCCAGGAGAGGAGTCCTGATCCAGCCTGTGCTGCCCTGTCTGAGGATGCTCAGCAGCAGTGGTAGCTCCCTCTGAACATCACTGTCTTCACTTCTCCCACATGGTGCTGAAGGCGACAATGAGGTGGACAGAGCAGTGGGCTATTGCCGGAATGGGCACAACCCTGCAGTATGCAAGCAAGAAGAGAAGAGCAGGACCAGTGATGGTCACCACAGGCAGACGAGAGGCCTGCAGTCACTGGGCAAGTCTGCAGTAGCCAGCCAAGTCTGAGGTGAAGCCAAGAAGTTGAGTCATCAGGTTGGGATCAGATTGGGCATGGCCATACCTCAGGCAAGGGCCAGGGCTCTGGATCTGAGCACAAGTGCAGATTCAGAGTGGTAGGACAGAGGCCTCCACTGAGGCCTTCATCAGGTTCCTCTGTCACCCAAACTGTCCTTCCAGTGGTTTGTTGCAAGGTCAGGTGGCGGGGCCACATCAACACTGGCTTTGAGCCTGGCCTCCAGGAGGGAGGGAGCCTGTAAAGCCTCTGTGCAAATTCCGGCCTACGATGCCAACCTTGACCTTTCTCCAATAATGCCACTAATGAAACGATGGGGCATATTCCTGTCAGGAGCAATGGACTCAGGATGGCATTAAAGCACGGGAGGGGTACTTAACACCAGTGGCCAGTAGGTACCTTCTGCCCTCTTTCTGTTAAATCTCCAAGAAAAGCTGAGCAAAAACCAGGAAAAATCTGTAGATTAAAAATGCTATGATTTTATTAAAAAATCTTGGAAAATTGATCCTTATTAGACATTTCAAGTCAGAAGTTGATCTCTGATACATTCCTTATACCTGCAGTTACACCCACTGTACATCTGTTACAATTGTGACTGCTGAGAGGCGTAAGAACCATTCAAAAGTCATCCTCTGTATTAGCAAACAAAACAGCTGAGATAGTGATATCAGACCAGATGGAAAATTCAAACCGATGCTCATCTTTGTGTTGAAATCGTTGGGTTGGAAGCGCTTACTACCTACCTAAGTTGAGATAGACAAGGTTCGCCTTTGCTGTTAGGAATGTAAAAAACCACAATGGTTTTACAGTAAGTTCTCAAACGGCTGCTAAACTTCACTAATCCTCACAGCGCAAACCTATTAATTTACAAACCCATTAATTAACAATTGTTTCCTTGTGTTTAGCTTAGTGTTGGTTAATAACTCTTTCTTTCTCTTTTCACTGTAGTGGAGAGTGTTAATTACTCTCATGAACCTTCCTGTTAGACACATAATAGAGATCGTGGACTAGTTTAATTACAGACCATTGTTGCAGGTATAAATGGTGTTCGTTTCGGAAGTGTTAAGTGACCCATAAGTTTAATTCAGTGTAGTATTGGGACAGCAAGATCAAGTACTGAATTTATTGTGGCGAGGAATTTCTTCTTGTTGGAGCTGAGAGCTGTGCTTTTAAGCCAGCAAACACCAAAGAAGATCCCAGCCTTTTTTTCCCCTCCTTGTTCTGGAGGCTTTTTTTAATTGATAGCAAAAAATTAATTAAAATTATTAAATGCATCTCATCACCTTCTGACTAATATTCACAGGAAAGACTTTATTCTCAGTTGTCCCTGTACAAGCGCAGATCTAAAGTGTAACTAAGTTTAATCTATTTTTTTGATCTCTGATATTCAAAGGGGCCTTAGTTCTGTGTCCTTTCAGATGTGTAATTTTTTTCCCTGCTGACATATTCTGTGCATGTTTTTTACGTGAAGTGGCTAGCACGTATACTTACACAAGACCCTACTACATATCTCCCATCATATTTGAATGGGAAAAATAAGTGTTAAATGGATAAAAAATGCCCCAAATATTTCTTTAATGGTAATATTTTTGAATGTATGAGATTGCGAGAGATTTAAACTTTTAAATCTTGTTTTGAAACTACAGTTATTAAAATATTTTAGATGCATGACACGACTTCAACTAGGGGCTGTTTCAGATTCTTAAAGGTCGGTGTCTGGAGCCATTTTTATAATCCTAGAGCACGCAGTTCCCAGCCTGTTGTTGCCACTAAAGAGTAACGCAGGTCTGCTATACATCCTCTACCTTCCCATCCTTCTCCCTGCCAGCTCCAGGCACATGTTTCACCGTCTCAAATAGTAGCAGTTGTCAATATCGAAAGAGATTCAGCTTCTTGAAAAACATTAAATTAAAAATGGTACTGCGTGGCATTCTAAGAAACGATTGGGAAACTTTTGCAAAGGTTATAGTAGCTGCTAAGCTATTTATTGTCTGAAATTTTACATACAAAAATCTATTATATGATCATCGGTATCACAATTTTAGATTATGTGTAGAAACCCCAGCTGCTGGAACTAAAATCTATGACATATGTTTCCAGTACTAAAGGAACAAGAGCAATAGTCCATCAGGGTGAAAATTAATAAAAAGCCGCAGATAACTCTAGAAACTGAATATTAAATTCGTTTAAGTAATTGTTATAAGAATTGATGCCTGAGAGAAAGCGTTGAAAGCAAACTATCTTAAATTTTGTTGTCGACATTCAAGACAAAACTGACTGTCTCATGTACGGATACCATCCAGAAATTGTGATTAGAAGAAACAAATCAAAATACTCCTGCAACATTGAGTTTGTAACTGGCCGGAACAGGAGGGCTGGTAGCTGAGTTGTGCTTTTCAAATCCTTGTTTCACAGTCTGGAAACCAGTCACTTGCACTGGCAGTCCTTGATTTTGGAGATTCATCTTAATGTGGTGCATGTTCCTTTGGGAACCAAAGAGCAATGCCCATCCACAGGACTGCCCTTTCTGCTTTCTAGGAAGAAACTGCATTCAGCAATGCCATAACCGCTATAGCATAACATTGTCATTGCAGCCAATAGAGGCGTCAAGTATCTCAGATGGATTGATTTCAGTCCAAGCTCTTAGGGCTTTAAGGACGTGCTTACAAGAAGTAATATCACAGTCTGTTAGAAACACCTCAGCTGGCTCTAAATGATGCAGTGTGTCTGCACAGTGCAGTACCATGCTACAATTGCAGATTTATGCTCCATTAGACCTTGTAAGCAACGTAAGCACACTAAGGTAACCCTGTCAGGTCCAGGCACAGCATGAGGGTGCCTCCAGTTTCAGAACTAGCGGGGATGCAGCCTCTGCCTGGCTTTGTACTCTGCTGTGCTGTCCAAATACAAATTACAAATTTTCACATATGGGGAGCTCTTCAGGAGAACCCTCCCGTTCAGCTCTGTTTCAGGGGATGAGTAATACATAATATATGCCCTTTGTGTTCATGTGCTTGAAAGCTGTAGCAGCAGTGTCCACAGTCTTCAAACATCAGGAGCCCCTGATCTAAGAACGGCCCTTCCCTATTCTTTCTGTCCCCAGGTTCTGAAAAGACTAACTCAGCCCTTCTCTTCTTTTTCTGTAACTTCAAAACCAGACCTTGAATGCAGGCCACAGCAACTTAAAAGTTTTGGTGCACTTGAGATTTTATTGATGCTGAAATCATTGATAAACCTAATAAAAACAAAGAACCTATATGGCCCTGAAGAAGATCTGAGCTGTGCAAGTGCTGAGTCTTTGCTAATATAATTAGTTTGGATTAGCATTTCATTAAAATAATTATATATTAACAATAAAAGCAGTATTATCTAAACTAATTAAACTACTACTCTAATTTAGTATGAATGAGAACTAAAAAAAAAAAATAAAGTCATGTCTTTTAATCTAGGAATGCAACATGAAATAATTGTAAGGAAAGCTACAGGTTGAATAGTTGCTACAGTAAAGTAAAAATTTTACCCAAAACTTCTAGGTATTTTATTCAACACCATAAATTTTTTCTGAAAGGCAATAATTTCTTGACATCAATATATTAATTTAAGGGGATGAATACCACAGTTAAGTCTCATTATTCGATGCTATATAGTACAGTCTACCAGCCAAAGGTGAGATTCATTCATCTAACCAGACACAGGCATGAGGAACCTGTTACTAAATGATGATTCGGACCTCTGAGGTTTGGTATTTAGGCTCTAATCTACAAGCCAGGGAACCTCTCTCAGAGTATGCTGGAACTCCTCCAGCTGAGGAAGGACCTCCCACACTCAACAGACAGGACTGATGGAGCGCAGGCTTGTCCCAGATTCAGTATCCCAAGTCAGAGATGTCTGAGAAGAACCATTCACTCTCTGGAGAGTTAGGCCTGCCCGTAAGAGTAAGTGTCTGAAATAACTCTCCGAGAAATTGTAAGTTCCCATCTTTTGAATAGCGGCTTTCCCTAGAGGAGTCTCAGTCTCTTCTTTTACCTCCTAAGGCAATACTCCTTTCCAAGTATTAGAGTATTTTGGAGAAAAAACTTTCCTCTTCCACTTTTGAAAACATATTCTTTCCCTATGTAACCCGCAATACAAGAGATAATGAGCCAGAGGGACAGAAAACAAGAAGACCTGATTATATGGTCATTCAGACAGAACTAGTAAAAATTACTTCTATACAACTGGGCACTGTCTGAACGGAGGAGTGCTTAGTGAGTAGGAATCAGAAGCCAGTAGTGTCAGAAGACCCTTAGGAGAATAGCAATGAAGATAACAGCTACTCAGGCAACTAATATGAAGTCCAGAAGAAAACGTTCAAAGAAAAAATACACTCAAGCCACAAATTCTGTGTTACTTACTGCCCATGTGCTAAGTTCAAGTTCATAAGTACAGTTACCTGGTTGCAGTAAAGTGTATATGAATTGCAGAAAAAGCAGCCATGCCAAATTAAATAAATACAAATAGTTAATAGAGTCACCTCAAGTCATAGAATCACAGAATCGTTTTGGTTGGAAAAGACCTTTAAGATCATCAAGTCCAACCATTAACCCAGCACTGCCAAGGCGCCACTAAATCATGTCACTGAGCACCTCATCTACATGTCTTTTATATACCTCCAGGAATGGTGACTCCACCACTTCCCTGGGCAGCCCGTTCCAATGCTTCACAACCCTTTCGGTGAAGACATTTTTCCATATTTCCAATCCAAACCTCCCTGGCGCAACTTGAGGCCATTTCCTCTTGTCCTATTTCTTGTTACTTGGGAAAAGAGATCAACCCCACCTTGCCACAACCTCCTTTCAGGTAGTTGTAGAGAGCCATAAGGTCTCTCCTCAGCCTCCTTATCTCCAGACTAAAGAACCCCAGTTGTCTCAATTGCTCCTCGTAAGACTTGTACTCTTCACCAGCTTTGTTGCCTTTCTCTAGACATGCTCCAGCACCTCAATGTCCTTCTTGTAAGGGAGGGTCCCAAAACTGAACACAGTATTTGAGGTGTGGCCTCACCAGTGATGAGAACAGGGGAACGATCACTTCCCTACTCCTGCTGGCCACACCACCTCTGATACAAGCCAGGATACTATTGGCCTTCTTGGCCGCCTGGGCACACTGCTGGCTCATATTCAGCCGGCTGTGGACCAGCACTCCCAGCTCCTTTTCTGCCGGGCTACTTTCCAGCCACTCGTCCCCAAGCCTGTAGCATTGCAGGGGGTTGGTGTGTCCGAAGTGCAGGACCCGGCACTTGGTCTTGTTGAATTTCATACCACTGGCCTCAGCCCATCGATCCGGCCTGTCCAGATCCCTCTGTAGAGCCTTTTTACTCACAAGCAGATCAACACTCCTGCCCAACTTGGTGTCGTCTGCAAACTTACTGAATCAAAAGCAAACTTACTAAGTCGGAAGCAAACACTAGAGAGAACTGAAATTTGGAATGAATGACATGAATAAAGCAATGCCTTATAATACTATTGTTAATTATGAACTATAATTGCAAACAATGAGGACAAAATGCTTGAACTTTGCTATTCTAGGAATACTTTATAGGTTTAAAATTAATTGTAACAGTTAGATGAGAAGAAACTATCCTGAACTTAGGCCTTGCCTTCATTATTAAATTTCACTACCTTAAATATACTGGTGCGAGACTGTGTGTCTGTGTATACTGGTATAATGGTAATGATAAACAAACAGGGCTTTTCCAGTAAAATTGCATTTTATGCTTCACTAAATAAGTCTAAAGAATCAGCTAAAACTTAGCATCTCAAGGTGTGGGTTAGATGCAATATGAATATATATATATATATTTACATGTACTATATAATGTAGTGGTATATACTACATCTGGGTATGTGTGTACCTGTATGAATGGTATATAATGCATATTTTTTGCCTATATTGTTATGTATCTGTTAGAGTAGCACATTTTTTGGTAATTGAGAAGGGAAACATATGAAATATTGTACGTTCTGACATTAATCTTAATAAATTCAGTTTATATTACAGAGCACTGTCACTGACACTAAACTAAGAGCAATGGCAACAGGCCCTGGAGCATCCTGTAGAAAGCAGTGGAAAATAGCCTCTGTTATATGGACTATTTCCTAGAAAAAACTTCCCAGTATATCACTGTTCAGAAAGTGGCATCTTGATAACCACATCACAGATTAACATCACTATAGTCCCCAAACACTACTTAGTTCTCCTCAAACTCCTTGACATCATCTTTGAATGAGGGTGACATGAACACTAAATTTTACAGTCCCACATCAAACTCATCCTGGTGTTATCCTTCTGTGGCTCACAAATCTTGCTCCTTCCATCTCAGCACCACACAGATGCAGAGGAGAAAGAGTTCTTAGGTATTTAAATGTTGATTATCTTGCAGTCTTAGTGTAAATTACACTGAAAATTTTTATCAGTAGAGCCTTCATAGCTGAGGGTGTGAAAAAAAAATCTCACCTCTTACTGACATTGTTATGTCAGAAAAATAGCTTATGCAGAGATGTTTATGCATATAGAGAGTCTTTGCCAGACTTAGTTTATGTCATCCAGAGGGTGAGTGAGACTATGATGGCAGGAAAGCACTTTCTGCTGCCATGCTCTGCGTGTACACTGGGGGCTCTGCTGACAAAGCACTCACTTGGCATAACACAGCCAGCCATGAAGAGCACAGGTTTATTGATGTCTGTTGTGTGCTCACGTTTGATGCACTGCCACTGCCACCCCGAGTGTTTACCCTGCTGTGGGGGCTGGGAAGTCTCACACATCTAAGGTGATGCACAGAAACTTACAGGGTGTAAAAACTGATACAGGAGAAGTACGACATAGTCCTGGACTAGCTTGTCATCTTAAATCCCTTTATTTTTCATGCATTTCTTCATTCTCTTATTCTGATATTTACCCAGATCTTGATAAGTTATGCCTGAGTTATGCCTGTATATAAAGTGAGGAAAATGGACAGGATGCAAGATAATTTTAGGTCTCTAAAACATGCTCATGGCACACATTACTGAAGGTGAAAGCTGCCTTTTTATGACATTTATTTACTCACTGAGAAAACAATGACCCTGATAGACTTTATCGAAGCAGTGAATTGGCAGAGGCATTATAATATGTCCTTAGAAGTATCTAAAAACGTTCTATTTTGATTACTGCCGGTATTTGGGGTTAGCACCTTCAGAACCTTCATTTATTTATGAGGAAAACAAGCCCTCAAAATTATTGCAGACACCTTATTTACTTCCTCTTCAGGAGGAAGTAAAGTACTTCTGGCTTGTATCTCACAATTTCTGTGATCTTTTTTTTCTTAAATGAAAACTATTAATGGCATTCAATACTTGGTCTCTTCAGACATACCAGGAAACTGTGACTGCAAAACATGTTGTTATTTACCTTTAGCAATTCATTTGAAGGCAACTGTTTTAATAAGCTGATTCACTTGAATACTTCATACTTGACAGGTAAACTTCTGATTATCTGCACATTTCCCAAAATGACGCAAATGAAATACCTATTAAGGTGAACAGACACTCCCTTTCTCCCCACAATTTCCTGTGTGTTCTTCCCCGGTCATTTGTTCCCAGACAATTCCTCATGATTTTTCTCTTCTTTTGTGATGAGAAACTTTGATAAAATCAGAACAATATATGTATATGTCCTATAGAAGATTATATACATACATATGTATATATGTATATTTATTTATTCATCTATTGAGCTCCACAACTCCAAATCACTGTAAGTCTAGTCCTACATTTATGAGATTAATTTGAGGATAGCAATTCTTCTGAATATTCAATTCACCTCTGTGTCAAAAAGACTTTCATACGGATTATTTAACTGACTGAAATAAGTTCCCTTCCAACAAAGTATTAACTGTACATTAGAACATCTCAAGTACCTAAATCATCTCAAAAAAAAAAAAAAAAAAAGAAGTTAGATTATGAACTTTGAAGAAAAAGCCCACAGAAAATCACAAAATAAGAGCACATTTTGATTCTGAAGCTCTCGATATGCCCTGTAACAGCTTGATGTAAATTTTCCTCTTCCGTTTACTTGCTTATGTTTTCCACACATGCTCCATAGCAGAAAAAGAAGTATCTGTGAATTTTAGAAGCAATCAGAGTGTCCCTTTGTCCAATTCATTTTTTATAGAGTTTTATGTTTGTTTTTCTCTTTCACATTTTGCTGACAAGGGTGTACTTTGCCTACTAGGTCTTCCGGGAGTTTGTTCAAACAAACAAACAAACAAAAAGCACAACCACCCACTCGTTCCTAGCACCAGACCTAGTGAGTATTACACGGTCAGCAAAAGTAGATGATATGGAGAATTCCTGGAATGCCTAACAACAAAAAGAATGGAAATTAAATGCTTTTTAGGGGGGTCTAAACGATGTTTAAGGCAAAGGACAAGCAATATTTGAGGATAAAGAAAAGAATTCTCACTGTGAAGAGTTATTCTGATGTTTTAGAAGTGTGATCTCCTTTTCACTCATTTGTCTTTTGTGACCTCTGAAGAAAGCAGCAGCTAAGTGCCTTCAAGGCAGGGTGGAGACAACTGGCTGTAATTACTGGTGACAAGTGTTATTTGCTTTACCTTGTCCTGAAGTATTTGAACAGTTGCTGGCAATTAAAGGTACTGAGTAGTAATTAACTTCTATCTTGCCTGTTGGTGTTAAACCCTAAGTCAATATACTTCAATAAAAGAGTTTAATAAACCACAAAAACCCTCTCTTTCTTATTACCAAAGCCAAATCCACTCTGAAAAAACCCAGGTCTGCAAGACTTCCATAAAATGTTAATACTGTCAACATCAGATATAGTTGTTTCTTCTAAAACTTTGAGTTTTTCTTCACAGAGTTAATTTATATGTACATTGGGTGGGATATTATGCAAGGTAAACCCAAGAACATTAAGTTTAGAATAGAGTTTATGCATCTGAGGTTGAGGGAAATGATTGAGACACACTTTGGTACTGGACACAGAACCAGCACGACCTTTTTCTTTTTAGCAACAAGGCTTTTGGTCTGACACCACTGATTTGTTGTAATTACACAGTGGGCAAGTATCCTAACTGGAAATTTTGAGTTTTATGCACAAACTTGTAATGTCAACAGAATAATGGCCTCTGTAGTTTGCAGAAAATTAATCCCATCAAACAAAGCAAAAAAACCTTAAAACCAATCTCTCACAAATATGCAGTTTAAATGGGAGGTGAACGCATAGATGTACTGTCGGGTGAGTGCAGGAGACCGAGAGAGAGGAGGCAGACCAACAACAGCCATGTCTCCTGGGCATTCAATTAATCCTGCCTGCTTCATCATTTTCCAGTTCTTATTTAAGCTGCCATAAAAAGCTGAACTTTCCATTAGTGTTGTGGAAGACAGTAGTAATAGAAAGAGATTTATATCCTCAATTTAATATGCTGTATTACTTTCTGTATTCTGTTCATTATGAGAGTACAGGTAGGTCATCCAATCAGTTATCACTCGAGCACCCATAACAATTTCAAAGAAACATGTTCATATAGCAGTCTGTTCCCACAGAATGAAATTATTCAGTGTGCTCTTAACTGGGCAGTGTTGGGAGATACGCCGCAAGCAGATCAATGTGGTTTAGTGCTGTTGTGCAAGAGAGTAAACTATGCCCTTCAAATTAGAACAGCATAACTACGATAGGTACTTTAAAGAAAAAATATAACTGTGATAGTCCTCATGTTTTGAAATTCCTAGGGCAGATTAAAGCCTAAGATTAGGCCTTACTTGCCGGGTCTGAAGGATTTTTAAACTGTCTGCCTTTCTTGTACCAAAGCAAAAGGAAGGTATGCAGCGAAAATCTCCCTTAACCATGCTCAGTTTCTAATCCACCCAACAGAAAGCAAGCACTAAAAACCTGTACCAAGGACAGCCAGCGCACTGGTGCCTACCAGGGTACTTACAAATTCGAAATCAGCAGTCTTGTGTCCAGGTGGGGTTATCAGAGAAGCAACAAGCCTGACAGCTCTCAATAGCCCTATCACAAGATGTTGCACTGAAGTCTACTTTTAACTGCATAAGCCCTGAATTAAGTAGGGGACAGTTATTGGCATAATTTTCCAGTTGGATAAACTAGTCTTACAGCTCACTCTGCTTGTAATCATTCCTCTTGATCTGCTCGTGAGGACCGTTGCATGATATAGTGGTGTGGTAGTTTGTCTTGTGTTGCTCTGATCCTTACTTTCTTTGCAGGATGAGCTATAGTGATCTGTCTTCAATTAAGCCACAAACTCCTTGAAAGGTAAAGCAGGCTTTAGAATTACAGATTCGCAGGATTATTTACTTAGAAGGGACCTCTGGAGGTCATCTTCTCCAAAACTGGACTCAAAGCAGGGCCAAGTTTTCCCAAGTGATAGTGTGACAACTGTCTTTTAAAGCAGCTCATCCCAAATGATGTTACAACAGCTTTCATAATGTCCTGATCTTGATTTCTCCATATGTTAATTCATCTGCTGGGTGGGAGAGGGGAGGAATAATTCAATTCTCCGAACAATTTTAAAATTACTATAAATGATGCTGTTGAAACTAGAGAGGTTGAATTAAGATGCTTTCGGTTCCAGCTATCAAGATATTATTCTATTTAATAGTCTGCATGGGAGAACTGGTATTAAAGTAAGCACTTCACCTGATACTTTATTTAGTATGGTTTATAGATCATACGACTACTGTTCCTTTACGACTTTCTTCCACTTTTTATTCTGTGTTTATTGGACTCTCTACTTCTGTATGCTACAGACCAGAATAAAACAGCTGCAGAATTTTCATTTGGAGCTACTCCCTTCGTTATCCATTCTCTTGACACTCACACTAGCTTAGATTGCATTAGAACAAGTTGTAAAGTATAAATGAGACCGGGAAAATACTGTTTGTAAGACTGGCAACAGCAAGCCTAAGGCTGTGTAATGTGTCTGCCAATCAACCTGCAAAGTACAAGTGGTTTCTAAGATACTTCTAAGACACTTCTCAGATAATTCTTAACTTATCCTAGAGTGAATTATTCTAGAATCAAGTGGACAGCTGATTAACTAAATTCTGATTAACAGAAACTATTTGTTAATCAGTCATCCATGAGGACTTCACTAATATGGCCCCTTGGGATATGCTGACTTTGCTCTTATGAAGGCCCTAAAATTTAGAGGCAGAACTTAGCTTTTCAGAAGAGGTTGATCCTTGTACTTGATATGACTCCTCAATGCAAAGCCTCCATCAGCTCCTTCTTCAGTGCAGTGCAGAGCAGAAATCAGTGACCTTCAGCAAAGCTTTAGAAATTCAAAGTGCCAGACCTGAGCAGTTTTCTCCATGAAGAGCCTACTAAACCTGTGTAAAGAACAGTAAAGGCACTTCAGAGAAAAGATATTTCTCCATAGCTTTAGCATAAAAATTCAGAGTCATTATGAAGCAAGAAATTAATAAATACAGCCTAGTGGGAGAGTTATTTACTGTCCAGTTAAAGATTGTTAATGACTTGCATATGTGTGCCTACATATATGCACTTTTATGGGCAGTTGTACGTTCACTAGGAAAAAGAAAAGTAGTTATGAAGACAATATTGTTCTGATCTTCTTTAAACGACACAGCTGATAAGCAGTGGGCTACAGACTATAGTTTAAGAAATCTGCAAAGAAACCCCACATAATCTCTGGGTCCCTCTTCCCTTCCAAGAGGAATGGGCTAGACATTGCCTAAGGTAGCCTGGGCTAATTTGTCTCATTTTCTGGTGTTTCAGACCAAGTGGATAATTTTTAGGTTTTTAGTGTGCTTGGGAAAATCTCACCTGATTATTAATTCCCTTCCTAATTCCCAGCCTTTCTCCAAACATGATTGAAACATTTCTAAATTTTTTTAAGACGTGAAATGAAGTCTTAAGACTACCAGCATAAGTTTCCCCCAGAGGAGAGAATGTTTGCAGGGGGTACATAAAATGCTAGTTCAAAAACTATCAAGCAGGAGTCATGAAAAATACCAACCCCAAAAACGCTTAACCAAACTGGAAAAATAGTATGATGAAGCGATATGGCAATTAGAGGGCAAAAGGAGAGAAAAGACAAATAATGTCTTCTAAAACGGATCGTGGGGTTTTGGTTTTGTTTTTGTTCTTGTTTTTAATTGGGCCATTGAATCAAGTGCTGTGCACTCCACAGCAGTGAAAAATATCAGACACTGACTATAGCCATCTGCTACAAAACAGCTGCAGGTACTTACTATACTTAAGCTTCTGTGGTGCATACAAAGTGGTGTCTGTCTAGCATAATGAATAAAAGACTCCACATTCCTATCTACTTCCAATTACACAAGAAATTTAAAATGTGAATTGATGAATTTTATATTTTACTTATTTAAAATAAAGAAGGAAACCGGTATTTTTGCTTTAATCCAACAGATACGATATATTGTTAGGCACAAATGCCATGAGCTACAAAGAGACATCAAGACAAAGTCATTGAGAAGGTAATCTCAATCTTCTTGTAATCTTGGATCTGTAATCAACAGCATCTCAGTTTGGATTGCATTACAAGGATGTTTTCTTCTGCAAAAGAGACACTTCTGTTGACAGTTTTGATTATCTTTTATTTTTGATGCTACTACAATTTTTTCTCCTTTAGATAATTTTGTGCAGTGTCGGCTGATGCTCTGCTTTCAGTTCATAGAGTCTTGCTAGCCAATGACTGCACAAAAGTAACACAAACACCATGCACTGTAGGGAAACAAAATGAATAGCCTCAATTTTAAAACTGCTGTTGTGTGTGGTCTCCTTTATAGTGAAAGCAAAACGATTACCAACGTGGACAAGTTGCAAAGCAGATTGAGACACCTACATTTAGATGTCTACTTGTAAGCTAGTATCCACTGTATTTGTGGAAGATTTTTAACTTGATTCAGGTGCCCACTCAAAGGCTTTTGGTGCCTTTTCAGTTGTCACACAAATGGAAGATCTTACACAAGATCTATGGAAGTCCCATGGCCTTCTGGAAGAGTAGGGTTCGAATAGAATAACATGGCATTTCAAATGATGCCAATCGCCAATATCTTATCAACAGCTTTGTAGTCAATAGTCTACAGAATGATCCACCTGATGAGATGATACCAGCTCTCATCTCACTGTAATGGGAAGGTAGGCACTTAGGTGAATGTGCTGGGTTTGGCTGAGATAGAGCAGCTGTGTGGTGCTTAGCTGCCAGCTGGGGTTTAACCACGGCAGTGAATAATAACTTTGGGGTAAGACTTGAGTGCCTGTACACGGGCACCAACTACCGTTTTGGATGCTCATGGATATTTCAGCTATCTACACAGGGCTAGTTGATATGAGATCTATGGATAGCCCATGTGCTTTTAAAGAAGTGCCTGTAGACCTGGAGGAATAACCCAAACCACACAAATGGCGCTTGAGATGTATGTTTGGTCAGCTGTACCTGACCCTAAGAGTTTCTGTTTTGCACTTACATAAAATCTTTCAATACCTGGATTTAGAACAAAAGTTAATACTCTACTACATTAAACAAAATACAATCTTAGTATGTTAGTATGAACTGATCTTATTTATCATTGGTTCCCTTAGTGGTTATGTGGAATTAATTTTGAAAGGAAATAAAAAGGAAAAAGTACGTTTAGATATGGCTAAGCATGTTAAAATCCTCATTCATAACCAGGTAACAGAAATACGAAGTAATAAATGATATTTTATACGCAATGAATAAATCATTTAAAATTGAGAAAAATATTCCCATAGCTGATTTAAAAAAGTAAACTGCATAAAAATAAAACCCATAATTTGAGTCAAAACATTTTTTATTTTTTTTACATGTTGATTAAATGCTTTCCTATATATATATATATATATATATAAAACCCACAAATATTCGCTATCACATTAGTTTAAATCGTTATATTAACAACAGCAACACAGTGTGTGGGTAGGTTGAGCCTAAAAAAGTTGACACCAATTTAGAGGAAGGCAGACGAGGCTTATACTTGCCTTCCAAAGATCTTATAGGTGCATTGTAAGATTGATTTTCATCTCTCCTACACTGCTGTAATTCAGGAATCTCTTTATGTAAAGTTATTATAAACATTTGAGGCAAGGGAATGGGGAAGGAAGGTTCTGGCATTCATAAATTGTTTCACTTTCACTTTGCTGAACAATACTTCACTACTCCGCTGGAGTGAAAATGCTATGCTTGTACCCTATCGAACTCCGTCTCTTACGGAGTCGACAGTCACCTTCAAAGCAAGCTCAGCTACACTGCCTAGGTACTCACTTCTTTCAGAAGAAACGAAGTGAATGACTCAAATCTGACTTTCCTCTGAATTGTCCTTACAGTTGTCTTGAAGAGAAATAAACCAATTTTTATTCTATAGTTCATTGGCTTGTGTCAAACACGGATGGTAAAGTTTTTAAGCGCAGAATCAAGAATCACAGAATATTTGAGGTTGGAAGTGGCCTCTGAAAGTCATCTGGTCCAACCCTTCTGCCCAAGCAGGGTCACCTGGAGTCAGTTGCCCAAGAATTTGTAACCAAAGTTACAAACAGAAGAAAAAGCTTAAAAATACTTCACCCTTATCATATGAGAGTAAGTTTTGTGCTTGGAAAATTCTGTAGGACCTTTATTTTCTTTTTCACATTTTTTTTCCTCATATTTTGGCATTGTGGCTGCAATAAGGATCGTATTTTGTAGAATTACCAAATGGAAGTTTTGCTGAAGAGCAACAAGAAAATCCCTTTTTTCCCCCAAATATCAATTCATCTCGTTGAGTTCTATTACATTTCTCTCAGCCTTTCTGCTGTTCTCCAAATCCTCTCTGGCACCGCAAATAAATTATCAATGATGGCCAAGTAACAAAAATGTCAAAATGCAATGAAACAAGAGCATATTAAAAAAAGCCCTAAAACATAAGGCCAAAACCCATGTGATATTCACTTTTGTTTTCAGTCTAATTTTTCATTCCTTTTTTCAGTATTGAAATCGATTCATCTTTATAATGAGTTCCATGGGGATTTTAACAGTGAATATTTCCCTCATGTCATGCCGTTTCTTTCATACTGGTTAAAACAGTACAAAACCCCATCTCATAATATATTGAGTACAGAATGAAATAATTATTAGTTTCTAGTAATCTATGAATTCACATGAATGTCAGTCTTTCTGCTAACCCTGTTTACTTCGCTATGAAGGCACAGTTCAGTTTTCAATGAAGTCAGAAGAAAAAATCACAGATTTTCGTGACAGAGAAAGAGTAAAACAACCTAGCTACTCATGGCCAAGGGGAGCTGCTCCAGAGCCAGCCCTGCCCACACTGGAGTGGCAGATCTCGGCTCACAGCAGATTTTCCCGAGGTTTTCCTGAGGCAGGGAAACACCAGGGCCGCAGAGAGAACTGCCAGGAGCAGGCAGCCATCAAGGGAAAGGCTGATGTGGCCTGGGCTTTGCCAGAGCATCCGTGGCCATCCCTATGCCTACAAATGCAGCTTGGGGAGCGCCAATGACCAGAGCTTGGCATGTGGGCCAAAGCGTAGTGCGGCAGTTTGTGCGGCAGTTTCACAGAAGGACGTAGTCACCCTACCAACTCAGGAGGTCTCTGCCATAATGGTGGGCACTCATCTCCAAGTTAAAGCCATGCTTTCTACAGAGGAAGCCCCTGAGCTGTCTGAAGCTTCCACCCAGGTGGAACAGGTAAGAAAGGAGACTTCAGTACAAACAGTAGGTTGCAATGAGTGCCCAGAACATTATCCTGGAGAGAAGAAAAGAACCTACAAGAGCTGTGCACAGGTTGATGATCTGTTGGTGACTCTCTGTTGAGTGGCACTTAGGTGCCAATCTGCTGACCCACAACTTGTCAAGAGCACAGACTACAATCCACTGTTACTCTTCCATGTGAGCACAAATGATACTGGATGCTGGGCAAAATCCAGGAATACAACACCCTGGGAGTGCAAGTGAAAAGTTTTGGTGCCCAAGTTATCTTTTCTTCCATTTTACCAGTTAGAGGGAAGGGAGCAGCCAGAAATAGACATATGATGCAAATCAACCTCTGGCTTCATGGTTGGTGCTGTTGTGGGGGTTTTGGCTTTTATGACAATGGGACATTCTTTGATTACTATAGCCTGCTAAGGAGGGATAGAATCCACCTGCCTAGAAGAGACAAGGGAATATTTGGCAGCAAGGTGACCAACTCAGCAAGGCAGGCTTTAAACTGAAGGACTCGGAAGGCAGGGTCCAAAGTGGCAATTGTCATGCCATTGCAACCAGCTGGAGAATAGGCCAACCAGAGCAAAACCGAATGTTCCTTAGCTCCCTCCCAAGATGAGAATGAGAAAACAGATCACCTCAAATGTATGTATACCAATGCACTCAGTCTTGGGAACAAACAGGAGGAATGGAGTTCTGCACCAGTCAGAAACTTATGATATTGTAGGAATAACTGAAGCATGGTGGGACAATGACTGGAAGATCACGACAGATGGCTATGGGCTGTTTTATAAAGACAGACAGGGAAGAAGAGGTGGAGAAGTGATGCTCTATGTTAAGGTGAGCCTTTAATGTATAGAATTCGACTGTGGTGATTGTGGAAGCCCTATCAAATGCCTCTGGGTCAAGATCAGAGGGGTCATCTCCAAGGAGGGATCTTAAAATAGGCATCCGACCTCCAAACCATTGCCAACAAAGCAATATTTGGGTCATTTAAGCAAACTTCAGGTCAACAGAACCTGGTTCTTATGGGTGACTTCAACTACCCAGCCATTTGTTGGAAGAACAATACAGCAGCTTCATCCATCAAGTTCTTGGAATGTATAAAGAACTGCTTCATTGTACAAATGTCAGACATGCCAACCGGAAAGGAGACACCGCTGGACTTGCTACTCACAAACCAAGAAAACCTGCTTTGTAATACCTCAGTGAAAGCCTTGGCTGCAGGGATGACAGTATTGTGGAGTTTAGGATCATGCTGAGCACACTGAAGGTGAGTACTAAGACAAAAGTTTTAGATTTCAGAAGAGCAAACTTCAGCTCACTCAGAGCTCAGTTGGGAGGGATTCTGTAGAAAGGTTCCATGGAGGACAAAGGAGCTTGCAAGTACTGAGAGTTTTTCAAGAATACTCTCCTGGAAGTACAAAAACATGTGCATGTGTGTTTGTATATGTGTGTGAAGGTGGACAGTATAAATTGACGATTTAACAGAGCATTGATCTTGGTGTCTTGCTTTATTAGACAGATTCTAGCAAAAACCAGATTAACTGCTAAAGTTTTATAGCAGCAAGTGTTACTTGTGACGCTTCCTCTGAATAGAATGACTAATCGAAGAAGCTCTTGGAGCAGCCAAATCTAAGACCGTTTCTCAACTCATAATCTCTGTTTTATCAGTGATCTGTAGGATCTGAGCAAGTGGTTCATGAAAAGATACTTGTTCATTTACTGGCAAGGAAACAATCAGCATGGGAGGACACAAAAATAATAATTGACCATTCCATTCTTAGTTTATTTTTTAATAGGATGTAGATGAAAACCGTACTGCCAACATTGCACAAGGTAACCTCTATATTTTTGCACGAGTAGATTGCTTTCTCAGTAAAAAAGGCTGTCATTGTGAGGCACTGGTCTAACTATAGTGTCGGGTTTCTGTAGTGCCATCTTTTAACCTATTACCTTTCTATTAGCAGAATTGCATCCTGAAAAATCTATGTTGCATATTCCTCAGTGTACAGCTTTTATAGGAAAGATCTTGCATTTCTGCACCAATTTTACATATTTAGTGTACTAAAGGTTCAGATTTGTTTCATAACCTCTGCTCAGAGGATAGCAACTCCTCAGCAGTTTCATGTCTCTCTCCTAGACTCTCCCTTATCTGTCCTAATTTGTCTACATTATTTTTAAGAAGCATAATGAATTATTCAAGAAAGTACAATTTAACATATAAGCAAGCTAAATGATTGCCAAATGTGTATGACTTTATTAATTACCTGAGAAACAACAGGCGAAAATGTTATACACTGTGAAATAACTTCCATTTCACCTCACGCAAAGAGAGAAAAAAAAAGCCCTAGCAGAAAACATATCTTGACTGTGTAGGAAAGGAAGTTAGCTAAACAATACCACGAAATATATATCTGGAGTTTTTTATGTGATACATTACATCCTTTTCCCCATTCCTGTATGCCCTTGTGAGTCAAGGTCCTGCAGAATATTGACTGAAATTACATTATAAAAGTTATAATCATGAGTGCTGAGCTAAGGGGAAAACGAAATTAATTGCATGATGATAACGAAGATTATGACTATCATAAATTATTATCTCTGTAGGACTGAGCCATGTAGGGTCCAAGTTTAAAACGTGAAGAATCTATTTTGTTATTTAACAACGGTCCCAGAATACTTTATTGACTCTCTTCAGCGCTAAAGGCCTAAAGCATTATTAACTATCCTTGTGGCTAGGAAACCCAGATGGGTATCAGTCCTTTATGCTACTGCGGGTGGTTTAAAATCAATGACTCTTAAATGTAAAACACAAAACAGGGAGCATAATCCAGGACTTTGCAGCCTGATGGAGTGCTTTAAGCACTTGCTGTGAAGTCAAGATCCCTCTTATCTTACAAATCTTTTCTACTTAGTAGTTGAGCGCTGAGTTTCGTGTTCAAAGCTCTTCTGTGTTTATCTTTCCTTTCCCATATATAATCTTCCAAATGAAAGCTGAGGTATAGGAAAGAGGAAGTTATTGGGGGGGATTTCAGTTTGGCCCTATCATAAGAACACAAGAAATGGCCAACCAAGTCAAACCAATGTTTCATTTTGCCACGTTTTCCTCCAAGAGCAGCAGGAATTGCCATTTAGGAGGATGTACGAACCCACTCATTTTGTGCAAGCAGTGGACTCCCTTACACTCCTCCAGGATCGCACTGTTGTATTGGAGGTGCTGGAGGACACTTCCTTGCCTAAATCCTCCAAAGAGTAGCTGTTGCTGATGGATGCTACTTTGTTCAAGGACTGCACTAACACTCTGGCATTACGTGCTAAAGACAGCATGGGTGTTTTCCTAGATACGGTCTAGCAGATGCCTCAGTGACAGATCTTCTTTCAGGAATGAAAAACTCTGCAACAGCCATGTAGAATATTCAGGTAAAACAATGTTAGTGTACTGGAACTGTACTATGGATTCCTAATCTTTATATTTTTCATTATTTTCTCACTTGCTCTCTGTTGTTATCCATTGCATATATTGTGATTAGTGCTTGTGGGTTCCAATGCATTTTAGACTCAGATTTTTCAAGCCAGCATAGACAAGTTAAGGAAGGCAAATAGTGGAAGAAATCTTTGTCCAACACGTCATAACAGGAGGTTAAAAAGACAGAGTAATGTAAAGAAGAGGGAAAGGAGTATAGTAAATTCAGACACACTTGCGTAAATTAAACAACAGAAGTAATATGTTCTTTCCACAGCCATTGACAGTGATATACAAGAATGTAAAAAACTATTATAATGTACTGAAGTGAGCTGAAATAGCCAGAGCTGTACCTGTACTGTGTAACATGTTCTAAAGTGGGCGGATGTGTCATTGTCATGCAGTCATCTCGGGTTTTGTTTCATTTTCAACACTAATTTCATTAACTGATAGCCTCCAGTATAGCTGTGCACACATAATGAGACATGAGGACAGGGTAGCAGCTCTAACAAAACGTGACACTTCTGCAGGTTGCTCAGCAGAACTTGCTCTGTGAAGACCCTTACCAGTATCCTCTTTTAATAGAATGTGTCATATTCCTGACAAATCAAGAATGCATTGTGTTGGAAAGGAAGTGTCTTTGAGTCTGTTCTGGAAGCAGATACTTCATGTGACAGGGCAGCTCTGTGGGCAGCACGCCTGCTTCCATTTACCCAGTCCATCGTCTCAAACTGACCTTCAAGTCCTTCAAGTCGGTTCCGGTACATTTTTCGGAGCATTTGTTTGTCATTATAGCCATAACTGAGCGTATTGTCAAGCATTTACCCATTCATTGTTCGCAGTCATGACTTTTCATTGTTTTCATTAATATGTAAAACATGTCACAAATGCTAGTAGGGTTGAAGCTATGTTCTTCTGACTATAAAAAGAGCTATATTTACAAAAAACTGTATTTGTATGGAAAATACATATTTCTTTCACTTGTTAGTGCAAAACTAGTGACTATCTCTAAATAGATCACTATTGCAAATTTTGCAAAGAAAGTTAGTGTGCTGCGTCCTCGTTTGTCCAAAGCTGGTAAGAGCTGAGATACAAAACCGTGGGTTAGACCATGACAGAGATTAGAAACTATGCTGTCAAGTTTGCAAACCTATGCAAAGTGAAAGTAAATATATATTAAGATCTGGGATTTTAGTTCAGAGCAATCACTAATTTGAATGAAACAAATCTGGAGGAAGCACTTAATTTTTTAGTGTTTAATTCACTGCATCTCCTAACTGTTCAGGGGGGGGAAAAAATGAATAAATGATTTAAAAATTAGTATTTTTTCCCTAAGGAGTGAGAAGAAAAAAATAAATGAATTCTTCACATTTTGTCCACGGTTTTTATACTTTCTCTAGTTCTAAGGCACTATAATGCTGGCTTCTGCAACTACCTTATTCTCCTGAGTGATCCAGATACACTGGGGATACTGTTGTAACTCTTTCTAATTTCACTGGCTATAAGCGTTTTACTGAGGCGATATATATGTGCCCACGTCTGTATATGAGAAACTTACATATCCTAGCAAAAAGAAAGAAAGAATATCTTTAGAACTGGGTTTAGATAAAACCTTAAAAAGATAAGCTACTAGAAATAAAGTAGTGTTACGGAAAAACGGAAACATGTTTCTACAGTTTATGTTGTATTTGTGTTATGTTCTAGTTTGCTATGGCTGAAACACGAGTATTGGTCTCAGGCAGTCGTGATTTGTAGCAAGCATGAATGTAAGCATAAAAAAAATATTTTTTAAAATGTCCTAATTTTAGTTTCAGATACTTAGAAGGAAAATATGGTTTATGAACCAAGGATCAGAATGCTAACTACTAAACACAAAAATGACAGTTATTTTAGGTTTTTTTACCTCATTTAATGCAAATATTTTACTGCTTTTTCTCCCTAGAAACACCGAAGAAATATTCAATAGCTGATTTCCTTGTGCATTCAAATTTTGTGTTTAATAATATCAAATTATTGTTAGATATGAAATGTAAAATCACAGCAACACTCTTCAAAAGAATTTAGGGGTTTTTTTCCTCCTTAATTCCTGTTTACACTCTTTATAAAAAACAGCACTGTGAGATGTTAACATTTCTATTTGCAAGTTCTACCCATTAAAACTCGGGATCAGTAAAATGAACTTGCTGAAAAGAAACCAAACAGCTGAACTGTTCCTGTAATTTACGTGATCAGAGTAGAAGCAGTCGTCAGTACTGGGTCCAGTTCTGTTCAACGTACTCGTTAATGATCTGGATGGAGAGATAGAGTGTACCCTCAGCAAGTTTGCAGATGATACACAAAACTGGGGGGAGTGGCTGACATGCCCCAAGGCTGTGCTGCCATTCAGTGAGACCTGGACAGGCTGAACAGCTGGGTGGAGAGGAACCCAATGACGTTCAACAATGGCAAGTGTAGGGTCCTACACCTAGGAAGGAATAATCCCATGCACCAGTACAGGCTGACCTACTGGAAAGCAGCTCTGGGGAGTAGGACCTGGGAGTCCTGGTGGACAACAAGTTGACCATGAGCCTGCAAGGTGCCCTTGTGGCCAAGAAGGACAACAGTATCCTGGGGTGCATTAAGAAGGGCATGACCAGCAGGTCAAGAGGGATTGTCCTCCCCCTCCACTCTGCCCTGGTGAGGCCACATCTGGAGTACTGTGTCCAGTTCTGGGCTCCCCAGTTCAAGAAAGATGAGAAACTACTGGAGGGAGAACAGTGAAGGGCTGTGAAGATGATTAGGAGACTGGAACATCTTTCTCATGAGGAAAGGCTGAGGGACAGTTTAGCCTGGGGAAGAGAAGACTGAGAAAGGATCTTATCAATGTTTATGAATATCTAAAGGGTAGGTGTCAGGAGGATGAGGCCAGTTTCTTTTGAGCAGTGCCCAGTGACAGGACGCTCGCATACTAAGTGACGGAAACAAGCGGACTAAGTGACAAAGTGACACTCTCAGGCTGAGATAGTTTCAATAAATCATGAATTTTTAAATTGAAAAATTCCATGTGAAAATCTGTGAATATTTCCATTTATGTTATTTCTTTAGGATGTCACGATAAACAGCACTTCTATGAGATGCAAAGAAGGAACTTTTATCTCACTGAGTTGGCATGTGCTAATGGACGTCAGCTGGACATCAGCTGCTTTTCATAAATCTCAGTGTAGTATGTGTGAAATACACACTGCTAACATGATACTTTTCTAATGGCATAATTATTGTTATTTAATGTAATTATTTAATTATCCAAAGAAAATGGGGTTTGTCCTAAAAAACAGGTCCTTGCTTGCTGGCTTTCCGCTGTGCTTTTCTAACTGCTGTGGGCAGAGGAACTCCCTGATACGTTGCTTTGCAAGACCATTTGTTACATTTATATTCTGTAGTTCTCGGGAACAACTTGTTTGATCTCTCTTGACAGGAAATAATTTTTTCAACGTGCCAGAAAGTGAGTCATTTAAACAAGTCTAGGTATTCAGAGTACACACCACAGTTATTATAATTCCTTTGAAAGTTTTGGTGTCTCAAGGTTATGGTTTCAAGAAAGATTAGCTTGCCTCCTATCCTTTCTCTTTCACTAGGTGATGGAAAAAAAGAAAAGCAAATAGTGGAGCCCAGCCTTTTTATGGCTGTCACTTTCTCTGACAAATATTTCAAAGCTGAGTCATGTGATTATTTGCATGTACATGAGAGTTCTAAGTTTCTGAAGAACACATGGCAAGTTCTTAGCGTGGGGAGTGCTTTCCAGATCCAAACCTGTTGACATTATCAGTAGTCATATGTATAGCAGCTGCATATTGAAATAAGAATGGAGAAAGCGCACTGTCCCATGCTCTTCTTCAGATGGAAACCAAACATTCAGACAGAGAAAGAGATACAGGACTTGTAATGACTTGGGGTACACGACCTAAAAACTTTTACAAACTCATAAGGAAACAGTGTTCACCAGTAGAAATGCTTTCTCCTTTTAGAATCACAGAATCATAGAATGGTTTGGGTTGGAAGGTTCATCTAGTTCCAACCCTCCTGCCATGGGCAGGGACACCTTCCACTAGATCAGGTAGCTCAAAGCCGCATTCAGCTTTGCCTTGAACATTTTCGGGGGGGGAGTATCCACAACGTGTCTGGGCAACCTGTTCCAGTGTCTCACCACCCTTATAGTAAAAAATTTCATCGTTATATCCAGTTTTCCCAGATGGGTGAGTAAATGCAGGCTTGTCTCTGAGGTTGATGAGAACACTAACAAAGGAGTGCTCTCACAAGGGTGTGCTGCTGATGTGGAACTACCTCAAGAAGTGTCAGAGTGGGGATATATCAGATGTAGAAAAGACTGTGTACAGGGAGTAGTCTGGAGTCAGGAAACATCCCGTAGAAAGATGTGAGATGCATGAAACCTTTAGATATTAATTTGCAATCAAAGTCCAATTTGAGATGTTCTGTCGGTCTGAAGTAAATCAACTTTATTTTCCAACCTAACAAATGTGCAGAATAAAAAAACTAGCAGTGGAGTTACTATGAGACATAACTTTTTTGATATCTGAAATACACTGAGATGTACAATCAAGGTAAATATTCTTGATTTAAAAATGAAGTATACAGCGTATGTATGTAATGCCACTTCCTTAAAAATTAAGTCTATAAATGAGTACATGACTGAGTTATATATGATTCAAAAGCATCCAGTTTCCTTTAATGCATTATGAAATATAATAAATCATTACATAAATACATACATTTTAGTGGAGCTCCTTAAAAAGTAAAACTGTAGAATAGAGATTTCTCCTAGATTGCATCATTCTGGAGGTGAGGAGGTCCTTGAAATGAGCTAAGGTACCGACGCCTCTGCAGATGGCCCAATTGTTGCTAATGTTTTTATTCCAGAAGTCCATTAGAAAAATAACTTGTAGGACAAGACTATCTTTCCTTACCAATACTTCTATGTTTTTGTGTATTATTAGATTTTTTAAATTTTATTTCTTAATTAGCCACACCATACAATAGAGAGAATTTAATTGTGTTGTGTTCCTAAGTTACCAGACAGGGTACAGAACAAAGTGAAACTTCCTGAAACACTGGTTTTGCTTTTGCCTTAACTCTGAAGATCAGACAAAATGTGTCAGGAATTCCTGCTGTATTGAAACCTGCAGACCACAGGGCCGACACTGAAATCAAGAATTTAATGAGGTCCATTGCTAAGAATTACCTCCATTTTTAATTTTAGTTCAAACCCATGTTTAATCTTGAAAGATGAGGAAAATTGTTTCCTTTCACTCTTTGCCACAAAATGTTTCTGCATGAAAGGATTTAATCAAGACTAGAAATCTGCAGGAGACTTTGTAACATCAGGCAGACAAAGGAGAGGCTTTCCTTTTGCCTTTACTATCTACTGCAGGAAAAAAGGAGAGGGAAATCAAGATTTTTTAATTATTTTTTAGCTTGGAAACATAGATAGAAGTCTCTTCTCGCAGAATCTGAAATATCTTCTGAATTTTTAGCAGGCTTTAATAAAAGAGACCTTTATAACATTAGAGCAGTGATCAATACAAGGCATTAGGGTCTTCCCATACGCATTCCCAGATAGCTCAGCTACGACCTCTGTGGTTACTGGGTCTTGTAAATCAGAAATATACGCTTACAAATCAAGATTCTATCTTCTCTGTAAGCTGCTCGAATGCCTAGTCTGCTTTCTCAGTCAGAACTGTTTGTTGACTTTATTCTTTTTTTATATTCACAGCTTTCCTACCTGCCCGTCACGGGTTCTTTAAGTAGAATTGCAACCCCAAATTTTCTGGAGATCTGAGAGCCCTGATCTTTTAACAGGTATTGCTGCAGAGAGAAGGCAGAATAAATCACATAAAATGTTGTTTTGTTTTGTCATAGTTACGGTACAACCAGATTGTTTAAAGTGTGGCTGTCCACAGTGGGCAATGATCCAGTTAGAGACTGTTACAGCAAACCACCAGACTGGAGGGTATGGACCAGGAACAAGAGGACAAGAGGAAACAGCCTCAAGTAGTGCCAGGAGAGGTGTAGGTTGGATATTAGGAAAAATTTCTTCACTGAAAGGGTTGAAAATCATTGAAATAAGCTGCCCAAGGAAGTGGTGGGGTCACCATCCCTGGAGGCATTTAAAAGACATCTTTAGATGTGGTGCTGAGGGACATGGTTTAGTGGTCACCTGGCAATGCTGGGTTAGTGGTTGGATTTGATGATTTTAAAGATCTCTTCCAACCAAAACGATTCTATGATTCCATGATTCTGTGACCTGAGGGTGCTGAGGGACTTGATTGCCATCACAAGGTGGCTGTTAGCATCTTCAAGGGTAACCGGTAACTAGGGGAGGTGTCTGATGACTGAAAAAAGACAGACATCCTTCACTCTCCTTTTTGAGACTGGCAAGAAGAAAGCCACCAGGCTCACCTCAATCCCTGAGAAGGTTATGGTCTAAATTCTCTGGGAAACCTTGCCCAGGCACGTGAAGGACAAGAAGGTATCAGGAACATATAGCTTTACCGAGGTGTTGCAAAATGAGTGATTACGATCCTACATAACTTTGAGGTAGCAGCAATTTAAAATTTATTAATGCTGTTAAAGGTAAATCACAAGATTATGTTGAATGATTTTTAACAATGCTTAATCATCAACCAATTATTGGAGTGATTTATTAAAACTTGCTATAGTCAACACAGCAACTTAGATAAAGATTTGAAAATGCAAGGTTCACCTGAGACTTACCATTGAAAATGAAATTAAACGTACACACACACGCACACAAGTATAGACATTAACCTATGACGAAGATTTTTCTCTCTTTGCAAGTTGTAGTAAATTATTGGTACCGAATGTCTTTGAAACCTCGTGAAATCTAATTGCAGTGAATTACTCTTTTCCTTTCATCAGCATTTGTCAGCAGATGACCTTTGAACCGTTTTTCTTTGTTAGCATCTTTCAGTGGACAATCTTGGAAATCCTTGCGAAATCTACCTTTAGAAATCCTTGTGAAATCTCTCCTGAGAGGCGTCCCAGCTTGGGGGTGGGGATACTGGGTCACAGCCCGCTGCACAGCTCCCGGAGAGCTCAAAGAGTCTCACGTGGGATCACTATTTATAGGATCATAAGATGACTGACTTTGGTCAGTATTTTTCCATTCTTGGCCACAATTCTTTTGCCAGTATCTCTGACACCTTCCAGACCTGGCTGTGATCCAGGCAGCAGGACTTCCCCAGGCAACAGGAGTTTCAGGAACGGTTCAGGAAGTGCCTAATCTTCCCAACTCACTGCACTTGTAACCAAGACAAGAACACAATGTTAGCTGGTCCTGACATCGCAACGTGGCCCAGGGGGTCTGCAGCACCACACAAGGGCAAACCATGCCTGCACATCTATCTGGCAGGGCCAGGACTGGTTAAAACCCTGTACCTCCAACCACTCCCTTATATTGAACCAGAAATGGCCGTGGGAGAGCTTCCGAGGTGAGGGCAGTGAGCAGCCGTGGTGACAATCGGTTACCAGGCACTGCGGGGCCCTGAGCCGATCACAATGAGGTACCCTTCGTCCTGTCTGCAGAGCTGAGGCACCAGCTTTTTTCTGTCTAATTGAAAATCAAGCAAAAGATCTCCAGCATCCTGGCACAGCATCCGCAGCCTCTTCATGCTAACAACTCTTCCTCTGAAAGTGTTTGGGGAAAAAGACTCGTGAGGGGGAAGGTGTTTCCTTTCCCTAGAGCTGATTAAAGACAATTAGTCAATGCACAGGCTAAAAAGTTGGGTTTTTTTTTTAAATTTTGTATATAAAACTTAACTTGTAAGATAACATATACAATTCTATATATAGTTATATGTATATGAACTAGATGAGGATAGAATAAAAATATATTAAACATAATCAACACATTCTAGTTAAAGGTATATAGTAACTTCTGTTGACTTCTGCAAATACATTTGGTAATTTTTTGAAGCCCATTATTTTTTCACTTGGATAATAATAATAGCAGTTTTTCTTCCTAACTGAAGACGTCTGCATGAGTATTAACTTTGTTTCTTACCTGGAAATCTGGATTTGTAAATGTCTTCTTTAGAAAAGGGAATTGCAAATTAGGAGGCAATTTAAAATACATCCTACTTTTAAAACTGCCTTAAGGTACCGCGTTATGTTTTTTTAATAATTTCCTTGCTATTTCACCAATTATCAGAGTTATTTGGCATACTTCATTTCATTTCCTCTGCTCTTCACCTGGTTGATCTTATACAGAAATATTAGTAACATTAAAATATGTGACATCTTACTTAAAAAAAATCCAACCAGTTTAGTCCTGCTATTGAATGCCTTAGATCTTTAAAGCTTTGCTCTTTTGAAAAATACATCAGTGTCTCAGGCAGCTCTTGCATGAAACTGTAGTTCTCTTACTATAGATGCAATAACAGTATCTTGTAAGAAGAGTAATCAGAGTTATGATTAAAAGTTTAGATCACGTATTTAAACAAAAGTTGTTAGTAATAATTGAAGAGCTGCCAAAAATTGAAGAGACAGAAAAATACAACAAGAAAGGTAGCTATAATAATAAATATTGGCTTGATTGATGAGTTGTCTTGGATGTTTGCAATATCAAAGGTACGAAAATGCATGACGAACACATAGTGCATATATTCATTTTTTAATTATTTAATCAAATTTCTCGTATTGACCTCTTATCTCCTTACTAGCTACCTCAGTCATTTTCACATATGTTTCCTGGAAACAGCTGTAGGTAGGAAGATTTCCTGGAAGAAAGCTTTTGAATTAAACTTGTAACTGAATTTATGCATAAAAAAATTGTTGCTGCATATGTTTACTCGTAATTAAGTCACATACTGTAAATAGAACAAATTGCAACCAACAGAACTAATCTCAGCATGTATGGCGGCACATAATCGTTAAGACTGAGATTAGTGTGGGTCTTACAATGGATGACAAAGAAGCAATATCATATGAAATACTTTTGTTCATTTGAGGGGGAAAAATAATTATCTTAGCGAATCTTTCCTGTCAAAACCTAGTCAGTGAGGTTCAAACTCTTAAGAAGGCCTGTTCAAATGGAGTCCACAGACTAATACCTAACCTAGAAGTAATTTGAATTATTTTAATTGGAAATCCTGACTTTCTGTTGATGCTGTGTTAAGTTACAGAGAGATTCATGTTGTAAGTTTTCAGTGTTCAAGTAGAAATCACTTATTTGCTTAGGGAGCCTCTCACAGATCCTGAAAATGGGAAGATGCTACATTTATGTGATACTTAAGGAAGCTGCCTGCTTGTTCCTCCCACAAAACTCATTTTAACCAGTGTTATTTGCAGTCTGCACTAAATCCCGTGATAGCCAGCTTATACATAGGATTTCAGTCCTAGGCGATTACTCCATTGCAAGACTGTGCAAAATAACAGCAAGCGGGCAGTGTAGTGACATAGATAGAATGCTCTGAAAACCATAGATAATTCTAGAAACAGATGGGAATAAAAACCAAACAGCTACTTCATTTGTCTAATAACTTTCTACAAATTTCTTTCTTACTGCTCATCTCTTTACTCATGTTTTCCCTCAAAATTGAGAGTTTCTGCAGAACAAAAAAGTGATCTAATGTTTTATTAAATAAAATTGATGTAATTATATTGAAATGAAATTCACATTTCATAAAATACTAGTCATTTGAAATGTTTTTCTTGATTTCACACTTTTATATCTCAAAATGCAGCTGTCAATAAAACAAAAAATCATGGAAATTCCATGAAATCGCTGAAATAGACCTACAGAGAATATGGCACGTTTTATTAATAAATAGTATGAATAATTTCTATTTTTTAATTAATAGTCTGAATAATTTAGATTTTACCCTTTATCAGTAATTAGATATATAAATGATCATTTCAGTATGAATATTTATTATTGAACCCACTTCATAACAACAGTTATTGTCATTTTAATAGGTATAATATATAGTGCACTATATTTATTTAGTTAAATATATATTCTCCATGATAACTCATTAACCTAATATTTAGCTATATCAAGCATTCAGCTTCCTTGTTGACTTCAATTAACTAAGGTCTTCAAAGATTAAATAGAGGGCTTTAGTACTGTGCTACTAGCTTTAGGTATTTCTCCAGTGAGAGTAACTGCAATATAATCGCTATGGAGTAGCTGCAATACAATGCTTTCCTTTTGTACCTAATGACCTGTCCTATCGAAACCTGAGAAGAAGAAACCGGTGGTGAAAAGAATGAAAGGCTTGCTTCTCTCAAAGGGATGTCTGACTCATGTCTGAGAATTACTGCTTTGAAGTTGCTGTGTATCCAAATGATTCCATTATTTACTATCATGCTTTCTTTCATTTCTTGGTCTCATGAAATACGAGGCTTGTCTTTGATTTAGCAATTTTTCATTTTGACCTTAAGAGCAAGTAGCACATGCATACTATGAGCTATAGTCTTGAAACAGTTTTTTGAAGACAAGTTGATTTGAGATGCCTTATCAAGAGCATCAATCTCTGTGCCAGGTCTCTAAACTTCTATGGCATTTAATTTTGCTTTTCACATTGTTTTTCTAAATTAAATGCCTAGAAACTGAACTCTCTTGAGCTCTCTTGGCCAAGTTTTGTCTACAGATCATACTGTTGTGGGTTTTGTGTTCTGGGCTCCACCTCTCTGTCCAGACCGCTGAAGAAGAGCCAAAGATTGTTAACATTTTTTTTTTTTAACATCAGATTTGTGCTCCCTTCATGTATAGCCATGAAAAGAATCGTCATTAATTAAGAGGGAACACCTTGATTATCTGCCCAAAATTAAATGGGATTTATCCCAGCCTAACCATCTGGAATGACTGGATAGATATTTCATTTGCACAAAATGATCCAGTTATCACTTGGCAGTGCTTCAACTTTCTGTCCAGTGAAGAATATAATATAGGAAAAAAAGAGACGTTGCCATTACAGATTTTTCAAAGCTTGGCCAAGTAGGAAAAGACCATTTTTCATCATCTGTAAACAGTGTTATCAGCATTGTTACCTTTTTTTTTAATAAATCATTTTGCTGATGAACCATTTGAGTTTCCTGTTACTGAGGAGTAAAACCTTATAACAACCCTAATCTGAGATTAAGATTTAAATCAAACTTTTCAATCTTTTTCAGTTGTCCAAACTCTGTTAAGATCTTCTGTTATGATAGCTGATACATTTAGTGTTAATGATACAATATTTAAGTCATAGTGAATACTTAGAGGTTTACCTTATAACCAGTGAACAAACTAGTGTATTGTCTGGGATACAGAAGAGCAATGGAAGTCTCATGGAGTGATGATACTACTTTATTGCCTGATGCGTTGTCTAATACATTGAATGGAAGCCAAGAGATTTTAACAAAATGCTTTTTTTTGTCTTTAACTTTCATGCAGATAACAATTACAGAAGTAGAGTCAGTTAATAAAAAGACATACACAACCAGACTTGCAAATTCAGAACAAATTTCAACCATCACTTTAGAGACAGTAGCACGTTGATCACAATGGAGAGTAGATAAAAGCTTCAACAGAAACTCTATAGCAGAAGTAAAACAAACTATTATGAATATGAGGGTTTATAGTCTAGCTATGCTAAAAAAACCCCACAGCAATAAATATATTTTATAAAAACCTCAATTTCCTGATGCATTTTACTGGAGTAATGTATAACTGATACTGTACATGGGAAAGTTATACTAATTCTACGGGAGGACTACCTGACAGAACCTATTGCTTGGGAAGGGGGGTGTGTGTGGAAGTATATGGCTCACTTAAATTGTCACAAGAACAATAGATGATAAGATAGAGGGGTGAATAGAGATATACATGAGTCAAAGACAGAAACCCAGGGAAAACAAGAGTTAGATTTATTGCATTTACTTTAAAGTCTTTAACTGAAGGAATTATATTAGCAGCTTTTAACACTGCAAGTGTTAAACACCTGAGTGACTTCTAATGGAATTTACATTATTATTTAAGCTGCCATGCATTTTGCTAATCAATTTCATTTATTTTATATATTCAAAGAAGTCATAAAATATTTAAGAGAGAGAAAGTAGAAAACAAGCCCGGAGATGGGTTTTAGTCATCTAGGTGTTTCCTGTTCTTTTAGGGGCTCTGAGATATCCCACCTGGTGTCCAGCAGCTCTTCCAGCAAGACGTAGATCTCTGAGAAGTCCAAGAACCTTGTTACCAGTTCTGTGCATTCGACTTGGATACCTGTGGCACCTCAATACTTATGTTTAAGCAACTGAACCTAACCCAGAATGGCCACTAGAGTACAAATACAATGTTCAGTGCAAAACAAATCCTTAGTCATCAAGATAAAAATTATATTTTAACATGAGCTTACTGTACTTTTTTTTTTTTTTTTTAACTTCAAAAAAGTAACTTATTAATCTTTAGAGGGATTTTTATGGAATGTGTGGCCTCATAAGAACTGTAAAAATTTCCTTTCAGTTCCTAGCAATTCACAGAATCACAGAATCACTTTGGTTGGAAAAGACCTTTAAGATCATCAAATCCAAACATCAAATCGGTTTATCATTCCTATAAACAGATTGAAATACAATAAATTTAAGCATAGTCTCCTGAGCTTGATGCAATCTTTGTCCTTCTATTAATAATCTGCCATTTAAAATATAAGAGCTTTTTAGATGTACTCCCTGGTTTGATATTTGAAATCACGGTCCCACAGATGACTGTATTAACTGTATTGGTGAATCTTTTTGTTGAACTTCTTTTCCTATGAGCTTTCTTCCTTTGAATAATGTCTCGTTGCTCTGTTCCAAAATACTATAAATGTTTATCATCAGGTGAGGAAAGCAGGAGTTCAGTCTGTCTGAATAAGGACCTCCTGGTCAAACTGAAGCATAAGAAGGAAGTGCACAGGCAGTGGAACCAGGGACATGTATCCTGGAAGAATATAGTGATGCTGCCCAGATGTGTAGGGATGGGATCAGGAAAGCTAAGACTCAGCTGGAGCTGAATTTAGCAGGAATGCGAAGTATAATAGTAAGAGCTTCTACAGGTACATTGCTCAGAAAAGAAAGATTAAAGAAAATATAAATACACAATGCCCACCCCCAATAAATAAGACAGGAGAACAAGTGATAACCGACATGGAGAAGGCTGAGATGCTCAATAAATTTTGCCTCAGTTTTCACTGGTAGCTGCTTTTCTCACATCTCTCAAGTCCATGAATCTCAAGGTAGGGACTGGAGGAATGAAGTCCCTGCCAAAGTAGGAGATCAGGTTTGAAACCACCTGAGGAATCTGTATATACACATACACAGGTCCATGGGACCCAACAAGATGGATCCCAGGGTCCTGAGGGAATTGGATGATGTAGTTGCCAAGAAACTCTGTCATATTTCAAAACTCATGGCAGTCCGAAGTCCCCAGTGACTGAAAAGAATGGAATATCATGCCCATATTTTAAAGAGTAGAAAGGAGGACCCTGGGAACTACCAGTGATGAGTTGGACTCACCACTATGCCCAGTAAGATCATGGAGCAGACCCTTCTGGAAGACCTATGGAAACATGTGCAAGACAGAGGGGTGATTAGAGACAGCCACTGCTGGCTGTCTAATCTGGTGGCCTTCTACAATGGAGTTACTGCATCAGTGAACAAAAGAAGAGCTATGGATGTCATCTACTAGGACTCTGTGAGGCCTTTGATACTCTCCCACACAACGTTTTTGCCACTAAAGTGGAGAGCTATGGATGGGCTGTTAGATGGATAAGAAATTGGCTGGATGGCCATATCCAAAGACTTACAGACAATGGCTCAATGTCTAAGTAGAAACCAGTAACAAAAGGTGTCCCTCAAGAGTCCATATTGGGACCAATACTATTCAATACCTTCATCAATGGCATAGATAATGGGACTGAATGCACCCTTAGCAAGTTTACAAATGAGACCAAGCTGAGTGGTGCAGCTGAGACACTTGAAGGAAGGGATACCATCCAGAGGATCTTGAAAGGCTTGAGCAGTATGGCCTTTCAATATATAAAGAGGACTTATAAGAAAGACAGAAAGAGTCGTTTTAACAGGACCTGTAGTGACAGGACAAGGGGCAATGGTTTTAAACTGGAAGAGGGTAGATTTACTTTGGATATATGGAAGAAATTTTTTACAGTGAGGATGGTGAGGCACTGGAACATGTTGCCCAGAGAGGTTGTGGATGCCCCATCCTTGGAAGCATTCAAGGTCAGGTTGGATGGGGCTTGGAGCAACCTGACCTAGTGAAAGATGTTCCTGCCCATGGCAGGGGAGTTGAACTAGATGGTCTTTAAGGTGCTGTCCAATCCAAATAATTCTGTGATTGTATGATTCTATTCTATAATTTATGAAATCTTATAACTTATCAAATATGCCAAGAACTGTCAAAACAGAAATCTTGCAAAATGGGACTAGAGTCTTGATTTAAAGAACTGTGGTAACGGACATAGAGTCTTACTTGTAAAAACGAGGCTTTTTTAGCTGTTATCTGTTTTACATTCAGAGTAGACTGGTACAAATAATTTATTCTGTAAGAGTTAAGATATGATGTTGTAATAAAACCCCTTTGCTTCAGTGTTTAGTTAAATATCAGGGCTAAACTTAGAATTAATGAACAAAGTAGCCTAAGCTACAGCTCTTCATTGAGGTGGCTCCAAGAAGTCTGGGTCATTCTAGCTTACTTGCACTGCAAATAAAGGCAAATACAAATTAAAGATGTCCATATATTTATGTATGTAGGGAATAATACATTCTGGTTTTTATACATAGCAAGAGTAGGATAAAAAGTATTCAATATTGAGAGAAGTTACTAATTCATCACAATTTGGTCAAAATTCTTTGTGAGGCAACTGTTCCAAGAGTTTTCTGTGACATTTGTGTAATGACATTGATTGTATAGTAATCAAGCATGTGTGACCTCTGTTCTGTTAGAGGGAGTGATGAGCAGAGTATCTTTCTGGTAAACAATCCAGGATGCAAATGGAAAGAGCGGATATTTATTTTCTGCTTGAATTAAGAAAAGAGAATTGCAAATGCGTACATAGGATGGGCCAATGGTACATACCAGGTTCTGTTCGCAGAGCAGGCATAAGGAAATTTTGGAAAGAGCTCAGCAGGGGGATATGAAGATCGTTGAGGAGGCTGATCCATATGCCCTGTGAGGAAATGTTGTAAAAATGGTGCCTGCAGAAGAGAGTCTAAGGCGGATCTTACTGCTACCTACAAGCAACTAATGTGAGAAAGTAGAGAAGACAGAGCCAAACTTCTCAGAGGTGCAGAGTGGAAAGCGAGGGCTAACAGACACAAGTGGTAACACAGGATAAGGAAATGAAAGAAAATCCTTCTACATAACAATAAAAAAAAAGTGCCATAAAGGTTGTCAAGCACTGGAACAGACTGCCCAAAGAGGCTGTGGAACCTGCATCTTCAGACATATTTAAAAATCGACTGGACATGGCCTTGAGAACCTGTTGGATGTGGTCTGCTTAGGAAGTTGGACAAGATGACCTCTGGACATCTTTTCTGACCTATATGAGTCTGTAATTCTATCACCGTATAAGGAGAATGCTTCAGAGACATAGGAGATTTTAATTTCCTTTACTGTTGACTGCCTAAGTAAGGAACACAATGCATTGTAGAAATACCAGGACAAAATGAGACATCTGCTACAGTTTTGCCCATCCCTCCAGTTTCTCAAAAGATAAATAATACAAATCACATTCCCTATAAATTGCTGGAAACCTTAAAGAAGGTTTTGTTGATTTCTTCAGCATCAAACTGATTAATTCCAGTAGGCTAGATCCAGGCAAATTAATTCTGACTGCACCGAGATCAAATGTAGAAGGTTCAGCCCCAGGTAACAACACAGACTGTCTCCTCTTCAAATATAGCCTGGTCTGCCTTAAAATTCTCGTGATCCTGCAGACATTCTAAGTGCTCAAGTCAGCTGCAGCGTAGGCTTTCTCAGGTGATGACGTGACCAGCAGTCTGTAGAGCAACAGAATCAGTGGAGCATCCCTTACACGCCATGCACTGGGGCAGCGCAACTGTCTATCTCAAAATACAAACCTCGCAGCATCAGGGAGAGAGCAAGATGCAGTCCTTGGTGAAGGAATAACATGTTCCTCACCGATCCTTTAACTACTGAGTAGTATGAAAGAATCTTTTTTCCAGCCATAAAGAAGTGAGCAAACCAGTTTTACCAAAATGCGTTATTCCAGTTTGTGATTTTAATAACTTCTATGATTTCCGAGTTTTAATTTCTTAGAGGTGTTTAACCAGGTCTTTCCTTTTGAGCAATCTAACTTCGGCACTTATCTTCCTAAAACAATCAACCATCAAAGCTGTTTTACCTGTGTATTGACTATGAGAAACCTAGGCAGCAGTGTTGCGTCACCATAGCTCACACTAACATCTAACTTTTCAAATGTGGCAATACCTAACACAGCAACGTAAAACGGGCTGCATTAAGTTCTCATCACCTTGGCCTGTTATTGTAAGCAGAAAGAGAGAGCTTTTAAATGGGTGTCTTTACCAATGACCTGCACCGAAACCTACAGCTGTCAGAGTGCAAAATACAGAGCTCAAACTCATTAGTAGCAAATGCTGATGGGAAGAATGTCTTAAACCCTTCACTTTTCAGGGATGTGAATGCTCGCTGAACAGTTACCCGAGTAGATCCCTACACATGGGGTGGAGGACAAGACAAACTGGACAGAAAGGGGAAAAAAAGCAATTCAGTTGCAACCCATCATTTTAAACCTTGATTTTGGGGTTGAAACCCAGGTAATCTTCGACAATGATTTAATTACATCATTTTACATATCTTCTACAGTTGATAGACTGAGGTAAACACTTTCAGAAGACAGTTCGCCCTGCTTGTCTGAGGGTCTGGTTTTACAATGCTGAACTAGGACAGTGCTCCTACTGATAGGAGTCATTCAGCCTTCTTTCCTGTCTGTAGCCACATTTCCTTCACTAGTTCTTGTAGTGCTTTGCAAGGTAAAGATCAGTATACCCAGTAAATTCAACTGCTTTCAGAAAAAAGAAATACATTTTCCCAGTGATTTTGAGCAAGCTCAGCTGCTTTTGCATCGACTCCCCAAAACACGTCTCTTAGAATATAACAACATCAGTCCCATTAAGGCTTTTCTGCAGCAGGGTTATATAGGAATGGCAGTTTTTACTCTCTTGTTTCTAAATTATTTCCTCATTGCTAACAAACCATTTCATTCTCTTTTTCTTCTGCATTCCTGAGCAACATCTGGAGAAAACAGGAGTCTGGATGACTTGTAATTTTTTTTTTCCCATACGCTTGCCATGTTTTCTTTTTCATAACACAAGTAAATGCAAACAAAAGGAAACAAAAAATTCTATGTTGAGTCAGATTATCTGGTACAGTAAATCACTAAAATTGCCAAAAAAGGCCTTTTCTCTTTTGCTTTAGTCGTGTTGCCCATTAGAGTTAACCCATTTCTCACAACCGGTCCATCATTTCAATATTTTGAATGTTATTTATTTATGGGAAATAAGTTTCAATATAAAACCAACATTCCTGAATAACAGCAAAGTACGCAGAACACAGCAAAAAAAAAATTTTTTTTAGGAACATTTATTAATTTACACAATTTAATAATCTGGACTATTGTAATTGCATCCGGAAGTTCTTTCCAGAAGAAAAGTTTGAAACTCCTCTTTCAGCATCTTGAAAGTGTACATACGAGTGTTTGATAAAGACAAGTTTAGAAGAGGTAGGGAGAGAAGAAGGGGTTTTGATGTAAATTAGCATCTGAAATGTCACTTATATTCTTTACCTTAATATATTCACTTCATTTGCTATCTTGCTTATTTTATTCTGCAGTGTATTTCTGATACACGTACCTCATCATGTTTTCCTTCTGTACTGTAATTTCATTGTCAGTTATTTTTAATTATGTATCTTCCACACGATAACCTACATTTCCACTAATACATTTCATTACTGCTGTCATTACTAAAAAAAGACATATCTGTTTATATGTAATAATTAGTCACCATCTCTACCTTGCTTATCAGGACATGCAATGATTCGTAACACAGGATTCAGAATCCTGTGTTCATGCATGCCCCCTGCAGTGTATAGATAACTACTGAGAAATTAATGTGCAAATAAAGTCTTCAGTTTCAGCTTCTTTCTGTCCTTTGCAAATCGTTAAGTGGCATGCTTCTTTCCATTTGACTGTAATATCTGCAGTTTTAATTATATTGCTAAAATTATATTCCATCCGTGTTATGCCATATAGCATCTGCCACAGTTTTCTTCAACCTTGTAATTCACCATACAGATGTCTAATTTGTGATTTTTCCTCTCTAATGAGGTCAGAGTGTCTTGTATAGTCTCAAATACGACATGAATGACTTCATTAGATGTACCTTGTTATGTACAGAATTCAACCGCAGTAGAATTAGAAAGCAATAGATGTTCTCACTTGAAAAAGACATCCTCTCCTCTCCTCTCCTCTCCTCTCCTCTCCTCTCCTCTCCTCTCCTCTCCTCTCCTCTCCTCTCCTCTCCTCTCCTCTCCTCTCCTCTCCTCTCCTCTCCTCTCCTCTCCTCTCCTCTCCTCTCCTCTCCTCTCCTCTCCTCTCCTCTCCTCTCCTCTCCTCTCCTCTCCTCTCCTCTCCTCTCCTCTCCTCTCCTCTCCTCTCCTCTCCTCTCCTCTCCTCTCCTCTCCGCTTCCCTTCCCCTTCCCCTTCCCCTTCCCCTTCCCCTTCCCCTTCCCCTTCCCCTTCCCCTTCCCCTTCCCCTTCCCCTTCCCCTTCCCCTTCCCCTTCCCCTTCCCCTTCCCCTTCCCCTTCCCCTCCCCCTCCCCCTCCCCCTCCCCCTCCCCCTCCCCCTTCCCCACCCCACCACACCTCTTTTGCTTTAGTCATACTACCCTTTCAGCTGACGCATTTCTCATTATCTTTCCATCATTTCAATCTATTGAATGACATTTATTTATGGGAGATGAAATTTTATATAAAAACCAGCATTCCTGAAGAACAGTAAACTACGCAGCTTTTTGCCCTCCAGACTCTTTTCTCCTGTCTGCCGCTAGCCCTATTTCTTTTTATTGTTTTGTTATGCATGAGCCTGCTTGAAGGTAAGGTAATTTCTTCAAATTATTGGTTTAATCAATTTTAGCCTTAGGTTTGAAATGTCCGCAAAGAATGTGATGGGCAGATGAGATCAGAAATTGATCTGAGTTTAATTTAAACTCAATGACAAGGAGTGAAGGATGTTTTGAAGCAAATTCATCCAACTGATTTGTTCTTTTCTATTCTATTAAACTTCTCCAAAGAAAGACTTCAGATTTTATCTTTATTGGAGGTTATTGGTTTTTGGATTATTTGTATGTGTGCATATTGCGCTCAACCTATCATTTCAAAATATTTGGGTATAGACAACCTGTGCCTTTCACTCCTTTACAGTTCTGGAGGACTCGATTCTCTGTAATGAAGCCTGGACTGTATTGTGCGGCGCATTTCAGCTTTTGACAGCATTTGGTGTCATCTACACAGAACAAATTGTACTTGAGAAGGTTAAATGAGCATTCGCTTCCACCTGATAGAATAATGAACCTTGCTCTTGAAATGACCCATTTAGTTGCAAGAGCTGGCTTAAATGTTAAAGAGAAGATTTGAAGAGAACCATGGCCAATCAGCGTGCGTTGTACCTAAAACCAAGTGTAGTCATCATCATCATGGCTTGGCTTCGCGGACGAAGTGTAGTATTTAACTGTTAAAAGCTCCATGAATGGGAGTGTAACCTGAAACGTGGGACTGCATTCTGGGTACCCTACAAGCCCCAAAATCACAAAGGCAGAAAGCCCAACAGCAAGAAAACCTGACTTGGAGGTTATTTCCCATGGCAAGTCACCTGCTACAGACCTGTGAAAGAATAGCTGAACATTTAATATCTTCCTACCTTCCTCAGCTGTTACAAATCAGTGATTTTGAAGTTCAGGGATTTCTGGGTACTGTTGTACTTACCAGGTGTTTTTGCTGTCATTTCATGACTCCCTCTTGGAGTTGTCATGTTTATTAGCTGACACTCATCATCCTGCACTGCATGTTCCTGAAGCCAGAGAACATAAACAGCAGTGGAAAGCAATTTCCAATATTATTTTCGACACTCATCTCTACCGCTTCCAGAGTTCATCCTTTCTAAACTGTTTCCCTAATCTACTCCTTCTGCAAAGACAAATCGTCTGTCTGTTTCTTTTCAAATAAACTTCAGGTTTCAGGGTAAGGAAACCAGTAAACTACTGAAGCAGAAAGACTGTTAGACTGGAAAGATTTTGCAGGTAATGAGACAATGTTTAATTGCAGCTTTGCTATGGTAGATTTTAAACAGTAGATAACTGCACTCTGTGTTGTAGTTCTGTCTGTAAATCTTTAATATTTCCATAGAAGACATCTTGGCTGCATAAAAGACTTTTTGAACTATATTGCCTGTTAATGAAACAACTGCAAATGAGAAGAGGTCTTTCAAAGAGTACAAACTCTGGCACTCTTAGTAATGGAACAGGAAAGTCTCTTGCATCATTTTTATAAAATAAAAAATCTCAGCTTCAAACTCATTGGTTGTATGCTTCTCTTAGTTGACTGTGAGATGAGTTATCTATCCATTTTTGATGTGCTGATCATAAAACACCATTCCCAGATTTGGATGACTTCCCAGAATTACATTATACTGAGACAGTGTAGCTCAGTTTTCATATACTCATGTGGGCCAAAAAAATGGGTTGATGTGCTGCAAAGCAAAAACTTATAAACTGAGGTACTAAGATTGCTGGGTGTAATTTTTATTATTATTTCAACAAAAGCCAAGAATGAAAAAGTCAGCTTCACTGAATGCCTTCTTTGCCTCAGTCTTTAATGGTAAGACCAGTTGGTCTCTGAGTGCCCAGCCCCCTGAGCTGGAAGACAGGGACAGGGAGGAGCAAGTAGCCCCCATCATCCAAGAGGAAATGGTCAGCGACCTATTGCACCACTTAGTTGCACACAAGTCTATGGGGCTGGAGGGGATCCACCCAAGGGTACTGAGGGGGGTGGCAGAAATGCTCACCAAGCCACATCCTATCATTTATTAGCAGTCCTGGCTAACCAGGGAGGTCTCAGTTGCAACACTACAGGCTTGGGGAAAAGCTGCTGGAAAGCTGCCCAGCAGAAAACGATCTGGGGGTGTTGGTCAACAGCCAGTTGGATATGACCCAACAGTGTGCCCAGGTGGTCAAAAAGGCCAATGGCATCCTGGCTTGTATCAGAAATTGTATGGCCAGCAGGAGCAGGGCAGTGATTGTCCCCCTGTACTCAGCACTGGTGAGGCCACATCTTGAGTACTGTGTCCAGTTTTGGGCCCCTCCCTTACAAGAAGGCCATTGAGGTGCTGGAGCATGTCCAGAGAAGGGCAGTGAAGATGGTGAAGGGTCTAGACCAAAAGTCATGTGAGGAGCAGCTGAGGGAAATGGGGCTGTTTAGTGTAGAGGAAAGGAGGCTGAGGGGGGACCTTCTCAGTGTCTACAACTACCTGGAAGGACACTGCAGTGAGGTGGGGGCTGGTCTGTTCTCCCAAGTAACAATTGACAGGACAAAAGGAAATGGCCTCAAGTTGCGCCAGGGGAGGTTTAGATTGGACATCAGGAAAAATTTCTTCTCTGAAAGTGTTGTGAAGCACTGGACCAGGCTGCCCAGGGAAGAGGTAGAGTCACCAACCCTGGAGGAATTTAAAAGATGTAGATGTGGTGCTGAGGGACATGGTTTAGCGTTGACTTGGCAGTGCTGGGTTACTGGTTAGCCTTGATGTTCTCAAAGGTCTCTTTCAACCAAAATTATTCCATGATTCTCTATGGGGCTATGTTTTGGATTTGTGATGAAAACAGTGTTGATATCACAGGATGTTTTAGTTATTACTGAGCAGTGTTTACATAGAATCAAGGCCTTCTCTGTCTCCCACACACCCTGCCAGCAAGTAGGCTGGGTGTGCACAAGAAGTTGAAAGGGAAGACAGCTGGGACAGTTTACCCCAACTGACCAAAAGGATATTCCATACATATCACATCGTGCTCAGCAATAAAATCTGGGGGAAGAAGGAAGGGGAGATGATCATGGTTATGGAGTTTGTCCTCCCTGCTTTTCTGCCTGCAAGTGGGCAGGAGTGAAGGAATTCTTTATTTTGATTGCTTGTGCACACAGCTTCTGCTTTCCCTGTTAAACTGTCTGTATCCCAATCCACGAGTGTTCTCACTTTTATTCTTCTGATTCTCCCCCCATCCAGCTGGAGGCAATTGGCTCTGTAGGGCTCAGCTTCCTACGAGGGTTAAACCACAAGTGGTATTTGGAATACCATGATTATTTTTAAGGACAAAAAGAAACTCTCAAAATAACCTATAAATAAAGCATAAGCAGGAACTTTCTTCCATAATGCGTGCAGTGGTGAGAAATTACATTTTTTTCCTATATAAATACTATAAAATCCAAGGAATCTGAGAACAAAAAAGTAGCAGTGTTTTGGCAGCTGATGATTGTTAAAAAGCTGACAAATATTAGGTTTAAAAGGATGACTAATGTACTGCATTGAATAGATCAAACGTGGACTAGGACACAATTTTCAGCTAACCACATTATGGTGAAGTTAGTGATATAGGTATGACATTCAGACAGTGAGTCCTCTTTGAAACGGTTTCTTACTGATAAAAAGCATCTGAATATTTTTCACTTTCATGCATCTGGGAGATCTTTGCTAGACAAATCGGCACTGCACAAATGCCACAGAAATTCTTGACTGTCTAAATTATCAATTTATTAACTAAAGAACCCTGGCCCACCATTGTTGACTGCACTGTAGTTGAGATTAACTTTTGCTTTTTGTCACCCTGTATCCATTCCTTGTTACCCATTTTCAGGCTGAAGGTAATTAAATCTGGAGTTCTGAAGAGCTCCTGCTCTCACTCTGTCTTACAATAGACTCAGAGTGTCTGTGTAGAAATCCTGAAAAAAAAGGAAAGCTTTCGGTTTCTCCATCACTCATCCTCGTATTCAGCTTTCTAAGGCTGTCACTAGTGCTGCTGTTGATGTGCTCCTGGGCCTCGTATCCTAGACATCCAGACCTGTACTCATTAAACAGAAGTGATGACTCCTATGCTCTAAAGGTCCACTCCTGTGTAACTGGGAGTCCAGGAAGGACTATTACACACTGGTAGTTTGTCCTAATGAGTGGCCGAGATGTGGTTTGGGCAGTCACAAAGATGTAGGAACCACGGAAAAGCTGTCTTGCACAGCAGCTTACATGGCCTCTGTTTGCGCGACACAGATGGAATTTGTTGATGAAATAAATGAAAAATCTGTAGTTCAAGGCCTTTATCACTATAACATGGGCAGAGGTATCTACAATGCAGACAACAAGAAATGTTTGCCAAATGATATCAGCCTTGAAGCATAGAAGCAAACTTTCCAAATTATTCCATTATTTTGTTTAGCTTTTATCTTTTCTTTCGTGATTATCATCATTAGTGTCAATTGTGATCATTACTTTATAATGCATATTCTCTCTGACTTTTGTAGAAATGTCATTAGAGATCACACAGATCACAGCTCCTTTAATTCCCAAATTTTGGTTCCTTAGAATTTTTCCCATCGAATATCTGCTACAACCTTCTGTTACATTTCGGTAGAAAAGGACTACCTTGAGTGTATTCTACTCAAGGATTCTTATCTTCAGAACATTCTACGTGACACTGACCAATTTCTTTTAAATAAATTGCCTAAAGGATTTAACAAATGAAGAAGAACAAATAAATAGTTTTCATAAACATACGGCATTGAACAGGAGACACTGATTCGTCATATACAGCCTTGTCAAAGTTCTGTGGAGCAAAGCTAGCATGAACAGAACGAAATGAAGACATACGTATCCAGCAAAGAAATTCCAGGTGACCAATGTGGTCTGAAATAGTTCTTTTTTTTTTTTTTTAAAAAAAAAAAACCCAACCAAACCCTAGATAATGTATTTAGAAATAGTAGAATATTGATCATGGGAAGTGATTGAAAAAAAACCATACCAGGTGAAGTTGCACCAGCATTTTTACAAAATAAATAAATAAATACATATTTGTTCTTCATCCTAAAGAAACTGCCTTCTCACCCTTCTGACCTCAAATGCATAGTTTCACAGGCCATTTTGATCTCATCATGCAATCCTAGAGTCATAGAAACGTAGAATGCTTTGGGTTGGAAGGGACCTTTAAAGGTCTTATAGTCCAACTGCCTCTGCGGTAAGCAGGGACATCTTCAACTAGATCAGGTTGCTCAGAGCGCCGTCCAACCTGACCTTGAATATTTCCAGGGATGGGTCTTCTACTACCTCTCTGGGCAACCTGTGCCAGCGTTTCACCACCCTCATTGTATAATCAGTTTTCAGGGTGATTTACAGAGATCACAAGTATTTCTCAAATCATCTTTGCTGTGCAATATGAATTATTGACATGCCCAATTATTGACATGCCAGACACGCTGGCTATTTCATTCAGAATAAAAAGGTGATGATGTGCTTGTGTGTATAGAGAGGAGACTGACAGAAATGGGAACAAAAGGGTGAGGACAGTAAGAGTATCATGAGAAATAGCAAAACAGAAAAATGAAATGACAGAAGAAAGACTGTCAGACATGATAAGCAAAAAAAAAAAAAAAAAAGTATGTTGCAAACCAAACATTAAATGGATATTTTACAAAAAAAGTATGTTCCAATTTATGAAAAATAGAAGCAAAAATGACTTCTGAAATATGGGACATGTCTATACTATTTTTTCTCATGTTCCTGACTTCCATTATTATTTTTCAGAGACATTTTATAAACTCCTGTAGTCCATAGCAGAATTAATGTAGCTTGTCTCTGTGTCTTCCCCCCATCTGCATAATTTTACATTTATGAGTTTGGTTCAATTTTTCATAATTCTCTGGAGTATCTTTGTGCTCTTTAATGCTCCTTTGGAAGGACAAACCTCTCCTGTGTGTGTTTTGGCATAACTGTTAAACCCACACATAAGTCTCAGACACCCTTTGGGCAAAAGGTTCTACTTTTCAGGCAAATCTATTTCCTATGAAGTCTTTGGTCTCATTTTTAAGTTTCATCGATGTGTTTCTTTCCTGGGGTAAGTTTCTTTTAGAGTAGCTCTTCAGAATGGTGTCTTCCAGATGCTAAACTTCTCAGACATGGAATTTAGCGAATAAGGAAGATCTTCCTCAAGTTTGGGTCCAGATGGATTATTGGGTACCAGGCAAAACCCAGTCTGTACATATGAAGACTTATAAGACTTTTTCTTCATTTTCTGCTGTGATTGCATCCATTCACTTTGGATGGCACCATTTTCATTTTCCAGCCATTCCCCCTGATACTAAACTGGGCTATTATAATTACATGTCTTAATGAAGTAGGTTTTGTATATTAATCCCTCCTCCCTTACCCTGTCGATGATGCACACTAAAATGGGAATTTTACTGAATCAGCAACAGAAAACATAACAAAACACTATAACCATCTTATTTCATAAGGAACAAACTTGAGTGTTCTAATTTTACATCTTATATCCATTTTGGAGATCGTTTCCCTTCCAGTGATTGCCCAGCATGGCAGATGTTTAAAATGCACATTCCTATTTTCATTTTCAATTCCATGCCAAAAGAGCTAGAGTGTCTTTAATGAAAAAATACACAAAAAACCCTCCAAAGCTCTATTTGGCAAATACTATGTCATCATAATTCAGTTCTTTAGACATTTCTCAGTGCTGTTCATTAAGTTTATTATCACAAATGAAGTTTGTACAATCCGTGTTTTGAATGCTGTGTTGACTCACACATAATAGAGTAAGAAATGTCTAATAGTGATGTAATCCCACGGGGATTTTTCTTTCAAAGTAATGCAAATAATATTCTGTGTGGCATTAAATTAGCAGGGGACTGATAAAGGGTAAAACATATCAGCTGTTATCATTCTCAATTTCGCTCTTCACTGGTAGTGCTAGCAGTTGCACCAGTAAGTTCAGAATGATAAACCTGATTAAAAAATCCGTTCATAGAAGCTCTGTATCTAACAAGACCAAGAAAATGTAAAGAATCCAAGAAGTCATTTATGCATTCATTCTTGATTAAATGAAATGTGAAATATGGAAATACTGTCAATATTTAAACAATATCTGTTGTAAGTCATGATTATCTTTGGCTGGCTTTTGTAGAACTACTTATTTTGGTGTATTTTTACATCGGTTACATAAACTTGCTCTTCTGTTGTTTTTTTGGGGGGTTTTTGGCGTTTGTTTTGTCTTGGTTTTTTTTTTGTTTTAAGATAAGTTGAAATCTCTTAAATAATCTGTTTTTGTTTTAAGATAAGTTGAAATCTCGTAAATAATCTATTTAGGAAGTTTCTTTTTGAACCATCATGCTAGCAAATTGCCTGCAGTGACAGGGGACAAGAATATCCTTGTTTTAGATTCCTATCTAATAAGAGAATTGGTAATATGATGGACGGATAAAAGAGACCTATCCTTCATTTATAATATGGGATTATCAAATAAATCCCTCTTGGATTTAGTTCATGCAGTGATTTTCCCTTTTTTTTTTTTTTTGAATTCTAGTAATTTTATTTACAACTCAAACATACACACATCAAATATTTTATATGATTGCGTTAAAGGAATGCTGATGTTACAAAACCGAGAACTCAAGCAGATACAAGTGGTTAGAATTAAAGCTGCCTATGGCTAATCGTTTGGTCCTCTCTATTGAGGTATATACTTTAACTGATGGATCATGCAGGATCAAACATTACTTAGAAAATTTACCACTCACAAAGATGCTCAAAATGAAATATAGGAAATTAAAAGTGGAATTTAATGCCTAAACTCCAATCCAAAATCCCACTAAAAATCCCCAAATCCTTGTGTTCAGGTAGAAGATCTTGAAATTATTTGGAGAAATGTGCTTACGGTCTTGAACATATATAGCAGGTAGAGGTTTGTTCTTTGCCTCCGAGGTATAACTGTACCTTATTCGGTGACTGTCTACTATAAAATATGTAACAACCTTGGGGGCAGTACCAAGATATTCAGTGGATCTGGATTTTATTCCGCACTCATAAAACTCCTACTCCTAACTCCACTATGGCTTGAATTCAGTAGTAGAGTTGCCAGATGGTGTGGAATAAAACTGAAACTTGGGAGAAAAAGTATTCTCAAACTTCTTGAATGACGTCTGCAATCTTATAAAGTTCATTGCTATTTCTTAATTCTTCTTTAGTGTCAATATTTTCAGAGCAAATTAATGAGTTAGGCTAGGAAACACGTATTTACAAAGGCGTTTATGCCAGCACTGTAGATAAACACCTAGAAAGGTTTCACCATGCTTGGCTCCTTCTCTCAGCTGCCATAGTCATTATAATATTGTGTAACTGCAACAGAAACAAACTTTCCAGAGAACTCTACTGACCATTTGATAATTCATCTTACTCTCACTGTTTTTCAGCATGTGCCCTGTATCTCATTTACTATTTATTTAAATCTTACTCCGAAAACTGAATAATTACTTTCCTGTAGAATTTATTTCTGTGTTTGTTTCATTATTAATGTGTCAGTTGGGATATTACAATCTCTGTCTCAAAATGCAGAACTAAAAAACACTGGCTGAGGGTCAGCACTGTCTATTTATGTGGAATATCCATGGTGAACCCTAAAGAGGTGCAAGAAGAGGTGAGGTTCTGTTTCTGCTCCCTTGTAACATCATCAGTTACTGATGCAGAAAAGCAAAAACTGTATAATCCGCTAAAATGCTTCAAACACTGTTCTTGCTGCAGATGGATGAAAGTCTGGGATCACACCTCACGTTGACCTATAGAGGTACTTTCTTTCTTCAGAAACTGGCCCTGGTGATGAGCTGGTTTAGCTCATTGAATGCAGCTTCTTAGAGTATGAATCATGCTCTTTTTCACGCTGGGTAAGAACAGAGTCAGTATATAACAAACGGTATATTTTTATTCATATTCCACCCTTTCAGTTTAAAACTAGAGATTTTTAAACAGAGTTCAGAAAATGCAGGTGCCGCAGAGATGAAGTTTCCTCACTGGCATCACCACATTTTAACCTTTTTAAAAATAATGTAGATGAAAATTAGACTTTGCTGTGAAACATGGAAGATAGAGCATTCTAGATCTCAGAATATACGCATTTTTTCTTGCCAATTAATCTAAAGAATAGATGAAACAAAATTTGTAAAAACACATTTGTAAGTTCAACTGTCTCTCATTTCAGCATTCCAGAAGCTCAGGATTTTCCTCTTCACGTCCAAAACAAAATCACAGGACATGTTAAGTCTCTTGACAGTTTTCTAATAAAATAATGGAATGAATCGCAGTTGTTTACAAAGAGCCCAGGTGGACTATTTCTCACCTAGTCAGTCTGGCAATATAAAAATATTCCATCTGCTTCCAAAACTGGGTGGAGAGTTTTGCAGAAGGTATGTCTAAGTCATCTGATACCAACACTATTTCAAATAAAATCAAATGAAACGTGTCCTTCCTTCCATGTAAGTTGCAAGATTTAAGAATTGTCTTTCTTTTTAAATATTTCATTCTATTCCGCTCGTATAGCCTGACAATCAGCCATGAGTTATGCATCATCCACTTACTACTTCTCAGTTGCTGGCACCAGTCTACTCTTCGTAACCAAATGGAGAAGTGTATTAGATTAGATTGGTTGAGATTAGGTAGACAGCATGCACCTGACTGTGTACAGAGCAGTGTGGTTGTGGCTTTACTTGATCTAAGTGAAGTGAATACTTTCCTTGATCAGACTGAATAATAATGATACACTTCGCAAAGACTAAAACCAGTTTTCCCAGGACAGCACCACGTGATTTCATCCTCCAAACCAGACTAGCAAAATGCTCCACTGCTCTTACACCTGACAATTTCATTTTCACATGCTCAATTTAGCAAAACTCAAAAGGATTCTGAAAGTTGTCTGTCTCATAAAATGTTAACTAGATCTTGTTCTAGGAAAATTGTTCCACTATAGTGTTTCAAAATAATAGAAAATAAAATGAACAAGGAAAATACATTGGTTTGGATAAACACTCATATTCACTAGAGATTGCTTATAGGCACACCTGGTACGAGACATTTTGCTTTACACTAAATTTCCATCAATGATTGCTATTGTAAACAAAGAAGAAACTGTCTTACAGTATTGACCTAATGCTTAAGCCTGACCTTAAATTGTTCTGAAGTTAAGTACAGTTTACTTTAGGGCTTTCTTTACATTGTATTCCAAAAAACCACAAATAAAATCACTTATTCTAGCAAGAAATGTTTCAAGGAAGGAGGGTTTACCAGGTGCCAGTCAAAGCCTTGTTAAAATATGTTTATGAAAACAAGCAAACTCGTGATATAAAATAAACCATTCCCAAAAATGCACTTAAAAGGCTTTATAAATATTAAAATATATTAATTAAAGTATTAAGTAGAAATTGTCATAGCTAAAATCATGATGATGATTACATCACTCATTTAAGTAATTATTCAGTTATTGAATATTTATTAACATTTTCACTAAATAACTATTCTTTTCCCTTCCTGTTTTTTTTTTTTTTCTCTTTTCATTCCTCTCCTGATGAACACCTCTCTTTTTCATGGTGTAATGTTACAAACAGTAGCACTTACGGTACCATCAGTACCCACACTTAAAGTAATAGCATCACTTCAATGAGCAGCTGAACAAACCCAGTGGTACCAGGCTGCTGTATCAAGAAGATGCTTAACTTTTACAGAAACTGTTATCTTCTAAGGCATCTGCTGTTAACTTGTCTGGTATTAATATTTATCATCAGTCATGCTTACTAACCATTCAGCAATTTTTCACATTCTAAGACCTTTACAAACCTCCTGCAAGTTTAGATATTTCTTTAACAGGGTTTCATTCAAAATGTGGAGAGAATCATTCCCTTTCTTTCTCTTCTATTGAGATGACCGACCCCTACTACATCTGTGACATGCCCAGCGTTTAAAAGCACAGTGAGTCCAAATGTCAAATCCAAAACCAAGGTTGATGTTAATGAAAACTTGACATAGGGTCCTAATTCAAAGCCTGCTGAAGCACAGAAATCCCTGAAAACAAAAATTTAGAAGTGCTGATTTTGGTGACCATGGAGAAGGCCAAGAAACGCAAAACCTGTGCTGGTTACTGAACTGCTGTATACTACATTAAGGTACGTTCATCGCAATGGGTGCAAGTAATGGAAAATGGAAAACCGTACCAAAGTACTCAGCAGCGAGAACAGTTCTCAGAGTGTAAGTGGGGTTCAGGGAGCAATTTGACGAAGGGAGGTCATTATCAGCTTGCTCTTGCAACACGGAGTGTTATTTAATAGAAAACACGTGGCAGATTGTGTCACGAGGAAGATTGTCTACTGTTAGTAGAAAGAAACAAATTGAGAGAGAGCAGAGAAGGTGGAGCTACAGAGTGCTTTAAAGAGGGTGAACATGAAATTAAATTCGGGGAGTCAGTGACCAGGTTGCAGAAAGGAAGAAAACAGGTTCCAAATGATAAAACAGAAGAGATTTTTAGTAGCAGCATGTCATACCTCAAAACATGGACACTGAAGAAAAGATCAGAATTCTTAAGAAAGAAAATAGCTACAGCATTATTGAGAGCTTTAGCTGTGATACCTTTTCCTCCCTCGGGTTTTGAAGGAATTCTAAAAGAAAATTGTACCACATTCTAGTCAAGGACTCATATGAAGAACAATAAATGAAACAAGTCAAAGATAACACCACGTTCTTGAGTCTGGGAGTAAAACATTCAATTAAGGATTTAAAAACTCTCTATAAAGCCTGACATTTAAGACTCCAGGTTTTGTTAAGCAGCTAATTTCCCCATGCAATATATACGAAGACCTCAGATCCTACACATTGTGCAAGGAACTGACTGGTAGAAATTATAAGGGTAGAGATATATCAGTGTCCTCTAGGGATGTAGGTGTACATGTTTGTCTACGGGTGCACTTACACGTGAGCCACAGATGATAGGCGCATTTTGGGCACCACCTGGCTCAACTGCCTGTGGTGATGGCAGTCACTCTTAACGTGACAGTGAAGTGGTTAGAAAGATTGACCAGCGAAGCATCTTTATGTCTACGGGCCAGTAGGGTTCAATTTCACATATTTTAAGGTCTGGAAGGGTGTCCTCACTACCCTAATTTTCAAGCTACAACCACTTCTAAGATGGGGCTACTGTGTATTTCTTGATCTGAAGTGGTGCTCCTGAAAGCAGTTCCTGGCAGAGCAAGTGGCACCAAGACTGGAAACAAATGTTGATTTTTTTTGGTTCTGGATAAATTTCCAACAGGATGAACAGATTGATCTGTCTCACTGCATGGTTAGCTGAAATGCAGCAGGCAGCAGAATGTGCAGTTACGGACGTGGTGGGAGGTTGGCACTCTCAGCATAGCACTGTCCCATGTGGGCTTGAGGCACTTAGCAAGTCTCGCTGCCAGAGGGTACAGGGAGAGAGCAGATCATGTTTTATCCTGTTGAACAAGTAGGGGAAGGAAAAAAGAGCAAATGGGGTAAATAGTAAAACTGAAATAAAACAATAAAGCAAATGCTAGAAGTTGGTGCATTTTGAACATCGCTAACAAAAATATTTTGAGTTATGCTTTACTGACGAGTAAGAGAGCTACAGGAGGCAGCACATGTGGGATGTATAGATAGTTACCAGGAACAACTGGTATGGTTATAACTAGAGGTAAGCACACACCTTGAAGTATTTCAGTAAGGAAGCCTTACAGAGAAAAAAATCTAGAGGTTTTTATGTTTTGTATCAGGAATTGTGAAATATCTGCAGAAATATATACCTTGCTGAATTCTGACAGGGGAATAAAAGAAAAGACAGCGAATAGAGATTTACAGTGTAACAGAAACACCCAGAACAAGAGCGTAGGGAAATGGATGAATGCAAAGATACGCGGTTATGTGGTAGTATTTGTACCAGATCCACGCACTCTTACTACCTGAGACCCTTGTGTTTCATTACTGTCTGCAAATAAATTTTATTTGATTATCTGTGCATGATTTGTGTCTTCTATTAAAGAATGAAGTCACATAATGTTCATTTTTCGTATTGTATTGATAACATTTATTTTTTAAATCCGTAAGTAATAAGGGTTTACTTGTAGCAACAAAGGTGTTGAGCTATAGTTTTTCCTCGTAAGATGGACATTATATGACTGCCTAGAGGCCAGTCAGTGTTCATGAAACAGGTGCATGCACATAATTTAAATATATGACAAACTGGAAGGCATATAAAAAATTATTTTTCAGATGTTATGTGAAAGGGCAGCTGTCCTGGAAATTCTAAGTATGATATCTGGTTAGTATTGATGGAAGACTTAGTGTATATCCTGTCTAATAACCCTTTTCTTTTTAATCTGCCACTTCCTTTTGACTTCTGGCTTTATAATCAGAATGCAAATTTTCCTTCTGAATGACACTTGAAAGATAAAAAATTTAAACCGAAAAAGGAAGAAAAGCAAAACACTGCATACCTTCATTTCTTGCCAATACCACATTTTGGTTTACGTTCCATTTTTTCAGGATATCATAAAGACAGGTATGCATCAGCAGAAAAATATAGTTCCTTACATTGAAAGTCAGTGATGCAGATAACAGAGAATCAGAACCTCTCTGTAAATATACACTGTCCTCATTGTCAGACCCAGATATTTGAGAAACCAGGAAAATGTATTATAAAACAAACAAACAAACAGCTTGAAGGAAAGATCTCATTAGCTAGATTTATTAACGAGGTCTTTAATATGCCATATGGTGGCTTGGCTTTTCCAAGAAGCACAGATCTGTGGAGGAATGTACTGAAGAGTGCTGACCAGCAGCAGTGGAAAAATTGATGCCACCCAGGAGAAGGAAGTGCTTTCAGGAGTATTTTTCATTAGTGTCATGTGTGATGCGTTTCCAGGTAGTCCATTTTGCCCCACTATGGTTACAATCAAACCGGTTTTGCCTGCTGTTTAGAGAAATTTCTAGACAACTTGGTTACAAGAAATGGAGGACATTTATGAGACTCATCGTGTTATTTAACACAGCTTGCTTGTATCAAAATATTCTGTGAAGGAAATCCAAACGGAAGAATTTACAAAGGTTTTAAAAGCCATTATTCAAATAAATGGAAAATAGGCAAAACATGTTGTTTAAAGCGTTGGGCAACTCAACAGAAATCTTATTTTACCTGAAAATAAATTAATACAGTTGTTTTGCCTGTTATCCAGAAGTAAATGCTTTTACTGCAGTGATTCCTGGCAGAGTTTTGTCCATTACGGAACTATAGGATTTTAGAGTTGCTTTTTGCAGGAGCTTGGAGTATGAACTGTAATACACATGCTAAATTCATCTTCAAAAATATAAACATAGTCTTTCCCTCTTTCTACAAACTTCTAGACCTTATTTTGTATTAGTTATATGCCTTTTTTATTAGGACATTTTGTCTCAGTGCCTCGTTACTTGACATCTTGCAACATTAGCCAGCCAGCGCAGGTGAAAAAGGGAAGTACTGAAGAGGTGCCAGCACACGCTCATTAAGAAGCTTATCCTGCCTGTGAAGGAAAACGGAGGCTTAGCAACCTTCTCTAGCAGTGTGAAAATGTAAAGAAAATAGAAGTTGCTGTTGCCTATAAAAGTGTCATTAACTTTAAATACAAGGAATTAATTAATCAAATGCACTATCAACCCATTGAATTTATTGTCCGTAATACCACCAAGGCAAAATCTTAGAAAAATCCAGAGAATGGGGCATTTATATGAATAACAATATTAAGAGTTCTGAAATAGATGGTGAAAATAAATGTTTTCTTTCTTCCTTCCTTCCTTTCTTTCTTTCTTTCTTTCCTTTCTTCTTTCTTTCTTTCTTTTTACTTTCTCCTTTTCCTCTTCCTTTTTCTTTCTCCTTTTCATCTTCTCTTCTCTTCTCCCTCCCGTCCCGTCCCCTCCCCTCCCCTTCTCTTTTATTCTTTTTTCTTTTCTTTTCCTCCCTTCCTTCCTTTCTTCCTTCCTTCCTTTCCATCCCTCTTTACTCTCTTTCCTTTTCTGGCCCATCCTTTCTCTTAATCCTCCTCTCTCTCCTTCTTCCTCCCTCTTTCCTTTTCCCGTTCCTGTCCCTCCTCCCGCTCCCAGCCCCACCTCTCTTTCATTTGTCAATAACTGTTAATACATGACACAAAGAAAATTTCCCTGGCGGTATGGTAACTTTTACGGTAAGGAGGAAAACGCTTTGTCAACTGTACTTTTTGGCAGAGATGTTTCTCTAAATTTAGACTTAAAGCAAGCTATTTTGATAAAAAATCTATTCCGACTAGGTATCATTAAATTCACATCATGTTTGTTATCCAAGCTGATCTTGACTGTTTTCAGAGTAAACGTTTTGGAGATAAAACACAAGCGAATGCCAATAACTACACGGCTCCCTTTGCTCACTTCCACTCTGTCATAGTAAAACAACAATTGTTCAATATAGTCAAAACTTCCTGCCATTAACTTTTATATTCTTTTCTAAGAGGGCTTCTCCATCAATAAGGATAATAATAGTTGACAAAAATACATCCCACAGACATAAATATTTTATTTACCTTTTGAGCATTATTTGAGGGTATTTGTATAGCACTATTTTCAGGAAAACTTGTGTTTACAAGTTGGAAAGCCATTAGCTCTTCTTCCTCTCAAGAAACTAAACTAGAAATCACTTAAAGATATTACAACAATCTTGGATTGTTTATTGCCATTTAGTCTTATTTACCGTTCATTTCTAAATCCAAGCAAACAAATTTCCTTTACTCGATATTCTAGAAGATTTTACCTTCCATATCTTCAGTGATATATGTGAATTGCAAATATTAATAACCCTGTCACAAAAGCTCTTAGAGTTATGACATATTCAAATGCCTTTTTCATAGCAATTGATATTTCCCTAGAAGCAACAATGTTGGAGTTTATGAGCTAGTGAATGAAGAAAAATAGCCAACAAATTAGTGGTAATATAAACCTACTGTTAGTTTTGCCACTGGCAAATAGAGTTTTCAGCACTGGCAACAGGCTCATTAGCCTTTGTATAAGACATCTGTGATACTGAGTTATATCCTGAGACCGCATTACTCTGTAGTCTTGCCTTCAAGCAGAACTTTCAAAAAAAAAAAACAAAACAAAAAAACCACCCTTGCTGGTTTTTTGTTGTTGTTATTTGTTGTGGTGGGTTTGGTCCTTTTTATATTGCATTTTAGTAAACAAAATCGGAGATGTTCGGATCCTCAGATATTGCTACGCAGTCTTACTTGTCAGTTCTAAATACCATCTGAAACAAGCAAGGAACTCATCAATCCTTTGGAAATGGACTGCTAATGTAATATTTAATCCATTAGACATTATGGCTTTGTTCATTAATTTCATTAGCAAAGATCTGAAATGCACCAACCTTTCCTTTTAGGTCCAGACCATCTCCATTAATATCCCTTGGAAATGACTGTGCTGTTTTTGAAGGTTACAGCTAGTAGCAGAGAGCTGAATTTATGTGTGCTCCTGTCAAATTGAGTTTGTAGCAATACTAATTGTTAGCTGGAAGGCCAGGTTATGATACTTTCTGCTCTCCATGAAATTTTTTTCTTTGCCTGGTCTAATCATGGCCCTTTGAATATAACAAATTCAAAGTACTATTGCCAGTTCTTTCCTGCCATGAGGCTCATACAGCTGCAGTGTTTCAACCAACCAACTATGTTGTTTTCCAACACTTTGGGAAAATAACTGTATTGATAGATGCAATTAAGATGATTCTTTTTTCCTGTCATACAAGCTTATATTAAAACAAGATATACTGCAAATGTCTCACAGATGACTAAGAAGGTGTCTGGACAGGCTCATACCAAACACTTTTAATTTAGAAGTCTGAGTTTAGGCGAGCTGATGGTTTCTAGTTCTTCTGCCTACAAGCTCAACTTACTTTACATTCCTAGCAAGGTCTTTAACTCATTCAAAGATTTCAAAATATAAGGAGTTTTGTGTTTGTTGTGAACTGTATGTTTCCTTTGATCATATATGTATCCTAAAAAAAAGTCCAAGCCACATTTTTTGATATTTGGTGGAAAAGAATTACGACTTTTCCTTTTAGAATCAATTTCTCAAAATTTTGTTCAGTGGCTCAAAGATTTTGTCCAGTAAATGGTACTCATTTTCCAAGATAGTAATAGATTTCAATATACTACCTAGGGTTTTTTTATTAAAACCTCAAAGAACTTTGTCAAGTTTGTTTTCTTGATGATATTTTTTGACAGACAGATGACAAAGTCTTGAATCTCTACACTAGAAGGTCCCTGCAAGAGAAGCAGGGACTGCTGTTACTTCTAGAATCAATTACAAAATATGCAATTTGATCTCCAATGATGCTACTTTTTCTGTGTCGTCTTGGGGAAGAAGTGTTATTCAGACTAGTTCATCATTTCTTTCATGTGGGAACTTAAAGCCTCTTACCTAATTCACCCTTCCCTATCTTTTTTTGAAATTATTACCATGGAATGAGGCATTTCTTCAACGCCTAGAGGCTGAAATATATTTTTTTCCCCCTTGTAACTCAAAATTATCAGTCTTCTTAATTTCACTGTTAACTAAAGTATTACTCCCTCTTTGAGCAAAAGAAGGGAAGATGGAAAAGCAGCTGTAATTAAAGCTGACATTTCTTTTTAGTGACTACGGATCTTTTCGCACATTAATTTTTCAGGTGTGCCAGTGAAAACTTTTATGTCTTTGACAGTTTGCAAACACTGCTAATAGAACAGTCAGAAGGTTCAGGGTGAGCTGGGCTGCATCGGAAGAAGTCCAGACTTAATAATATGGAGGATGATTTAGAGTAGTATGATCTAGTGCACACGGACTGGGAAGGCAGAAACTTTTTATACTGATACTGTTGCTATAAGTTGTTTATAAAGTTATTTTCAAAGGAAGTAGCAGATAAATTTTTTTTTTAATTGTTTTTGTTTTTCAAAAAGCTTTTAATTGTATCTCGGTGAGGGGGATATTCTGATATTCTAAATTGTGTACTCATTCACAATGTCCTAACGAAAATGTAAATTAACATGCAAAGGTAGAGAGAAGCCTTAGGCCTACTTTCAAAGTTTTAATTAAAGCGTGAAACATAAAACAGATCAGGAGGCATGGTACAAATCTTAAGTACTGACTACACGCATATAGTGTTAAAGGATTAAATTTGATCTTCACCACAGAGGCACAAATAACACATTTTCAACTTTTCCACGGAAGGAACCACCAAGTATTACATACTTACTTCTATAGACTTAATCAGTTAAGTAAATTCCCAGATCCCACACATTCTGAAATTAATAGGTCCTTATACAAGACTTTGCAAGTTATTGGTCCAACCATTTTCGATTATCTGTGGAAAAAAGTCTGCTATAACATTCTGTGTGGCCTCTTGAGTGCTTGAGTGGAGTAATTGCCTAAATAAGTCTTTTCATCGTCTAACCTTGGGCCGCGTACCTTTATGGCATCAAGGAGTGAAGCTCTGAGAGTTTTTTCTCTTGGAGGGGATAAGATGGAGTCTTTTAGGAATTTTTATCTACTAGAGGTTCTCTGCGCAAGAAACTGGCCATTGCTACACTGCATTGTGTATTTTCCATTTCAAGTTGTTCGATTCTTCCTATGGAAGAGAGAATATAAGATCTCACAATGGACTTACTGTGTCATAAAGGGTAGGGCAATGTTTAGATGGAATACTTGAATCTGGCAAATTCAATTTCATTCAGACTCACTGTTTTGAAGCTTTTTGAATAAATGAGATGGAGCTTGAAGGGTAGAGAAATAAAGGGCAGAGCTAGGTCTGCAAGAAAGGGTTTTGTTTTTAACATCACAATCTGAGAGACTTTGCACGCACATACATCATATAACAAAGATATAATTTGGTGAAAAGCCGGTGTCAGGATTTGATATAAAGCTATTTTATTACAATGCGCCAGAATCACAAATCCTCAAGAACGTTTTATTTAAACCAGCTAGCAATGTTTGAGAAATGATAATTACTAAACCTTCATGAAATGTAGATTTAATTTTGCCTTAACATTTGATGTCTTTATGGGTCTTTTCTACAAGCCGTTTTTGTGTTTCTGAAATGTGTCAGAGTGACAGTGCAAGAATCTAACATCTTTTATCTAGACGCTGAACAAACAACACCCGCAGCACTACTGCAGGCTTCCTGACATTACCCTGTCAAAGCATCATCTTAGTCTCCATTTTGGAAGAATCAGTGACAGACGTCGGTGCAATTCAGCTTCTGCTTGTTCATACCTCAGTCTCTTTGCTGAAACTGCCAATCAAATGTACTAGTCAAAACATACCTAAAACTGCAGTGTTCTTCAATGTAGTCCAGCAAAAAGCCAGCAAACAAAGTAAATTGTGTTGCTCCTAATTTACCTAAAATTGTACAACTAATCTAAACCTGAAACTCCTCATAAGCACCTTATCAGTTCCTTGGCTTATCCACATCCTGTGATAATTGGGCTAAATTCCCTGGAAAAGGATGGTCTGTCATAGAAGTAAATTTGTCCTGGATGGCAGAGTCTCTTATCACCCTAATAAATGAAAGCAGAAGGAAAGTGGAAAAGACAACTTTGATGAGGAAGACAGTGTATATAAACAGGAACGCTAACCATTACTGCCTGCAGAGATTTATATGATGGATATACGGAGAATGTAACCTATCTAGCCACTTAGCAGTGGATGAATAAATGTTATTTTCCTTCTGAGACTGCAAAGTGTCTGAACTCATTGGAATTCCTCTACCTTACTTGATCTGCTCTCGAGGGTTCAATACCTACTTAATTATGGGGTTTTTTTAGTACTTATGAGTAATAAAACATCTTGTGACATTCATTGTAGGAGAATCAGAAATTGGAAAATGGATGTAGCATCACGGAGCGAAAAGCAGTCGGGAACGCAGGACTGGGAGGGGTCTCTTGATTCGTGAAATGCAGTTACTCACTATCTCAGGCAATACAAATCACATAATTACTTCCCTAAGTACATATCTAGGCCTATCTGAAAAGCATGAAGTTTGGATTTTGCATTTTGCTGTTTTTCCATCTGCCTCGTCAGGAAATTTGGTGAAGAAACTTACAGTTTTATGAATGTAGAGAGTTATTCTAATTTCTGGTCTGAAGTCTGTTGAAATTACCAACAGATGCCAAATGAAAAGTATGTATCCATAAGCAGAGGCGGAATCTTTCATATTAGCGATAATATACTGTACCCGATGTCTTGATTGGTTTTTCCTCATTAATAATCTTTAGGCATACATTTTTGAAGTGGCCTCTACAGACCTGAATAATGTTAGGATTCCCCTTCAATAGGCCATGAACAAACTTTCACAGAAACAGATCTGGTCTGACTAGAAATAAAATGCCAAAATGGACAAATGTAGAGAATACCAAATAAAATAAGCATGCAAAAGGAGCGATAAGGTATAATGTGAAAGAGACAATGAAATGGTTATGCAGTTGTGGAGATGAACCAGATCCATACTAGTTAGTAGGTCATCCATCTATGCTTTTACTTGGGTTGCCAGAGAACTAGACCGAGTTTATATTACGCGGGGATTTAGAAAACATTCAGGTGTTTTGCGTGTTAATTAGTACTTTGGCCTAGTGTGGTTTACGTTTAAATGGGAAAACAAGAACAATAGATTTTGATGACGTTGGACCTTTTCCAGATCGAATTATGGCCTTTGAACACAGATGTTTTAGTGCACAGATAACCAGTGTTTCTCACTGAAGATTGGTACATGGACACCTGAGAGAGAGCGATATGAAGTATGCTTGTGTCTTTAGAGATCAGTCACTTTTATGTTGCTTTTTTTTAATACAGAAAGATATTCTTCCAAAATTCTCTCATGACTTAAAGGAGAAGACACTAAAGATAAAAGATTGCGCCGGTGATCCTTAGCTGATACAGGACATGCCTGTTTATGTACAGATGCATGTTTATATATATTAATGTAAGTTAGCGCACAGTTGGCTGGAGTTTCAGTGCTCAGAATTCTGATTCCATTAGCAGAGACTTTCCACTAGGACCGGGGATACTACTGTGGGTCTTGGCTCTTCTCTCCTGGGGGCTGCTGCCTTTTCAGCAGTGTCCTTGACACAGCAATTTAATGCGTTTCTGCAAATTGCCAGGCTGTAAGCTGTGGCAGCTCAGGAGCAGGCACAATACCTTCTAGGGGGATAACAACATCTTTTAGAGGCACATAACAGAAAGCTGCTCTGCCATCAAAGCTCACAGACAGTGAGGTTTACTCACAGACAGTCTGAAATCTTCCCGTCTTCTCTCAGGACCGTGTCAGTTTTTTATCTGAGAACAATTACATTTAAAATGCATAGACCACTTAGGGAACAGGAATGAAATTTCTTAGGATTTCCATCTCAGATTTCTAACTATTGAACTACAGTCATGTTCTCCTTACTTTTTTCTTTTTTTTTAAATTGGTCTTTTGTTTTGTTTTCTTTTGACTTTGATTTTATTGACTGACAATCAGTGAAATTTCCTTCAATCTTTTGTATAAAATTAACAGAAAAGTGAAGAGAAGATCTCAGTAGGCACAGACAAATTTCATTTGTATTTCCTTGGTAAGGCATAGAATTTGACATAGTTTATTTTCTTTGTTATTACACTCTCTAAACAGGAATGATCATTGCTCAAATTGGCAAATATGTTCATGGGATTACAAACTCCCAAATAATATGATTGGAAATTCCAGTAATTTTCCAGAAAAATACAAGTAGGTGACTTTTGTGCGATTTAGAGCTTTGTCACAAACACCTTTTTCTTGGTGGAGTCTTGTTTTCACACTCAAATTTTCTCAAAAATTGAATAGATTTTGTAGAGTTAAGCCGTGATTTGCTCAATACAGTATGTATATTTTTCAAACATTTTTTACCTTCATCATAATTTTAAAATTTGGAGTTAGAAAATAATCTAGAATTCTTTCTCTTGCTCTTTATTCATAGGGTTGTAAGCCTTTATACCTCCTGCTGCCATGCATGTGGTGACTGAAAAGCTGCATTCTTAATGCAGTAAAACCTTGGGGTTAGACGTGTTTCATCTCTGTATGTGTGGTGCCCATCACGGCTGGAAGGAGAAAAAGATGTCTGAGAAAAAGATGTCTAAGGAAAACACATCAGAAAGCATTTTTGTGAGTACTGAACTGTGATTTGTACACTAAAAGCTGTCATATATGAGGTTTCATGAGGAAAAGATGTGAAGATGGTCATCTAAACGCAATACTAGTTGAGGATGGTGTTTAGGAAACTGGGGTTCGGATGAAAGGTAGTAGTGAAATAGAAGGAAACTGTTTTAGCACTCATGTTGTTTATAGCAATTTGAATCCTAACAGAAACAGATTGCAAGCAAAAAGGTCCAGATTCAGTATATAGTACTCTTCATTAAACTCATAGGCAAGCGTGGCTAAAAACCAAGCCAAGAGAATGGAAAACTCATTCGCACTGTCTGTGTGCCCAGCTGAATAACATTTGCCTGCTAGAGAGCAATAAGTTACATAACAGAGTTTACTTAAGTAGGACTTTAACGAAGGCAAGGTAGAAAGAAAGCATAAAGAACCTAACAGTTTGGCAAATTTCAGAAATCTTCGAAAGACAAAGTTACTGTTCTTCAAAGTACATTTGCGAACTCATGCATGGGGGCTAAGGAAGGCAGTCATTATTCTTTCAATCCATTTCTGTCTTATTCAGTTTATGACCAGCCTAGTGCTCTGACTATTCCTCTTAGAAAAGTCCGTCCAGGAGGAAAAGGGGTCCGATTGATGCCACTGAAAGAGGTGGTTTACAGGGCTCTCCTACCATTCTCAGCATAACAGTGCCCATCTTCCCACTGAGCAGAGAGATCTCAGGGGTGGTAACAGCTTCACCTGCTCATACCCTCCTTTGCTAGCATGATCAGTCTTAACTGTTCACTAGATGGAAGCTATTGTCACCAAGTAAATTCTGCAGCAGTATTTCCACCGAACTAACTCAGTTGCCCTCTGGCCCAGAGCTCTCCAAGTCCATGTTTGGCTAGCCAGGCTTATGCCGCCTTCACCTCAGCTTGCTCCCACAGCAACTTCTCTACTTGTCTCTTCCAGTACTACTCAGCCCTCTCAGTACTGTGCATGCTCAGCTCTTCTTTTAGAAAGGGTTAACATTACAGGGTTAATGTAAAAGCTTTATTCACCAAAAATGGTAACTGTCCCTGGCTTTCTTCCCCAAATTAAAAAGAAATAAATACTCTCATACCTCTTCTTACTCAGCTTCAAGGTTAAAGGTTACATAGCTTTAGTAAAGAGGCCCTTGACATCATGCCCACTGTGTGCTACTGTAGAGGTAGAAGACTAGAAGTAGATCCAGTTGGTGCTTGAATATCAGGCGGTGTAGACCACCAATCGTGCTAGGTAAGTACCCAAATTCCCTGTGCAGCTAAGAGAGATAACACTTTAGAAGTTGTTTTTCTTCTAGAAGAAGAAGCTGAAAGGAATTAGTTGGATTGAATTCCATGATAAAAGTGAAATTTTTCTCTTATAACTTCATGTATTAAATATCAGATAACCTTGAACTAATCTCTTTATTGCCAGAAGAGACCTACGTGACCATAGCTACCTTTGTCAGGACGAATCACTCTGTCGAGGTGCTGATCCTAAGAGTTCAGTTCAGCTGGCCACAGAGAGGCTGTTTTTACCTTTTGGGGTGGCCGAAGGCATCTGCCGGGAGCTGGAAGAAACAGTGCAGAACACGGCTGAGAAGGCCACAGCCTCTCTGCAGCACCAGAAAGGGGCAGGTGTCGCAGACTGTCTTGGTATAGCAAGGTGTAGCCTTGTAACCTCTCATTGTGATGGCTCGTAACTGGCCATCATTGTCTGCACTGATGGTTATCAGACTTACTGTCTGAATTTTTCTTTACTTGCCTGCAGCTTTAGTTTGTTTGGTTTAACTGTGACAGCAGGTTTTTTTCTAATTGACCAAGTGGTTATGGCAAATTTGCTTTACTTTCATTTATTTTTTTGTGAGACCACTATAGACAGCAGAAACAAGCAGTTAGTCACTGTAGCATCAGATATTCATAACTTTAACACGATGTAATGTAAAGAAATATAGGCTTAGTGCAATAGCAGAGGCCTTGAGAAATGCAGACACAGAGTGTGGTGTAGAAGACCACGGCCATGGGGTGGTAAAGATGGGGCACAGGGCTGGTTCTGGAGACCCCATGGCTATAACCAACAGACATGTGGTCAGTTAAAGAAATGCAGATCTGGAGCAGAGGCAACTGGTTTTAAGGGTATCAAAGAGAATCAAGAGGTAGTATCTGACACATGTAAATAGCACCTCAGATGTAATCTGGAGCAACAGATGAATGAAGGAAGAGCAAAGGTGTAAAAGTGTGTTAGCAAATGTTTAAATATTTTAAAATGTCGCAAAGTGAATAAACAATCAACATCATATTCCTCCCTTTGAGGGACCCAAGATACTGACAACCCAACACAATCCCACTTCTGCAGTTTGAAAATACCAGTTTTAAGACCCAGACAATCAATGAAAGGCTGAGCATAAAACTACAAAAAAGAGTAAGACTGTACGTAGTTTATGTATGCCAATTTATTTGTGTTATTACTCTTACTGAGACGTTCTGTGTAGAAATATTCTAGCCAGGTAACTATACTTTATTTCCTTTTCTGTGATAGTTAGATCTAGACTAAGACTGATTCTTGAATTAGATTGAGATTTTAATTATACTAACAGTAAATTCTTGGCTTTATATGTATGCTGCATTTCCTCTTTGGCCATAAAAAAACCCCCTTTCGGTGTAAAACCATGTTTCAGGAACTGGACTAGTCCAGAGTGCAGAAAAGGTTCAAGCAATGAGAGGTTAAGTTCTAGATGCAGGAGTTTAGTCTACTTTCCCCTTCTGTCTAAAGAAACTGATAGGTCTAAAGCTATTTTGCCTTATGTTGTTTAATTTATTCAGTGGGTTTGCAGTGTCTCCTAGGATTTGAAATTGCATGGATACTTAGTCTGCCATAAAGCTGTTTTGTAGTTTTTATTCATAGAACACCATAACTAACATGATACAGTTTAGAAACCTTTTTGCCTTCAAGAATATACCTCAAAATTTCTTATAGAAATTCCACCATCAACAGTTGTCCTCGGTCTTAGTGGTTTTCTAAAGTGTTACAGAGAAACAGGATTTGCAGGGCATAAGATTGAAATCGAGGAAAATAAGTCGGTATTTCAAAATACCCACCTTAATTATATATTAGTCTGCAGGTCTACTTACATATATTAAACAAGTACTATCCTCTTACCCTTACTGTTCAGATTACGAAAATGCTGAAAATTTTATCATCAAGTTAAATATTTCCTAGTAAAATATATGACTTTTCCTTAGAGCCATATAGGTAAGAGTTCACATTATGAGTTTTTATTTGCTAAATTAATTTTTTGTCATGCTATACCTGTAACCAGTATAGAGCAGAGAAATACAAACGTTGTGATGCTTTTCTGAAAACAATCTTATTACATTAAATGTATCAGTTCAGTTGTGCATGTAAATCACACAAAGTCAAGCTACGCTTGCAGTTATATCCGAGGAATGTCTAAAGGAAGAACCCAGCCCATGCACTAATTACCAGTCCTACCAATGCTCTGAAATTACAAATGCAGTATTTTGTATAGCTTTCTAAAGATACATGTGACAAGCAATATTTATTCTCCAGGATCATATCGCTTTTTACCTTTTTGAAGGCCTGGTATCCGATATTTTGTTTTACTCGATAAACCTCTGATCTTTTTAAAAATAAAAAGGTGAAAGACAAAGATTTCACGAACACATCTGTCTGCCAAAAAGCAGGAATGTGCACAGACACAAAAAAGATTTTTAACAGCCAGCACAAAGGTGTTAGCTGTATCTATAAATAAAGTAAACTACAAGTAAACAGGAAAGCTGTGCAATGCCAATCCCTGCAGACACAGCTATAGTGGACAAAGGGAAACAGCTAAGGGTAAAATATACTGATGTATGTGTTGGGCAGTACGTTTTTGCCCGTCAGCAAAAGAGATCTGTTATAGTCTCTCATGTGTGGCGTGTGTATAAATAAAATCGGACTTTGCTAGGGTATTTTTAATAGCCATATCCTACTTTAGATACGGAAGTATGAAGCCTTGCACAAAGTACAACTGGGAAAACAATTTTTAGCATAACGTCTTTATGCTGTTAATACATTTTTTTGTACCTGCCATTGTGTTCATTTGCTATAAATGCATGACTAAACTGCCGTGAGCACTATGACGTCCCCATCCAATGTACCCGTGCCATTGGCTGTGGAGGTGCAATGTGAACTGGATCAAGGAGATCCTTTGGGTCAGAAATTCCCCGACTGGTTTCACTGCATAGTCCTGTAAACTCTTATACAAGCAGAAGTGGTAGAGTGACATTGAAAGAAGCAGGAAAATCAAAATGCGACACTGAGAAAAACCTCCATGTGACTATAATTCAAGAGACTAACAATTGATTTAGACTGCCTGACAAACCTGGAGAGACTTAGTTGTGGCGCCTAAATTAGGCATGCACAGCAGGTGAGCTTAGCACAGTCCTCTGCGCTGTAAGGGGTGATGAGATTCATTGACCAAGTCCTCAGCATGTTATTCCTCTTCATTGTGAACTGGTAAAAGAGCTTCATGGGATACCAGGTATATTGTCTCTAGAAGTTCACATTTAGAAGTTCCAAAATAAAGTAAAAGTTTCCAACTGCTAGACATGCAAATTTTGTCTGCAAAGATCTGTCAAGCTGTATTTTTTGTGCATGCATCACCAGGAAGGAAGGAGTTAGAATGTTAATATCTTGCTGAGATTTGCAAGAGGAGAATCTGGCTTTAACTAGAGCTATATTAGCTTTTTAGTCTAATGTAGTCAGAAACAACATTTTTTAAAATTCCTATTATAATCAGTTGTGACTCAGAGCTCATAGAAAAAAACCATCATTTGCTGAGTAAGATTCATGTTTACACAATTATTTCAGAGTAGAAATGAATATTTTAAAAAATAATTGAGTTAGTTTCAACCACTTAATTCATTCTCTTGAGAAGATGCTATGGAAATGTTAAGGTTAACCTGAAATCTTTGATAAAACTGTTAACCATCTAAACCCTGTTATAATAGGAACAAGAATATTATCTTGGTAAACATATAAAAATACAGTTATAGTGAAATAAATTGTGTATATATGCATGTATCCATCTATAGAAAGGAAGAAAGACAAACATAACGCATTATATGGCTACAGTTATGCTTCATGTCTTTATTAGTCATGAAAGGAACAATGAAACTTGCTTCTGAAGAGAAGAAATATTTTTTGTTCTCTTTCACCAGCTACACCTGGAAAACTGTCACATTGAAATATTTATGTAAAGTGCTAGGACATTAGCTATAAGAAAAAGTACTTCAGTACTTTTTTCTCCAGAAGGTACGGGTACATTTAAACATACAGGTACCATTAGAGATAAAAAAAGGACATTCAAGAAGAATAGCTTGATCTTATCAGATTTTTAAAAAATTGTTTTGAAATGTTATATTTTTTAGAGTTATTCTTTTTATGAAATACTGTTTTACAAGTAACTATACTGTCCTCTAAGAAATTATTCCCTACAAAGTTTTCTCACCTTATAGTTGCTGCTTTTTTTTAGGTGTACTGAGACCAGTTATTCAACTTTAATGGTGATATCCACTGCAATTTTGGTATAAACAGCATTGGAATGAGTGTCTCTGAAAAGTGGCACGTTAAGCAAAGCATCCCTACTTTGAACCATATCAGCTACAATACATGAAAAGTGTATTTAAAAGAAAGCAAAAAACAACAACAACAAAAAAATCTCATTCACCAAAGGTTTTGGGAGCCATGGAGATGTTTTAGACTGTTAAAAATAAAGTACTCAGAGCAACCAAGACCTAGGTGCCATTTCTCCAGGCATCTGGGTTGCCCAGTGACAGCCTTGTGCTGCCCATATGACCTGCTGTTGGGAAAAGCTTCTGCATCCCAAAACAGTTGAGCCATACTGCATACGTTCCAGCATTTTATGTGGCTACAGACATTTTTACACTGTATCGTCATGATCCTCGGTTTAGCCTTTTTTTTCTTTCTCTCCTCCTGACTTCTCTGACATACTCTGCATTTTTCGGCTCAGTGCTATTCCTCATTTCATTGTTGGCTTTAACAGGCAACGTTTCAGGTTGGTGTTTTTTCCCCGACTGCTAAATTTGGAGCTACACTTCAATATCCTGCCATGTTTCCACAGTTTCTTGCGAGGGTACCTGCCTTGCAAGGTAACCTTGAGACAGATTGCAAAATAACCTTGGCTTCCTTCTCCTTGCTTTGAGTCATTTTAATGATTTTTTTATAGTTCTTGAAGAAACAAGAACATTTCTTTAGAGCATGGTAGATATGATGAAGGAACTGCGATGCAGCCTGGCAGATGTATGAGTCTAAGCAATGATGTGGAACGTGTGATGATGCCTAGAGATGGGTGGAACAGGAGGGTGGATGAGGTCTCATGGCTGAGAGGCCAGTGAGGGATCTCTGGACCTATCACTATTGTAATCATATTGCCACTAGTTTGTTTGTATGTGTCTGGCAAGGAGGAACCTGATTTTCCACTCCAGAAGGAATCTTAGAAATTATTTTGTGTATACAAGATAAGGCGAACAGGCCATGAAAAAACTGAGGAGTAACACAGACTAGTAATTAAGATATACCTGAACAGGCCTTAGGACCTAATTACTAATGACACCATTTGAAAATGGGGCTTGTGTTTCCAAGGTACTATAGAATAAACTCTTATCTCCTTGAATACTTGGTGCCATCAATAATGTCTTGAGCAACGTACAAATGTGAGGAGTGGAAATGAAGTGCTTCAGGATATAAACAAAATTCTAAGCAATAAGTATAGGTAGAATTTTTTCTCCATTTCTGAATCTTCTATTCAAAGCTTTATTTTGTTTTCTTTGGAGTAACTGATACTGGTCATTGTTCAAAAAAAAAAAAAAAAAAAAGTTAACCAGACTACATTGATGATTACTGGTTTGAGCTCATTTGAAAAAGAATGAAATCAGGTTTTCTCTCCCCGAACGACTGATGTCATATTTTCAGTGTATGCTGAGACAACAAGGCAAGTGAATTAGAAAGACTGGTTTACAAAATCTGCAAAAGAAAAAAGAGGTCAAGTAAAATGTACACACTGGCACACATATCTATTAACGGCGTTTATTAGGGCATGGAATTGCTCTCAGGAATGTTCACTTGCTTTTCTAAATTTTATACCTGTTCACCTCTGTGTTATACTACATGCTCCAATGACTAATGCATGCTTTCGGGATTAAAAATATTTACATATGTTTCTTCATATTAGTCTCATATAAAATTAAATTTTTGACGATCTAGGAAGAGTTCTAAGTACAATATGGGTGCATACGATATTGTACCGTTTATTATTTTCTCTTTTAAAGGACTGTAAAGAAGAAATAACTACAAAATATTCGTAAATACTTTCTAGTTAAAATCACATGGGAATTAGTCATGGCAGGACAATCAAATCTTATAACAGTTATATATAATGTACCATCAGTACTGTGGAACACTTTAGCTTGCCTCGTCTTAGAAAGCATAAGAACTTGAACTGGGATTCACGTTCTGATTCAGATTTGCATTTGTATTTCGGCTCATACGAGCTGAACAATGCACTGGGCTCCGTTGACTGTGCTGACAGAGGGCTCTGGTCGCTCGCTCACAGAAAGATCTGAAGCCCTTCAGAGCAGCAGCTGGACAACGGGTTGGTGTATTTACAGCATCTTCACTAGCGCTCGTTGCTGGTGTTTTAGCAGTTGAATGTTTCCCTGTATTTCCACTGACTGCAGTGACAGCTTAGAAATACAGAGCACATATTTAATAGATGTATAGCACATATGTAAATATCTGTATGTAGACATACAGATTTAGATGCCTTAATCCAGCACTGAATCTTCACCTTGCTGGTATCTCTAGATAAAATGCAGTTTACATGTATATCTGCATATACATGTACGGTATCTAATATGTAGTTTTTCTGAACTGTGCAAAGTAATTCCTACTAAAGTTAGCTGAGTTTACACTGTGGATTATTTTTTCCTTTTTGAAGAAAAACAGAAGGGCAGATTCAACATTTTCTGTTTTGCAGGGATCACACCCTAGAAGGCAGGACTTTAAATACAGAAGTCATAAAGTGCTTATCAACAGTTTCATCAGTTGCTATCAGTTATGTGTAGGGTTGTAAATAGCAACACAAAGTCCACATGGAGACCAGTTACTCCTGGCTTACCCCAGAGGTTGATAATGTTTGATTTCTTCATTAATGTCTCAGACGATGCAACAGTATGCGTTCTCAGCAAGATCTCACAGAGAGTACAAAAATGGGTGGAGTAGCTGGCACACCAAAGAGTTGTTCTGCCATTCAGAGGGACCCTGACAGACAGAAGAAAAGGCTTGATAGGAATCTCATGAAGTTCAAGAAAGAGAAATGCCAAGTCCTCCACCTGGGGAGGAATAAGCCCATGCACTAGTGCATGCTGGTGCATGCTGGCTGGAAAGCAGCTTTGCAGAGAAGGACCTGGAGGTCCTGATGGACACCAAGTGGAATATAAGCCAACAATGTGCCCTGGAATCAAAGACATCTGACAATCTTCTGGGCTGAATCAAGAAAAGTGTTGCTAGCAGGTCAAAGGAGGTGATTCTCTCCCTCTACTCAGTACTGGTGAGACCATATCTACAGTGCTGTGTCTAGGTCTGGGCTCCCAAGGACAGGACAGACATGGACGTATTGGATTGAGTCCTGCAAAGGGTCATGAAGGTTTTTAAGGGACAGGAACAAGTCTTACACAAGGAGAGGCTGAGACAACTGGGACTGTTTGTCCTGGAGGAGAGAAGATGCAGGGAGGATCTGATCGACGTGTATAAATAACCTGGCAAGGGGACTAAAGAAGATGGAGCCAAACTCTTCTCAGTGGTGCCCAGTGACAAGACATGAGGCAATGGGCACAAACAGAAATACAAGAGATAATATTTAAATGTAAGAATTTTTTTCATTATAAGTATTCAAGCATTGGAACAGGTTGCCCAGAGAAGCTGTAGAGTCTCTATTCTTGGAGACATTCAAGCACCAACTGAACTTGGTGTTGGGTAGCTTGCTCTAGTTGACTCTACTCTGAGCACAGGGTTGGTCTAGAGGATCTCCAAGGGTCTCTTCTATGACTCAGTGAATCTGTGATCTCCTTTTTACAAATTGCTTTTAAGAGAAAGGTTATCATTGTCACCTTATATTTAACATAAAATACTCTAAAAGGAAACATGATTTTGCATGACTATACAGGTGTTAAAAAAACCCCACAACACTGGAAAATTATTACACAAACAACTTTCTTAATATTCTGTCCTAAGATCAGAGAGGCTGATATTATATAAGCTATCATAAATATTGCTATATCCACCAGATCGCTTATTCTGGGCTTGTCAGTGGAGATGAACAGATGACAATGAGACAGGTATATCAAGCCAGAGTTAAACAGTTACCAAAGACTGAGAAATAGTGTTACCAAACTAATCGGCATAAATGTTATACAATCAGCCATTGTTGTACATCCTGTTCCAGTTGTGTCTAACGTGCCGCCGTCGTTGGTTTGATGGATTTGCTTTACATCACTGAGGTTCGTCTTTTCTGGAATCCCTGCTGAGACAAATAAGAAAATATAGTATGATGCATGTCTTGTCACTACTGGTAACATGTTATAGCTAGAACAAATTTAAATATCCTCAGCACACAGACTGTCACAGTTTGGTATCTAATTCTCATGTTACTGCTAAATTCAGAATCCATTAGAGTTGCATCTAGGAACATACACTGTACTATATGGCTGTTCGTCGTTGAAGTAGTTCTGCAGTCTGCCAGCTCTGAACAAAGGTGTTCTTGTAGAAATACATCTCAACAAACGTTTGCAGACTGAAGTGAACAGTTTTGCAAGTCCCAGCAGTACCTAAAATTGCACTGCTCGCATCTTTCTTGAATTTGAAGGAAAAGGGAAATAATTTAATATGAAATTGCTTGTGTCCAGGTCTCAATATTAATCCAGAATAACGTCTACTTCATGGAACATATGCAGCAAAGTATACTTGTTGCTATACAAAACCTTCATTTTGGTGCAGTTTAAACAGATTCTACAACATTGTAAGGCAAAATTGTAAAATTGACTTCAAATAGGAACTCTAACTGAGTTCCCGAGTGAATAGTTGTGCTTTACCGGACATGGGTGAATATTTCTCCACGTCAAAACAGCGCTTTGTATGGAACAAGGTCGTAATCGCCCATTTTATTTCCTCTGCCGGGTTAAACAATCAGAAACAGAAGGTTTTGGAGACACATTCAGATTTGGTAGCATTGTCAGCTGCTTGTATTTGCTATGCATACTTTTAGACTGTCTTAACCCGTATAATAACTTGTGGCATGCCACTATCAATCAAAATTAACAAGTCTAAATTCAGTGTTATTACATGCAACAAATATTGACATTGTGATTACGCTGAGACTGAAAACGGCTTCATATAGAGCAAAGTCAATATTTATGTAATTAGGTCAATACATATATTATTCAGAAGGTAAACTCTACTGTTGAAACAGCAGCATTAGAAAGAAGCTCAGCTCTGCTGAGCTGACATATTGATTTTACAGTCTGATTTTCTGCGTTGTTATTCATTGTTTAGGTACTTCTTCCTTCTCTGTATCATTAGGAAAGATGAGTAAACTAGTGATTCTTTTTCTTATTATTCAAAGTGGCTGTGATGAAGTATAAGTATTTTAGTCATGGTGTTATCCTCTTTGTTAAGCTGGTTTAGCAGAAGCTACAGAGAATCCACATTATTTAAAAGGAACAACGTTTTTGTGCTTGTGTTAAAAATACTCTTTTCTCTAAAAGCAACTTGAAAGCTGCTCTCTGTGAACTTGCTGTATGTACTCAAATATCCTTCCTGTAGCTTTGAAAAAATGCATTAAGAGTCAGCTAAAGTCAATCATGTTGTCTCAAAAACCTGCTAGAATGAATTTGTCTTCTATGCTGCTGTACTTAGCAGAATATACTGCTGTTTTGTGTGGATTTATCGATCCAGTGCTTTTGCCCGGAATTTGGGAAAATTAGCTCCATGAGTACAATGCAAGTGGGCATACAAGGTGGAAGTGGCAATAGATGTCGAGCAGGAGGGAATACAACTTATCCTTATCATGCACATTCAGTAACCTGTCTAGAAAAAAAACAGTCACCCAACACTTCACTGAATGGAAGTTTGGTGGATCATCAAAGATGGTATACCAAGGCGTTTTTTACAGGGAAATTTTGTACCTAGAACAACAATCAAAAAATTGTTTGAGTCATTGCTCGTATCAGAAATCGTGTGGCCAGCAGCAGTAGAGAAGTCATTGTCCCCCTGTACTCGGCACTGGTGAGGCCACATCTTGAGTATTGTGTCCAGTTTTGGGCCCCTCCCTTACAAGAAGGCCATTGAGGTGCTGGAGCATGTCCAGAGAAGGGCAACAAAGCTGGTGAAGGGTCTAGAGAACCAGTCCTGTGAGGAGCGGCTGAGAGAACTGGGGCTGAGGGGAGACAACATCAGTCTCTACAAATACCTGAAAGAACATTGTAGTGAGGTGGGGGCTGGTCTGTTCTCCCAAGTAACAAGTGACAGGACGAGAGGAAATGGCCTCAAGTTGCGCCAGGGGAGGTTTAGGTTGGATATGAGGAAAAATTTCTTCTCTGAAAGTGTTGCGAAGCACTGGAACAGGCTGCCCAGGGAAGTGGTGGAGTCCCCATCCCTGGAGGAGTTTAAAGCACGTGTAGGTGTGGTGCTGAGGGAAATGATTTAGTGGTGACTTGGCAGTGCTGGGTTACTGGTTGGTCTTGATGTTCTTAAAGGTGTCTCCCAACCAACACGATTCTGTGATTCAGTGATTTCTCCAGAGCATTAATGAGGTTTCCCCATATTTATTAAGACTGATTTCAACAGATAGTGAAAAATTCAACTCTCCCCTATATAACAAAGAATTCCACCAAGTGTTTTGGGTATAACAAAGCAGATTTTCCCCAGCATTTACAGATACACTATTATAGTAGTGAAAATACGGCCTTATCTGAACCATCTTATATATCACTTATTATAAAACATAATTATCATAAACGCAAAAATATTCTTAGATCTTGCAGTTAAAGAACTGGCTTCAGTTAGAGTACATGATCTGAATCTGAAGGCGATGTGACTAGATATTAATTACTGACTGGAGAGTCAGGTCTGATTTCTAGTGGAAATTTCATTGACAATATTATGGAAAAGAGAAAAAAACAGATTTCATTTTATGGCAAATGTTGTCTCCCTTTTTTATTATTGGTTTATTTTCAGACTCAAATGAAAACTGCAAACTTTGGAAGTTCCTATGAAAAGAGTGTTTTTTAAAAAATGTTCAAACCTACCAGTATATTTTGCTTTGATCAATCAAAATGAAGTATTTAATATAATCTCTGGTGTTAAACGAATATACTGTTAGGATGGCAGTGTAAACATACAGCAAACCTTCCACCTATTGAGCCCCATAGGTCTGTGCCGCAACGGTAACCTACACCTAGGCAATACTTCCTATTTAAATAAGAAGGTTCTGTTGTGCATTATGCATCAGGGTTTAAACATATGTCACTTTTCATATATCATAATCAGTAATGGAAGTGATTCTTTCCTCTAAATGAATTTAACTTTCATAGTTTACAGCAGACTTGCAATGAGAGCTATTCAAACATTTGTAGGAGAACAAACCAAAACCAGAAGCAAACTTGGTTTTAGTTTTCTTACATGATGGAAACTGGAATGATGTTACAGAAAAGGCATTTAAGTTTCCCAAATATTTTAAATTATCTCTGATAAATGCCTAGTTTACTATCAAAATCATACTAGAGCTAATATTTTGACCAGAGAATGGTAAAATTCAGCAGTTTCATCTGAGATTCAGAGGTTTTTCTTGAAGAAAAGCTGAATTGCAGCAGAGCAGAAGATAAATCACTTGGGCATTAAAATCCAAATATGCTGTTTGCGTGAAGCTATATAAAGCAAAGCTGCCAAGCCTCACGTACCTGCCCCAGCATCAGCTGTGAAACTCAAGTTAGTGACTGCAATTTAAAGCATTGTCCTGCTTGGTTTAGAAAAAATTAAGCAGTAAAAGAATTTCACCGAACATTGTGATAAATATTACAGCATCTCATTATAGTATAACAGCTGCAGAGTATTTCTAAATCTTTTTAACATCTTCTAAAGATATTTAAACCTTGAGAGAGGTAATGGTGCTGGCAGTCTTGAGAGCTGGCCGGTTATGCTCTCCAGAATAGCTACATCAACAATACAGTTTCCTTCCAGTATTCATCGAGAGTCTTTAACCTTGATGGGAAAAGTCAAACCTGAAGTCATGGAATATTTTCATTGGACATGGAGCTTTTCTACTGAGATTGTCGAAATATTACAGAAATGGGCAATAACTTTTGAGCAGCAGATGCCTGCCGACCAAGGGCCATGCTGGGACTTTAAGCGTTTTAAATGGAACATCCTCTAATAATGGCCTAGTCTGAAACCAGAGTAGGAAGAGTTTGTGAAACTGTAGTCTACCCTCAAACACCTTGCTCTATTATCTTCTAGCTGCTGAGTAAAATATATCAGACTAGCGTGGGTCTTCAAGGGAAAATGAAACTACCAAACGAGCTGCTGTGAGAATCCTATTAGATACAAACCCTGTCAAAGATTTAGAGAGGAGGAAGAACTGGGTTTCTCTCTGTGCATCATTCTTACGATGTTCTGGAAGATTCAAAACACAGTTTTTACGGCACAAGCATTTTCTATAAGCATGAACTATGAGGAATAATTTGAGTAAGGATGGAACAGTGTTTGAGATACGAAAAAAACGCAGAATGTAGCTTTTACAAGACAACTCTTCTGTGAAGTTGTATGCAAAATTGTTCTTAGAAGGGCAAATAATTATTTCAATCATTATATGTAAGCTAAATTTAGGAATCTTATAACACACGATCTGTGAAGAAGAGCACTGGTAACTAGTTGAAGTTCTGACCCAAAATTCATAACAAAAAATCATGCAGAAGCTTTATAAAATTAAGAAAAACCACAAAAGTCAGATGAATAGACCAAACCCTGATGTGCTGTAGATGAATGTTTAAATATGAGGTTGGAAATGTAATTTGCAATAATGAGATACCTGCAAAGTATGACAGGCAGGCATGTTGGTCATAAATGTATTGATGTCAGTAAGGAGCAATAATATTTTCAGAAAGTAGAAGATAAATTTGGATGCAATGGATAAAGTAAACTAAAGAATTTCTAGTCTAGGGCAAAAAGAAGAATAGCATAATGATTAAGAGGAATGAAGGGACAGTGATATCAGAGTAATGGGTTCAGGAATTTGCAGCTAGCGAGAGCTAGACAATCGTTTCACTATGCTACGTAAACACCAACAATGGCTAATATCAACATATTTTTCTAGTGTGAAGGAAGACATAATATTAATTTGATTTTTGTAATTCACAATAATGAGGTCTCAGTAATGCTTTATGAAGTTAAACTTAACAAAAATACATTAATTGAGTTTAAGAAAAAAAAAAAGGAGGAAAATAAAATATTTCTTTTCATTGCCATTCCATAAATTAAAATGACATATTAGTTACCAACCTTTTGCTTTGATTGGCCAATCTTTTGCTATCTGTAACTTTTAAAGCTTCCAATGGATGTCTCCTCCCTTCCTTTTACTGGTTTTTTGCCAGGTTTTATTCCTAACTACGTTACATCATGAAAATGTTTCAAAACATAGTTGTACTAACTAGATCACGGAGCTGTGTTTAAATACCTGAGACATGCTTCAGTTCATCTGCAGCAATTGCTGTGGAACCTTGCATTTCCTGCTTTAAGTATTTAATAGATTCCTTTACAAAACAGTAGCTATATGTGAGAAAAAATATTCAGTATACGGCATGTCATTCCCCAGCTAGTGTGTTTAAGCCATTAATCTTAAAAACATCGCAAAATACTTACAATTGTCCAGTGCTTAGAAAGTAAAGTAGAAACAGTGGACTATGTCTACCACTATTTGAGGACTCTTCCATGTGAAATTCATCCGAGTGTCTGAGAAGAACTATATTATGAAGGGTGCTTGGCAAAAGACCGATTTCTTGAGGCTATTTTCATGGTTTTATGATTGTCTCTATACTTGGAAAAGCTAAGGGATGTCCCTAAAAGGAAAACATATCCTATATTATGCTTGAACATGCGCCCTTCTTATAGAACACAGAGCACAGTGCATGTATTCACCCTCTTCAGGAAATCTGTGTGTTTTTATGACGTAGTGCAACTTTTACCCTCACCATTGCACAGTAAGTGAAATGGAAAAGAGCAGTGGGGTTGGAATGGAAAATCTCAGAAGTCCCTTCCAACCTGAACAATTCTGTGATTCTGTGATTCTGTAAGTATTAAATGTTTCACAATTCCACACTAGTAATGAATAAACAAGCAAACAAAGGAACTCTGCTGGATTTCACTTACAAGCAGTACAGACAGGAGGAACCTATGGCGCTTTACCGTTCTTTGATGACATTGTTTTTTCAAGAATGAACAGTGATATAAGAGGTATTTCTGCTGAGAATTAAGTCAGGAATCAACCTAGTGAAAAATGTATCTCTGCTTCATTTTGTTTAGTTTTCATTTAATGAAGGAAAAATTAGCAGCTAATCCACAGAGGCTAAAGAAATGTCAAAATTTTCAAGCATTTTCCAAAGAGGCTTTAAGGATTTTCAGGTTTTAATTTTAAAGGAAAATAAATTACCTAGCATTGTACATTAGTTTGAATTACAAATTTATCTGAATTATAAATCAGTTTACTCAGCTGAATTTCTTAATCCCTCAAAGTTGTGTTTCAGTTAAGCTCCATTTGTTACAACGTTCATGAAAAAAAGAACAGAGGAGTCAACATTATTCATTCACAGTGGATGAAGGCTTTTGCATTATGGAACCTATTGTTACATAAATATACATATAACTGCTACCATATCAATGAAATTAACAAATTAGCTTGAAAGAAATTAGACTTCACTGATACTAAAGCTGTATTTTGTAAAATGATTTTGATTCCTCTCTCTTTGTGTCTTTCTGTGAGCTCTAAAATCTTAATTAGGGCGCAATAAATTATTGTATCTGATTGTGTCAATTTCAATAGCTTGTCAGTAAAGGTCAGGTGAAAGAGGAAAGAAAGTTCAAACCCAAAATCAATAGATTTTGCCAAACCAGTAATGTCTCTGTTTCACCATTTGAGTCTGCCTGTGACCATTGCCCAACGCTTTTGAGATGGAAGAAACAATAAGATATAGTGAAAGATTTAAATAATCGGTCCATTGGGACCCCTAACTCTAGCATTCAGTGATTAATGTGTGACTTGGAGCATAGGGATATGTGTTTATTATCCTTATAAAGTAGAGTGAATGATTCTCATAATTCTCATAAATTCATACTACTTTTTCTACAGCCACTTTGACTTATTGAAGAAGAAAACATAAGCAATGAAAAGCCAACATAAAAAACCCAAGAAAATGAAAATGTACTTACACCTTCTCGGTTGTATGAGATATTTTTTATCTATGAAGGATAGAGTCCTTAAAATACATCCATTAAAAAAAAATTAAGAGCAGCTTTTTTAGAATCACAGATGAGCTCATATTTTGGCAGAGAATTTCGTCTGCTTTGCTATAGTGGTTATATGGGTCAGTTTGTGTCAGCATCATCCTGAATGCTGCATAAAGTGACATTATGCTGATGCTGAAGGGTGAACTTAGGAGGATAATAGCATGTGATATGTAAGGTGTGATTAATTCCACTTAGTTTTTCATATCTGTACAGTCTACATCTACAGCTAGGGTTCAGTTTGTTAAACATAGACGTTTTAGATGCAGAGGAGGAGGGTATCGCACTTGGCATACAGCTGCCCATCTAAAAGAAGCCTGATGCTTATAAGAGCCTTTAAGGATGTCGTGGACATCTTGGAGCATCTCCAGTGGCTTTTGTCATTTCTGTTTAGATAGCTGAACCCTGCCCTGCATCAGTTAGCTACTACAGCTCCCATTACAATAAATGTAGAGAAATAAATAAATGCGGGAGAAGGAGATGGAGTACTCAGGTGCAGACATTTAATCTGAATTTGGACAAATAAATCCTACACTTTGTCACATAACAGGTTCACCACTGAGTGACGAGTGAATATTTTCCAAAACACTCTCTGTCATTATGCTTTGTATCTTTGTTGGACAAACAAAACTAAATGCCAAATCATGTAACTCTCCCAAATGGAAATTCCAGGTAGAAAAACTAAAAAAGAAAGAAAGAAAAAAAGTGGGTTATTGGTTGAGTTCTTATTTGTTTCACATGCAGTCTTATATTTTCATTTTTCTACCTAAACCCCTGTCTTTAAGCACTTTTGGTTTCAGCATCTGGTGTTGAAGGGCAAGATAAAGGACTGCCATATCGCCATGAAAATAATGAATGTCCGATGTGTGTGTCCGATCTCTGAGAATCCCGTACTTCATGAAAGTGTTTCCTGCTAAAGTACAGAAAGTCTTTGCAGCTATGTTTACATAGCTAAACACACATCCCAGAGGGAGATCCTTCAGGCAAAGTGGTGTCGAGCAGCTTATGTCTGCTGTGCTCAGAGATAGCAATACCTAGAAGAAACTGCTACACAAATCTCCACTACACAGTACAACGTCCTGCATCTTTTTTAAGCCACACACAGTGGTCTCCTTGGCTCAAAGACCCAGTTATCATTTTGTTTGTTTGGTTTTGGTTCAAAGTGCCTGAAAAAAATCATGCGGGCTGTGCTGCAACCCACCAGGTGGTGTTTTTATAACATGAAACTGAAGGAGCACGTTGCAGGCTCTGAGATACGATATCCAGGCATGGGAAAGGGTTTTGAAAATAAAAAGCCTGCTGTTGAGGGACTTTGTAGAGCAGAGAAATCCAACCCTTTGGCCGTCTGGTTTGTATTGCCTTTTGGAAGCAGTCCTTGGAATGAATTATCCACAGAACTTGAGGTTTGTTTTGGAGGGACGAGATGGTTTTCTTTAACTCTGAGCCATGCAGTGAGCTAACGTTTATGCAATGTGGATAATGGGAACTGAAACCAGAAGACAGCTCACAAGCTAATTACTTGACAGTGTGGACACAGGCAGTGAAATCACTTAAATTTGGAGAATTGCTTGGTTCACGGGAGGGTTCAGTACTGTGATATAAATTCTAGCAGCAAATTCTTAAACGTCTTCATGAGTCCCACCTCTTCAATTGGTCAGTCATTTCTTTCAGTGAAATGAAATCCTGCGGGTTTTCATGGCTGCTCCTTGGAAAAGTAGCTCAGGAGATCTATACCTGATCCCAGACAGGACCTTGAGTATGAGTACCAAAGAACTGAACCTGACCTATACGCCACGAGGTGATGTGGAACAGGGAGATGATGCTCACTTAGGAGCCAAGCCAACTCCAAATTTACATTTAGCTTGCCTCCACAAAGGAAGGTCATCAGTGACTGGGATTTTTGTGTCGGTATGTGAAGTGTGGTGATAATCAAGCCACCGTTAGATTTCCTTATCTCTGAGAGTAACTTGTGCTTCATCCACTCTATTCTAAAGTGACAGTTTTCACCACTTTCCCCAAGGAAAACGACGTCACTGTCCATATAATGTAGTATGCCATAGTATGATGCAGGTACAAACTCTTAACACGGTATACTGAGCTGTTGTCAGTTTTTGCTCTCTGCCTATGCACTAAACATAGATACTCTTACAAAGAATGTTTCTGGAACAGGTGACCAGTACTTACTTGGGGGAAATAATTTAGTCTAAAATCCTCCTTTTTGACTTCTGCGGAGGTAAAATTGATTCAGGCCTCCAATACAGTGTGTAAAGCATCATCATTTCCAACTTCGTGGATCGCGCTGACTTCCTGGATTGCACAACTTACAGGAAATATAACCTAGCTGCTGTAACCATAGTAACTGTCACTCTTGATGACTCCATAGCAACCCATGTGACGTGAACTATCTTTGTAAACAAGACGTAGCGTAGTCTAAGATAGGATACCTGTAGTGTAGTGGTTATTGGGACGTTCCAAATAAGGTATAAGGTAGTTCTAATAGTTAGTAGTCAATAGCTTATAAGGTAAGGAAGAAGTCCTCTTATTAAGCGGTCTATGGGAAATAAGGTAAAAAAAGAGTTCTAAAAATTAGAGGTACATAACATATATGGTAGTGTCCGCACGACTGTTACGCAAGTAGAGACCCAATAATGTTGCAAGATTGAGAAATATTAGCCAATCAGAAGACACTTGCTTGTCGTAGAAATGGTATGTAAGTGCGGTAGAAAGTTCGGTTAAGTTGGAGTTTTAGCACTCCCTCCTCCCCAGTTTGCCCTAGGCAAAAGTTTAAAGGGGGGACTCCTGACCTCGAAAGAGGGTTGATAGGTTACGCCTCTCACCTAGGGAATTGAGTTGGCAATAGAGAGGGAAAACTGTCTCCAAAGGCTGTCTACCTCGTTAGAAAAGGTACGCATACACTACTACCTCTTTGCTGCCAGGATCGTACCATCTCCGGCTCCTTCTTTTGTATGCTGCTAAATGTATGGATGATGCTAAACTCTTTATATTTTTAATCATTATTTGTGTTGCCACTGTTTGTCAATTGTGTTACCTTAATTTTTATAAGTATAGTATAGTAAATTAAGTTAAGCCTGACTCTGTCGTTAGTTCATGACTCAGGATTCTAAAAGGGCCCAGTTTACTTATACCCTGACAACTTCATGTATTCTAGCGGTCATTGTAATGATACACTGATCAACAGAAATAGCAATTATAAAGGCACAGGGAATATCAAGGTGCAAGTAATCTCACCTACAAACAAAAGAATAGGTATTACCGTTATCAAGAAGTCTGCCTAATGGCATTAGCTAAGAGAATTCTGCATGGTTAACTGTACGTTAGGAAATATATCCAATACATTATGTTTAACTGCACACAGTTTATGAAGTCTGTACACACAAGAAATAGAGCGTAACCAATGATCTTACCGTAAGTATGGCACGTCATTTTAACAATAAGAGCGGCAGACGTTATCTTTAGTGTAGTATTTGAAAGTTTTCTTTCAAACTTGACAGTGGCATTTGTTTCACATTATACATTAATGAACATGGTATTTCCATTTAGAAAACAAAGCTTTTACGGGTTAATGTAACACAAACAAATGGTGTCACAAAGGAAAACATTTCCATTTATTTTGCATTCTTAAGAACCAGAAAGAGAAAACATTGTCTGTTGAAAAGGTTAATATGTACTTTTTTACTTGTCAGTTTTAGCGTACAGGAAAGTATTGAACGTCTAAAAGACTTGGGTTTATTTTGCCTACAGAGACTAAAACATAACTGTATTTTTCATTTGAGGTGGTGGGAATCACAGTAACCTTCGTTAGATTCCTATTGCTTTCTCACACAATAGCTTCTAAATCTATGTTCGTTGTAAGACGTACCCATTATAACTGCAATGCTCTAGGGTGCTGGAATCAGCATTGTCAATAATGCCTATTTTAAATGGAGAAATCCATCTTTTCAATCCTATTCACTATTGAGGAACTTTTAACCTTTATCATTAACCTATGCAAAGGCCTCATAATCGATACAAAATTATAATAGGGCTAAAGTCCCATAAATCAAACTAGGTAAAAGTAAGCAAATGCTTCATTCTTTGAATTTGCATCAATCACTACTTATTTTCTTCCTATGAGTCAGATGTTCCCTGTGAATTACTGTCCTTCGAAACAATTTATCCCTGTTGTTATTTCATAATCCTTTTTATTTTTTTCATTTTGCTGTAGGAGATTTATAATCAACAATTTTGGTTTACACAAAATTACCGTCTAGAAGAGAGAGATGAATTTGAACTGGAATTCCTGAAGGTAATGTGTGAACTTGGGTTGACGCAGAATGTTGCCAATTAGACTCGTTAAGAAAATGAAATATTTTTCATTTTTAAAAATATCATTCAGATTCCCAGGATTTATGGCCCAATTTCACTGTAGCAGTTCTTTATTTTACTGGTTATCTGGATGCTGCTTTAAAAACAAAAGTATAAAATCAGTCTTTTCCCCGAACAGAAATCGGAACTAAACCAATTTCCACTGTTAAGACGACGAAGTAACTTTAGTAACTTTTTTTCCGGTCAGTCCACCTAGAATTCCAGTCGGTCCACTTTCTGTTAAAAGAAACACTGCCTTTAGATTAGCTTAATCCCCCCAAAGATGGATACATTAAACTGTCCTTCTCAATTATTGCTACAAGGCGTCTTTAATGACATGTTTCAACATTTTAAGCTGATTTAAGGTGGGACTGCTTGAAGGCTTTTCCCTGTCACGTCTGCCAGGTGGGGGCTGTAAACCCGCCTGTGTCAGGCGCTGGCACGTGCAAGATCCCTGCAGCGAACCTGTTCCCAGAGGTGAGCCATCAGATCCGTGAGTTTTTTCTTGCCGAGTTAGTTTTACTGCAGTGTGAGCTTACTCTTAGAAGCTTCCCACAGTGGGATCAGATAAGTGCTGGCATGAGGAAGAAGGATCACGCTGTTACAACCTGGGAAGGGACTTAAGCTGTCAGCGAGCCATAACTTCATAAAGCACCCAGAAACAGACTGGGAAAAATGTACGATCCACTGTTGATATCTGACCTGAACCCCCATCAAAGACTGGATTACTGACAAAAAAGGAAGTGTGGAGCAGTAGAGAAGGTAGACCTCCTTGTCTCCATTCCTTCCCTGTAAACAAAAGCGCAGCTTTTCCCTGTATAAATAAGAATGCAACACAAATAAATATTCACTTCAGTCGCTGATTTATCTTCCTTTCTGCTGTAATTTCTGGTTCCGCAAATTTTAGCTCATCTGTTGTGTTAAAAATGTATCAAAAGCACGTGACTCAAAAGAATCTAGTTCCTGATGTCTTCTTAGAAATGCATTTTCCTATCAGATGATGAGGTTTTAAAAATGCAATTTTTCATAGAAATTCTTGCTCTCCGATCTTCGTTCCAGAGACAGTCCTTTCTGGCACAGCCTATCAGTTTCTTTCAAGCCAGATGAATGTTTGTGATAAAGACTGTGGTGCTTGCTGATGAATATTGATCTACATCCCTCAGTGTGTTCGGTGTCATGAAGTGCCATGGGAAGTCTTATGTCTCAGTGCATCCCACAAGTGCAAGATCTTTTATCCAAAGTCACTAAAAACAGACAGTTTAACATCAAAATAAGCATATTCTTTAAGTATAGAGATACCCATCAGGCAATTTAAAGACTGAACTTGGTACCTGTAGCAGTTTTATCTCTCCGTAGGAAAGCTGGCCTTGCAAAATTCATATCAATATGCAGGTTTCACGCAAATATATGGTTCCCATTAAGCAACACACAAGTAACGCTGCTTCTGTTTGGCTCCCAAGCATCTGTTCCTGATCAGAAAAAACCTGCTCTCCCTTTCATGCTCCGACAGCTGAACAAGGCTGACCGTTGGCTTCATCAGCTCTGGTCGACTGGGAGAAAGCTTCTGACAAAAGCAAGATAGCAGTCTCCAGCGTTGTAACAAAAAAAGCGAGTACTGTAATAACAATTCTCAAGATAACATGTGGGGAAAACGAAAAGAAAGATTGGGGAAAAAAGGTGTTTTCTTTATTGTTTGGGTTGGTGGAGCAGATATGAGGGAAGCCAAAATAAAAAGGAAACCTATAAGATCTCAAAAGTTTCTTCTTAAAAATAGCCAATCCATGTCTGCTCCTTACCTCTAACTGAAGGTGGAAGGCCCACCTAACTTAACTTGCTTAACTAATTTAAGCATAAATAATAATAAGAAAAGAACTGCTATTTCTGATTAATTTGGTAATTTAGATATATTTTCAAAACAGGTTTTGAGTCACAGTGCAGCTCTTCAAAGGGAACAGGAGTACAGATGGATGAGAAACAGCCGAACTTTCACAGTTCAGGTTTTTAGCCTGAAGATATTGATCCAAGAGAGAAAGAATTGAGAAAACAATGAAAAAGGGTTTAAAAGCAAAGACAAGAGAGAAAGGTGACCTCTATTTAAAGTAACTCCGTGTGGACCTGTAACTTAAAGATCATAAGTTTGCACTATTTTTTTTTTCAGTTGGGAGGCACTGATTTTGGCTTTAGAGCTACTTCGAGCGGGGCGTGGTAAATTGAGCTGTACCATTGTCAGTGAAGAGGCATGTGAAAACGTTAAAGACAATAGTTTTTCCTGCATGGTTGAGTCATGGGAACTAAGGGAATATGCTGTGGAGTCATTCTGTGAGCTTTCTTTTCCTTTTAAGCTACCAAATTCTTATCCTGACCATTCACTGTCCTTTAAGCATAAATGTTCTTCTTGAGCCTAAGTATTAAACTACCTTCTCCAACAAGCTCCTGTTCCCTGTTGAAGCATCAGCATTTTGCAGGAGACTGAGAGATGATTACAGAGTGACCTCATGAGACAACACTATTCACCTTTTTCTTCTTTTAGGTGAAGAGAAGGAAGGTCGGACTCAGATCCTACAAACAGTGCAGCAAAGAAACCTTTGCAAGAAGCCTGTACCCAAAAGCTTATGAAGGTATGCCAGGCAACATGAGAGGAATAATTCACATTCCTGTCCTTTGGGTAGGTTTCCTTGAGGTTTTTTTAAGTTGAGGCACCTACCTTAGCACAATCGTCATTTCTTGGGAATTAGTAGAGGGGAATCCTTCCAGTGGAGCAGAGCCCGGATATGAGACACTTTAAAGCGTATGAAAGCTCTTGGTGCCCTGAAACTGTTGTTTCTTTTTTCTTTTCTTTTCTTTTCTTCTTTTCTTCTTTTCTTTTCTTTTCTTTTCTTTTCTTTTCTTTTCTTTTCTTTTCTTTTCTTTTCTTTTCTTTTCTTTTCTTTTCTTTTCTTTTCTTTTCTTTTCTTTTCTTTTCTTTTCTTTTCTTTTCTTTTCTTTTCTTTTCTTTTCTTTTCTTTTTTCTTTTCTTTTCTTTCTTTTCTTTTCTTTTCTTTTCTTTTCTTTTCTTTTCTTTTCTTTTCTTTTCTTTTCTCTTTTCTTTTCTTTTCTTCTTTTCTTTTTTAAATAGTTCTCTTCCAGAAAAAGGCGGCTGAATAATGAGACAACTGCTTCACTGACCACCAGAGTTTTGTTTCTCAGCCTGACACCAGGGATTTGTGATTTTACGGAGAGATTAGAAGCCATGAAATCACTGGGATAGGTTTCAGCCATTGTTAAGGATGGAGAAAGCAAAACCACATGGAAATTATATCTGTTTCTAGCAATACAGTCAGTACTGAAGCAAGCTGTCTTCTCAGGAAAATTTGGCCTTTCCCTTTTGAGGGACTCCAAATGGGAGCTCTGAAGCAAATTAGCATGTGTATGGGACAAAGGATTAAAGTGCCTGGATCCTACAGCAAAAAACTGTTCACTACATACCGGAAAAAGCCTACATCTTAGGAAAAAGTGAGGTTTTTACTTAGATCTCCTCTTACTCACTCAATGTTAAATAACTTCTTGTATACTTTAAAGCATTTGATTTTGGGAACTATATCCAAGTTTGGGTTATTTTTATTTTAGCACTTATATATATATTTTACAAGTTCATGGCAAAATTAGCAAATGAGATCACACCTTAAGGTAAGGCAAGCAATGGAGGCATTAAAAAAAGTAAACTACTGAACTAATACCATCAAAATCTACAAACAGTGTAAAAAGACCAAGACTGAAGTTACAGAACTAGAAACTGGTCATGAAAAGATGGAAAGTCTTACACAACTAAAAAGGCAGAATTGGAGCAGAATGAATGAATGCATTCAAAAGCTAATGCAAGTTAAACGACAAAGGAAATTCTCCAAAAATAGTTCAGCAGAATAAGCAGATGAACTAAACTGCTGAAAAGGCAGACTCAAGGTTTTTAATAAGTCAATAAAACTATGAGTCTGGGAATGTCATGTAAGCTTAAGTGGCAGTCATGGCATCTCTTTCCTCCCTTGTGGTGTGCCCTCCTCCTTTGTGCCCTCTCTTTCCTTCAAGCTTTTGAATGAGTCATATCATGTCCTGTTCCTCCTCCACACAGTCCCAGGACCTGTTCAGTACACTCTGGTCATGCTCCAGCAGTTCCCACAGTCAGCGGGGAATGAGGGAGCAGCAGAGATGCACAATGTGTGTAGCAGGAGAGTACAAACCCTCCTGGACACCGGGTCAAGATGATGCCTCCTCACTTCAACAAGAAACACAGATCTGAGTTTGGGAGCGGGATTACAGAAGGTTGAGAGGTGAGATGAATTTTCCCAGGGATTGCTGTTGCATCTACCCGGGCACTGAGGGTGACCCTAGCACAGGCCATGCACAGGTGGGGTGCGGTCCTGCGGCACCTGAGCAGGTGTGGTTTGGTGACAGTAACACTTTCTGTCAGCTGTCCAGTGATCCCCAGGCGAGGTGAGGTGTTAAACCAGACTCAGGTCCATCCAAGAAGACCAGTCAGGAACAACGGTAGGAAATGGGGCCAGACAAGACTGGAGACTTTGGCAGTGGTCTGGGGTCATCCAGAAGACAGGACTGGAGATGATAGAACAGAATAGCTTGGAGAAAGCTTAGGTGTGCAGAATTGAGTTGAAACGAGGCTCTTGGCGCCATGGCCAAGAAGGCATGGGTGGGTGGAAACCACAGGTGAGGCTGGACAGGGCCATTAGGACTTAGAATAGGAACATGGTTATACCTCTGTAGCAACAGTCTGAAAACTGTTCTTAACTTGTGTATGTTTCTCAGCACTCTCGGCTCCCAAGGAACATCACAAGACCTCATCCACTTTCCAGAGAGGGATCCCTAATTCTTGTCCACTTCTTCCTCTGAGCGTGGCACTGGCACACAGTTTGGAAGAGTGGTTGGCACAGTGTCCCGCACAGAGCACAGGTTTCCCTTCATTCCTCCTGTTGCATACACCCATCGGTGGCAGTGCAGCCACACTGACCTGGCAAGGACCTGATCTTGCCCAAACACCTGATAAGGATCAGGTCGATGCCTCAGGGCTGTTACTTGGCACCTCACAGTCTAGGCCCTCTTATCCTGCCTTTGTTTTGTGTTTGCCCCCAACTAATTACAATGGCCACGATTCAGACTGGGGTATAAATGGACCCCTGCTGGAGAACCAGATTGAGTCCGTCATCTTTGGAGCAGCAGGTTTGCAGTCGTGGACTCTTCCCTTGGATCGGGTCAACCCAGGGAAGCTACCTGAGATCAGATGAGCCCTCACCTCCCCTTTGGTGAGTGTATTACCTCTTCAGGATATCCTTGAGTGAATCCTCATCCCCTTTCGGGTGAGTGACCCCGTTGGTTTAGGTACCCTTGAGTGGGAGATTTCCCCATCTGTGAGCGACCGTTTGCACATTTTACTTCATTTTTCTTAAAGAGTATTTCCTGCAGTTTAGGAATTTGTTGGTAGTAATACATTCCCAACTGACATCCGAACTTGTCATTAACTTTGGTCTGTCGGAGTGCCGGGCAACTTTGGTTGTAATAGATCTGCAATTTTCACGTAGCTACTGCTGTCTGTTTTGTGGGTGCCTTTGTAACACCATCATCTCAGCTCTCTCCTGCTGCAGAACCAGCTACAGGCTTTAGAGGAGAGGTAGGTTGCTAAAGCCAGCCCCAGGGAGTTCTTGCCAACATTGGGGGTACAGTAGCTGGCAGGGCACTCTCTGGGGTTTATGTCCAATCTGTTTTTCTAGAATACAATCTGCCTGTGCGTGACTGATGTGTACTCATCTATCTCACAATTATTTTCAGTATAATCAAGAATTGCATCCCAGTTACGGTTTTCGGTTTATGAAAAAAAAATCCTTAACAATATTATAGAAAAAAATTATGTACTAAATGGCTTTAAAAACTACTTTCTTGGGGAAAATCATGTCTGAAAGACTGACTATTTTAAGCAAACTGTGTAAATTTTCTGCATTCTCAGTAAACACTTTTGCTTCCCATAAAAAGTTTTATATAACAAGTTTAATAATAATACAGGCACTTTCGAGGGCAAAAGAAGAAAGGTGTGGCAGTCAAAATGCTTGAAAACATTGAATGATATGCACATAATGAACAAAATAGATCCTCTGTATTGCTAGACATTACTGAAAGCAGAGAGAGCTATCTTGCTGTTTAATCTTTTTATTGTCACTGTGATCAACCTGCCAGATGCAAACTATTTTTAGTGGCTTTCTCTGCATATGGACTGTGAAAGCATAAATAAAGGAGATGATACAACAGTTTTCTCCACACAGGTGGTCTGATTTATAAATAGACAGTGGATAACTAATATATTTTACACCTTGTATCAGTCAAAATCATAAGGAAGTATGATTAGGTGTTGTTACAAAACTGGGACTTTAAGGACTGATTTAATGCTAAATGTAAAAAATTCTTTCACTTTTATATTCAGTGAATGGCAACCTTAGTATTTTTTTAAAATACATCAGTAAAACAGATTTTTTTTTTTTAATCTGGCACATAAAAAAGTCAAGAAAAAAATTACTGTAGATGCATTCTATTTGACTGTGTGGTATTTAAAGCTGCCTATTGTTTTACACTTGAACTGCAATACCTAAAATAGCATGTTAGCAACAGTTAGTCAATCTTGTTCAAATTTTTTTGTCTGATATAAAAAGAAATTGTAAAAGGGAAAAGAAAACCACACAGATCTCTATAATTACACCTCCCAAGAATATTTTTAGACACATCTGGAATGTGTATGGATATCTTAATACAGTGTGAAGCTGGTGAAATTCAGTGGCTTGCATTACACACATCAGACTAAAATATCACAATGGAATCCTTTTGGCTGTAGACCTGTTAATCCATGTGCAGATTGAAATCCTTTTGAAGTGTAATTAATATGTACTAGCCAGACTTCCACATTATCTCTCCAACTGAAAACTCTCTAATTATATAAAATCAGATGTAAGCACTCTAGAACCGGATAGCCTGACCTGACGAGCTTGTATCTTATTTCTAATTCCTGGAATGCTTTGAAATATTTTTCTTTTTTAATATTGAAAACAATGCAGACTTTTTAAATACTCAACGTTTACCATAAATTTCTATGTTAACTTACTTTTCCATATTTTGTTGAATGCTTATAATTTGCAAATGATGATCATGTTTTAAAGCCATGCTAAATAAAAAGTAATTTATAGTATTTCCTGTAATGAGACACTATGTAAGGAGCACTTTTGTGTCAGAATGAATGCATAAGTTCTAAAGACATAAATTCCTGAAAACAGGGCTTAACCAGCTGAATGCTGACAGATACTTATCTGAAGCACTCAGCACTGTCTTATCCAAGTCCACAAACACAACCTAGGCACCAGAAATTCTGTACCTAGTCTCTTCCCAACGCTTTGTATTCAGATGACAATTTTCAAAGTGTTCCTTCGTGGAAATATTTTCCCAGAAATGTATTGTACCTCTGGGAGTGTAGGTGATTTCTTTGGGTTCTTTATTGATCCTAAGAACCTAAGGAACAGATAATTAAATATCAGTAGCCTTCCTCCATGTCTATTGTGTAACGGTTCTATACCTTTCTCTCTATTTTTAAAGGATTATTTTAAAATAGTTCATGGTCTAAAAGTGTTCAATAACTGTATTAAATCTACATCTAGGCCATGCTCAGCATTTTTGCCCAGTAGAGTGAACATGAAAAAAAGAAAATTATTCATCTTTATCTCCTGGGCCAAACTTTCAGCTTGTATAACAGAAAGTATGCAATTTTTTTTTCCAATATCTTCTCCTCTATACTGTGGTTTCAGCATAACAATGTGATTTAGAATATGGCCAACGTTTTCTGAAATATTTGACTCAAATTGAAATGCAACTAGAATTGATCATTTGGTTTAAAGACTTTCATTATTCTAAATATGCAATTATTTTAGAGTTCCCAGACATATTTCCAGATATTTTGCAAAAGAAAGAAGGAATCATCTTCCCTACAAAAAAAAGAAAAAAAAAAAAGAAAAAGAAAAAAGAAAAAAGAAAAGCCTACAATTGTCAAGTTAAGCATATTCATAGAAAGTCAAGAGTAATATTAAGGATGATATATGTGGGAAAGGTGCGAGATTTGCATGATTACTTAGATTGCTCACATTCACATCACTTGGTTTAATTACAGCTACCCCTTGCAACACTGTCCCCGTAGAGAAACAGTACAAGCATTTATGGACATACTGCCTCTGACATTTTTGCATGACATTCAAGAGACTGCAAACCCAGAAAACTAGCCCAGTGGTCCCTGCATCCACAGAAAGCCAAGGAAAAGCGGGGCATGTGCCCATCAGTCTACCATAAGAATCATTATATCCACTTTTGAGTCTACAAGGCAGGGCAAGACAGGATTTACAAAGTCAGTGATATACTGGCTGTCTCTGAGCATTAAGTATGAAAATGCTGATATTTTAGCAAAGCTTCCTCTTAAAAGAAATATATAATTACTTGCTGGTGAGGTGCACTGGCATTCTTTCCCTGAGCAAACTGTAAATTTGCCATGGGACAGAAATACAGTAGATTTACAATTTTTTTTAATGTACACATTTAGTCAAAGATATATCAGTAGCAGATATATTTTTGTGCCAGGATATATACTTTCAATATCTACTCTTCTGTAACTACTGAAATATTAATATTAACATTTAAAAGTCTTGATTATGGAGCCCTTTCTGTAGTATTTCTATGTGTTTGTATTTATTGGATGAACATTGTTATAAGCTCTGTAAATTAAGAGGAAAAAAAGAAATACATAATCTTTTCACCATAAAAGAAGCTAGAAAGTCAACATCTAGTATTGTTTTTATAAATTATTTAAGTATGTAATATTTTACTATTTTGTCTCTGTATCCATAGAAATAGTTACACTCCACTTCAATATTTTACTATTTTGACTCTTTATCCATAGAAATAGTTACGCTCCTTTTCAAAAGTATTGTGTGGCAAAATGTTATAAGATCTATTCTGATTTATCTTCTTCTAATAAATATAATAGTATGTGCACAGTGTTGTTATAGCTCTCAGCCTGAGACATCGCCCTGCGTATGTTGTTGTATTTCAGTGTTACAAAAGCAAGATTCTCTGCTAATTCTTAACAGGCACCAAAAAAGCTACTAAGAGAGAAATAGTTCAATCAAAAAAAAAAAAAAAAGTAAGGTATAATAAAATATAATGAGACGGACACTTTTCTTGAAGTATCTTTTTGTTTTGAAAGGATTTTTAGTATACCAAAGTAATGTTACTATTAACACCTTTCATTGAATTCACTGTAATTAAGAAATACCATAATATAGCATATAACTCTCCATTGTATTAAATCTGAGTAATTCAAATCTATAAGGGATAAAGAATTTCTCACATTACCTGATGAAACTTCAATCGGGTTTTCTTTTCCATGCCAAATTGTAAGACAAATACTGCTGATGAAAACTTTACAGCATAAGTATTAGTTATGTTATTTGTAAAGACTTTTTTTTTTAGTGACCCCTTCATCTGCAGAATAAAATTAATATCAAGACGTAAACCTAGAGCAAACACGACACTTCAAAAATTCTCTTCAGCTTTCTAGACAAACTGATCTGCTGTTGAGCTGCCAAAATACAGCTTAGTGAAAGAGCAAACTTTTTTTCAAGTAAGTTTTTAAAAAACTTTTCTGTATTAAATAGATTTCGTAGTTCCCTGCCAAAATTTCTTTTTGGTTTACAGAACAATGACTGGCTGATGTGAAAGAATTATTAACAGCTGTTATTTATTTATTTATTTATTTATTTATTTATTTGGAGACTGTGTGATTACTTTTTGTCTTGCATTGAAATTTAAACAAGAGAATTTCCTGACTACAATATTTCTGTTAGATTCCAATAAAATCTGAAAAGATACTTCTATGAAAACTTTTTGTATGTAACATTTATGTAATTATTTATGAATTGACAATTTTGAAAACAGTGTATTAAAAAGAGACGTTGCTCTGAATATCTGCTGCTCTCAAAATATTTTCAATTGCAGCACAAAGCTGACTTCTCTCCAAGACTGGAATTCTTTTGTGATCTTTTAAAAAAAAATGTGAAGTGTAGTAAAAGTCGGTAATGTTTGGAGGTTTTCTGAATCCACTTAACTATTCAGGGAACCATTGTTTCAAAAATGTTTAGATTTCATCAAGTCTGCAATAATAATATCTGGCTTGAGACAGTACTTCATCTCTCTCTTGCTAATGTTATCCAAACCATTAAACCATCCCAGAGGGAGAAGGACTGGAAGAACAGAAAACCGTCATGAAGCAATTATTACTGGGCAAACTGCTTCATATCCATGGGTTCAGCACATCTATTTCAATTTGTTTCTGGCACGGAGTAATAGAAAATTTAGGATTCACACAGAGGAAGAATCAGGAATAATAGTCAGTGATCTTGAAGTATGCAATAAACCAATTTGGCCAACAGAACAGCTAGGGATACTGTCAGCTGAATGTAATGACATCATAGCGTCTGGAGAAAAGTTCTGGGGACAAAAGGGATTTCTAATATTTAGTCCAGGTAATTGTGCAAATCTACGTGTACCTTGCGTTCTGGGAGCGCACATGTACAGTAGGCAAATTATATACCTGGCTGAAACAGAAATATATTTGGGGAAAGTTTTTTACATTTGTTTCAGTACTAAGTGAAACTGGCTGTAAAACCCCCTCCAACTGAAATACAAATTTCATCATTTCTCAACTCCTGAGGACGATAGGTTTTCAAATTCTTACAGGCAGAAACTGATAAGCTACCTGTAAGCTTGCTACCAAGCACCTCTATACAGCTAGAGTCAGACTAGACTGCTGGAAGCTGGCTTAGCAGGAAGACCATGAGGTGCTGCCTTCTGATTGTGACAGGAGTCCATCCACACCACAAAAATTGTACAAACTAGGGAGACAGCTGAATAGCAGACAGATTCAAAGCTTCAGACCTCTAAAGATAGCCCAAATAATTGGCTCAACTCTGTCTAGAGACCATGGGCATTGAAGGCACCTTTACAGTTGATAATAAAAGGATGTCTACACGGTAGAGTTGTCTTGGAGCCTTGGCTACAGTCCACTGTTCAAGTAAAGCAGTTTCTGAATAAACTTCAGGCATTGTAGGCTAAGTTGGACAAACTTCCAACAGAAAGTCCTCCAACAGGAAAAAAATTAAAAATTGAAGCTTTATGGTATTTTGCTGGAAGATGCGTTCCGCTGCAAAGAAGCCTAGCACTATTTACATAATTTCTAGGGAGCTAGAATGGATCCAGCCTCCCATGCCCACAGGTCTCTTCCATGATAAAGGTAATTCCTGGATTTCTAGCACAGCACACACCAGCCAGTACCCTGTGAATTTACAGGAAATCTTGGTACAGGCTAAAGAAGTTTTGCATGTTGTTCAGTTTACCAGTACAAATCTCAGAATTCCGCCGCCACTGCTGAGTTTATATGTAGCCAAAGGATCCAGATGAGAAAACAGAGCCTTGAAGCATTCCTTCTCAGTGCATGAGATCTCAGACTTGTAGCAGCAGTATGGAAAGATCATGCTCGTCAGTCAATGTAAAAAGAAGAAAGGAAGTGTCAATGTATGTGGAAGTAAAACAAAGCACCTAGATAAGAAGGAAAGCCTCATTCGAGCAAACACGCTTGTGAGCACATCTGGGGCTGAACAAAGGGAAGCAGTTTCCAAGTGGAGTTGGTTTGGGATTAGAATATTTTAGATAAATAGGATCTTCAGAAATTATTTCAAGCTTTTGCTACCAGTCTGGCTGTTTTCGTACCTTGATGCCAAAGAGTACCATGTACCTTTCTGCCAGACCTCTATAGCAGTGGAAGCTTTCAGCTCTTGGACTTCCTGAACGAGACTTAGTGCTTTTAAGCAATCCTCTTGGTGATTCATCTATACGAACCTGGACATGATACATGCTTTTATATCTGCTCCAGCTGCACTTAGTTCGCACCCTGCGATTCATTGCTAGGTGTTTTGGTGTTTTGTTTTGGGGTTTTTTTTTTTATTTTTCTTTTTTTTTTTTCCTAGTACATCTGCTTGTGCACTCACTCTCTACCATATCCTCAGAGTTATTCTAATTTCATAAGCAGCACCTCAAATTTTCCAAGCATCCTGTTGTGGTTAAAAAGAATGATGATGGAGCTGATGGGGCATGGACTCTGAACAGAGCTCAGAACGAAACTAAACAGAGTATGGATTCCCACATTCCTCATGTGCTTTTGCAGTAGAAGCCTTGATGCATGGACGAGCAAGCTACGGAGGGAGGCCTTTGGCATAATACCACAGAAAGTACCTGGCGTGAAGAACTACACTGCAGGGGGAAAACTAGAGCAAGGGGTGAATCCCCCCCGGGAATGAACAAGTCCCTAGGGTCTTTCTGATGTTCTATGCATTCCAGCTGTGGATTCACTCATCTGGTAAAATAGCAGCAGCACTTACCTCCTGAATGTAGACACACACTATGTGATTCAGTTGCCTATATGCAGATACTAAGGGCTATTTCAGGCACTGTCAGGCATCTTGTTTAGCTGCTTATTGTCGGTAGAGAAGAATGGTGACTTCCTGTAAGACCTGCGTTGTTACTATCAGCCTTACATCTGGGATACCTTGGTACACTTTGGAAGATATTATGTACCTATGAAGATAGGCATAGAAGAATCCCACTCCAGTTGTCTTCCACTGGCGTGTAAACCAAAATTGGATTGAACTGATGTCATGACAATGTTTGTATTTAACATGCGTTTTCTGCATGGTCCATCTCTGATATTACCAACATTTACGGGTATTATAGATATTCCTGCATTTTGACATAATTAGTTTATAATTAGGCTTGCTCTTTGCCTGTGGATACAGCAATTTCACTGAATGACAATTATGTTGAAATTAAGAGATGTCTCATACAGATGAATACCCAAATGAACATTTATCAGAAGCAACAGGTTCTTCCAATTCTGACTATCAGATCCAGTATCTGTCTGGGGGAATCTGTAGTTCTGTTGATTATCTGACAGCCTGCTGACCTTAGCATTCATGAATGGGATGATGATGGATGTTGATGAAGCACTTGTGAAGCCATGAGACAAAATAATACATTGTTTGTCCGGAAGAGTCAAGGTGGGTTCCTATTTTTCTTCATTTCACAGATTGCGTTATAATGTGAAGATGTTCACTTGTGTCCATATGGAAATGTGTACAAGAAGACTCTGAAGTTCTGATGTTTCATGCATATCAAAGCTATTCTCTTTCATATCTTTTTAGCTCATATTTTTCTCATTCTTGGATTGCAGTGTATTTATGTATTATTTTTCTATGTCTATAATTTAAGATTCATTGCTGTAAATCACACATCACACAGTTATTGTTATGATCGTGTAAGTCTGGACAAAGCACTGATACTGGTTAGAAACTCAGGTATTGTTGCATCTTCCTAAGTGGTGTGTAATGATAATAAAATGAGAAATGACATTCTGATGTACGTTTGTTACTGACACTTGGATTTTATCCCAAATAACCCGTTAAGTAAATCTAATTTTTTCTAGACAGCTATAATATTGTGTCTGGTTAGCGCAGAAGTACACGAGGGCATGTGTTTAGACACAATAAACAAGGACTGGCAGATCCTTCCGTCTGTAATTGAAATTAATCCTACTCAAAATGTCTGGAAAAGAATGAGGGATCTGAAATGAGTCCTTTCCTTTTAGTGCTAATCAAAATAAACGGATATATGATGGAATTGGCACTGTTTCTACCAAATGAAATCCCAAGAACTGTTGAGATCTGCGTCTTGGTCATAATGACCTTCAGTCAAACCGACTTTGCAGAGCAGAGAACTGGATAATAGATGCTTATGCATCAATCCAACTCTACAAATCATATGGCACATAAATGCTACATTCTTTCCCTTCTGCAGGTTGTATTTTTCGGAACGTAAAAAGAACACTTCTTTTGCAGGTGCTTTCCATCTCCCTGTTTTCCTGAATACAAGTCTAGTGCTATACAATCCTCTCATGAAAGCTCAGAACATATGTTGTAATGACAAGACTGCACTCTTTAATCTACTCATTACCCATTCTTTGATAGTTTTACAATACTTTTGAATTTTATACCTGCACAAGAAACATCTGTTTCTTTCTTTTTTTTGAAGTACATTATGATGCATATATTACAGTAACTGATTCACTTCCCGCTTTCTCTCTCTACAGTGCATGCAAAAATTTTTTGTGCATCATGAACAGTGGATAGTAGGACTATTAGGAGCAAAGAGAGCATCTGAGGGTCTTATTTTATTTCTGCTCCAATTACTTCTATATACAAGTCAAACCTGTGTTTATGGTATTTTCTTCAATATTTCCTGTAAATTTAATCTCTGCAGGGGTAAAAGTTATTTCATTTTCCACTGTCGTGCACACTATTTCTCTAGAATCATGTGCTGATTTTAAGTGTGGATGACATCTCAAGTTGAACAGAATTCCTTTATCAAGATATCAAGTTTCATGTAGTTATTAAAACTGAGTAAAAATATCTTTCTTGAATACATATCAAATAAGAGTGTGTATACTGAATAATTTCTGAAAAGTAGTATATGTCTTGAAAGCAGCTTAGTATGTTCTGCCATCACATGTTCACTGATGTTGGCAATATCCTCCGTAACTAAGGCTTTCTGGACCTTCCATTAATGATGACAAGATCCTTTCCTGCCGAAATCGAGATATTTAGACTCAAAAACCTCTGAGTATCAGCTGTAGAATGAATTCTGATTCAATTATTTACTTGGAAATGTTCAGTCATAATGATTCAACTGTACTGAAAGAGAGACTAAAGAAAATACACATTTCTTCCCAAACATTTACATCTTCTGCGTTTACATCTTCTCTTGTGGAATTGTCAGTCAAGTTTTGTTATGAAGGGGTTCCATTGGCTGAAAAACTCCACTTCTAGTGCCTTGCAATGTCTTTTTTTTCCCCACTGCAAATCTAACTATGCCCAATTATATATTTTTGAATGTGCTTTTGTATTAGAATGTTTTTGTCACTTAGCATTTCTGAAGAATCCATTACCTTCAGGTTCTCCTTGTAATGACTAAACTCTGTCCACATCTTTACAGTCTGTTAATTGACCATGCTTCCTGCTTAACATGGGTGCAAGTTCAAAACTGCCTTCTAGAGTTTTTTCCAAAACTACTATTCCTTGGTATTCTTTGCTGAGCTGGAATTCGTACCACAGTCTGAGCATCATCAATGAAAACAAGGATTGTCTTCCATCTATAACAGTGGTGGCATCAGACATCATAGACTTGTGGCGGAGAAATAATCTTATTCAAACACAGTGGAAACAAGTATCTTGTTGAGAAGGGAATTCACTGTTTAAATGCATTAACTGATACAAAGACTATGAAACTAGGGAATGGGACGGAAGAACTTGGAACCTGGAGGAAATACAGAGGAGACTGGAAATTTTTTGCCTGGGAAGGGGCATTCGGTTCAAAAGAAGGAAGTGACAAGGGAGGTGGTGGGACTGGCAGGAAAATAAGACTTGTGAATGAAGAAAGTAGCTGAGCAGACAGTGATAGAGTGGAATCTGATCAAAGGGAGTAGATCAGCTGGTGGGCAAATTGACTTTGACTTGAAACTACAAAGGAAAAGGTGAAGGAGTGGGAACAAGGTGGAAACTAAAAGAGAAGTGCATTAAAAGTGTTGATTTTTGAAATCAAGTGGAAATGACTGAAAAGAGAGATCAAATAAAATCAATTACCGTTGGGTTAAATGAGTTCCAAAGCCAGCACTAGGAAGGAGAATTATCTTCAGGAATTGGAGAGACAGTGTGATTGTCTAAGTGCTGCTGTAGTCAATTTGTTGATTTCCTTCTCATGTTGTTATCTGTTAGTTTTTGCAGTAGATCTGAAACTTCAAGACCCACTGATAGTGTAAGCAGCTGTTTGAAAAATGAGGGAAAAACTATGGGATTTCTCTTTATTCTGGGGTGGTTTCTTCCAGTTGTTTTTTCACACACAAAAAAATTGCAAGAAGTAGAAGAGCAAAAATTTGTTAGAGCAATATTCTCTGACTGAGAAGTCAACCAGTTAACAAAATAAAATGTAAGAACCGAAATTGCTTCTACAGAATTGATTTGGATCATTTATCACACCTTTGTTACTAATTAAGCACTGTGTGGGATTGTTCTGAGCTGCTGAAAAGAGATCATTTGCAACCCTATATTGTCAGAATCGCCCCTGGCAACTTCAGCCCTGAGCTGACAGAACTTTCCAAACCCATTTCCAGCCACAGGCTGTAAGGTAGTATGGAGCAGAGATTTAGAAGCAGATAGTCATTCTGAATGTGGCCACCCTCTCTTGGAGGGCAAGAGGTTTTAAATTTTCCATGCCAGTCGGCTTTAGTGCTCTATAAAAGTCCTACACACAATAAGTTTATGAGTATAGACAAAGCCTTATTATCTAGTCGAAGAGGGTTTTAAGTTCAAATTCACATACTACTTTTTTTCCTCTCTCCCCAAATTCAGTTACAATGTGCATGACAAACATGAAGAATCCTAAAGATTTAGATGTCAGATCAGATTTGAAATTTGGAAGCTCCTTTATAGCACTTCAAATAAAACTGCTTCTCTGTTAGATGACTTTTGTAACAGTCCCCTGTATACCATTACGAGGTGACAATCAATGACACCGATCTGCCTGAAAAAACTGCACCCAGTTTGAATATGCCTGTAATAGTGACAGAAAGCATGGATTGGACACACTCTGCAAACTGCAGAAATTGGATGAGAGCCCTTTTCTAAACTCAGCAAGGAATAATTGCTCATAGCTATCCAACTGAGTCTGTTACTATATGAGAAAAGAAGTCTAAGAATAGGTTTATAAAATACGCAGTAACTCTCCCCTACGGACATTACGGAGTTTAAAAATCCGGCTATAAGCTCAAGGTGGACAAAAAAAATGTAGGGCAGTATCTACAACCAGGATATTCTTTAAAATAATAATAATAAAAATATTACAGGTTTAACATTATTTTCTTACTGTTCTATGAAAGAAACATCAAGGATTTTGGAATCTGGACAGGCTGGATCGATGGGCTGAGGCCAATTGTATGAGATGCAACAAAGCCAAGTTCTGGTTCCTGCACGTGGGTCACAACAACCCCCTGCTTGGGGGGAGGCTTGGGGATGAGCGGCTGGAAAGCAGCACAGCAGAAAAGGACCTGGGGGTGTTGGTCGACAGCCGACTGAATACGATCCATCAGTGTGACCAGGTGGCCAACAAGGCCAACAACATCCTGGCTTGTATCAGAAATCATGTGGCCAGCAGGAATAGGGAAGTGATTGTCGCCCTGTACTCAGCACTGGTGAGGCTGCACCTTGAGTACTGTGTCCAGTTTTGGGCCCCGTCACTCCAAGAAGGACACTGAGGTGCTGGAACACATCCAAAGAACAACATCCCTCTTCAAAGCTGGTGAAGGGTCTAGAGCTCAAGTCTTATGAGGTGCGGCTGAGGGAACTGGGGTTGTTCAGTGTGGAGAAGAGGAGGCTGAGGGAAGACCTTGTCACTCTCTACAACTACCTGACAGGAAGTTGTAGTGGTGTTGGACTCAAGTAACAAGTGATAGGACAAGAGGAAATGGCCTCAAGTTGCACCAGGGGAGATTTGGATTGAATATGTTACGAAATATTTCTTCCCCAAAAGGGTTGTCCAGCATTGGAACAGGTTGCCCAGAGAAATGGCTGAGTCACCATCTCTGGAGATATTTAAAAGACATGTGGATGTGTGCTTAGGGATATGTTTCAGTGGTGGATTTGGCAGTGTTTTGTTAATGGTTGGACTCGATGTTCTTAAGAGTCTTTTCAAACCTTGATGATTCCGTGCTTCGGGTTTTATTCCACAAAAAGTAGCAAAGACATAAATGCCAGGGTAAATACAGGTAAATGCAGGTAAATACAGATTACTGGAAATGAGGGAAAACTAGGTTCAGTTATCTACGCCAAATACAAAAGGGGTTTGAAGCTTACCATCCATCAGCCCACACAATAAGCTGTTGTTCTTCCAATTTCTGTCTCTTTTCTAAACCATTAAAAAAATTCCAGTAATACAGTTTCTGTCATGTTTTCATCCATAACAATATTAATTTTCGTGGAGAATAACTTTATCACAAACAAGGCAGCATGGAGAATGTTAGACCACTTTTTTCTAGAAAGTAGCAGGAACGATAGGTCTAAATCTCCCAAAAAATGGTCGCTTTCAACAGGTCTCTGTAGATAAATCACCTTGTTTCTGCTATTCATTACAGTTAGAGGAATAATAATTTATTAACTAACTAAATAAATAAATCTGGGTGTATATAGTTCTGAAAATTAAGGAATGTTTTTCACTCCTATTTAAATTGTATTGTTTTGACATTGTTTTTCAAAAGTTGTGCTCTGACACCTGCCTTAATAAAAGAAAAAGTAACTTCTCTTGTGCAAACTATCATTTCCCCTGTCACACTGAATGGTATTGCTCCAGAAAGAGAAGTAATAATTTTTCATCTTGCTAACTGGTCGGCCTGTCCTGTAAGCAAGTCACAGGCTGAAATATCAGCACATTTGGAGGAAACTAGATTACGATGGCATTTCCCTTGGGGACAGAGTGGTAAAACAGTCAACTTGAGCAATACTGTTGCAGCCAAAACCCATAGAGCAACAGATTACCATGGCCATGACACCTTAAAAATCATAAAAAAATGACAGGGACTAGTTATTGTCTCACTATTTCTGACCAGGTTCATAATCCAAAAAAATTCCGGTAAAAACTGATTACTTTTTAAACCATGCAGATATTAAACGTAAGTAGAAGTGCTGGAATCTGAAACATGTTTTAACGCAGAGATTAAAAAAACCCCAAACAACAAACCACACAATAATAGGTAGATTTGATGACAAATTGACAAGCCTAGACCCTCAACTCAAAACCCAGAATCAATGCGGCTTTCTTTTCTACCACTTTTAGAATGATGGAGCCATTCTTTGCCCCATGTCTGAGTCTACAGGAAGGAAAAAAGACAAAAACCGTCCCAGATGGGGAATTGGGAAAAAAAATAATGCTGCACAAAACTTCTTTCTCTAGACTCTATTCCACCTTCACGGAACAGTAATCATAAGTGTTCGAACATTTCGTGTAGTTTGATGCATTGCTCTCAATAATATAACTTCATCTCTGGTAAGAATGAAAAGTACGCAGTACTTTCATGAAAGGAAACTTGTGCGCTTATAACGAAAGTTTGTGTGGGTTTTCTTCTTGTTATTGGTTTTTTTTTCTTCGTCCGTGAAGCCAAGCCATGAATGATGATTGTTTTTTTATTCAGGAGATGAAATAGGAGGCTATAGGAGAAATAGGAGACTAGAAGAACTCTGAATTTAAGGTTTTTATGTGCTCTGTGGCTAGAATGCTTGGTAAGTGTTTTAAAAAATACATTAATTTTGAATCTTTTCTGTTCTGGGAGTCTCTAATACTCTCATTCTGCCCCAGTCATATTCTTGAATAAAGGAACATCTACTATTTATCAAATATTTCAAGCTGTTGCTGTCAACTTTCTCTGCTCATTTACTAAGGGTGCTCTTCAAAAATATGGCTAATCGCAATTCTAAGAAAAAATATTCAAAATGAACATCGAAGACAGTTTTTTATATACAATGATGGATATTTTGCAGCTGTGCAAAGCTTCTATGATTTAATATTTTTTATCTTTTATTAGAAAAGGAGGATGAGAGATGACCTCATTGCTCTCTTACAGCTTGCTGAGGAGGGGAAGTGGAGAGGGAGGTGCTGATCTCTTTTCCTTGGTACCCAGTGACAGGATGCATGGGAATGGTTCAAAGCTGCTCCAGGGGAAGTTCATACCGGACATTAGGAAGCATTTCTTTACTGAGAGGGTGGTCAAACATGGTAACAAGCTTCCTAGAGAGGTGGTCTCTGACCCAAGCCTGTCAGTGTTTAAGGGGCATTTGGACAATGCCCTTAATAATACGCCTTGACTTCTAGTTATCCCTGAATTGGTCAGTCAGTTGGACTAGGTCATTGCTGTAGATCCCTTCCAGCTGAAATATTATCTTTTAAAAATATTTCTGGAGTTTGAGCTACAGGCTTGCAAAGGACCATCAGCATGAATTGTTACTAGATCTGTGCAAAACTTGGTGGGTTGGTTTTCTGAGTTTTAAACCTTTGTTTTCCTTCCTAATCACAGGTTCCATGGTTTTAAAATTTAGCTTTTGTTTTAAGTTTCCTAACTATCTGAATGCAATGCTTCATGAGAGTGCCTAATGATTTGCCTTGCTCAATTTCATCAGTTTTTCTGCCCAGTTGTTTTTGTTTCTATTTTTTTTCCCTCAGGAAAGTCAATATCTTATTTTCAAAATATATGCTCCCTCAAAGAGTCAGAAAAAGGTGTTTTTGCTTAGTTTGATTTTTCACAAGAGGTGTATGGGTTCCAAAATTTTTGTTTAAACGATGCCCGATTTCTAGCCCATATCTTAGTCAAAAATGAGTTTTACATTATTTCCAGTTTCATTTTAAATGTCTTTCTAGCTTTAATGTAGTGATCATAATGATTTTATTGAAATAAATAAATCAATAGAATAAAATTTAAAAAAGCATGTTGGTTGAGAACACTAGAAGTTTGGGCATCATTTCAGAAAAGCAATTAAATACGTGATTAAAAGGAAGTAACTTCATTCAAGGCAGACAGTAGACAGTGCATGAAACAATGTAGAAGACTGTCTCAAAAAATAAAAGATCCCAAGACAGTTAGAATTTGGCAATAGAATAAAGCATCAAAAATCAAACAGATGAAAATCAGCCAAGACTGAATGAACAAAGTTTTTGGGCAACTAAATTATTTGGAAAGTGGTAATTGAACCCGGAAGATGTGTTTCAAAGTTTATCAATATTCTATATGTGGTCACCAGTGTGGAGTCCTAGTAGCTGGAGAGGTCACTAGATAATAAGGCAGTCTACAAAATCATGATTAATTGAATAGAAAATGATTTTTCAATCTTCCTGCTAAAAAAAGAATCAGAGAGAATGAAGTGAGCAATTGTTAGATGAAAAACATAGTAAGATGAAACAGACATAAAAAAAGGAAGCATGTTCTCACATGAAACATACGTGAGCTCTGTGGAACACCTTGCCACAAGACGTTGTGAATTTGATGTATTACCAAAGTTCAAGAAGCAGCTGGGTAAACCTGCTGCAGGGAAGTCCAGCTGGAACTATTAAATACAAAAAGCTCAGCTTCTTTGATTTAACTTTGGCATTTAGTGTCATTTCAGACACCCTAGAAACTTGCAAGTGGATATTAAACCTGAAAGAGACCTTTCCTTTCTTGACCAGAGCTGGTGAAAAAAATTTGAGTATTTCAAATGACACTAGACATTCCTGAATCCAGGATGTTTATTTTAGCATGGACTGAATCTGTCTTGAGGTTCTATTGACTGTCTTGACTAGACAGTTCATTAACTATATGTCAGTCCATTAACTATAATTAAAGCTTAGACATTTTGCTCACATCTAAGACATCCAAATGAACGTGTATTAGCGTTTTGCTAAATACCAAAAGCAACTACTTATGGCTCTAGAAATCCCTGGGTTGCAGACTGACAAGAACTGGGAAAACATTCTAGGAAATGATCAACTCTCATTGTATTCTAGTTGTTTTTGTAAATCCTTACCGGAGCAGCTATTAGCTGGTGGAGACAGATCATAGGTAAAATAGGTGAAATTGATGGACTATGACCCAAATTAGTATAGCAACATAGATGCCTTTATGTTGCTCTTTGGAAACACTGTGTGTTGTGTGAGCCAGCACTGTGCCCAGGCAGCCAAGAAGGCCAACAGCATCCTGGCTTGTATCAGAAACCGTGCGGCCAGCAGGAGGAGGGAAGTGATTGTCCCCCTGTACTCAGCACTGGTGAGGCCACACCTTGAGTACTGTGTCCAGTTTTGGGCCCATCACTACGAGAAGGACACTGAGGTGCTGGAGCATGTCTAGAGAAAGGTGACAAAGCTGGTGAGGGGTCTAGAGTACAAGTCCTGTGAGGAGCGGCTGAGGGACCTGGAATTGTTTAGCCTGGAGAAAAGAAGGTTGAAGGAAGATGTTATCGCTCTCTGCAACTACCCGAAAGGAGGTTGTAGTGAGGTGGGGATTGGACTCTTCTCCCACGTGACAGGACAAAAGGAAATGGCCTCAAGTTGTGCCAGGGGAGGTTTAGGTTGGATATTAGGAAAAATTTCTTTACAGAAAGGTTTGTCAGGCATTGGAACAGGCTGCTCAGGGAGGTGGTGGAGTCCCCATCCCTGGAGGTGTTTAAAAGACGTGTAGATGTGGTGCTGAGGGACATGGTTTAGGGACCCTGACAGTGCAGGGTGAAAGGTTGGACTGGATGATCTTAAAGGTCTCTTCCAAGCAGATGATTCTGTGATTCTGTGTTTTGTTAGGAGCTAAGAGCAAGTCAACGTGGAGGGGCAGGGGGTGAGGTAGGGTGGAAGGATTATCAAGCAATCTAGTGAAATTCAGGTGAGATCAGTAGAGAAGGTTTTAAAGGTGTGCTGTATGAAACAAATTGTTACACAAACCAAGAGCACTAGTTTGATCACTGATATATAGCTGTCTGTCCTCAGTTATGGCTAGCACACTCTCTGGTATGATTTTGATCCACTTTCCCAGACAGAGCCTAGGAGTCATTTGAAGAAGACAATATTCCATAAGCTGTTCTCCACAGGAATGATAAGTAATACCTTTTTCTTCATGGCATGAAAAAGAGGAGGACTTTACCCATCTGACTTTAAAATGCCTTGATGTTCATCTTCTAATCAGGACCTATCAGGTTTTATTTACTAATACAGATGTAACGGAGTGTTTGGGTTTTTTTCCCAGAAATTGTTTAAGCCACTCCTCAAGTAAAGCTCCAAGCTACCCTGGGGGACCAGAACATATCACAAGTTTATTATACTCTTCTCCCTTCCTGTTGTGTTTTCCCTGTTCTTATTTTCACATTTATGCTTTAACTATCCTCTATGGGTGATCCTACCATGAACTTCAGGTGGTTAGGTTAATCTCAGCATTCATACAAAACCCCACTGTGCTTTCTGTGAAGCAACTAGTTCAGATGTGGATCCTATGAATTCTGCTGCTATAATCCTTTTGCTCCACAAGGGTAGAGAGGTTTTAATAACCGCTGCATAACAATGCAGCACAAAGACAAAGTGTTTCCTGTAAATAATGCATGGACTCTCAGAAAAGTGTGCAACAAGAAAAGTTATAGCTTTATCTCTAGAAGTATAAAGAACAACCTTTTGGGGAAACCACATATTTTTATCGTTTTCTCATAAATTGCTTAACCATCTGATGTCCACTGGAACAGAGATGTTACTGTATTACAACACCAATATGTGCACATGTACTAACATGTATGATACAGTGATAAATCTGATCATGAATCTGTTAAACAGACTTCTATCGCCTGTGAATACTTACATTTTTGCAATCATTATCAGCATGTTTGAGAGTAACAAAGAAAACTTCACCTTTCCAAGAAGTTTTAAAGTGCAAAGAATGAGTTAAAATCTTAAAAAAACCCAACATAATTGAAGTATTTTCTCAGATTGCTACTAAGAACAGTCTCATAAGCCACGGGTTGTTCAACTCGGGAATCGGTGATTGGAAGATGTAAGACAACTGTATTTCAATTCACACTAAAGAACCTATTACGTGATCATTCATTTTTTCATAAATCATTTTTCAAAGGTTCCCAACTATAGGCAATGGTTTCTATGACCTTGTGTGCCCTAAAGGAGAAACGTTAACAGGGTCTGTGACTGACCCTGCATGACAAGTGATTGGAACTCTACCTCACATGATGACTTGTAGCAAATATTTTAGAAAGTATTGTATACAAAGGAAGTCACAATCCTTTTACGATATATTTTTGACTGTAGTTTTTTAAACTAAAATGCAGTAGTTATTTAAAATAAAAACACAGTTTTTAATTCAGCAAGATCTACGGGCACATGCAAAGAAAAAATTGCAAGCAGGTATAACTAAAACTCCAAGATAGAAAATCCTAGTGAATTGCAGGCTGACCTTCATTTACACTACTAGAATAATGATTTTCTTTGAGAAATTATGTGGTCAGACTAATTAAGTGCAGTTTTAGATCCACAGGGAACTTGGGTTACTTTTGCTTTCAAGGAATCAAACATTTTCAGAGAGGTTTAACATCTCTTTCTTCATGAAAGTCACGTTATGGAAAAAGAGATTTCAAAATGAAAAGGAGAAACAGTGTAGAGAAGTATCTAAACGCTACTTCCTCTAGGCAATATCAAATCCAAAATAAAATAACAGGAAATTTAGAGTTAAAGAGCTTTGCTCTTACCATGCAGTTGTATTATTGACATAGATGACGGGTAGGCTACAGTACACAGTCATTTGCCCTTTAAAAAAAGCAAATTGCATTTATATGATGATATTTAGTGATTTAATTCCTGTGTATGATGATTCCTGGTAACAGACCACCCATGAACTCAACAGATGAGCAGATCTAAAATAAGCTAGCTATGAATTAAAAAAAAAAACAAACAGAAAGCTAAAGCTTACAACAAGACTTAGCAAAGTATATGCAAAATAGCTTTTAATTATTTTCACTGCAAAATATAAATAGGCAACATACAGCAAGTTACAGATGAAATTCCATTTGTTAATCTGTCATATACTAGTTTGCATAAAGGTCTGGATGTTAATCATAGAAAACAGATTTTGCAGATGAATGTAATCAGATGGCATGTACATATGTGCCAAATTAATACAGAGGGTGGTACTTAATGTTCCAATTAAAAAAAAAAAAGTTACTTAACTTTTTAAAGGAGGAAAGACATAATTTTAGATTGTAGTGGGGTTTTTTTCTGTATGCTGTACTGATTGTCCTATTCAATATGTGGAGTAGGAATTTTAGAAACTTTAACAGTCTGAGCTTCTCTTGTCAAACACAACTATCTGAAAATTAATGCATACAATGGATAAAATATTTAGAACTGATATAAATTTAATTCTTCCCCAAAAGCTATAAAAAATGACTAAACCTAAAAAATCCCCCCCCCCCTTAAGAAAATATTATGTGATTGTCATCTCACGTCAGATGCATAGATGGGACTTCTTCCCTACCTTTGCAAGACATATGTCAATACTACCTGCCGAATGCACAGAGGTACAGATATACCATTAGAAGGAATTCTGGGCTGTGCTGTTTGCTTCTGTGCAAACTTTTTCAGGAACACATAAAATTACTTATAATTTGGTTCCTATATCACTGAAAAGCAATAGTTGTTTTCTGGGGTTGTTTTTCCTCTTTCATTTTTTCAGAATAAGTAACTGTTTCTGG